>CM060983.1:64595675-65795675 GCA_030765065.1 Deroplatys truncata | reverse complement strand
CTGAACTGCAAGAATTGAGTGTATTGTTTTCTCTCAGAAGAAAACTATTTGAAAATTTCACCCTAAATTTTAAGATAAAATGCTCAGTATTTAACATTCTGTAGCACTTGGAGAGGTAAACTGCATTACTTGGGTTTGCCAAAGTGATTTTGTTCTTAACTTAATGCTAATGAGGGCTCTAAGCTGCAAGGCGTAGCCCAACATTCAGGACCCTAAATGGCAAAGCATAGCTAGGGATGACTTTTAGAAGTAGAGGAGTGGAACTGCAAAGTGACGACAGGGGGTAGTCGTAGGATCTTTATATCTAAGACTCGAATGATTTGCCTATTTATGGAACCATTGCCATAACAGTCAACATCTACTCCAAAAAGCAATAATAATTTAACCAGTTTAAGTTTTAATCAGATTTTCAAATTACCCTAATGGTGCAGAAAAGCTGCACTTGGAAATGCAATTTGAGCAATTGTATTTTAAAAATTACAGTCAAGTGAAAAGAGCCTCAAGTTTATAGCTTTTGTTTTTGAGAAATGGTACATATATTTAAGAAAATTAAATTTCCAGATAAACTCAGTTGAAATTTAACTTCAGAGGTATGGCACACCTTAGCGAATTCTGAAGAGTGCACTATCAGTGCATCCTCTGTAGCCTCATGTTAGGTTAGCTGGTTCCTGGGACTAGAGAAAATAATAAAGTTTACTTTACATATTAATAAACAATTCTCAAGATTCCAATAAAGGGGTTATGGCAAACCACCTTTGGATGACTTAGTACCCAGTGACTTTTAATTCAGGCCACATTACTATATGCTTATAAATACTGATGTGATATATGAGCTGAAGATTTCCTGTCAACACAGTAATTCTAGATTCTCTTGGGCTTTCCGCCAATCTCATTGTGCTGAAGACAAAGATCAACAGCTTAACAACTTTGGTTCCTAATGGGTCTTCCCTAGCTCAAAGCCCGAGAGAATGTAGTTACCAGGTGTTTGGCCTTTTTAAGTGTTTAAGAACATTACTGTGCACATGGCTCACATTGTTGTTTCAGCACAATGTAAGAGGACAAAAGGCAAACAGCAATGCATGTGAACTTCTTAAAATTGATATTTTTGAAATCCAGTACATATCCATTCAGTTTGTCTACTTGCCAGATAACCAGAAAGTTTAGATAGGTTACTTCCATGGAAATAATACTTTTTGCAGTTTGCCTTACTTGTTTCGAAGAGTCGCCTATGATAGCATTTCTGCAGAAAAATGTTCCATTGCCCACAGCATTTATATCTATTCAATTTTTCAAGTGCTTTAAGAAAAAGCATTTGAAAGAAAAAGAAATTAACATGCACCACAACTGATTTTTATCCCAAGGTCGCGGGTTCAAACCTGGCGGAGGGCGATGGATTTTTTTCGGGTGTAAAAATCCTTAGCATGGCTTCCTTCAGAAGGGAAGTAAAGCCGGTGGTCCCATGTTGTAGATTTACGCCACGTAAAAGAACCTCAAGCCTTATAAGAGGCCTCTGAGCAAAATTTCCGGTCTTTCACGCCCAATATAGAATGGTATGCTAAGGACCATAGTAATTAAAGAGCATCCATAAATAAAACTCAATTTAATTTAATTTAATTTAACAAGGTACTTGACATTGTTTCATTTTTTCTTATTTTGCATTAATCTTTGGCATGTTTCATAGATTATTGTATGCTTTAGAATTAATATTTTCTGACAGCAAGGGTGTAAAATAAGATATATATATATATACTATTATGTTAATGTTTTACTTGAAAAAAAAACATGCACCTTGTGCAAAAGAAGGAGCAACAGCTCCTAAACACCTTTCAATTAAAATGTGGAAGAAAGATGATTTAAAGAAGGAAAATGTGTAGGGTAAGTTGCTTTTAGGTGGTCTTCAACAGCGATGGGAGTGATGTCTTATATGTCCTACAGATGTCACTCTTGTCATTCTCTAGCTCTGACGCAATGCTGGCAACATGTGAATAACTAATGTCGCCAAAGCCGGTAAGATACTCAGCCTCAAGGCATAGCTGAGGGTTTGAGGGCCCTCTGCCTCAAAGCGTAGCCGAGGGATGTTTGGCCGCAACTGCGAAGCGACAAGGCGTAGTTGAGGGATCTGCGTGTCTAAAAGTTGAATGATTCACATTTGCAGAAATTCCTTATTTTGCGGATTTCACTTCTTATTTAGGTTGGCACTTCCAATTCAGCATCTGTTTTAGCAGGAAGATGGCTACGTTTGTTGTGTTCATATTGCAATTTTTCTATAAAAGTAAAACACCTAAAACGGGCGGGCAGGTGGGCACCAGGTACTGACGAGATCACATCTACTTATAAACTCACTCTTAAGGTAGTTTACTCCATTCCTTCTTGCTTTTTTCAGTGTTTTCAATGAAGACACCTAAAAGCAAAATAGCCAATGTGTATATTACTCAGCTTAAAAGGAAATGTGAACAGTTGGAAATGCTGAAACCCACCCGCTCTCCCTTTATAAGACACTTTCTTATATACAAAATAAATTGCTATATCAATTTCTCCATTTTGTTACTACTGTGCTTGCACAGAAGAAAGTGCCAGCCCACGAGTACTAGCGAAATCCATGAAAATAGTGATTTTTAGTTCTTACAAACACACTTGTTACCTACTGTATCTATCCCACCATTCATTGGGGTTTAGCCTCACAGAACCTATGGCTATGCTTTGTCGTCATTCTGCAAGTTTCAGCCAAAAATTGCTTCACTCATATACTTCCCTCAGCTATGCTTTGTGGCTTAGGGACCTCAACTCTGCCCTACACGTTGTTTCTTAGGGACCTCAACCCTGGGCTATGCTTTGCAGCTTAGGGCCCTAAATCATTCATTCCCATAAGGCTTGCTGTGTTTTTTGTCCAGAAGTTGGCAGCTCTTCCATATGAACAACACAGCCACAAAGTGCCTACTACAGCCAAAGCACAAGCTTAATTTTGGAAGATGGACTTGGAACAAAGTTCAAAGAAAGTTAGGTTCATCAAAATGTAAATATAAAAGAATATATGTCCAAATGGCTGAGACTGTTACAGCATCAATCAACTCACTACATCACTGATGGTGCTAAGGTGGCCTTAGGAATGCAAAAGTAAATTGGGAGTACTACTGAAAGAATTCTTAGTGTAATGGTGTAGGAGCATTGGGTTGCAATTATTTCAGAGTAATTATCTGTTTAGCATATATGAAATTCTGCTTGAGATGGTTTAACTTATGCTAAAGTGAATATTTTCCCAAGTTTTAAGTGCCTTTCCCAAGTACAAATGTTCCATTATTGCCATTGTTTAAGGGTTTAAATATTTCAGGCACCCAATAAAGTGTATTTGCAAAACGAAAGAAATACAACATTCATTTTAATTATAAATGAAATGTCAAATTTAGCCTCTTTGTAGATACAAGTTTCAATTGCATGTATTTCAGTCTGTTGTGGCGTCCCAAAGGAATTAAGATGTTACTACTATTGCTTTTGTGCATTCCTTCGGGTACAGCAATTATATTATGAATAGTTCTAATTTAGTGTATTCTTCTGAGTTGAACTTCTTTTAAGACTAGGCTGATTTGTTGTCTTAGCAGTACTCTACATACCTGTGTGATCTGTTTGTTTTCAGGAAAAGGTTGCACATGGATTAGTGATAGCTTTTGGCATATTAGCAACTCCAGCCTGGATTCTGCTGCATATGAGGGAGTATTCTAAAGGTGCAGAGCAATAGACACTTATGTTCCAGTGATATTATGTTAGTGTAATATACAAGTATGTTTAATAAAGTGAACATGAGCTAAGTTCAAGCTTTAATAACCAAATGTGTCAGTAATTTTACCTTGTTTAATAGAGTACACATGTATAATTTTTTTTTATGATAATTATTTTCATATACAGTAAACCCTGCCTTCAACGGACCCCTTGTTAAACGGAAATATTTCATGGTCCCATGAATTTTGGGGTGAAAAACATGCTAAATTCCCTTTATTAAACGGAAACTGTTTTACGTGGGCAACGGAAATCAAAGTACACCTTTTAACAGAATCTTTCCAGTTACGGAATGCAGAGTTTAGAAAATTTTCAGGCACCCTGCGAAAGTCTGCGTTGTCTACTCAGTACATGATATTTAATTTGAAACACGACTATTTTGCTGCTACCTGTCCAGTGTAGTAGGTGGGGTACGCTAATGACAGTCTGAATATTGAGAAACCTTTACACTCATACCTTAGTTAAGTTAACAATAAGCACAGCTGATTGTCTTTTATTGTTGTCTCTTCTCTTTCCATTTCCTGCTCTAATGACTTGTCAGACAGCATAGAATACAGCTCTTAACAGTACATCTCTAAACTTACTATACATAGGTGATGATTTAGTTCAGCAGTAGTCACCATGGTTTCGAAAACAAGATTTGTGCTAGATCCTAACACGAGAGTAAAAATGATTTATGCTAGTGAACGTGATAAATTAGTGTAAAGCAAATCACGAAGGTGTTCAATTAGCCAAAACTCAAGTTTACAAGATTCTAAAGAAGAAAACAGAAATTCTTAAGCGGTGGGAAAATTGTGCTAATGGAAAAATAAACAGAAAGCTTAAGAAAACTGAAAACCAGGGCATTAATGAAATAGTGTGGGAGTGTTGCATTAGTGTTAGGCAAACAATCACTGCATATCGGGGCCTATGTTACAGAAATATGCTAAAAAGGTACCTGAAAAACTGGGTAAGACTGAATATAAAGCATCTAATGGTTGGTTGGAGAGTTTCCGCAAAAGCCATCAAATAGTTTTTAATGAACTTTGTGGTGAATCGAATGAACGTTATTATTGAAACCATTGCTGGTTGGATTGCTAAACTACCTTCAGTAATCGAAGGATGCGGGCCTGAAAACATAGCAAACAGCGACGAGATGGGACTATTCTTCTGCATGTTACTGAATAAATCATTGTATTTAAAAGGAATCTTCATTAAACGGAAACCTATTTTTAACGGAAATGTTCAAGAGCCCTGTTCAATTCCGCTGAAAACAGGTTTTACTGTATAGCCAGAAGCTTCAGCATTTACAGTATGTACATTTCTGCCACAATGATGCTATTTACATTGTTAGTGGTCGCAAATTATATTGAATACTTTATAACTGGCCTGTATTTATGCTGTCCTAAGGTAGCTTATACTGTCTGGATGTATATTTAAAATGAAGCCATAGACATAGATATGAAGACACAATATTACTGAGTTATTATTTTGAATATGAAATTTGCTTAGTAATGAAGCTTTTTAACATGTTTTCTTCAGTTATGGAATGTACAGAAAGTGGAAAATTATTTCGTGTTTGAATTATTTATTCTATCATGTAGAGTCTGAGGAATATCTGAAGGCTGTTAAAGAGACGGAGTTATTTATTCCTTCATTTTCCAACACTACAATGGGTATATTATCTCGTTTGTGGACATCAATATCTGAAGTACTGCTTCTCTAATAGTCTGGCAGGCAGTATCTTGTTGTCACTATTCATCTTGCTCTCAGTGCATCAAATTGTCCTCTATGCATCAAAGAGGAAACAATTATTGAAGAACATGTTCAAAACTATGAAGCACTATCTGTTGAATCCACCACAGAGTAATCTTGGAAAGCAAGAGTACAATTGGCTTAATTGCCAAAGCCCAGCATTAGATAATAGCAGTTGTTTTACAACAATGAAAATTGCCAGCTTGCTTTGTACAAGGGCGGATCGAAAAGTAACGCACAATAATTTTTTTATAAAAAAAGTTTAGTAGTTAAAACAACAACAAAAGTTACAAATGAACTTGCACCTTTTACCTAATTTTTTACATAGTCACCAAGTTTCTAAACACATTTCTCCCATTGTGATACCAGTTTCAATATGACCTGTTTGTAGAAGTCCGTTTCCCTGGAGTAAAGCCATCTGCAGACTTCTACATCTTTTCGCAAAGCGTTGGCTGGCCAGGAATTTCTTCATGGAACCAAACAAATGAAAGTCCAATGGTGCAAGGTCTGGACCGTATGGTGGATGCTAGAGCACCTCCCAACCAAATTTGATGATTTTCTGATGAACAGCAGCAGCAATATGGGGGTGAGCATTGTCATGAAGAATTTTGACGTCAGCATTCATGTTGTGACATTTGTCACGAAGGGCACGACACAACTTCACTAAAGTTTTCATGTAGGCTGCAGGATTCACAGTGGTCCCGTGTATAGCAAAGTCCACCAATACAACACCATGCATATCCCAGAACACTGTCACAAGCTCTTTCCTAGCAGATTGAGTCAGTTTGAATTTTTTCTTCACTGGGGAACCAGCATGTTTTCACTCCATACTTGCCTGCTTGGTTTCGGGCATGTAGTGATATGCCCACGACTCATCACCAGTGACAATTCCTTTCAGAATGTCATGCCCTTCTGCGCTGTACCGCATTAGGTGATCCAAGCTCGTCGTCATTCGCTGGTCCTTGTGGTTGTCTGTCAGGTTCTTAGGCACCCAGTGAGCACTAACTTTACGAAATTTCAACATGCCATGAACAGTATCATACACTGCACCATAGGAAATGTTGAACTGTTGCGATAAGGTTCGCAGTTACACACAGCGGTCGTTCAAAATTGCTGCCTCTATGCCTCTGACATTCTACGGGGTTGCAGCTGTTACCGGCCTCCTGGAGCGTGGCGAATCACTAAGGTTCACACGGCCCTCTAGGAAGAATGCACACCACCTAGAGACATTGCTACGGTTCATACAATCATCCATATCCCTGTGAATATCACTCGGTTTATGCCCTTTGTCCCACAATATGGAACCACACACTCTGCTCTTCATACGTGGACAACAGTAACATGCGCGCCATCTTTGTTGCATAGTTCACACTTTTCTTGCTAGAGGTGCACATGAAACAAAAATACTTCAAACTATATCTGGAATTTCAAAATTCCACCTGCAATACCAACCCAGAAAAATATTTTGTGTATTACTTTTTGATCTGCCATCGTACCTTTATACTGGTTTATTGCCGTAGTATAGTCATATGACACCACTCAGTTAAATTTTTTTAGACTAACGGCAAGGGCGTATTTTACTAAGTCAAGTGTTACTAATTGATTAAAGATCATTGTTGTTGTATTGAAGTATTGAAGTTGTTGCCATGCAAATGTAGGCACATCATCTCTATTGTCTCGACAAGCTGTGTGCCCACACATCAGAATGGTTAGTCCTTAATATCTATCACTTTGGTTTTGTTCAGATGGAGCTCATGGTGATGGTTGGGGGGGGAGATCTTTCCTTTCCTATATACTTTGGGGGGAAAATGTATTTTGCAATTAGTGTGCTCTAACATGTTCTGTAACTAATGTCCAAATGATTTTGAAGAGCTTAATGAGATGGTTATATAAGAATTTCTTTTAACCTTTGTAATAGAAAATCTTTTTGGGTTAGGAGGGCATATCTTATTTTAGACATTACCCAGTTTTATGTTTTAGAGATGTCTCCATACTCATCTGCTGTCATAAGCTTTTTTCTTTATTGTGTGGTGCCATTTTGCAGTACACAGGGTACTTTTTCAGAAATATGTGTATCTTGAGGTGGTCATTTTAAATATGCTTAGGTTTGTAGAGTAAAATTCTAATGTGTAAGAGTTACACAGCTTTCTCATCCCATTATTGTCATTGTACAAGTTCCATGGACTTCTTATATATAAGTTATATTTTAATGCAGACGTGTCTGCATAGGAATCATTTCTATAAGGTGTTACCTTTCTATTGCCAGAGACTGAGACATTTGGTCAGCTTTTGTATATCAAGTTATTGTTTTTAAGTATGTTAATGAACCAAAAGAGGGAGGAGAGTGGAATGGCATTCAACATATCACAGTAATGGGAAAATGTTGATGTTCACACGATCTAGTTTCCTGGCAAATTAAAGATTTGAAGTGTTTACATGTGTACAGCAGAGACTTTTTCATAGCAAGTATTATGTGCGAGGGAAAAAGTTTTACTACTTTGCATCCTAAGTTGATGACTAACTACCAAGTTTTGAGATTTTTTTTTAATTGTGCAATTCTCTCTCCTCCCCTCCCCCTCCATATACAACACATACTTTTCCCCTCCCCATGATTTTATTTTCATGTTTGAGTTAAATTGTTCACACTCTGCATGAAACCGAAACAGCCCACATCAGTCACAGCCGGGACTAGTATAAGGATACTTCGACCACACCACTGATGTCCAATGCAGCTTTAGATGAAATGTCTGGAAGAATTTCCAGTGGACCACAAGCCCAGAAAATAATTTTTATTTTATTGTAATGTTGACAAGTTTTGTTGTGTACAACATTTCAATAGAAAGATTCTACCAAACTTTTCTTTACTATTATTCGTGTGTGTAAACTGTGTAGTTTGGATTATATTGCACACACAAGTAAGAAGCACAAGTTTGTGTTCTGTTAAACCTTTTATTTAAGTTTTAATTTTTGTTAATTCCCCAGATAAACAATTGTATTTTCGGAACATCGCATAAGATGCAAGTAGGATATAGAGATGAAAATAAAGACAAAGGTGGGAGAGTGAAAGAATGGAGCGTCACAATAGTAATATGAGTTGGAAAATATCAGGATTGTATCTCCAGTATTTCAAGTCTACAGAAAGGTTGGGGGGAAGTAAGTGCTAAATCCAAGTTTTTAGAACTTGAGTGAAATTCCACAAAGGGAGCATAAAGTTCCCTGTTCAATCACAATGCCTCAAAGCAGGGTTCCAAATGCCTCATTCTTCTAGAGAACTGACCAGTTTCTTGGATCTTTTAGTGAGCTGAAGTTGAACAGTGGTGCACAATAATTAACACCATTATACAATGGACTATGTAATAGACATAGAAACTACAAAAGAGAGATGGAGAAAATGCATAATTAGGAAAAAAATGTGAGATTGTGATAGTCGGAATGAAACAAAAAATGCACCAGAACAACTACACGAAAATACAGGGTGCGCCAAAAGACACTGAACTGCCTGCGCACTGTTTTTCCTGTCTGCGTCCTCGGTGCTTGTTGCCATCTGCTGCTATCATAGAAAAGCCTGGATGAAACCATACAACATTTTTAAAACTACTTTTATTTACTTACCAACTTTATGAAAGGAAATGCTGAAACTGGCCACTATCGTTGTCCATACATTTTTGGCACGAATAAGAGCGTGGTCGCTTAATCTGATGGCACTGTACTAGAAATGGTAATGGACTAAGGCATCTCCATTTTTCATTCCTTTGTCCATTCTCAAATTTCCACTTGTTTTCCCATTTAACTTCCAGATACTTTGAATAACTCTGATGTGTTTTATCAATGTTCCAATGTTTATTAAAGATATCCACATTTATTTCTTAGGTACAGTATCAAATTTGACAGCTATATCTAAACAGGCTAAATATGCTTATCCAGCTTCACAGATGTAATACAAGTTATGTGATCTTATGTTTGATGACCTAATCGAAAGGCTGCTTGTTCATCCAAATTGTTCTCTGTTTCCCTTAACTTCATTTCTAAAATTCTAGTATGGATTTAAAGTACTACCAAGGATTAACATATTGGTGTATAGTTACAGCAATTTATTGTATTCCATTTCTTTGGATTGGGATTATAATATTGATTTCCCACTCTGATGGTATTATACCTTGTTTCCAGGCTATTTGATATATTACACTAGTCTGCATTTTCAAACTTTTTGTCAGATGATTTCTTAAAAGTAGGTGTTCTTGAATCAAGTTTTTATGCTTATTCCAGGAATAACTTCCGTTTTTTTCTATCAAGTCAGGTTTTTACACAAAATAAATAATGTTTTGACAATTTTACTAATCAGTGTAGAAAAGTATTCAAATACCATTTCACACAAGGTAAGTTTTTATTCAAGAAACATTTTAAGAATACTCTCAAGAACTCCCCTAATTTATTTCATGACTGCATTTTAACAAAGCAAGAAGCCAAAGTGTTTAATTTAATTTTTTTCAAACTTTCTCTTCTTTGACTTCCTTGCAAATCCTCGAAGATGACTGTCCCTCCTCAACATGCAACAGTAGTCGGCCATCATAGTTTCATTCCATCTCCCCTGGTACCTCCTCTCCATTTCCTTAATATCTTGGTGAAAATGTTCACCCTGCTCTTCACTATAATGTCCCAGATTTTCTGGAAATAGTCAATATGTGAATGCAGAAAATGCACCTTTACACTCATGTTACAACCCATCTTCTTGAAATTTTCCAACATTGTTTCTACAAGGCCTTGTAATTAGGATCTCTGTTATTGCCTAAGAAGTTTTCAGTAACCGATTGGAAGGCAGTCCATACTTCTATTTCTCTCTCATTCATTGTCTTCTCAAAATCTTCATCCTTCATCAATTTATTTATTTGAGGACCAACAAAAATTCCAGCCTTTAATTTGTCTTGTGTAATGAAGGGAAATTTCTTGGAAAGGTACCTGAAGCAGGGTCTTATCCTGTGGTAGAGCCCTTACAAATTGCTTCATCAAGCCCAATTTTATGTGTAGTGGCGGAAGCAGTATCTTTATATCTCTATATTTTTGAAGTGAAATTGTGAAAAAACTGTACGTGATAGAAAAATAAACTAAAAGCAGTTCTGAAATCAGCATAAAAAAGTGAGTCAGAATCACTTGTTAGTTTTTAGTCATCCAATATCATGCAGACTGGTGTTATCTTATGCCATTTAATCCGCTTTCTTCCGTACTTTTATCATCTCTGCTCTGGAACCTTACCCATTCTAATCTTTCCTACTGCTATCTCAACATCTAATTCATCAATAATTTTTTCCTTGGTGTCCAATTCTTCATCTACTGTCCTATTTCCAAGTTTCCTCTATTCTCTAAAATTATACCATTACATTTCTCTATAATAATATTCCCAGACCTTTAACACTTCCTCTGTATTTGTGGCTAATTTATTACTATTCTTGTTAATAATACTCTTATTCTTTTCACTTATGTATTCTGCAGCCTTTTGATAGCCAAAATTCTGTATTATCTTGAAAGGTTCGTTCAACTTCATTTCCAAATTCTTCCCAGGATTGTTGTTTGGCTTTTCTTACTTCTTCTTTAGCTTTATTTCTTGCTTCAACATGTTGCAACTTCATTCAGCTTTTCAACTGTTGCTTATCTCAATTCTCACTGTCACTGTTTGGTTGTTTTAAATTCAACTTCACTAAGGTAAGCTAGTTCATTTATCCTTCACTACACATTCCTTTGTGATGTAGCCTCTTCATGTCGGCCTCAAGACCCCACAACCCGTCGCTCTGCAGTAGCACTTGCTGCATGTCACAACACTTGTCACCAACTCGCTCGAAGAACTGTTCTTGAAGTTGCACGGGAAACTCACTCGCCAACTCGCTCACTAATGTACTGAAGACTGCGAGATGTGTTTCACTCTACTGTCGCCACTGGTTCGACTCGCCCCTTTGAGAGTACTCACTTACATAGGCAGTGGAACCTTTCCATAAGGTTCTTGAACGTTCTAGGACTATTTGAATACACTTCCTAGAGGAGGGGGGGGAGGATGAAGCAGCTTCCAGAAGGTTCTAGTTATCTTCCGCTAGCGCAAATGACATTTATGCTAGCGAGCGCAGTTATTCTTGTTTACACTAACTGCCTGGTGCTGATCTCCCGATAACCTTGGGCCATAGCTGCTACATCACACTATGTATTCCAATGTTATCTTTGTTTTGTACTTACACTACGTGATCAAAACTATCCGGACACCTGGCTGAAAATGATGTACAAGTTCGTGATGCCCTCCATTGGTAATGCTGGAAGTCAATATGCTGTTGGCTCTCCCTTAGCCTTGATGCCAGCATTCACTCTCGCAGGCATACTTTCAATCAGGTGATGGAAGGTTTCTTGGGGAATGGCAGCCCATTCTTCACGGAGTGCGGAACTGAGGAGAGGTACCGATGTAGGTCTGTGAGACCTGGCACGAATATCCCAGAGGTGTTCTATAGGACTCAAGTCAGTCCATTACAGGGATGTTATTGCCATGTAACCACTCTGCCACAGTCCGTTCAGTATGAACAGGTGCTCGATCGCGTTGAAAGATGCAATTGCCATCCCCGAATTTCTCTTTACAGTGGGAAGCAAGAAGGTGCTTAAAATATCAATGTAGGTCTGCGCTGTGATCGTGCCACACAAAACGAGGAGTGCAAGCTCCCTCCAGGAAAAACACGACCACACCATAACACCACCACCTCCGAATTTCACTGTTGGCACTACACACGCTGGCAGATGATGTTCATCGGGCATTTGCCATACCCACACCCTGCCATCGGATTGCCATATTGTGTACCGTGATTTGTCACTCCACACAATGTTTTGCCACTGTTCAATCGTGTAATGTTGACACTCCTTACACCAAGCGAGGCGTCGTTTGGCATTTTCCTGCGTGATGTGTGGCTTATGAGCAGCCGCTTGACCATGGAATCCAAGGTTTCTCACCTCAAGCCTAACTGTCATAGTACTTGGAGTGGATCCTGATGCAATTTGGAATTCCTGTGTGATGGTCAGGATAGGTGTCTGCCTATTACTCTTTACACCCCTCTTCAAATGTCAGCGGTCTCTGTCAGTCAACAGACGAGGTCGGCCTGTATGCTTTTGTGCTGTACATGTCCCTTCACGTTTCTACTTCACTATCACATCAGAAACAGTGGACCTAGGGAAGTTTAGGAGTGTGGAAATCTTGCGTACAGACTTCTGACACAAGTGACACCCAATCATCTTACCACGTTCGAAGTCCATGAGTTCCACGGAGCGTGCCATTCTGCTGTTTCACGATGTCTAATGACTACTGAGGTCGTGGATAATGAGTACCAGGCAGTGGGTGGCAGCACAATGCACCTAAGATGAAAAACGTATGTTTGTGGGGTGTCCGGATACTTTTGATCACATAGTGTATGGGTTTTTTCTGTGCCACTTTTTTCTCTCATACCTTTCCTTTAACTATTTCATTCCACCATTTTGTTCTCTTGCATATTATTCTCACCACTTTTTTCCCCACAGACCTCTTAAGCTGTTTCAATTTTCTTTTTAAATTGCTACCATACTATTTCTATATTTTGCATTTTTATTGTTTGTTCTGCTTGTAATATTTTATCTTTTATAAAGTCTTATATTGTTCCTTCTTGTCTCATTTTTTAATTCTATGTTTTATTTCTCTCTCTTTTTTGTGTTTTGAATTTAGTTATCAGTAATTTATATTGCGTACTTAATTCAGCACTTTGAAACATTATTACATCTTGTATTTTTTGTAAAAGTGAAGTAACCTACTGTACTTTTTAACATTTCTTTCTGCAGTAAATGTAATTTGATGTATTAGTGTATGAGGAAAAAGTGTATGTCCTAATAATAGTTGGTTAGCTAGGCAGAATTCCATCATTCAGTCTCCAATTTGATTCTTTAATACTTCTGCTCCATATTTTCCCATGCATCCACAACTTCTCCAATCCTTTCCAATGCGTGCATTCCAGTCATCCATAATTATTATATGCTTATTTTTCTCTTGCATATTTTGAAGCGATGTGTAGAACATTCCCTTCTCTATTTAGTATATCTTTATCCTCTGAAGGTGCATATATTTGAATAAGTAAAACAGTTTCCTCTAATTGCAGATCTATTCTTATTATTCTTGAATTTACCAATTCCCAGTCTTTAATTCTTTGACTCATTTCCTTATTTAATATACCTACTCCTCCTTTCGCTCTCTGGTTTTTATTTACACCGGTATAAATAAGTGCATATTCTTTGTCTAATTGTACTTGTCCATTTCCTTTCTTCTTTGTTTCACTAATATTGTTAGCTGGAATCTTTCCGTTTCCTCAGTTATTTCTATTTCTTTCCGTGTTAAGTATGTTATATTCCATGTTCCCATTCTCATTTTCCATTTATTGCCTGTTCAACTTCTATTTATCCAGCCAGTATGTCTTTCTATGTTACTTGGAATCATTAATATTCAAGTTAAGTACGTGATTAGCCTATGTCATCTAAGTCTCTGTTGGGGTTGTCAGCTTTAGTGTCCAAACCCTCTTCCTGTTTGTCTGGGGATTCATGTTTGGACATTTCCTTCCATAACAAAGCAGTTTCTATGTTTATATCACAAATTTTCAGTCGCTGGTGAGATAAATCTTTGCTACTGTAGGCCCACCCGCTATGATGAGAGTGCACTCGCCAAAATTTGCCTAAGTACATATTGTTGCAGACTAGCTCTCTGTATATCCTAGGCAAAAGGGCTAATTGAAAACTTAAAAAATGTAAAACTCTTCTCATTTCATTTGTTGTCATCTCTCTCTTTCCCAGCATTCCAAAGACCAATATGCTCAGTTATTTTCAAGAATGGCTAAACTCACTCAAGCTAAAAGGTATGGAATTGAAAAGTATGTTTGCGTCAAACAATCTGTATTGATCATGCTTCTTTTTTATTACTTTCTCTACCATGTACATATTATGTAGAGAAGTTATTGAATTCTACCCAACAAGTTAATATTGAAATTTCATCAGAAATACACATCTTTTGAGGCCTCTTGAATCCAAAGAAAAGCAATTTTTGAGAAAGGCCAGTGTGTGTGTTTGCAAACACACAACTCAAAAAATGAAAAGTTAGACAAATACCAAACTTGGTATTTAAGTTCAGTATCTTCCTAAGCTGTAATACAAAGTTTTTCAAGAAAATCCCTCAACACCAAACTACCTATTAAATGAAACATTTTTTGAGGTGTTTTATTTTCTAAAAAATGGCTTAACAATTTTGATTAAAATACCAATATGTTAAAGACATAACAAAATGTATGTTTTGAATTTTCTGGGAATAGACTGTGAAGTCCTCTTCATTCGAAAGGAATTTTCATAAGCCTGTATATCTGGTAAATGTTAAGCGATAAATGAAAATATACTACACAGAAAGTGCAGATATCTTAAAAACACAATTTATTTCAAATAAATTTTTTGTGGCATAAGCCATTTCCAAGATAGTTGTTATTAATGGTTTAATTATTCAATATTTTGCCATCCTTTTAAAGTCCTATTATTCAGCTGTTTCTGGCGATTGCATGAAAATAGTATGGAATTTTTAAGGCCAGCATATAGTGTCCAGTTCTTAAACATTTGACTATTGCTATTCCCTGTAACAAAACGTATAAATTAGCTGTTTTTCAAAGGTTATCTCATTTAAAATGAACTAGAGAGAAAAATAAAGTTTTGTAAGAATATTTTGTATTCCCAGTAATAACTGATTGAGGGTAGAGAAAGTCATGTGAATGTAACAATGTAAGATTTTTTTAATGGCAAATATGAACATGAAACTAGTGTACATCTGCATTTTTGGCAAATCTGTACATGAGTCACTTTGAGACTCACATAATTAAAACATTCCATGAAGATCATGTGCAGATATGCAGATGATGTGACACATTAAAAAATGTAGATGAGTCATTTAAGTTTCTAAATCTTCAGGAACTAGCCATCAAATTTACTTTAGAAAAAGAAATAGGCAACTCATTACCCTTTATGGATTTGATACCAGAATTAATGAAAGAGCCGAGTTTGGAATTTACAGAAAAAACATACTGCCAAAAGTTTCAACCCTAGACCACACAAATGTACAATCAACAATCTGCAAATTGGTAAACAAGCAGATATGTATTAAACACTGCTGAATATAAGGTTCAAAACTTAACCATATGAGAAGAAAAAAGTTCAAAAAACAGCTTAAAGAAATAACTATTAACCCTCAACAAGGACAAACCTAAGTTTAAGAAATTCACATACCACCTTAGAACATTTCAGTAACTCCAGAAGATCTTTAAAGAATTCAACAGTCCTAGCACCGCAAAATAAATACAAGTTAAGAAAACCATACTGAAATTGGAACACACAAACAGAATCTCATCAGAAAAGAAATCAGGCATATCTAAAATAGACTGTTCAGAATGCAATAAAACCTAAAAAGTTTTAGTTGGAAAAACCAACGGAGTATAAGAAAACCATTTATTGATTCAAAGTACAAAAAATGGAGCTGCTTGCACAAGATGAGAACAACACTTTAGAATTGTGAGATACAGACATAAATCAGCCGTGTCTAATCTCCTCTGGAAAAAAAAGAAAGAAAGAAAACAAAACAAAAAAAGTCAACTTGCTAAAATCAGTGCATGACCCCTTGAAACTAAGCTTATGGGAAAGAACATATATCATAAGTTTCAAGCTTCAAATTAAGAACTTTGAATCCTAGCAGATGTTAGCGTCCTGCCAGTAATTGGTAAGGGGAACAATATGAGTGCTTAACATGGATTCATTTTTTATAATTTAATTATTTGCTTCACTGTGTGCAAGTTCCAATGATTTTAAATTTAGTCTTGGGTTGGATTAGATATACAATACTTCACTTAATACATTTTTTAATGGGACATGTTTCAGAAGCTTCTGTTTTTATCCATCATCAACCAGATAAGTATTGAATTTGTGGATGAGATTCCTTGTACTGAATGGAAAGTGGGGCAGGACTCCCTGAACATGGTAGAAGTTATCATGAATATGCAGAACAGCATATATTGTTTATTTAGAAAGGTGAATAAAAACTTAACTTAAGTATGTTCCTTAAGGTAGAGGAAGTATTGCATTCAACCCATAAATTTGAAATGGAGATTTCAGTGGAAGTGCAGTGTCCTCAATGTATGCATTAAAAAAAAAAAGAAGTCAAAACTGGATTATTGTGTAGGAAGTGTACAAGTATGATAGCACAAATTCTTACTGAGAAACAATCTCTGTCAATTTCACTGTTTTGAAGCACACGCTGAGTTTGAGGTTTTATAAACTGCAGAAATGTTGCTGATATTCCATGACTAAGACTGGCTGCATCATTGGTAATTTAGTTGAGAGAATAATTAAATTACATACCAGATGGGAGCAGTGAAATAAATTAAAACTCAAATTTGCAGCATCTCTCTATTGGTCCATCCAACTTCTGCTTTCATGAACATTAACAATGTTAAAGACAGAGGAGGGGGAAGAAAACCAATGCAAAGCGGATTTTGTAATTGCAAAGCAAGCCAAGTTCATGTACACTGCTTGAAGGATAATGGTTTTGATTTCATGGAGTGCTGAATGAAACCTGGTTATTTAATCATTTATACAGCATTACCAAATGATACTGTCCGGAGTTGTCCATAAGGGAAAGGGCAGTGCAGACACATGTTGGCCTTTGTATAAGGGCCTAGGGAATAAAATGTCAGTAGTGAGCATGTCATTTTAGAATCTGTAATTTTGTGTTATTCCCTCTTGCCCATAAGCCATTATTTTCCCATTCTTCAAATTATTTGGAACTTGGTGATGAATGGTGGGGACAGAATTTATATGGGCAGCCATGGATATTGTGCCATGACTTGTGGATATAGCAACTAAAATAAATGGGAAGTAACAAAACTGGACATCAACAGTGAGGTCAAAAGCATTGAAATGTATACATCAATGCCAAAAGGTACCTTAAAAATAATTGTGTATATGTAAGAAGAAAGCTAAGTATTGAAGGGTGCATTGGTAGCAATAAATTTCAGTGGCCTAAAAGCCTGTAAATTTATTTAGCAGCTCCTTGTTCAGGGTGATTTATGAAGAACTGACACATTTCTTTCTTTAATTATTCTGTTCGAAATTCACTCAGTGGCCCAATTTTAGCACCAAATTAAGCAGAATGCTCTGGAGTTTTGATTGCCTGTTACTAGATGTGTAGATGTTCATATTTTATTCGTAATTGTTAGTTTTATTGTCGGAAACTGTTTTTTGAGATTTTGTTCTAGTCACGTGAAATGGAGTACACATTAAATGAACGACTCTTCCTTGTAAAGCAATACTGGATTACAAATTTAATTACAACTACTTAAAGGGCATACCAGAGAAAATTTGGTGTTCGGAATCCTCCCTAAAGAAACACAATACTGGAACTGGTAAACAAAGTGTAAACAACTGGATCTCTGGTGAGTGAAAAAGGCAAAACTTGTCACCCAAAAAATCATTAAGACGTTTGTTGCAGGAGACAGGGCACAGCTACTCAATGTGTCAGAGAGCTGTGAAAAGTACAGGCCTAAAGCCGTATAGGATTATGGTTGTCCATCAGTTACAGGAACCAGATAAGGATAACGACTGAATTATTGTCATTGGTTTCAGGAATTCATTGTGCAAAATCCTGCCATATTGTCCATCACATGGTTTACAGATGAAGCATGGTTCCATTTATCCGGCTATGTGAACTCAAGTAACTCACACTATTGAGCCAGCGAAAATCCACATGTTATTCATGAAGCCCCTATGCACCCAGTGAAAATCGGAGTTTGGTGCGCAATATCCGCACAGAGAATAGTGGGACCAATTTTTTTTAAAACAATGTGAACACTGCAGAGTACCGGCGGATTTTCACGGAGTTTACTGAGCAACTAGACTATGTAGAGCTGAGTCAAGGATATTTTCAGCAGGACAGCACTACATGCCACACGTCAAATGAATCTATGGCACTAATTGCAAGTTTCTTTGACAACTGGATAATTTCCAAGAACCTGTGGCCACTGAGATCTCCGGATTTGACATAGCCGGACTTCTTTCTATGGGGTTACTTAAAAGAGAGGGTTTATGCCACACATCCCCAGACATTGGATGATCTGAAGCACAACATTACATAGGAGATTCAAGCTATTGACTACAAAATCCTCTAATGAGTGGCCAGTAACATGGAATGACGTGTTGAGTTGTGCCTTCTGCAGGATGGAGGACATTTTCAACATTTGCTATAGAGGTAAATAATCTCCCAAAATTTCTCCTCATTTCAGGTATAATAAGTTGTCACTAGTAAAACTCGTTTTGAAACAATTAAAGAAATAAATGTGTCAGTTCTTCATAAGTCACCCTGTATAAAGCAACTATTGAGTTTCTAACGTTAAACCTAAAAAACTGATGCGCAAACATCTAATGTATAGGAGGGTTTCATAAGATTAATTCTTTTCTTTTAATTCACGAGAAAGCATATACATTATTCGTTAAGTCACTCCACAGTGGTGGAATATGCAAGTTATGGGAATGTGGTGGGAACCCTGATTTCATGCATTTGTGATGCTACAGTAATGGATTGGTTAGAATGAATTTGAAGAAAGCAGTAGAAAAAGAAAACAAAATCATAATTAACTTGCTCATTAACAGGATGTTGAATATGTTTGCGATGTTGAAAGCCTAGATTCAGGCATTTAATTTCATTGTTAAACACTTTGATTAAAGTTTCTTTTGTTACTGAATTGGTGTAATTTATTGTTGCCAATTTCAATTCATCTAATGTTTTTGGATTATCTTTTAACACAGGTGACTTTGCAGCATTCCAAAAGAAATATGAAAGCATAATAAGGCAGCCAGTCCCAGAAAATTGAGTTATTAAATCATAAACATTAATTTGGAAACAGCTCGGTAAATTTTTTTTCTCCACTTTTTCTGTGTCACTTACTCTAAAAGCATTCTCCACTAAAAACACATGTTCAGTTGGAAACATTTTCAACTTAAGTTAAATGAACACACATTTGCAGATACTATTTAACACTACTATTCCCAAAACCTTATTTCAATGGGGATGATTACTTTGGGCATGGAATGCAACTGCCGAGTCCTTGATAGAAATTAAATAATAGCCTGCTCCAAACTGTTTTGGGAATGTACTGAATGCTATTGCCCTGCAGTACTGTGGAGGGACTAAAATAGTATTCATCAAGGAAAAGTATATTATGCAACAAACACATAGATTAGCAAAATCAATGGTAGTAATTAAGATGCAAGTTTCATAATTTTCATACCAGTGTCTTAATTACCATTATAGTCAAGTTGCAGTATGACTGGTTTTGGTTGACCACACTATAATTTCAAAACTTTTAGTTTTTACAAAAAGATCTTACTTGTTAATTGTATGTAATTAAATGCTGATCTGATGGCAGGGCCTTGAGCATGTTTGCAAGTAGTGCAAGAGATGGCAGTACTGTTGAATCCACGCCGTATTGATTTTTTCAAGACATATTGGAGCAAAAAGAAAATAACTTAATTTATTAGAATATTAAAATTGAACAGAATTTATTTTTATTAAATACACATATTTCATGTTTATCTGGGGAATATATCACAGTGGACCGTTGCTTTGAAGGTGTTAAAAGGTATGGGCTGTGCGCGCCGGTGAGTAAGATGATTTGCTGAAGTATTATGGATGCCATAACAGTTCAGTTATGTAACTCCAGCCATAACATCGTCCTCCGGATTGTTTCGGGTGTAAAAATACTTAGCATGGCTTCCTTTGGAAGGGAAGTAAAGCTGGTGGTCCCATGTCATAGATTTGCGGCACGTAAATGAACCTCAAGCCTGATAGAGGTCTCTGAGCAAAATTTCTGGTCTTTCACGCCCAATATAGAATGGGACGCTAAGGACCATATCAGTTTAAGAGCACCCATAAATAAAACTTTATTTAATTTCCAGCCATAACGGTGGGAGTTACCTGTAATCAGCATAATATAGTGTGGTCAACCAAAAAAATGTATGATTTAGTATGCAAAGTTAAGGAAGATTGATCTTTGTTGTGAAATAAGATTGTAAATCTCTTGTATCTCTTTACTTAATTGCAAATATCTTTACAGGTCAGTGCCCTTTTACTCCTTGTATCCCCCCTGCAAAGCCAGCATCCTTTTCCATCCTTATTTTTCATCTACTACTCAAGTTCAGTCATCTTAAGCTGTGAGATGCACATTTACAATGAGTAAGTGAATATGTTTTAAATCTTATATATATTATTGACTTGTTCAAAAAGGATCAAAGTGTGTATTTTTTTTAATGGAACTATTTTGGGTTCGTAATAATTGCAGTATAAAGTAAATTGAACAAATTCATGAATCTTAAACTTCCAATCAATTGCATCCAGCACAAAATATGCAGCTCTCTTCAGTGTTTGAATAATGGAAGCATGTTAATATCAGTATTATAAAATAGCTTAAATGGTTATATGCCAAGGGTAATATTATTAATGATTATGTCCTAAGGTAAGGATGAGATTACAAATCAGATAGCCCCTGGCCTATAACCTCATTTTCAGGGCATAGTCAGGTCCATACAATAATTTATGGTGCACTAGTTTGTTATTGAATAAATAAATAATTTAGAGAAAAGCTGCAAATTAACCCAGTTGTAACATATGACAAGCTGTACATGCATAAGTTAGCACAACTTGCAAGCTTATGTTGGCCAATAAAACTATATGTATTTGCATTTTTAACTAACAGGTGGCATTAAAAGGATCACCATATCTCTGTAGAAGGCTAATGAACAGAAAAATTAATGTACCTCGAGAGCAGATAAGGAGGATATGTTGTCTTATGTATCTAATAATGAAGTGAAATGTGGCAAGTATGAATCATGGTTGCGATGAATGTACTGTATGTGAAATAGGCGATAAAGATGTTTACTTGCTATCAATGAAACATGAAGCTGCTGACATTGCAGCAACAGGCAAGCTGAGAGGAGGCAAAGAAACCAAAGTGTGCCCTTGAGTACCAGTAGTGAATGAAAGATGTCAATTTGTAAGGTTAAGTGTATCGCAGTTCTCATTGGCTCGTGTTATCTTATATGTTGGGCACCCATTGTTTAATTATTTTTAAATTTGGGTTCTTTGTCCTCCCGCTAGCTATTATAACTCAGTTGAGCAAGTATCTCTAAGCAGGGTGTGTAAACGGAAAGGAGTTGTTGCTAAAAGATAACACTGATAAAAAAATTAGTTTCTACACTTTTATTGCGGTCACAATTAATAATTGATATGTTTAATCTTTATACATGCCTGACTGAAACTGTGATATTTCCGAATGTAACTACAGTCATTTTAGTTGTCACGCACCAATTACTTTGCGTACTTTACATTTTTGTAACTATGCGACGTGCACCTCGTGAGAGATTCTTCAGGACTGTGTGACGTGTACCTCGCGAGAGATTCTTCAGGACTGCGCAACACTTCCTATGACTCGAGAATATATACTCCTTCACCTCGAATTGCCTAAACATTATAATATAGCTCCTATTGGTTACCAAATTGTGCCCACTTTAGCGTCTGCTTTTGTCAGCCAATCACTACTACTAACATATATGCTCTAGGGAAGATATTCCCTCCATTTCTAAAAAAAGGCACGCTACCCTGACGTCATTTGTTTATCTCTGCTTAGTGATAAACAACTCACCCCCTCGGTTTATTGTTATTACTTCTATTGTCAGTTTCAGTTAGGCCATATAAACTCATTCCCAGCAATACTTATGGCTAACAAACATCTAAAATCCTGTACATACAATAATATTAATTTACACTACAATCACTCTGGCATTCACAGCATGTTATGATGTAAAATATTGCCTCAAGTGAAAGCTTCCTATAATGCGTTGCATGGCTAAAGATTATAGGAATATATTTTCCTATCTGCTGGACATTTGCTTATTCATTTGCTTCATTATGTTTCACAAGATGTCTGGAAAGAAAAAGAACAACTACATATGTAAGCTTAAGAACCAATGTATCATTAGTTGCTTCAAAATGTTAACACTACTAGAGTTCTTAGAGGATGACCTTCAGCTGGGAATACCCCATTAAGACTGCAAGCTAAAATATGCACTCATTTTCCAATGTGCATATCACACAAAGAAAGAATGAAAAAAAAATTGATACATTCACAGACTTTCTCTACCCTCTATGGTTTATTAGTGGGTACACAAACTATTCTTATTAAAGCTTATTTTTTTATCTACTACATTTTAATCCCAATAAACCTTTGAAGAAATAGCTACATTACACATTTCGTTCTTGATACATAGAGTCAGCGATAAATGTTTAAGAACTGAACACTATATACTGGCCTTAAAATTCTATACTGTTTCTATGCAATTGTGAGAAACACCTGGATGTTGACAGGACTTCAAGAGAATGACCAAGTAATGAACAATTCAAAACCATTAATAACGGATATCTCAGAAATGGCTTATTCACAAAAAAAAAAAAATAAAAAAAAATTAGTGTTTTAAAGGGGTCTACATTTTTTATGTGGTACGTTTTCATCTATCAGTTAACGCTTACCAATTATACAAGATTACATCAAATTCCTTCTGAATGAAGAGGACTTTATAGGCTATTCCCAGAAAATTCAAGATATACGTTTTATTTGTCATGTAAATATCTTTAATACATGGTGTTTTAATCAATCTTAGAACTAAAATTACTATTGCATTTCTTCTTTATAAATTATATAGATGTTTGTTACAGAAAATACATTGTAAAATTTGTCTGATATTTGTCATATATGCTTAGTCTTACTATTGGGAAACATTTCAAAAATGGAAGTTCTTCTTTTCGTCACAGTTGTTTGGTATATGCAAAGGGGTTACAGTAATAAGTACCTGTAATTCTTCAGATAATCTATAAAAATAAACATCATTCTACCTTAAAAAAGGGATGTCATGGTGCCCTTTGATGTTAAAGCACTATTTATAAGTATTCTTACAGATAAAATTCCAACTGTGTTAAACGAGTGGCTAAAACCAGTTTATAAGAGTACCACAGAAATAGAGCAAAGCATATTGTGTATACATCAGAACTTTTTCACATTTAATAACAAATTTTACAAACGGGCACAAGGTTTGGCTTCAAGTAATCTGCTGTCAGCTACATTAGCTTATCTTTAAATGAGCAATGCATATAACTAATGCTTTCCCTCACATGTTAAAAACTAGGTTTAGGTATTTGCATGTTATTTTTGTCATAGTTCCCCACAAATTAAAAGATGATGCTTGATGTTGGAATTGCTGAACTTACAAGATAAACAAATAAATTTATGACTGAAACAGAGGAAAACAGTTACTTATCCTTTTTGGACTTAAAAATTTTCAGAGACTATGAAACATTTAAATTTGGAATTATTAAAAAGAATACTTGTAACCTGTTATCATGCCAATATGCATCAATGATATTCAGAAATTTATCAACTTGACAGTATTAGAAGAATACGAAGAAGAAGATTATGTGAATGAATTTCACCACGTTCTCAGGACATTTAAATGGTTTCAACCCTGCTTCCTTATCCAAAATGATTAAACATGATAAGAAACAAAAGAGTTCGACACAAATTACTACTTTAAAGAAAATGGAGGATATAAAGTTGAGTTATAAGAAATTTACACACCTCCCTTGAGCTTTTAAGAAATTTAAACAATTTTAAAAAGCTGCAATATCAGATTGTCTCCGCAAAATAAATTCAATTTGATGAAATTATTGAATAGACTACATAAGAACACCACACCATATGATTTGAATTCTAGCATTTGTCAAATTAAATGTGATGATTGTGAAAGATCTTGTATAGGAATGAGCAAGAAGAACTTGAATGTCAGATTGAAAGAGCATAAAAGAAATATTGAATTTAAACAGATTGACAAATCAGCAGTAGAACCTTTGGCAGTCGCAATAAAACTTGTCACTTGGAAAAAAAAAATCTTCATTTTTAAAAATTCCAAGAGATTGTTAAATTTTGTGATCCTGCCAGTCAGCAATGTATTAAATTTCCCACCAGACAGCAGCAGTTGGATGCTCTCAAGCTGAGGAGGAGGAGGAGGAGAGAACAGCTTTTAGTCGCCACCATGTTGAGCATGGAGATGAATGTCTCTGAAACAATTTATGTAAGTGAAGTTTTAAGTACGTATATCGACTCATATTTTAAAATTAAATTAATCCTCCCTATTATAAAAAATAATATTTTTCAAATCTAGATAAAGTTTGCAATTCAAGAGGAGCAAGAGTCTAGTATGTTTGCCACTGACCTCATTCCTTATTATGCCATTGGTAATGTTGCACAAAACAAATGAATAAACAAACGAGAGAGCATTATTAACAATTTAACTCACAGATGTGAAACTGTGTTATCTATACTAATATTATAGAGAGAAAAAATTGTGTGTGTGTGCACGTGAGAGAGAGAGACACACATGCACACACACACACACACACACACACTTCAGAATCAACTATTTTTTGATAAATGAAACTCGCGGCTCTTCCTGATGGACTATAAGACAGCTTCTAATTACAACTCGTAAATGACTAAACAACTAAAAATGTTCTACAAGGCATTGGTGTCATAAAAGAATATACTTAAGAACAAGACTAACTTTTTTTTTGAGAATGCTATGCCATAGAAAAGTGCTGTTGATGTTACTACCCCATAAAATGTATAAAAGATGCAGATATTTCATTCTAACGAGTACCAGTCATGCCAAAACCCACCCTGAAATTCTTATGACAGTTGTTATCCAAAGCCACACCCAAAACATCAGCTAGCAGTTTTAACTAATTCTTGAAAATGAATGCCAAACCCATATAAACTACTTGATGATAATACTTCTATTTAGCAGCTCAATTGGACAGCCCTCACTTCTTACTGGTTTGTTACATGGGGTGGAAGGACATGGCTCAGATTGCTAGTTTCTATGGTTATGAGGGGGATAGGGATAAGGTGGTATCCAGTTATTCAAACACTGCCCGCTACCTTGAAGATGGCTCTGAAACAGGGATGTCCAACTGGATCACAAACTGAATAGGCTTTTGAAGGATTCCAGCTTTGTACTTAACTGGCAGCTGATAGTTTGGGTGTGGCCTCCTTATAGGCACTATTGTTTGTCACAGGAATTTCGAGTTGGGTGTCAGCTTGAGGGGTCCGTTGTAAGTAATATACAGATTGTCGCAATTTAACAACTGAGAAAACAGTAAACAGCAAAACTAAAGACGATCAGATTCTGCTTATAATGGTATAATATGTATGCAATACTTATTTCTTTGACAGTTGAGTAAAATAATGTAGGTGTGTCAGGTTTAGCATTAAAAGCTGAGTAACTTTTATTCTAATTGTATAGATACCTGTATGTAGCAAAGTTTCTGGATACCAAAATCTTTTAATACCCCTTTTTGTAATAACATTTTGCAGTATTTACTCTGTGTTATAATCAAAGTTCATTACCAGTATATACTAAATAATTATGATATAAAGAGAGAAAATGAACCACTTACTGCAGAAAGGCAACTAGTCCAACACATTTCCTTTATGACAATTATGATTTTAAGTTGACCAGTAAATCATGTACCATAGAAAGGGAGCTTTTCTACACAATAACACAGACCTGGCAACACCTTCAGTTTTCTGTTTACTGCAGATAGGTGTTAATCAGTTCATTGTCTCTCCTATTAAAGTAGGAAATGTGGATATGATACGTTTCTGCAGTAAGCAGTTCAAATTGTGTCCAGTGTAACATCAAAAATTTACTCAACCAATATTTATAATAAACAATGAAGATGTGGGGCTACAGACTCTGTGGCATTTCTAAAATGTTAAAATTGATGACCTGAGAGCAGGGAATCTTAATTTTCAACAGTTTCACCTCTGTTTTGTTGAATATTGATTTCAGAGGTTGTATAATGTGAAAATGGTGGAGTCTAATGTAATTAAATAGGGTGAGTCCATGTAATTTGGATCATTTAACCTCTATAATAATAAATTCCCTTGGGATAAACCATTTAAATTAACATTTGTTGCAGGGGAAGTAGTAAACAATAGAGACTGATGTTAAGCAATAAACTTTATAATTTTTATTGTACAGGAACATAAAACAGCCTTGAATACCCTTGAACTAAAGGTATTAATGTACCTATATCTATAAAAATGAGCTTATTCAAAATCCTTATTACAAAACAATATGGCATTATTTAGAACACTGGTCACTATAATAATAAATGTCATTATTTTTATGAGACTAGGCACATTTTCCACAGGTTTATCCAGTCTTCACAAAACTCCCCACATACAAGACAGCAAGTCTGTGTTGCTTTTGTTGAAGGCTTTCTTTTCTTCAGTTTTAGTTCTACTACCTCTTTCTTTTGGGGAGTTTCTCCTGGTACCTTCTTCAGTAGATGAAGGAATAGACCTGATTTTTTGAAGAGGAACATACTGAGGAATCATGTCTTGGGACATATGGGATGGACCTGGATTGGAAATTGCAGCATAAATGCATGCTACATCCTCTTGCAGTTTAGCTTCAGGCTGACCAGTAACAGCAGACAGGAGCTCAGACTCAGCAGGCACAGCTTCTGAATGATGACTGACAGCTGATAGAGGCTTAGGCTAATTGGTGACAGCTGATTCAGCAAAGATAACCTCAATAAAGACACAGCAATTCACCAGCCATAATTCACTGCCTTTGAATCCATTGATGGCCATTTCCACACTTGCTGCACTTGGGAATGCTATTCCTATCAGTGCTGCTATTGCTTTGTTGTAATTCATCTCCCAGGATACCTACTTCAACTGTGTTTCTATTGCTGATGCCATGAAAGTATTCAGTGCCATGAAGAAGGACATGTCTAAAGGCTGCATTCAACAGGTACAGTGGGATGGCAGTGACATGACGATTCTGTACTTTTGGCAGTCATAATGGCAGCTAAACTTGTGTTTGGCTTTTGGACCCATCTAAAATTGATAGTATCTTTGCTTCAGCAGAGGATTTAACTACCTACTGCTATAAAATGTTCTATCTATTGGTACAAGACTTCACTGTTCACCCACCATTTTTCCTGGTAGCAAAATACGATGCCCACTGGTGCTCCAAATAAGAGAGACTGCTTCATCCTCTTTCTAGGGTAAATAGCATTGGAGGTATGTAAAATACAGCTTGTGATGGCTCCCACCTGATATTTTCCCTTCCTTGGCATGACTTTACCAACAATCTTCTCCAACAGATCAACAAACATACACTATGATCTTGTTGATGCCTAAAGCTCTAGCCCGAGGTGTTAGTTTTGGCAGCCTTAAGCTCAGTTCAGGATGAAATTTCTTAAAACTGTCATTCCACTCTTTTGCCAGCTGATGTTATATCAGTATTAAAATGTGCCTTCATGTTCTTTCATTCAACTATATCAAATGTGCTAGGCAGGCTGATAAGAAAGAAGACTGTGTTACTCAGTATTTCTGAAAAGAGGTAATGTTAATAAATTAGATTACATTCATGATCTGTAGTTTAATGGGAATATTGTGTTGCTTATAAAGTGTTAAACTGACAAATTATAGGAAGTATCCTCCAGGAGCAGCAGATGTTGGATAAGCTCCTTTGGCGAGGATAAATTCTAACAAATGATATTGGAGTGCATCAATTGGTACAGATGACATCTTTTCGAAGTGATCTTCGGTATGTATATTGTACTTCCTGGCTGCTTCGTTGACACCAATGCAATCTTTTACTGCTACCAAAGCCAATTTCATATCCCCAATTCTCCCTCTTCCCATTTGCTATATATCCCTTTAGATAGGTATAGGTTTGTCAACGGAGGGGGACATCTCACAGACTGCGACCTACAGAGATCTGTTGTGGCTACCACCTCCACAGGAGGAAGGGATAAGTTGAAGGAACCATAGGAGGCTAAGGGCAGTGGGCAGACGGACCACAGAGACACATAGAAGTCTCTTAACATTTCCAAGCTTGCAGACACATCCCACTGCTGGAGCCGAAGACATAGGGCGACGAACCACCCACCAATCAAGCAGCCCTCTGATGCCTAATCTTTCCATTCAGCATGCATCCGCGCCATCTGTCCGGCACCGCGAAACCTAGAAGCACACCTGAAAGATGAGAAGGAAACTGAATGATGGAAGGAAAATCGTGATAGAGAAGAAACCACCCCAGCATTCGCCTGCCGACCCTGGGGAAACTACGAAAAACCCATGGGTGGTCGCCGGAATTGAACCCGTTACCGCTGCGCCACTTCGCTCGGTATCACTTTAGATATGTTCTAATTTCTCTGGTTGTCGTCTAGAAATGTTAAGGGAATTTAAAGTATCGTGTAATTTGGACCACTCAGGTAAAAAGCTAAAACTTCAGTGGTAAGTATTGAAAATCTTTACAAAATAAAAGTGACATACTAAGATGTAGAAACTCCGGTAAAATTTAGTTCGTGAATTGTGTAAGTTAATCTCCAGTTTTCCAACTAAGCGCAAATAATGCACGTGCTGCCAACAATGGTACCCGCCATTATACAACATTTTCAGGAAACTGGTGACGTGTCTTTGACGCACTAGATCTCCATCCTACTTGAGAGGTGGTGCTATCTTTCGCCTTTGCTCGAAACTACTAGTCCGAATTACACGCTAGTCCAAAATAAACATACCTCCTCTAACTACGAGAAGGTACAAAAGTTTAATATTTCATATGCTCTGGTTATCTTAAGATTGCTTGGACATTCGAATTATTCTTTCATCGGCAAAAGGTACTACTTATAAGCTATACATTTTCCAAAAATATTGTTAGGGGAGGTTAAGCAAATCAGAAATTACGATACCCGCCGATGTTTCATGTACCTAAATTTCCGTGAATATCATAGAATTTTTCGTCTGATATTTGGAATATCATGTCAGTTTGATTAAAACTACTTTTAAAGGCTTTACTTACCAATTTTACGAAAGGAGATGCTGAAACTGGCCACCGTCGTTGTCCATACATATTTGGCACCTCTTTAGGAAACTATCCATCACTCGCCGTAGTTCACGCTGAGAAATTTCCTGGCGGGTATTTTGTTTTAATTCTTCCAGGGTGTGTGGGTTTGTCTTATACCCTTTATGTTTTAAGTTACCCCGGAGAAGTATTTTATGAACAATATTACCGGCTGCGCGGTGTTTTTCCACTGGGCGTGTGAAAATATGATAAAAACATAACGCACTGCAGCTATAAACAAAGTCACGCTGTTGTGACTTTGTTGTGCAGTGTGAAGTGCAGTTTTCAGTTGACGGTGATGTGATGTAGTTCAGTTATTACGAGTTATTTATTATTTTGTCCTTACTTAGAAAGTATATTATGGCTCAGTATATGTTTTGTACTGCATAGCGTGTATTTATTTATGATTCGTATGTGTTAATTCGGTCAGCTCGCCAAGTGAAAGTACGATTTGCAGAAAGATTTCCAGGTGTAAAAGTTCCAGGCCGTACAACAATCCATGAACTTTATAGTAAGTTCCAGGCCACAGGAAGTGTTCAGGTAAGAAATCTAAAAGACGGCGTTCGGTTGTTACCGAAGAAACATTAGACGATATCGGCCATTGTTTGGAAAATTCCCCCAAAAAATTCCATGATGGATAGTTTCCTAAAGAGGTGCCAAAAATGTATGGACAACGTAGGTGGCCAGTTTCAGCATTCATATAGTTGGTAAGTAAAGCCTTTAAAAGTAGTTTTAAAAATATGTATGGTTTCATCCGCTCCTTTCTATGATAGCGGCAGACGGCAACGAGTGCCGAGGACGCGGACAGGAAAAACACCGCGCAGGTGGTTCGTAGTCTTTTGACTCACTCTGTAGTTCTGTCATACAGAATACGGAGGAAGGCAAATGAAAATAATTAAATCGTCATTTGAGATTTAAAAACTTACCATTTAACGCCGGTTAAGCCTAAGTTCGTAATGCGAGGCGTATTTTTAAAGTAAGTCGATTATTTTTAAAAAAAAATAATAGAACATTATTTTCCAAATACTTCGTTATCATTCATTACCTTACACCTTGCACTACTTCTCCACATAATCAGCCGTTATTCAGGCACTTGTCGTAACGGTAAACCAGTTTTTGTATACCTTCGTCAAAGAATGATGCCGCCTGTGATAAAAGCCAAGTCTGCACTTCCTGTTTCACAACATCGCCGTTGAACTGTTTTCCACCAAGGAATTTCTTCAGATGAAGAAAAATGAAAATCGCTTGGTGTCAAAGCCGGATGTAGTGAAACAAGAAGTGCAGACTTGACTTTCATCACAGGCGGCATCATTCTTTGACGAAGGTATGCAAAAGCTCATTTCCCATTACAAGTGCCTGAGTAACGGCGGTGACTATGTGGAGAGATAGTGCAAGGTAATGAATGTTAATAAAGTATTTGGAAAACAATGTTCTGTTATGTTTAAAAAAAATTATCAGTACTTAGTTTAAAACGTGCCTCGCAAAACGAAGCGGAATATTTCACAACAGTTTATTACAAGATGAAGTTGAATGGTTGCAGAAATTCATGGACGGGGATGTCGTGTCGATCTCACCGGTGCATTTCGAGGTCTGGTAGACAGCGGACCACTTCACTCTAATAAATAAGGAACAAAGCATGGGTTCAGTATTTAATGGGGTATCTATATAGGAGTAACGCTGTTTTCACTCTGTTATTAGTATTTTTTTTTCTTTCTTTTTCTTTTTTTTAAGGTTCCTGTTGGAACGCACGTTTTTGAAGCTTCTATTGGTCTCCGTTTACGCAGCACAAAGCGAGATTTCAAAATGCCTCCGAGGAACGCCAGACGAATCGATGGTATGTTGATGCGTCACTGCGTATCATTTCAAACTTAGTGGCGCAATAGTTGGCATACTCTCAGAGAAGCTATGTTCCAATTTTGTCTTGTCCAAGGAGTTTATCACTCTGCAGTGACTCCTACACTTTTAGGCACCTTTATTCAGAGTCAGGACAAAGAAATACAGAAGAAGAAAAAATCTGATGTGTTACTTCACATGACTTTTACTACTTACTACCGTTTATTACTATCTCTACCACTCAAAAATTTGATACCGAGATTTCAACGAAAATACATCTTTTGAGGCCCCCCTGAATAAAAAAAAATAGAAAAAGGTCCGTGTGTCTGTGAACAGCATAACTCAAAAACCAGAATAAATACCAAATTTGGTATTTGGTTTCAGTTTCTTCCAAGATGCGACACGAAGATTTTCAAGAAAATCCCCCACCCCAAACTACTCTTTATGTGGAACATTTTTCGAAATTTTTTATTTTCTAAAACATGGCTCTAACGATCTTTTATTGAAACACCATATATTAAAGGTATTTACATTACAAATAAAATGTATATCTTGAAATTTCTGGGAACAGCCTGTAAAGTCCACTTCATTCGGAAGAAATTGTGTATAATCTTGTATGACTGGTAAATGTTAAGCAATAGACGAAAACGTACTACACAAAAAATGTAATCTGTTTAAAACACACAATTAATTCCAAATAACTTTTTTTCTGGCATCAATCATTTTCGAAATATCCGTTATTAATGGTTCGAATTGTTCAATACTTTTGTCATTCTTTTCAAGTCCTTTCGAGATTCAGTTGTTCTCGCAAAGGGCATTGGATTTTAAGGCCAGTAGGGTAAGGAAACCTTATTTGGTGACATACCTAAGTTGGTGATAAGTTTTGTTTGCTCTCTCGCTAACTAAGGTTCCCGCCATAGTACCTTAAATGCTTGCTGATAGACAGTATTGGCTCTTAGGCTTACACCAGTGATCTTGTGGCTTTCTTCACGTAGCGGGAACTTCTCGGGAGAAAGAAACAAGAAGTCGTGCGTGTTTGTTGGCAGTTTATCATCATTTTGTGAACTCTGTTGAGAATACTTTTATTGTGCTTGCATTGTTTCTGTAATCATCCAAAAATGCTGCGGATTATTATTAGGAATTGTGGAAGAAAATTAAGGTAAATATATAATATCTATAATAGTTGTTATGCAATAGCTTAAGAGCAGAGGCCTGATTCTTAGCATTTTCAGAGCGGTTTCAATAACTGATTCGCAGACCAAATTTCAAAATTTATTTATCACTTTCATACCATAAAATTTATAGTTCTTATGTAACTGTAGCGTAGTGCTTGTATTAAACTTATGGTTATGAGTGTTCAATTCATAAAGGGCAGTATCACCAAATTAGGTACCCAAGATTTTTTAATACGTAACGATTAAATTAAATTACACTTATTACTACTACTTTAAATATATGTATTCATATTGGCCTGAATAAATAATTAGGAGTGAATAATGTATTACTTAACGTGTAATTAATGGTTATAAATTTAATTTTGATACAGCTTTTTTTTTAATTCCTAGGTTGATTGTAAGTTAATCATGGCTCCGGCTCCTAAGAAAAATGTTAATTCGAGCAAAGTATACAGAGATTACAATAGTGCTGATATGTTAGAAGCTGTTAGATTAGTGAGGGAACGTCAAATGAGTCTGTGCAAGGCGTTAAAGGAAACAGGCGTACCATGGAGTTCTCTAAAAAGATTTTTGACGGAAAATGATCAAACTGGTCCAGTTGTAGGCATATTTAAGGAGTTAGGGAAGCCTTTTGCATTGAGAATGGAAGAAGAGCAGAAACTTTTCAAATACGTAATTACTATGCAAGAACTAGGATTTGGTCTGACAGTAAAAAAAAGTCAGAGTTCTTGCATACAAGCTCGGTGAAGCTGTTGGACGTGGGCATTTCTTCAATTAGAATAAGATAATTGCTAGTAAAAAATGGTAGAAAAATTTTAAAGAACGATATGGTCTGACTTTTACGAGTTGCTGAAAATCTGTCAGCTTACCGTGCTTCTATGGCTAATCCCACTATGGTGAATGATTTTTTCATCAAGCTGGAAGACACGTTGTTGAGAATGAATATTGTTGGCAAACCAGATCACATATGGAACGTAAACGAAACAGGATTAAATTTTGTGTCAAATCGTCGAAAGTGGTCGCACAAATTGGGAAAACGTATATTTACAAGAGGACATACGCTGAACGTGGAGAGACAATGACACTGGTTGGATGCGTATGTGCAAACGGAACTTGGATTCCCCCTTCATAATATTCAAGGGTGTGAGGTTTAATGATGTCTACAGAAATGATTGTCTTCCCAATTCTGAAGTCCATCTTTCTGAAAAAGCGTGGATTTCTAAAGAACTGTTCCTTCCCAATGGTTTCATTTCTTTGTGATGAGTATTGGAGAAGCCTCTAGACCAATCCTTCTACTGATGGATTCCCATGGATCCCATATCACTCCTGAGCTCCTGGATTATGCCAAGGAGAATGAAATATACATTGTCACATTTCCTGCTCATACCACCCATATTTTGCAGCCTCTTGTAACTCAAAACAATTATTATCATAAAGAAAACTGCAGAAATCAGTGCAGTAATACTATATTCCATTATTGTTTAATATTTTACTTGTAATTAAATATTTGCTCACTATCACCAAATTATGACACCCCTATCACCAACTTAGGTTACCCTATAACCAAATTAGGTTACCTTGCAGCTTTAAAGAAAGTTGCATTTTATTTTTAGAATAAAATAATTAAATATAATACTTCTGCTACAATTATGTTCATGATATGTGAGAGAACATTTCCCAGTATTTTGAATATAAACAACCTACTCCAAAGAAACAAATTCAGCGGAAGGTCAGATTTATCACCAAATTAGGTAACTTTACCCTACATAGCGTCCAGTTCTTAATCATTTGACTATCACTATTCCCTTTATATGTATAACAAAGTGTGTAATGCAACTATTTCTGGAAAGTTTTATCTGGATTAAAATGAAGCAGATAGGAAAATAAACTCTCGCAAGAGTAACCATAAATAAGCGTTAGAGTGTAGAGACAGTTACGTGAATGTAACAGATTTTTTTTTTTACAGGTATAGCTTCTTTAAACTATTCTTATGAAAGCTTATTTTTCTATCTACTTCATGTTAATTGAGATAAAGCTTTGTAGAAATAGTTTCATTAGTACGTATTTGGTTGAAATTAGAAGGGAGATAAAGAAAACCGATTCGATAGTCAGATGTTTATAACCCGTCGCCATATGCGGGCCTAGAAACTCCATTCTAGTTCCATGACATCATGAGGAACAACTTAATAGCGACAGCACTTTAAAAAATAACAAAATTACTGAAAATGAAAACCAATAACAATACATGCCTCGGAAATGGCTAGTGCCACAAAGAGAGTTATTTCAAATAAATTGCTTGAAAGAAATTGCATTTTTTGTATAATAGGTATATGTTTTCTATCTCTATCCAGTTTTACAAAATTGCACAAAATTTCTTCCGAATGAAGAGGGCTTCGCAGACTATTTCCAGAAAATCCAAGATAGACATTTTGCCATGTAAATATCCTAAATGTGTGGTATTTTAGTCAAAATCGTTAGTCATTTTTTGAGAAAATAAAAAATATCGAAAAAAATCCATGTAAAGGAAGTTGGAGGGGGGATTCTATTGAAAATCTTCGTGTCGCATCTTTGTAAGATACTGAACTTAAATACAAGTTTGAGTTGTGGAAGAGCGGGTAGAGAAAGTCGTGAATATGACGCATCAGATCTGTTTCTTCACACGAACACACTTTTTTCTGAAAATTATTTTCTTGTATTCATTGGACCTCAAAATAGGTGCTGTGATTTCCGAATATTCGTTTCCACTTAAAAAAATAAAATAACGGAGAAAAAACTCGTGTTTAAAATGCAAAAAGAGGAAATTGTATTACAGTTTACGTGTTGGCATTTTCCCCAGGTTTTTCACGCTATTAGTTTTATTGTGTTTATATAATTATTTTAGTAGAGAAAATGTTTGGTATAATACCTGAAATTACGGTTAAAATTAACGCATGGGAAAGTGGTTTTTTTTTTAATTCAGGAACTTCAAAACATGTATTTCCGATGAAACCTCGATATGGAATGTTAGGGTGGAATGCAATACCTTCTCTACCTACCTACTAGGTACATGGTAGAGTAAGTAATAAGCAATAGTGTCTAGATAAAGTCATGTGGATGTTCATGGTAATGGGTTTCAAAGACAAACATTGTTGCCTCCGGGAGCGACCTTTGCCGGTATGCCCCTGGACGAATCGTGTTAGCAAAATACTAGCCTAGAGCTTGAACCTCCCCTCGGGCAGAATACCCATAATTTAGGGGTGGTTTTATGACTGTCATTCCAGATATATATTTAAGCACACAAGGGGTTCTTAGTTTTGAAAATACTTTGTGATATTTTATCCTGTTCTTCCCATCCCATTCTTCATTGGAATTATACCCTGAACCAAAACTCTGGCTCTCTGCTTCCTTTTTATGTACATATGTTACACTATTGCAGAGCACCTATTAGGCGTCTTTGTTCGTCCGTACGCATGCAGCAGCGCCGGCTCAATTGAGGGGGGGGGGGTCGAGCCGTGCCACTGCCCAGGGAGGCGGGTTTTAGGGGCGTCAAAATCTTAAAACATGAAGAAGATATTTGAAAATAAGACGGAGTTATCAATTATGCGACTTTCTGGAGATTGTTACTTATGAAACTGGTGACAGATGAAAAGCCAGGAATCGGTCACTTTGGATGTTACCTTCATTGATGATTATCGCCAAAACATCCCTGCGCGGCAGGTGTTCAGCAATAAGCATCATCACGTTTATAAACAGAGGTGTTTCAAGCCACTATAGCTTTATCCTTTTCTCCTGGGGGGGGGTGACAGCCACAATAGATCTCTCAAAGATCGCAGTACGCGAGATGTCCTCCGTTTTATATTTTATACCCTATAATAAAGAGGACCATTAACCAGCGTAGTCAACCGTCAAATGTATTTTCATTTTCTGTAAGTTTTTAATTTTTTAATCTCCTAATGAAGGAGTAACCCCGAAATATGGAACATTTTTATTTTGTGACTTTGCGTGTTGTATCTCTCGCTCAGAACAATCTTATTCTTTCACTATTTATATCTCGTCTTGAGTTTATTTATTGATTACCCATGCAAACATATACGTCATGTGAGAAAAAGTAGTAATGGAGGATTGGCATTGTGGTTAAAAATTAGGTTATGTCTGAAAGCGTGAGGGGGTGGCAAAACTCCTGGAGTCGGAACTGCTCTGCAGACACGGTGTTGAGATTTTATACAATAGGAGCTTGAAGCAAATTTGTCGATACATTTCTATTAATTGAAATCCATGATGGGTGCTTTCCTAAAGAGGTGCCAAAAATGTATGGACAACGACGGTGGCCAGTTTCAGCATCTCCTTTCATAAATTTGGTAAGTAAAGCCTTTAAAAGTAGTTTTAAAAAATGTTGTATGGCTTCATCCGCGCCTTTCTATGATGGTGGCAGACGGCAACGAGCGCCGAGGACGCGGACAGGAAAAACACCGCGCAAGCGGTTCGTAGTGTTTTTTTTTTTTTTTTTTTTAGCTCATCTGGTATGTACCTTATACAGTGGAGGGTGACACCTCGCGCACTCTAATAATTGTATTAATGCTATTATTATTATTATTATTATTATTATTATTATTACACACAATATAATATATAATTATTACACACAAATTAATTATAGCTATACTTTTCTTCCCGAATTTGAAATATTTAATTAAATGAAGTAAGAGATGAAGCAAGGGAACCTCAGGAGGTTACAGGCAGCAGGCAGATGGCTACAGAGAAGCGCGGAAGTCCCTAACAGTTCCAGTCTCGAACTGCTGAAACTGCCTAGAGAGGGTGACAAACGACCCATTAGCCCTCTAGTGTCTACAAAGAGTACTTTTTTATTTGAGGAAGCATCCGCACCATCTGTCCGGCATCATCATACACCACGAGACCTAGAAGCACACCTGAAAGATGAGAAGGAAACGGAGTTAAAGGGAAATGATGGAAAGGAAAACGTGGTAGATGAGAAACCATCCCAGCCATCGCCTACCGACCATCGAAAACTCAAGATCAGTATGGGCGGTCGACGGGAATCGAATCCGAGACCTCTGGAATGCGAGCCTCACACTTTACTACGGAGGTATGTTGAAATACGAGACGAACTCGAGTATTTTCTATTTCCCAGATTCTGCAATGCTTTGTTCACTTTAAGGATGCACATCTGTGGAGAAAAAAAAGGCCAAAAATTGCCAAAATTTGTAAATATGGATTTTCATAGTATTAACACCACAAACCTTCTACTTTATTTCTATATAACTTTTATAGCTGTACCACCTTTCAAAGCATATCATGTAACGCTTTAAATGTCCGCCTTTAAGCCTGGCTTCCTATAAAAGCAAGTGAAAGTGTTACCTACACTAAAATACATAAACCATTCAAGAGATGGCCCCAGTTATCTTCAAATACTAAATTAGCTGCAGAGGAGCAGAAAAAGTCAGAGGGCACTATGCACTATATGCACTAAATGTTTTTAAACAGCATAAATTCAGAAACGGTATTATTTTAGCGTTGTCATTTTCAATTTTTGGGGGGGGGGTTCATCTGTCGGCACATTCTCATATTCAGATTCCTGCATATACGATGTATGTACTTTCCGATATAAATAAATGGAATTTTGCATACCTTCTTTTTAATAACAACATAAAGAGTTTCTGCTTAACATTTATTTTTTCTAAATTAGTAGGATGATTAAAAATTCATTTCTACAATGTTTTAATATACCATAGTATTAAAGAGTTCAGTTATAATTTAAAAAAAATAATTGAATCGCGTGAAACAATTTTTCAAAACAATAAAAATATTAATATATCGTAAACTAATTTAGAAATATGCGTGAAATTTGGTATATTAGGCATACATAAACCCCAATTGCTGTATTAATATTTCAAACTAATCGAACTGAAATTGTGGATTTTAGAAATATTGTAGGTGGGTATCAAATATCAAATAGAATTTTATATTTTTACTTAATAACTCAGTATAAAGTGTTGTTAATTTGGAAACATTGGGGGGGGGGGATGTTCCCCTCTAAGTTTCCAGCCTTGCATGCAAACAAGTGACTTGATTAGCCCATCCTCCCTCCTCCCAGTTTTGGCTACTGCATTTCCACGTACGATGATCCCATTATGCTCTCTTGGCTTGTATCCACTGGCGCGCGTTGCCACGTGACGAGAAAGATTCTCGCGACTGGGACACGGCAGTAGTAGACTGTAGATCAGCAAGTACGGACAGACATGAGGGAAATCGTGCACCTGCAGGCCGGCCAGTGTGGCAATCAGATCGGCTCTAAGGTAAGGCTAATCTTGCAATAAACCACATTCCTTTATGTGCTTCAAGCACATCAAGTTAATCATTCTTCATTTCTTTGAAATAATTAGCTTTTCCGTTAACATAGGCCAATTGAACACTTAGTTTAAAATACAACATGCGAATGCTTCTGAAGATGGTACTAATGAGTTGTTTTCATAAAAATGTAATTACTTCAGCTATGGATCATGAATGTATTCTATGCAAAGATTCCGAAGCCGCCATAGTGTATTTTTAACCCAAAGTTATATATTTTCAAACGGAACTTTGAATATTATCTTCAAGAAATACAGTTAGATAAGATTAGACTGCCAATAGCTTTAGTTTTAAAGACTCTAGTCCAAGTTTTATGTGTTACTATCACACGAAACCTCTATATCGGATTTTTTACTCCATTTAACCGCTATACTAGGCTAGAAATGTCACTGACTTAAAATGCAAATATAAAACATTCTTTTCCTTGTCAGTTAGCAAATACACATCACCTTTTAGCCAAAGAATGAATATTGAATAACAACAAACAGCATAAAATGATAAATTTTAATGGACTTAATTGTTCTTCCACACAAACCGTGTGTTGGACAAGGTTGGAAAGGTAGAATCAGACGACTGAAACATTCAATGCCATAGCCGGGATTTGAACCACGGATCTCCCGTCTACGTCCGGTTGCTCTAACCACTGAGCTACCATGGCAACATGCCGGTAGGATATTAAATTCCCCAACTGATTCGCACGTTTCCCGGTAAACCACAAGGAGATCTCAAGTTGTATTGAGATGGCATACACCAATGGCGACCTACAATGTTGTAAGTACTTTAAGTCCCAGGCTTCATAGTTTCAACCACTATTAGGTCAATAAATGGAATTAATTGTTCTTTCACATAAGTCGTGTGTTGCACAAGGTTGGAAAGCTAGAATCAGACGACTGAAAAATTCGATGTGATAGCCGGGATTTGAACCACGGATCTCCCGGTCTCCGCGATTCTACCTTTCCTAAATTTTAATGACTATAACTCGTAAACTGTTTTGTGCTACAATCTTGCAAGAACACCTTTGGTGCGGTATAGGCAGAAATGCATGGCACTTGTATGCTAGTAATAGGACTTCACAAGGTATTCCCAGGAAATTCAAGATGTTTTTTTTATTTGTCCTGCAAATATCTTAAACATGTGGTATTTTAAACAAAATCATTTGAGCCTTTTTTGAGAAAATAAAAAATAACGAAACATTCTCCATGCAAAGGATAGCTTGGGATGGGAGGTTTTTCTTGAAAATCTTAGTGTCGCATCCTTGGAAGATACTGAACTTCAAATATCACGTTTGGTACTCACAGACTTCGTTTTTTAGTTATGCTTTTGATACATACACATTTTTCTAAAAATGCTTTCTTTTTTATTATTTGTAGCAGGTAAGTTGGAATGCATTTCACCTAAAAATTCAACATTTCGTCTACTTACTTTAGGTAGAAAAAGTTAAGAAAAAAAGATAGGTATATTCAAACCAATAACAAAGTTTACCTCGGAAATGGTTAACACCACAAAAAATGTTATTTGAGATAAACTGAGTGTTTTAAAATCTACATTTTTGTGTAGTAAGATTTTGTCTATCTCTTAAGTTTCCAATTTTACAAGTCATTCACAATGAAGAGGACTTCTCAGGCTATTCCTAGAAAATTCAAGATATACATTTTATTTGTTTTGCAAATATCTTAAACATATGTTTTAAGCAAAATCGTTAGATGCATTTTTGAAAAAATAAAAAATAACAAAACATTTTTCATGTAAAGAGTAGTTTGGAATGGGATATTATCTTAAAAATTCTCGTGTTGCTTTCTTGGAAAATGCTGAACTTGTGTACCAAGTTTGATATTTAACAGACTTTTTGTTTTTGAGTTATACTGTTCACACACCACCACCCCAACTTTTCTAATTATTTATATTCAGGGAGCCTCAAAACGTGCATTTTCGTGTAGAATACCATACTTCTATTCACTATAGATAAGTGGTAGGGAAAATTAAAAGGAAGGGAATTCTAACCTCCATGGTTTCATTTTATTGAACTCGATAGGTAGGTATCGGTTCATTAGTAAGGGAATTTTAAACCATATTCCTTTAAAATTCGTTACACAGTCAAAGTGTATAAATGTGAATCTTGAAATAAAACAATTTTTGATAGTTTTGAAATTAAATTATTTATTGCTTTCGTACTTAATCATAAACCTTATTCGCAAACTTATGTATTACCTTTCCACCTGTTGCCAATTTTGACAACTGTTTTCTATTTTGATGCTGAAAGAGTAGGAGAGAATATTGTTGAAAAACTTAGTTTGCTTTTTTATCAGATGCGAGGAATTTATTTAGCATAAACATCTTAACAGTCTGTAAGCCGAGGAGAGCATTTCGCTAAGTCCTGGGAGCGGAAATGGGGTACCTACCAACGTTTTTACAACCCACAGTTCATCACAATTCCTGCAAACTGCAGTCAGTTATTTTGTTTACTTCGCAGCGATACTGACAATGGAGTTGCGCGTGTGATATTCTTTATAAGGGTCATTCACATAGAAACCTGTAGCCGGGTTAATAAATGGGGCCATTCACAATGATTTTCGTTAACATGAACACGCTCCAATCTCAAAGCTTCCATGTACCCGTTAATGAAATTCGAGAGAAAAAATAATACTATCGCATTGCACAGAGCAGAAAGGAGAAGAATTAGTCATTTGATGTGCGGTTAATTATTTTATATGAAAATAATCGATGTTTATAACAAAAGGTATAAATCTTACAAATATGTGTTAAAATATTTGGAAATAGATTGCGCACGAAATGAGTAGGTTTTATTATTACTATGGTGTCTTTCGATGCTGTGTGAAACGTGATAGGTTATAAACTATTCGGCTCTCTTTTATGCGTGGAAAAATATAATATAATACAAAGTTAATGCAGTTTATAGAAACATAAAATGCACTGCTGCATCATCGTCAATCATCGCAGCCTCCACGTTTAATCACTAGGTTTCGGAAATTTAGGGTTTTACCTACTGTTTTCCTTTACAGTCTATTGAGCCTAACATTACACATATAATTGACCTAAAAAGGTATTAACCAACTTTTATAGTGCCTATAGGCATCTATTTCAATATAAATGCCTATTTCTGCCTTGTGTGCCTATAAATGCCTTTTTTTTAATTTCAATGAATTTATTCACTACATTGTTGTATTCAATACATAATTATTTAAATCAACAACAAACCTTCCATTGACTGGATACTTATTTGATTTCTGTTTGATAAATTGCGGCGTGGTGTCGTTTTTAAAAGCCTTGCGCAACAATAAAGAAAGCAACAATTAGTGAAAGCTTAATGTGTCGCATGCGAAATCGGAACTGCGGCAATGGAATACAATAACAATTGGCCATGTCTGGTTCTCAGAAACGGTTATTTGAAAATAAGGCCAAGTGTCGGTTCGTTTTCATAATATAACTATATTAAAGTCTTAGGTTGCTGTGATAACTTTTCTGCTAGTGCTGCAAAATGCCTAAGAACAAATCTATCAAAAGTGCATTAATAAGAACATGGATTTCAGATTTCCAGTCTTATACAACAGATGGGAAAATAATCTTCTGTCAGTTTGCAATAAAGAGGTAAGCTTTTTACTGCATTTTCTGTTATTTTTATTATTCACATGAGACCATGTATGTTAACTACCGTGATTAATTGTGTTGTATGATTTTTTCTTCTATCTGAAAGTAATTTCAAATTTGTAAGATGCATTTTATTAAGTGCAATACTGTATAACAGATCAAGACAATACTAATTTTGTAAAAGGCAATTTTTTTTAAGTTACACTAATTTTTATGTAAATTATATTGGTTATTCATTTAAAAGTTTAATTATTTTAACAACATATGATTTAACGACATTAAAATATATTTATAAATATATTCTTCTATTTAAGGTGCCTAAAGAAGGAGTCACTTGGTACAAAACGAGGAAACTTCAATGCATCAAGCAAATTCTAAAAAGAAAGATCTCAGAAGCAAACTTTACATACACAGCCCATGTCCTCAAAAATAAAATCCCAGTTCTATTTTGATGTGTAAAGCATTTGCTGCAGTCAACATTCCTTGGAATGTAGTTGAAAATACAACAATGAAGTCATTGTTAGAAAAGTATTGCAGAGAAAGAATACCCTCCGAATCGACACTTAGAAAAAATTATCTTTGGATGGCTGAATGAAATAAGGTCAGAAATAGGAGTTTCCTATATCTGAATTTCCGTAGATGAAACCACAGACGCCCTGGGGCGAAGTATATCAAATTTAATTGTAGGGAAATTAGATGAAAATTACTGTACACCATATATGATAGTAGCTGGGAAACTTTTGGAAGCATTTTTTCAGCATTTAACACATGTTACTTGTATGGCTCATGCACTTCGAGTAGCAGAGGAGGTTCGAAAGCAGTCCCCCAAAATCAGTGATTTAATATCCTCCATAAAGAAAGTATTTTTAAAGTCAAATTCTAGAATTTCAGCTTTCAAAGAAAGATGTCCCAACTGCCTTTGCCAGCTTTTTAGCTACATATATGTCGAAGCACTATTAGAAATTTATCTAGGAAGAAACCAGGAAGAATAAGCGCATAAGTCGTAAAAAAAATTACATTCAGTTTTATTTGTGGACGCTCTTTAACTACTATGGTTCTTAGCGTCCCATTCTATATTGAGCGTGAAAGACAGGAAACTTTGCTCAGAGGCCTCTTTATTAGGCTTGAGATTCTTTTACGTGTCGTAAATCTATGACATGGGACCACCGACTTTACTTCCCTTCCATAGGAAGCCATGCTAAAGATTTTTAAGTCCGCAAAAATCCATTGCCCTCCGCCGGGTTTGAACTTACGACCTCGGGAACTAGAGGCTAGCATGGTATCCCTAGACCACGGAGAGTGACAAAGCAGAAGTCGTAATAACTAGCTCTTGCGATGGAAAAGAAAACATTTAAAATACACTTTCATGATATTCTTTACCCATTACAAACTCACATAGGTATATACTTACCTTATAATTTATAGTGTCCATATAAAAATAATATTCCATCATTTCATTATTTACGATACGTATGCTAGACTGATTTCGAAGTAAGCAGAAAGTGCATAGTTACAACATGAAGAAACAGCATGCAAATGTTAATGTCAAAAGCACGAAGGAGTAAACTCATGTCATATTAACGAGCTCTTACGAAAGAAAGAAAATACAATCGCAAACTTTCAAGCACTCCGTCAGATGGTACACTAATACTTGGAAAAAACAAACATAAAACGTCGGATATTTCGAAACGGCTAATGCTACAAAAAGTTATTTGGTATTAATTATATACTTGAATGAGTACATTTTTCGTGTAGTACGCTTTTTTTTTCTCTCAAGAAATAAAAGTATTGTTTTCCACCCAAAAATTTGAAATCGAGATTTCACCGGAAAATACACACTTGGAGGTTCATTGAACACAAAAAAGAAAACTTTTATTAGAAAAAGACCAACGCGCGCGCTTGTGTTTGTGAGAAAAAATGATAAACAGAACATTTTGTATTTGAATCGGGCAGTATTAAAGCATGTCAAAGATTTTCACCCAAATCTAACGATTTCGTTAACATATCAAAAATAGGTGTAACGATTATAGTTAAAATACCACATGTTTTAAAACAATTGCATGACTTAACAAAATACATATCCCCAGTGTTCTGTGAATGCCCTGAGTAGTCCTCGTAATTCTGAATGAATTTTGTATGACATTATATAGCGCATAAGAGAATGACAAAAACGTAATACACGAAAAATGTAGAGGTTATTAAAATATGCCATTAATGAAAAAAAAAAATTTTGTGGCTCAACAGTTTTCCAAATGTTCGTTGTTACAGCTTTTTCTCGGGTTGAACTGCCATGCGGCACATACAAACCATTTTACGCGATTCTTCTTTTTTCTCCTCAAAGATTCATTAGCTCACCTGGTACGTGAATAGTTATTTTGTTTTCTGTATCGTTTATGCAACCAAGTCGATATTGCTTAATTTGAGATTATAGTTTTGACTAAATACAGAGTAACGTAGTGTGAATAGAAGAAACCTTTTTATACAAATAATATGAGATTGTGAACTTTTAATGGGTAGAGAAAGTCGTGTGTAACACGTCGGGCTTTTAAGCAAGTATTTGTTGAGTTTTTATGACTTATTAAGAGAAAAGTTCTTGAATCTTTTACATTTGTACTTGGCTATTTTATACACTTCTAATGACTATAAATTCCCGTAAAATTAAATTAAATTGAGTTTTATTTATGGACGCTGATACTTACGTTTACGTATGACATCAAAACAGGAAATTGAGAGGTGAGTAGGAATTTGCGACTGTCTCCGTTCTATGAAATTAGCGTACCTACGTGAAAAGAATGTGTGATTCATCACTTTCGATAACTTTTCTATCTTTATCTAATGAGTTGCAGTTAAGTATTATCAATCAGCTCATCCATATCAGGAATTGATGACATTGCTCTTATCTCTGCGAAATTACTCGTTCCTCTAACACCACGCCATTTTAATTCTTTGAATGATGACATTTTATCCTTAAGAATCAAATGCAACAAATATTACTTTCTCTACTACGTATAGTATGTGAAGTATTGTATTCCACCCAAAAATTCGAAACCGAAATTTCACCGGAAATATGTTTTGAGACTCCCTGAATCCACAAAAAGCATTTTTGGAAACATGCCTCTGTGTGTGTGTGTGTGTGTGTGTGTGTGTGTGTGTGTGTGTGTGTGTGTGTGTCTGTCTGTGAACAGCATAACTCAAAAACGAACAGTCGGATTAACACCAAACTTGGTATTTAGGTTCAGTATCTTCCAGAGATGCGACATGAAGATTTTCAAGAAAATCCCCCCACCCCAGATTACTCTTTACATGGAACATTTTTCGAAAATTTTAATTTTCTCAAAACTGGCTCTAACGATTTTGATTAAAATATCATATATTTAAGATACTTTCATGACAAATAAAACGTTTATCTCGAATTTTCTGGGAATGTCTCCAAAAGTATTCTTCATTGTGAACGACTTTTGCATAACTGGTAAACCATAAGAGATAGACAAAATGTTACTATACAAAAAATGTAGATCGCGTTAAAATACACAATTTGTCATATACTTTTTTTTGTTTTTTTTGTTTGTTTTGTTTTTTGTTGAGTGAACCATTTTCGAGATATGCTTGTTCCCTTAAATTTTCCAATACTTATACTTTTTCTCAAATGGGAATTCGTTATTCTTTTTTTTTTCCTGGTAATGCAAAGAGAATGGAATACTCCACATAGCAACCAGCTCTTAAAACATTTGACTATCGCTTAAAGCCTACCAATTCCCCTTGCATATACAAGAAAATTAGTAATAAGATTAACATGAAGCATATGGAGAATAAACGTTTGTAAAAATAGTTTGTACAAGAGTAGAGAAAGTCATGTGGGTTTAACACATCAGATTTTTTTTTTAGAAGAAATCGCACTATAGTCAGGGAATTGTTGGTGTATGGACCGCTGCCTTACGTTTCATGTTTCCGAACTAACAATTATCGCGGTAAAGGCTGTATACGCTAGGTAGGGGAAAACGTCCACTTTTTGTTTGCCTTAAGTAAATTGCTCAAGCACTGGGAACCAATTGGAGGACACAGATACTCAAAAATAACAATCCCCGATCTAGACAATGACAGGACTCGTGAACTGCTTTTTATGAACAGAGGAATGATAATTGATAACAGGACAAGGAACACTTATACAAGATGGGTAAAGAAGCTGATCCAACTGTACGATATGCTACAAGACAGATGGAACAGCAAGACTTCTGTTGTTTGACTGCGAGCCACTTGCAGGTCAAAGGATTAAACAGTTTAATCAAGGGTTTATGCAATTGCACGAACATATTGTCTCAGTAAGAAAGCTAGCCTCCTTTACAGCAGACATCCTGAAAGACTAGAAAATAAATGGGTGCACAGTGGATCAGCAATGGTCGAGGCGTTTAGTGTTTCAATAGCCCATCCCTTATAAACCCAAACGTAACCAAATTGCTCAAGCATTATTATACAAACACAATCTGTAATAAGTTGTAACATTACAATCACTATTACGCTAATGAAATTACAAGTTAACAAGAGAAATCGAATATTGCAGTAATTAACAACGAAGCAGGAAGTAGAAAAACCTTCTTTATAAGAGTGGAAAACGTGCGCTGATTAGATTTGACAGCTATATCTTAACTGGAACACGGCGATAACACAAGTTGTTACGAAACAGTAAAATGGAACCTGAATTATCACAATTCCGTTACAGTAAATCACCGGTTTGATTTTGTGCCATTGTATACAGTTTCAATTTTCCTGTAGCAGCGTTCATTTCTCACTCTTCTAAAGAGCTGTCGAATTCATGATTCATAAATACTTAGGCTGGAGGAAGTGACACATTCGACGCAAAAATTCAATATAGTTTTCACCGAAAATAATACGTTTAAAGCGATTAACCAACTGAAAGGAAAGAATATCACAAATGTGCAGATAGCATTACATTTCAGGTGCAACATACCGTTCTAATATTTAGTAAATATCTTAGGGGGGGGGGATCGCAAAAATCATACATCTTCATATAAAATACTCGCAAATTCCTATTTATTTAAGATTACAACCATGAATGTTCGCATAGCATTTAACATTCTTTATGTAATACCTTCACTTGTTCTCTTGTCATTTAAGTAATAACACAATCGATATACATATCGTTTCGTTACTTACACATCAGTATGCAGCTTGTATCTTGCATGCCTACCTATATAAGTGGGGTTTTACGTTAAGCAGTTAGTATTTTTAAAATCCATGGGCTCTCTCAAGGTTTCATTTATGTTTTAATGGTAGTTTTTGTATTGCTTTAATTTATGAAGATACAGGGGTGCCCAGGCATATCTGGCTTATCCGATGAACCTGAGACGTTTTAAAAATTCTTAATTCTCGGCAATAAACTTAAAAAGCGTAGCTATGTCCTTAAGTCGATAATTATCAGTTGCACATAATTAAAAATACGTTAAACTCATTTAAGGCTTAAGGTGGATTAAAATCTTTATGTGAAATCAAACCCGGTCTCCAGCGCGACAAGCGAACGTACAAACCATTACACCTCGCAGTAACTTTTTGGGTTCGTTTATATAAATACATCAATGAAATGACCACTTCCACAATCCCTGCAAACGTTTAAGGAAATATTACCCCCATACTTGATCTCAATAATTCATTCGTATTGAAAACTATGGACATTTATGTGAGTATTGGGAGTTCAATTTTTCTAACCAAAGTGGTAGTGAATATTTGATATGCAACACCATAAATCCTCTAGTTGTTTATAAATTTCGGTATTCACAGCACTATTGTAATTTGCCATATGATAGAACTGTTATATGTGCTGTACCTGATGTTACATATTTCATTCAAGGTCTGCATTGCCAGAAAACGAAGCTGACATTTTAATGTACACCCTAAGACGACAAAAAAAAAAAAAAAAAACTAAATCCAAATCGTTTCCGCGGCCGGTTCACAATGGTGTCACGGGACGCGTGTCTTTAGGTTCGTTCTATTGTCACCTTTCATATTGAGTCCCGGTTACTGAATATGTGCTCACAGCCGAGTGGTTATAAGCAATAAATTATAAAGGTTTGCAAAAATTTTAAAAAATCTAGGGAATTTTAGCTGTGCATTATCATTATCATCATCATTTCCTTTTCATCACTTTCAAGTTCAAGATTAGAGATATCCAGAAGCTACCATTTTTAGTATTACATCAGCATCCTTTTGTGGATGAAGTACTCTGCTGGAAGATGTATTATCTGCAGCATCCTTTTCTTGAATAAAATGCTTTAATAGAAAAAAGTTATGAGCTGTACTCATATGACTTTCTACACTTACTATTATATAAACTATTCTTGCATCTTATCCTTCTGACTACTTCGTTTTAATCGAGATAAACTTCAATTACACATTTTGTTGAGGGTATAAGGACACCCTAGGCTAAAGCAATAGTCAGATTTTTAGAAAGCGGATCATTATATGATGGCTTTGAAATTCCATGCTCTTTACCTGACCACGAGAAAAAACGAATAGCGATTTACCAGTTGAAAAAAAGTATATAATATTTGGAAATTCAAACCAGTAACAGAGAATATTCTCGGAAATGTTAAAGCCACAAAAATGTGTATCTCTTGCGGTTTACCAGTTATATTACAAAGTTATTGGAATGAAGAGCACTTCACAGAGAATTCAAGGTATACATTTTATTTGTCATGCATAGAATATCTTAAACATATGGTATTTTAATCCAAATCATTATTCCTTTTTGGGGAAATAAAAACGAAACTTTTTCCATTTAAAGAGTAGGTTGGGGTGAGGGATTTTCTTTAAAGTCTTCGTGTTACATCTTTGAAAAATACTAAATTTAAATACCACGTCTGGTACTTGTTTTCGTTTTTACTTTTGTTACGCGCGCACACACACATACACGCGTGCGTGTGCGCCTTTTCTTAAAGGCTGCTTTTATGCAGGGCTCTCAAAATATGTATTTCCAGTGAAAACTCGGTATCGAACTTTTGGGTGGAATGCAATACCTAGTAGGTACGTGATAAAGTACAAAATCATTGTTATTTAGACTGCAGCATTTTCTAACATTGCATCTTTACACAGATTAAACAAAACGTGTGGTATTGTGCATAAATTTATAATTCTAACTTGTCTTAAAATTGTAAAATGCTGTACCTGTTGGACGCAGATTGCATAATATTTTTCATTCAGACGTACTGGGTGAGTCGAAAAGATTTTTCTAGCAGTTTTGAACCGCACTCACAATTCTGTATAATACGAGTTTATTAACGCAAAAAGCTGACGTGTTATGGCTTTTATATACAGCTATTGGGAGGATTAATTGCCTCTCTATTCCGAATCGGTCTACTTCCAATAAACTTTTGGGTCTATAGCGGTACGTTCTAGATTTTAAACAGCCTCAGATGATAATGTGGAGTAATAAGCCTGAATAACATATAGAAGGTTAAACATAAAATAAACAAAAGAATAAGCTAATTTATCCTACATAGAAATGAAGAATAGTTCAGGGATTCAAAATTAAATGAATGGGCACTTGTGAAATGGGTTGGTATTTTCATGTTGCTTTTTTTATTTAAAGATTTAATATTTTGCAAATTATAACTTCTAAAAGTTATAACTGTTCCGATACTTATGTAGCACCCTGAAAAGAAGCCTGGGTAATGAAGGAAACGCGGTTAAAATTTTACGAAGTATTAGTAGTACCCGCAATACAGTGTGGCTCAGAAATATGGGCTCTGAATAAACAAATAAACAAAAGAATCGAGGCTGCAGAAATGAAATACTTACGATTTGTAGCAGGGTAAACTTTAATGGATAAAAAAGGCAGTGAAGATATCCGTAAAGAATTGAAGATATTTAGCCTTATGGAGAAAACAGAAGAGTATAGAAAACAATGTTCTGAACATTTGAATGCTATTCCCGCACGTTTAATGTAACTAATCACTTACTGCTTAATTTAACTTCATTCCTAAGTAAAAATATATCGTGAGTAATGTAACGTGAATAGAAATATTATTTTTCGTTTTAATAATAATGGTGTATAAAGCATATATTCCTTAGAGACTTATGAATTTTTATTTTGTTTACGTGAATGGGTAACCGCATTCAGTCCGCCGAAATGAAATTTTTGAGGTATGTAAGAGGATGCACTAGAGCTGACAAAATAAGAAATGAATCAATAAGCTCAGATTTGAATATTGTATCAGTAAACGATAAGATTGGTGAAAATAGAAGAAATTGGAAACATGTTGATAGAATGGCAGATAATAGAATACCAAAAGAGATAATGAACTACCAACTGACAGGGAGGAGAAGTTTAGGAAGACCACGCAAGAGATGGCTAGAGACCGGAACAGGTGATATCACCTAATCCTTGAAAGAAGAAGAAGCATATATGTGAACTTGTTATTGGTAGAGGAAGCCATGTGAATGTGCCACGTCAGATTTTTCGAGATGATTTGATTTTCAAAGAGCCGACAGGCAGCTGCCATGAAAATCCTAGCAGTATGTGCTGTGATATCATCTTGCCTGAATCATTTTGCCTCCTTCTTTGTAGACCCTAGAGACAATTTGCTAAGAAAAACTCCAACTATTCCAGTGGAAATGTTACAAAAATTCTTTGTATCGTTGGCTGGCAGATATATATTAGTTGCAGAAATGAATACCATTTGCGAGAGATCATTTCCTGTGTTGTATAAAATGGTGCATTATTGGTATAATATCATATTCGTTAATTTATATACTGCCTATTCAGTGACGTTTTAGCTAGTGGGGTGGCGTGGCATAGCGTGGCGTGGCTTATCTCTCAGGTAAATCTTTAGCTGTTAGGAGGGGTACACAGTATGCTGAACTCCTGCCGCGCGTTGTGTGTACAGTGGAAAACAGCCAACAGTATTTCCTCTGTTGGGCGTCTTTACTCCTGACATGCCTCATACCAAGTAAACACTACTTCCTTCCAGTAGTTAAACCCTCCTAAACTGCTTGGAAGGGCTCCCCCATCCACTAGCTAAACTGTCGCTAAACAGACATTAAATAATAATTGTTTACTACACAAAGTTTCATTTCATTGAATCACACTGTATAATGGGCTTGCGAGTCTTTTCATCCTACGGCAAAGTAATCTAAGTCCTAAGTAAAGTATGGCCTCAATTATAGCTTTTTAAAAATTTGTTAAAATACTTTTTTCTTTTTACTGCACACGGTTACGTATTCTCGAAAACCGATTGTTTCAGAATCTCTACTCTGCAGAAGTAATTATGTACGTTTGTGCAATATTAACTGTCAGCATATTCAAAGGGATGGTGAATATACTCGATAAATATTTGGTCTCCGTATATACAAAGTGAAATGCTTCATCATTCACAGTGAATTGCCCATTACGCATGCTCAGCAGCGCTTTTCGTCCTACTCCTCCCATATGTAGCGGAAGACAAGCATCTTCGCGCTTCCCTCCATGTATTATGAGCTGACACCCGGCTAACTCATGCATAAAATAATTAGCGAGCTGCCCATAACTCGCGTAACTGCAAACCAGACCTGGATCATCAGACTTGCGTCTTTGTGATACAGCGTATCTGACACCTATTCCGATTACGGCAAAGACTTGGTGATGTACATGATAATACCTGTTGGTTGCAAAGCTGAGAACATCGCTACTTAAGGAACCGCCATTATAAACAGCCGTACCGGTGTCATGTACTAAGTGATTTATTACACAGAAAGGAATGGCACTCGCTGCCATAATTTTGTGCAGTGGTTATAGACTTTATTTGGACCGTTGGTTAATTTGGAGAGAGCAATAAATACTTTTCTGGTCTCCTCGGTGCGGGAGTAGTACGTCTGCCTCACATTAAGTGGTACCGAATTCAAATCTCGGCTGGACGGGTTACAACGACAAGGCTCTTAATTTTTATACCAGTAGATAAGAGGAAAGATTGTATTCCACCCAAAAATTCAATATTTCATTGAAAACAAATACTAGGAGATCCCCTTGACCTCCCCTCAAGAAAAGACTCCCTATCCCAACTACCCTTTTATTAGAAACATTTTTGTTACCTTTTTATTTTCCAAAAAAGACTCTAACGTTATTAAATGTCATTTAATATACCTATTGACATAAGTAAATGAAACGTGTATCTTGAGTTTTCCGTGAAGTCCCCTTTTATTTGAGTAAGGTTTGTATAATGTTGTATAACAGAATTACCTAAAAGGACAGAGAAAAACTAGTAGTGGTTTAATGCTCGTGGCCTTGGATGATCTTCAGTCGGGGAAAAACTTAGTATAGGAAAAGTGTAGAGCACATTAAAATATGTAGTTTATCAAACTGTTAGTAGTGATAGCAGTTTTCTAAGTATTTCATGTTGTAAGTTTAGAGAAACCTTTTCTAAAAGTGAGAAACTTGCTTAAGATTTTGAGATTCTTACTCTTCCTCCTCTCCTTTTCTTTTCTTTTATTTTCTTTTCTTTTCTTTCCATCACAAGAACTTGTTACTCTAAAAGGACATTTGAATGCTTAATTGAAATCATTCCTAGATAAAAAAATCTGATGCGTTACACTCACATGACTTTCTCTACTCTTGTACAATCTAATTTTACAAACGCCTATTCTCCATATGCTTCATGTTAATCGAGATATCGAGATGTCAATCTTATTGGTAATTTTCTTGTAGATGCAAGGGGAATATGGTAGCTTTTAAGCGATAGTCAAATATATTAACGCTGGTTGCTATGTGGCGAATTCCATTCTCTTTGCATGTTCAGGACATAAAAAAATGAATAACGAATTTGAGAAAAAGTATAAGTATTGGAAAATTTAAGGAAATAACAAGCAATATCTCGAAAACGGTTCACTCAACAAAAGAAACGTATATGACATAAGTTGTGTATTTTAACGCGATCTACATTTTTTGTGTAGTAAAATTTTGTCTATCTCTTATGGTTTACCAGTTATGCAAAAGTCGTTCACAATGAAGAATATTTTTGGAGACATTCCCAGAAAATTCGAGATATACATTTTATTTGTCATGACAATATCTTAAACATATGATATTTTAATCAAAATCGTTAGAGCCGTTTTTGAGAAAATTAAAATTTTCGAAAAATGTTCCATGTAAAGGGTAGTCTGGGGTGGGGGGATTTTCTTGAAAACCTTCGTGTCGCATCTCTGGAAGATACTGAACCTAAATACCAAGTTTGGTGTTTATCCGACTGTTCGTTTTTGAGTTATGCTGTTCACAGACACACAGACACACAGACACACAGACAGACACACACACGGACATGTTTCCAAAAATGCTTTTTTTGGATTCAGTGATTCTCAAAACATGTATTTCCGGTGAAATCTCGGTATCGAATTTTTGGGTGGAATGCAATACTTCCCCTACTTACTATACGTAGTAGAGAAAGTAAAAAATCTGATGTGCTACACTCACATGACTTTCTCTACTCTTGTACAAACAATTTTTACACACGTTTATTCTCCATATGCTTCATGCTAATCGAGATGTCAATCTTATTGCTAATTTTCTTGTAGATGCAAGGGGAATATGGTAGGTTATAAGCGATAGTCAAATCTTTTAAGCGTTGGTTGCTATGTGGCGCATTCCAATCTCTTTGCATGTCCAGGACATAAAAAATCTGATGTGTTACACTCACATGACTTTCTCTACTCTTGTACAATCTAATTTTACAAACGCTTATTCTCCATATGCTTCATGTTAATCGAGATATCGAGATGTCAATCTTATTGGTAATTTTCTTGTAGATGCAAGGGAAATATGGTAGCTTTTAAGCGATAGTCAAATATTTTAACGCTGGTTGCTATGTGGCGCATTCCATTCTCTTTGCATGTCCAGGACATAAAAAAAATGAATAACGAATTTGATAAAAAGTATAAGTATTGGAAAATTTAAGGAAATAACAAGCAATATCTCGAAAACGGTTCACTCAACAAAAGAAATGTATATGACATAAGTTGTGTATTCTAACGCGATCTATATTTTTTGTGTAGTAAAATTTTGTCTATCTCTTATGGTTTACCAGTTATGCAAAAGTCGTTCACAATGAAGAATACTTTTGGAGACATTCCCAGAAAATTCGAGATATACATTTCATTTCTCATGACATTATCTTAAACATATGATATTTTCATCAAAATCGTTAGAGCCATTTTTGAGAAAATTAAAATTTTCGAAAAAGCTTCCATGTAAAGGGTAGTCTGGGGTGGGGGGATTTTCTTGAAAACCTTCGTGTCGCATCTCTGGAAGATACTGAACCTAAATACCAAGTTTGGTGTTTATCTGACTGTTCGTTTCTGAGTTATGCTGTTCACAGACACACACACACACACACACATGTTTCCAAAAATGCTTTTTTTTGGATTCAGGGAGTCTCAAAACATGTATTTCCGGTGAAATCTCGGTATCGAATTTTTGGGTCGAATGCAATACTTCCCCTACTTACTATACGTAGTAGAGAAAGTAAAAATGAATAACGAATTTGAGAAAGAGTATAAGTATTGGAAAATTTAAGGGACTAACTAATAAGCAATATCTCAAAAATGGTTCACTCTACAAAAAAAAAATGTATACGACATAAATTGTGTATTTTAACGCGATCTACATTTTTGTGCAGTAAAATTTTCTCTATCTCTTATGGTTTACCAGTTATGCAAAAGTCGCTCACAATGAAGAACACTTTTGGAGACATTCCCAGAAATTTCGAGATATACATTTCATTTGTCATGAAAATATCTTAAACATATGATATTTTAATCAAAATCATTAGCCATTTTTGAGAAAATTAAAATTTTCGAAAAATGTTCCATGTAAAGGGTAGTCTGGAGTGGGGAGATTTTCTTGAAAACCTTCGTGTCGCATCTCTGGAAGATACTGAACCTAAATACCAAGTTTGGTGTTTATCCGACTGTTCGTTTCTGAGTTATGCTGTTCACAGACAGACACACAGACACAGACACAGACACACACACACACACACACACACACGGACATGCTTTTTTGGATTCAGGGGGTCTCAAAACATGTATTTCCGGTGAAACCTCGGTATCGAATTTTTGGGTGGAATACAATACTTCCCCTACTTACTATACGTAGTAGAGAAAGTAATACATCGTAAGTAACGTTAACGTAGATAGAAGAATAGCTTTTTAAATGAATAGGTAAAATGCAGTAGAAACGTTGTGTAAATTAATCAAATGTTTTCGAGGGTTTCTCTTATGCTTAGAGTACGAATATCGGGTAACTCAACTGTATAGACCCCGAGATCTTTGTGTCACCATTCATGTAATTTCTATTAACATGTCCATATGTGAAAATGAAAAGGCAAATGGAAACAAAACAAATAATGATCTTCGCAACTTTTAGCGTTTTGTGGCCGTCAACCCGAAATGCTATAAATAAAACCTTTGATAATCGCGCTTATTTCCTCTTATTCAAGATAGTAATAATAGAAACGAAGAGATATTATATAACCGACCCAAAATTTCCCTTCGGATTAAAATTGCCACGGAGGAATTTCTCCATGTAGGGCTGCTTGGAGTATTATACTCTATTAATTTGCGTGCATTCTCTATAGGATAACAACAATGAATAGTTAAAGCTATCCTAAATAAGTACGTTCGACTCCACCATGTCGTCCTCTGTGGTCTAGGGGTACCATGCTGAGGGCGATGTATTTTTTTCGGGCGTAAAAATGCTTAGCGTGGCTTCCTTCGAAAGGGAAGTAAAGCCGGTAACCCAGTGTCGTAGATTTACGGCAAGTAAAAGAGCCTCGAGCCTAATAAAGAGGTATTTGAGCAAAATTTCCGGTCTTTCACGCCCAATACAGAATGGGACGCTAAGGGCCATAGCAGTTAAAGAACGTCCATAAATAAAGCTCAATTTATTTTCGACTTCACCATGCTCGTATTCTAATACCTAGCTCCTGTAACTTCTTTTTTGTTTTTGCAATTTAGCTAGTCAATTCCTTATGTTTTGAATTCTTTCGAACAGTCTAGAATACAAACACTTTCAAAATAAGCAAAAAGGTTCTCATTTGTTTCTTCGAACGCCGTAACTAAGTCTTTTAGAGTCTCCATTGGAAATACAGTGGGGTTGATTTTGCGTTTTAAATATAAGATACGTGAATTTTTAATGTGTATAGAAAGTCGTGAGTGTTGTACTTCAGATTCTTTATTTAGAGTACGATATAGAATCTTATTTCAAAGAACTGCCTGATTTCACGATAAAATAAGCGGAACAACGTGCCGCAAAATTCTCATTACTGCAAGCTGTTTCCGAAATTTGAGATCTAGCAACGCTGTATGGGGCTTGGCTGAGCGAGTCTGATAAACTTTTTATCGTATTTATTCAACGATATCGAGGAATCGTTAGATATTTGATAGCAGGAAAAGCGAATATAGTACAGATACTGTATGACAACGCTATTTTAATCGCAGCTGTGTTTTAGTGAATTATAATTGAGCTGGAAAGAAATTAGACCGAAAGATTGCAGAACAATGAAGCACGAACGACAGTAAAATATACTTTTAGTTTTAGGATGGAGAAACAAATAATTTGCTCGTGGATGAATTTGAACTTTGGTTGACCTGAGTGCTATAAACAAATGAATTAGTTGCCGATTACGAAAGGATTTTCGTTTCAGATGCCAACAGGACGGCTAATTTTAGATGAACTAAACTTCCTTTCCATTAGCTGGCGTAGAAAGTGTTGACGAGGGAAGATAACATTTAGTTATTATTTAAATTGTCGTTTGTTATTCATTGCTAGCTTTAAAGCGATGTAGATATATGTTGCGAATATAGCCTATCGGTTTTGATGTTATTCTCCGAATGAATAAAAAATTGTCAGTTCAAAAGCGGTAAACATAGCAACAAAAGCAGGTTGCAGTATTTGACATAAAATAGCAGAAATGTATTACACGATCTCCAAATACACTTTCTCCAGTTAATGATCCAATTGCATTATTGTATCAATTTAATCACAATGAAAAATACACCAAATTTATCAGGAATTCAAGTCATTTGCCTTTAATACTGTACAGACACTTCCAATTGAACTATCGTGTCCACTTCTATAAGCACCACACAACTTCTCACCTGATTATATGCTTACGGGATGAAGTGTAGGGTGTATTCCTTTCTTCCTCTTCATGGATTAGGTCATTAGCCTGTTCCGACCTCATACCATCTCTTCATAGGTCGAACATTTCTTTTTCGTTTAGGATGGTATACGAAGGCAACCTTTGGAATTCTATTGTCTATCCTTTGAACGTGGGTAGTCCAATTTACCCTATTTTGGGAAAGCTTGTCATTTAATGAAAATACATTTAGTTGCTGCCTTATTTCTTCATTATGTTTTGTCCTTTAGGGAGTATTCTTTTACCGAATAAATAACCTCATATCAGATGATTGTATTTTATTTCTATAGCTTATTTTATTCCCCCAAGTCTCGCTTCCACACCTCAAAGTTGGCATGGCTATTGTTCTAAAATTTGAGTTGAGTCTCTTCTCATACACCTTTACGTTATTCCCGATATACATATATTGAAATCTATAATGTTTTTACTTTCTCTACTACGTATAGTAAGTAGGGAAAGTATTGTATTCCACCCAAAAATTCGATACCGAGATTTCACCGGAAATATATGTTTTGAGGCCCCCTGAATCCCAAAAAAGCATTTTTGGAAACATGTCCGTGTGTGTGTGTGTGTGTGTGTGTGTGTGTCTGTCTGTCTGTCTGTGAACAGCATAACTCAGAAACGAACAGTCGGATAAACACCAAACTTGGTATTTAGGTTCAGTATTCTTCCAGAGATGCGACACGAAGGTTTCAAGAAAATCCCCCACCCCAGATTACCCTTTACATGGAACATTTTTCGAAAATTTTAATTTTCTCAAAAATGGCTCTAACGATTTTGATTAAAATATATGTTTAAGGTATTTTCATCACAAATGAAATGTATATCTCGAATTTTCTGGGAATGTCTCCAAAAGTATTCTTCATTGTGAACGACTTTTGCATAACTGGTAAACCATAAGAGATAGACAAACTTTTACTACACAAAAAATGTAGATCGCGTAAAAATACACAATTTGTCATATACATTTTTGTTGTTGAGTGAACCATTTTCGAGATATTGCTAGCTATTCCCTTAAATTTTCCAATACTTATACTTTTTCTCAAATGGAAATTCGTTATTCGTTTTTTTTTCTTTTCTTTTCTTTTTGGTCCTTGTAATGCAAAGAGAAGGAATACTCCACATAGCAACCAGCTCTTAAAATATTTGACTATCGCTTAAAGCCTACCAATTCCCCTTGCATCTACAAGAAAATTAGCAATAAGATTAACATCTCGATATCTCGATTAACATGAAGCATATGGAGAATAAGCGTTTGTAAAAATAGTTTGTACAAGAGTAGAGAAAGTCATGTGAGTGTAACACATCAGATTTTTTTTCTTCACTTCATCATTAAAGATATATCACATCTAAGATAAGTGAAAATTTATAATTATTCTATTGGTTGATTGTCAATTACTATCTTAACTCTGGTAGAATATTTTCCTTGCCATGCCATAACAAGTATAAGATGTTACATCTAAAATGAGCACAGCTCTGAGAGATTACGAATTTATCTTAACCTTTGCAGCTGTCAGCCATCAAACTACGGAATTTAGCTAGCACTGCAACGTAAATTCAAAACTATTTGTGGTTTAATAGTCTGTTATTGGATCGTCCTAAATATTAAAAAGGGGGAAAAGAGCCTCCATTACTCAAAATTTTGGTAGGAAACTGGTGAAACACAGAACTGAAACCAGAAATTCGATAAGTATAACGTCAGAAGTGTTAAGCCGTAACAACTCTTATGTATTTTCTTACCAATTTAGTTTATGTTTAAAAATTATTTAAAGATATTTTGTTTGCGTAACTCTGAAGCTAAGCACTTATTACAATATTTCCCGACTAAATGTCTAATGGGATTACATTCTTTGGCACCGGCGAACGAGTTCTGAATTCTCATCTAAGGGCTTTCTGCAAAATTATCTTTTCCATCGTTGAAACTGAGAATACATTTTTGCATAGTCTTTTTGGAAGGACATTCCGATGTCTTTTGTCTTGTCTTGTTCTGCCTTCAACAGGTTTGTGAACCCATACAGTCAAGGTCCAGTGGAGATGTGCAGTACAGTCTTATTTTACAATATCCTTCTCTCTACTATTCTTAACATCTGTTGTGCCTTTATACTACAGCTGCAGGGAAAGCTGCGCGTTTTCTTTGTTGACTCTTGGCAGAAAAATTCAGAGTATTCGTTTGTCATCCACGATAGATGCTGTTCCATTTTAATCAGCTTTCTTAATACGTTCCAGACACGCTTTAGTACTCTGAAAACTCTAGTGTTTTAATCGAGTGTAACCAATGCGAACTTTACTTCAGTCGCGGTTAGAAAATCTGCAGTTTTTATTTACTGTTCCATATTTGAAAATAACTGGCCTTAATTTTCAGTGGTCCGTGGTTCCCACATTTTTCTTCGACTCGACCTACTTTCTCCCTTATTTCTGTATTTTGTGAAATCTTCATTCCAAATAATTACATTTTGCCTTTTCATTGTTACTTGATGCAGCCCCACAGAAAAATGACCAGTGATTCGATGCAATTTACATTGAAACTCGGCATTTCCTTAGCGTTTTCATAATTGTACGAGGGCTATCCCAGAAGCATCCGACCTAACAAAGAAAACACAAAAATGTTGGAAAAAAATATTTATTTCTCTACATAGTCTCCTTTCAGCTCGATACACTGTTCCCAGCGATGTTCAATAGCTTCGATACCCTGTTTATAGTGAGAACCGTCGAGTTCTGCAAAATAGCCTTCAACTGCAGACTCCACCTCTTCATTGTTGGCAAATCGTTTACCACCAAGCCATTTCTTGAACTTTGGAAACAGAAAAAAATCAGAGGGGGGGCTAAATCTGGCGAATAGGGTGCATGAGGAAGCAATTCGAACTTTAACTCATTTATTTTGGCCATGGCGATAATGAGTGTGTGAACTGGTCCATTGTGTTGATGAAACAAAACTTTCTTTTCGCTAAATGCGGCCGTTTTTGCTTGATTTCATCATTCAAACGCTGCAATAAGTTCGGATAATACTCACTATTGATTGATTTTCCTTTTTGAAGATAATCAATGAAAATTATCCCACTGTGTGGTGTGATGTGGTGTGGATTTTGGTATGGTGGAATCATTGGTCCAAATTTTTTCCAAGATGAAGATGGAGAACTCTTTAACTGTTAATGGAGAAAGATACCGGGCTCTTATAAGGGACGATTTTTGGCCTCAATTGGATGGTATGGATCTCGGAAACATCTGCTTCCAGCAAGATGGTGCCATACTGTCATACTGTTCTCGAAACAATCGATCTTTTGGAGGAAGTTCAGAGGTTTCATTTCCCATGGTGGTGATGTTAACTGGCCCCCGAGGTCATGTGATTTAACGCCGTTGGGTTACTTCTTGTGGGGTTATGTTAAATCTCGAGTTTATGTCAACAAGCCAGAAACAGTAAATGATCTTATGAATAACATCGCGCGTATTATTCTGAAGTTGGACCTAATTTACGTTCTTCTGTCATTGAAAATTGGGTCAACCGTATACGCGCAACCCAACGAAGTCGCGGTGGTCACTTAACTGATGTTCTCTTCCGCACCTAATGACATTAATTATGTACCAAAATAAAAAAGAAATAAACCTCTATCATTTATAGAACGTGATTTATTTAAGTTCAAAGATAGGACACTCTTGTTGAAAGACCCTATATAATCCACTTTAATTTCCATGGTCATAACTGTTAGTGTTTGTGACTCGAATTGTAGATGTTTAGCGTTGATTGTATTATTTTTGCAACGGAAAAAACACATTTACATTTCCAGTTTCTAAGAGATTTCAATAACATAGCTAGGACTCGAGAGTGGGGCCTCTAGTTTGGGAAGTCGGAGCACTAATTACTCGACCACAAAAGCAGTCAGTCATGTTGTTTATCCATTTAGAGCAACATTACAAACCGAATGGGAACTGAATAATTATGTAAAACAATAATACGTTGCAATGCGATATTTTTGTTTCATGATATGGGGTGTAGCAGTCGGAAAGCGATAGCATTCAGTTCGCGATGGGCTGTTTTCATGCAATTGCACCAAAACTGAATTGTTAGCGACTTATTACGCTTGCCTCTCGCAACGCAGATGATCAATAACATCAAATTTTCTCCAAAGAAACGCGAAACGCACGCTGTTGATATAATCACAGACTCATAAACACTATTTCAACAAAAGAATAAGTTTCTAGGAAGAAATTCGAGAGTGTGTTAAATGTTGTGTAAATTATTTGTCCGAATCCAATCAGCGTCAACAGCAATCAAGAGGCTTAAGTTCCCACAGGAAGCTTACATATTTATGCACACCCGTGGTCCCCCTCCCCCAAAAAGTCATGTCATGAACGCCAAACTTTTCTAAGTCCTACACAGCACAGCACGTTGTTTACACCATACGCAGTACAGCTGTATAGAAGCCGCTGTAGCAAGTTGTGTGGCATTATTAAACATGACACCTTCTATGTGTCTTCTTTGTAGTGATCTGTAGGGTACTTTCTGAGGTTAAGACCGCAGGTTCGCTTCTTGCATGTAGCAAATGCATGACTTCATAATTTCATCATGGTTGCATATCTTGTTGGATATCAAGGGGCGGTCTAGGTGTGTTGGGAGTTTGGCGTTACGCTGAATAGTGCACAATACACGGTAATACTTGAATATTTTTATTCCCTCTGTGAGGATGAGATATCCTGATGGAATTGTTGAATTCGTACAGGATAATCATCCTGTCCACACATGTTGAACGGTTTCAAATTATTTCTCAGAGAGGCAGGATATCAGAGTGAATAGACTGGCCTCCCTGTTCACCAGATTTGAATCCTATTGAAAATGTGTGGGCCGAGGTGAATTTCCATGCAGATGCGCGAAGGACATAAGATGACTCCTGGGCATAAATTCAAGAAGCCTAGGATGTTGTAGCTTCTCGTCCACGTTACTACAGGGATTTAATATCATATATAACCCGAAAATTGAGGGCAATTATACGTCATGGTTTATACACCCGATATTAAGTTTGTTTATCTTTTGTATTTTAGTTTTAGAATATAATAGTTTATTTATTTATTTCTTGAATTATATCAAATGAGTGTTTTAGTAACGTTATGTTTTTGATGCATACATATGCCTAAAACTTCAAATGCTAAAGTTATATTAATGCAATATTATGTTATGTTCTACACAAAATTAACAACATAAAATAACAATAATTAATGCGCTCACAGGAACTCTACAGTTCAGTTCCTGCATGTGTGTTGTTAACACAGCTGTTACGAAGCCCTCCTAGCCACATGGAATTTGGGGATGATTTTTTTGGGGGGGGGGGGGGGTCCACGGATATACGTGGTCTTCGTTGCTCATAAAACAGTATTAGGTCTAATTATTGTCACTTCAGAACTTATGGTTGCTAGCAAGCTGTTATCATGGCGACTTCTGTGTTCTCATCAGGTAACACAGATCTGCATCGCACCACGTCAATCCTAAGCTACACAAAGTTACAGTTTTAAAAAGTCTGTTTTAAGTTTACCAAGAAGTAAACACGCATCTTTTTTCATAAACAACAAACGAATGTCAAGCAGAAACAAAAGAACGTAATCGAATCAGAACTGCAGATTACTGCCAAATTCAAACACTTATGCGAGGGAAGTAAACATTGATAAAACTGGAAGAGAGGGCACGCCGGAGGTTATCCTTCAATACTCCATGCGCAGCCTATAAGGTATTTATCCTGCGTATACAAGAAAGCGGTGAATTACAGCCCTGCGAATGGCACGCACCTTACTATGACTTTCGGAAAGGAGGATGGATGATTTATTTAGCTTCTGACATAGGCAAGCAGTTGTGTACAGTTCTAGACGTCATACTTAGAGAAATTTTAGTTACTGTAAACAAGGAAAATTATTAATTGCTTTGGTCTCCTGTTTCGCCTCGCCCCTTCCAAAATTATACTAATCCTAAGATACAATTACTCTTACCATTGACAACAGAAGTTTCATTTCCAATATAAAGATTGAATTAAAAATTATTGCCTAAACGATTCTCTGATATGCGGCGCTATAAAGGTGTGTTTACTAATGGATGAAAATTCATTGGCGATTTATAGTTATGTTAGTCTCATGATTGCTGTATTTATAAAAATGCAAACTTTTGCTCAAAATATTCATTCTCAATTTTCAGTAGGTAAATATTTTAAATCTCGAGTGGCCTTCAATCTGTTAAAACTAGCTCGTCGATATAACTAAGTATAGGATCTATTTCAGTTGATAGTTTGATTGCCTCGCCCTGTATACTAGAGGCATTTTGTAACGAATCCTTAGACTCTAGTTAGTATATTTTCTTTCTTTTTAAACCTATACTGAAATTTTCATTTTCAAGAATGATATTCTGGGTAAAACGAGCTCCATCTGCACATATCGTAGGCGTTTATCCTGCACGAGATTTTTTGTGCAAGACCGTCGGATCACAATGTTGGAATCGTGTCTGGAAATCTCGGCATTATCCGGGCAGTGAACCCGGTACCTAAATAAGACCAACCATTCATGCCTCTCGCTTCTGGATGCAAGCACCCGCATCGAAACCGGTCCGTGGAATTTTTCGTGCCAGGAAAATATTCGAGAGTATGGCTTCCTTAAGAAGGAGGGAGTTAAAACCTGGGTTTTGGTTCAGTTTTGTGGCTAGTAAATGAGACGCTGGTGAATCACTTTTGGTTGCCTCAGGTGTTCTGTCTGCTACATATTCTGTAGTTTTCCGTTATCATTCTGCATTATGTAAATTTACAGTTTACCTCGGAATTCTGTAGCAGAGGCAATAGCGTAGCGTAAGGGTAGACTTTGAGACTGAGTCTACCTAAATAAATTGCCAAGAAACTAAGTAAATGTTTAAACATATAAATAAAGACAGCCTCAAGCAAGTGATGAAAAACAAATAAATAGAATCACCTTCACCGCTGCTTGCCCCAACCCCTACTGCTAAGTGTCAGGGTGTAGTGCTGCGTACTTAGGCAGCTTCGAAATCTCATGATGCGGCAGCAAAGTTGAGTAGAGACTGGGATGGCTGAGCGAGTGCAAGTCTCATCAAGAGAGGATTTATATAGCTTTTCCCACTAAATTTCGACCTCTCATTGTAGGAAGACATGCCTATATTTTGTTGTGCATTAAGGGCACAAAGGAAGCAGCAGAGACTTAACATGTTTAGTGAGGTGTTTAGTCTGTGTACCTGCTCTCTCCAAGGTCCGGAAACAGGACATTGGATTGGAGACCAGAGAGCAAGGCAGTGTAACAAACATTTCATTCCTCAGTTACTGGTGAACCAGCATTATGTGCGTGCAGCCGTGCAGTGCATTAAAGCGTTAATTTTACGTAAAGCTGTGTATTGTTTTCATTGTTTTTATTTTATGATTTTAGAAATATGAACAATTCCATCGATCTAATGGATTACTTATTAAAAACTCAGTTTTTGACTCTATCTTATGAGAAAAAGTGTGAACTTAAAGGCAAAAGACCAATTGCTAAGCTTGGCATTGTCTTCCAGGAAAAGAACCAAAAAAAAAAAAAACAAACAAATACCCGGACATTTCAAACATCCTGGCATAGTAAATTTAATTGGTTAACTGGCAGTTACGTTCATAACAAAGTGTGCTGCTTCGTTCACAAACTTCCCCAAGTTAAGCAGCATTGGGCTTGGTCACTGGCTAGGTGAGGCCCTGCTGCCAACTTGGGTACCCCCATTCCATTACCTAGTTTTCCCATCCTGCTTTGCTGCCATGCCGACCTGCTTGACTTGACGACCACACAAGCGGTCGCCCAAGTTAAGCAGTATTGGGCTTGGTCACCATATGGTCGCTAGTCCGCACATGTGGGAACACAGAGACCCAGCCAATGGTAGCACAGAAAGTGCTGCCCAAGACAAATAATCAAAAGCTTGCGTATAATCTTTAAACCTCCTTTATCGCACAGGTAAAGCCGCATACGCGGCTAGGCACTGTGGCGATTATATTTCGCCCAGGTGAACCTGGGCGACCTGTTCTCGATTGCTGGATTGCTTTCGTATGTTTGCTTTTTGGCGGAGAATGGAATCTTGAAGGGCTATCAAATATTAAAAAGAAAAGCTTGCAATAAAAATCGCCGACTAGAGCTTATATACTAGAAAATCTAAGTGAGTACCTACATTGTTTTCATGATTTACAATCATACAATGGTTTGTCAGCATTTTGTAAAGTTGCCCCATAACGCTATATTTTTATAATCTAGTTTAGTTGAGAATGTATTTTCGGTCAATTTCGGCAATTAGTAGTGATGCTAATGACTACTAAAACAACATATATTATTATTAATATTAACAATAATCGAATCATATTAGAAATTCACACTATTTTATGAAACACTAATGTATGGGGATTTGTGCATCATTTAAAAAATTCTAAATTCAATTTTTAAAATCTAGTATAACCAGAACACAGTATCAAGCTACGCCACTGAGCAGAGGAAATGTTGCTTTATAGCAAAACCTTTATATCGATATTTCACAGGTAATGTCGTTTGAGTCTAAAACTGGTGGTTAAAAAAAAAGCTCGTTATTTGTGTGAAATACAAATTAAATTGAGTTTTATTTATGGACGCTCTTTAACTGCTGTGGTCCTTCCCATTCTGTATTGGGCATGAAAGACCGGTAATTATGCTCAGAGGCGCCTCTATCAGGCTTGAGGTTCTTCTACTTGCCGTAAATCTACGACACGGGACCACCGGCTTTACTTCCCTTCCGAAGGAAGCCATGCTAAGGATTTTTACGCCCGAAAAAATCCATCACCCTCCGCCGGGTTTGAACCCGCAACCTTGGGAACCAGAGGCTAGCACGGTATCACTAGTCCACATTTATACATTAGATTATACACACATTCACACTCTCATTTGTACTTCCAGACTCTGTGGAGGATAGGGGACAATCTTGGCTAGAGAAAAATTTCCACCCTCAACTGGGAATTAATTAATTTTTTAGGCATGCATGCGTGTGTGTGTGAATATTATTTTAAGTGATAGTGTATATGTTAAATGTATTTTTGGCGGAAACTTATGTCGCCTTAAAATGTGAAGAGTGTTATTTCGGTGCAGAGGGAGCTGTTAGGTAGAGAAATATGCATTAGGTTTGTCTCATTCTATTGTGTATACAATGCCGAGGGTGATTGTTGGAAATGTCCTTTAGAGGGTTAATAACAGAACACCCAACAGACGAAATTAGAACGTATGTCATGTGTTTTCTGGCAGCGAATGGTAGAGTTTTAAATGTTTAACGTGAATAAGAAGCCAACAATAAAATATAAACAAACAGATTTAAAATATTTTCGTAAAGTGGTAGTTGAGAATAGCTTACCCATGCGTAGGAGTTGCTAGTTTACCGTCAAGATTAAACGACGTGTTTTGTGATGTGTGGAGTATTAGTGTTATAATTCTACGTTAATAATGTGAATTTCACAACAAATACAGTACTCGGATTAAGTAACAATATCTAGTTTATCGAGGTAAACTGTGTAAGCAGGAGATTATTTATTACAACAGCTATGTGAGAACTTAGAAATTTTAACTATTAACAGCTATACAAATCCATCAGGGTATAAGTTTCACAAATAAATAGTTCATGTGTTATCAGCGAGAGTGTTAACTTTAAACATTCACTAGAAATAAAGCCTTGAGAAGTTTAATTCCACCCAATTGTGTTATTATTCTGAACTGTGTACCATATATTCACAAGTAAGTTCCTTTCGCTACTACGCCCTAATGAAGGGATACTGGTTTGACCGTGATACATACCAGAATACATTATGTATTCTTGAGTGAAAAGTTAATATTTTTACGCGCATGCGTGCGCGCGCGGTGACATCTTTCTAAAAATTGGGTTGTGGGGAGGGGATTTCAGTGCATCTCAAAGTACGTAATCCCGGTGAAATATCGATATAGAATTTTTGGGTGGAATACAGTACCCACTTCCAAATATGTAAGTACCTTCTATACATAGGCGGTAGGAAGTAAAAAGATCTGATGTTACATTCACATGACTTTATCTATCCTCTATCGTTTATTAATTGGTATACAAATTATACTTACGAAAGTTTATTTTCCTGTCTATTTCATTTTAATCGAGACAACCCTTTCCGAAAATAGCTGCATAGCACATTTCGTTACAGATACAAAGGGAATAGCGATAATCAAATGGACGCTATACGCTGGCCTTAAAATTCCACACTCTTTTCCATGCAATCGCGAGAAACAACCGAAAATCGACAAGACTTGAACAGAATGACTGAGCAATTCGTACCATTAATGGCGGATATCTCGGCAGTGGCCGATGCCACAAAAAAAGTTCTGTGAAATAAATTGTGTGTTTTAAAGAGATCTCCATTTTTTGTGTAGTTAGTTTTCGTCTATCGCTTAACGTTTACCAGTTATACAGGATTACACAAAATTCCTTCTGGATGAAATGGACTTCACAGGCTATTCCCAGAAAATTCAAGATAGTCATTTTATTTGTCACATAAATGTCTTTAATAGCTGGTATTTTAATCAAAATCCTTAGCCATTTTTTAGAAAATAAACAATTTCGAAAAATGTTCCGTGTAAAGGGTAGTTTGGGGTGGTGGGATTTTCTTGAAAATCATGTCGCTTTTTGGAAGATATTGAGCTTAAATACGAAGTTTGGTATTTGTACGATTTTTCGTTTTTGAGTTGCGCTGCTCACACACACACATACATGGACCTTTTTCTAAAATTGCTGTTGTTCTGATTCAAACATGCATTTCCGGTGAAATCTCGGTATCGAATTTTTGGGTTGAATGCAATATCTTTTCAACCTATTATGCACCTGATAAAGTAAAAATAACATGTCTCGGTGACATAAATGCAAAACTCTTGCTTCAGTGCACAGAAAAAAATCTGATGTGTTACACTCACATGACTTTCTCTACTCTTGTACAAACTATTTTTACAAACGCTTATTCTCCATATGCTTCATGTTAATCGAGATGTTAATCTTATTGTTAATTTTCTTGTAGATGCAAGGGGAATTGGTAGACTTTAAGCGAGAGTCAAATATTTTAAGCGCTGGTTGCTATGTGGAGTATTCGATTCTCTTTGCATTATCAGGACAAAAAAACGAATAATGAATTCCCATTTGAGAAAAACTATAATTATTGAAAAATTTAAGGGAATAACAAGCAATATCTAAAAATGGTTAACAAAAAAATGTATATGACATAAATTGTGTATTTTAACGCGATCTACAGTTTTTGTGTAGTAAAATTTTGTCTATCTCTTATGGTTTACCAGTTATGCAAAAGTCGTTCACAATGAAGAATACGTTTGGAGACATTCCCAGAAAATTCGAGATATACATTTTATTTGCCATGAAAGTAATTTAAATATGTGATATTTTAATCAAAATCGTTAGCCATTTTTGAGAAAATTAAAATTTTCGAAAAATGTTCCATGTAAAGAGTAATGGGGGGATTTTCTTGAAAACCTTCTGTCGCATCTCTGGAAGATACTGAACCTAAATTCCAAGTTTGGTGTTTATCCGACTGTTCGTTTCTGATTTACGCTGTTCACAGACACACACACGGACATGTTTCCAAAAATGCTTTTTTTTGGATTCAGGGGGTCTCAAAACACGTATTTCCGGTGAAATCTCGATATCGGATTTTTGGGTGGAGTACAATATTTCCCCTACTTACTATACGTAGTAGAGAAAGTAAAGTATGATATAAATGCACAAAGTATTGCAGTCCCAGTTATTCTCTCTTACAATTAATAGGTTCACAAACTTGGCTAATTAACATTCGTGAGGTAGATTTTTACAACCCCCCTTTAAACTCGCATTAATTAAATTCATTTTAAGCGATTTTCGAAAATTTCAACCGCCTGCATGATCTAAAATCCTTTAAGCAGTGAATGAATAGCTGTTCTACTTGTAACCATGTTAAGGCAATAAAAAACGGTCCTTCATAGCATATATAATTTACTTGAACGCTTACCACACTCAGGTCAGACAGCAGACCGGTTAGAAGGGAAGTTCCACAAGTTTCGAAGCTTGATACCAGGGGCTATGAGATCATGATGCTAAAATCATACGCCTTTAACTGCACTCGTTTAAGTTTTATTGGAGTAGAGCTGAAACCTTGGGAGATTATCCGAGCATACCAGCTTTTTAGTTTTGCTCTGAAGGCCATTAGAATTACGTACAGCAGTAATTTATTACAATTACGAAGTAAGCTTAATCCGTAACATCATACTCTGGTAAATAACTCTGATATAATTGTAGAGTTGGTTGGTAAGTGTAATTTTCTTTGCAACAAAGGAAGAGCAAGCACTCACTAAATTATCAAAAGAGAGAGCCCTGCCATCTGAAGACATTCGAGGCACCTTTAATTTGAACGTGACAAATACAGGTTGATTTATGAAGTGACACATTTTTTCTTTAATTGTTTCAAAACGAGTATGCTAGCGACAACTTATTATGCCTGAAATGCAGAGGAATTTTGGGAGATTACTTACCTCTATAGCAAATATTGAAAAACTCCTCTATCCTGCATAAGGCACAGCTCAGCACGTCGTTCCACGTTACTGGCCACTCGTCGGAGGACTCATGTGGCATATACCCTGTCTTTTAAGTAACATCGGCGATGTTAAATCTGAAGATCTCGATGGCCACACGTTCTTGGAAATTATCCGGTCGTCAAAGAAACTTGCAATTGGTGCCATGGATTCATTTGATGTATGGCATGTAGCGTCGTCCTGCTGAAAATATCCTTGACTCAATTCTACACCGTCTAGTTGCTCAGCAAACTCCATGAAAATCAGTCGGTACTCTGCAGTCTTCACATTGTTTAAAAAAAATTGGTCCCACTATTCTCTGTGCGGATATTGCGCACCAAATTCCGATTTTAACCGGGTGCATAGCCGGGTAATTGGAACCATGCTTCATCTGTGAACCATGTGATGGACAATATGGCACGATTTTGCACAATGAACGCCTGAAATCAACGACAATAATTCAGTCGTCTATCCTTATCTGATTCCTGTAACTGATGGACAACCGTAATCCTATACGGCTTTAGGCCTGCAGTTTTCACAGCTCTCTGACACATTGAGTAGCTGAACCCTGACTCCTGCGACAAACGTCTTAATGATGTTTTGAGTGACCGTTTTCCAGTCGTGCTCTTACGTCAGCAACCGTGAGAAGCCTAGATGAACGAGTTTTGCCTTTTTCACTCACCAGAGATCCAGTTGTTTCCAATTTGTTTATCAGTCCCAGTATTGTGTTTCTTTGAGGAGGATTCCGAATACCAAATTTTCTCTGGTATGCCCTTTGAGTAGCTGTAATTGAATTCGTAATCCAGTATTGCTTTACAAGGAAGAGTCGTTCATTTAATGTGTACTCCATTTTCACGTTGACTAGAACAAAATCTCAAACAGTTGCCGACAATAAAACTAACAATTACGAATAAAACATTACATCTGCGCATCAATCCAGAACATTCTGCTTAATTTATGCTAAAATTGGGGCATTAAGTAAATTTCGAACAGAATAATTAAAGAAAGAAATGTATCAGTTCTTCATAAATCATCCTATTTATATCTAACTCTAAATAATGAGGTTACTGTACAATTTAATTTTTCATTGAAAGCGCCTCTAACGATTCTGAATAAAATATAACACATTTGAGGTATAGTAATAATAAGTAAAATGCATATTTTGACTTTTTTTCTTGTGAAAGTCTTGTGAAGTCCTCTTGATTCTTACTGAATTCTGTGTGTAAGTGACAATCCATAAGAAACGACAAAAGCTCATTAAAGAAAGATGTGCATCTTGTCAAAATACAATTTATGTTCAGTGACTTTTCTGCGGAATTAACTATTTTCAAAATATTCGCAGTTTGTAAAATTTTTCAAAGATTTCAACCTTGAAAGGTTCAACAACTTGCTCTTTTTACTTTCTTTATTACGTATAGTAAGTAGTGGAGGTATTGCATTCCATCCAAAAACTCCTTGAATCCAAAAAAAAAAAATTAGAAAAAGGTGTGTGTGTGTGTGTGTGTGTGTGTGTGTGTGTGTGAACAGCATAACTCAAAAACGAAAAGTTGTAAAGATACCAAGCTTGGTATTTAGGTTCAATATCTTTCAAAGATGCGACACGATTTTCAGGAAAATCCCCCCCATCCCAGACTACCCTTTACACGGAACATTTTTCGAAAATGTTTACTTTCTCAAAAATGGCCCTAGCGATTTTGATTAAAATACCATTTGTTTAAGGTGCTTTCATGGCAAATAAAAGGTATATCTTGAATTTTCTGCGAATTTCCCAAAAAGTCGTCTTCATTCTGAATGAATTTTTCATAAGTGGTAAACCGTAAGAGGTAGATAAAATTTTACTACACAAAAAATGTAGATCTCGTTAAAACGTACAATTTGTCATATATACTTTTTTTTGTCAAGTGAACCATTTCCGAGATATTCCTTGTTATTTGTTTGAATTTTCCAATACTTACACTTTTTCTTAAATGGAAATTGATTATGGGTGTTTTTGTGTTCTGGACATGCAAAGAGAATGGAATGCTCCACATAGCAATCAGTTCTTAAAATATTTGATTATCGCTTAAAGCCTACAATATTCTCTTTGCACCTACAAGAAATTAGCAATACGACAGCTTCTGCAAATTTTTATATCGATTAGCATGAAGTAGATACAAAATAAGCGTTTGTAAAAACAGTTTGTACAAGAGTAGAGAAAGTCTTGCAGTGTAACACATTTTTTCCTGTAAACGTGTGGATTCATGTAAAACGTGTGTAATATGATGGCTAGCATGTAGATAAACTTCTAAACAGTTGAATCTTGTGTCAGCCTATAGCAGAGGCGGCAAAAAATGGGACTCCAGAGTCTTTTGGACTCACAGGAGCCGTTTCCCTCTGGTAGGCTGTCCATTTGTTTTTTACATGCTGGAGTAGAGTAAAGCGTATTGCATATTTAGCGACTCGCGGAAGCAAGGTCTTACTCTGAGTACTAACAATCGGAACTATTTAAAGTGAATATTTATCATTATTAATAGAAAGTAAAATAAAACTTTCTTTACACCGCATTTATGATATAGTGGTCAACGTTCTGGCTTCTTAAATCCCGAGATCCTGGTTTGGATTTCCGGCTGGGGTAGAAGAATTTGCCTTTAATTAGAATTATTTTTCCACTCTCCGCAGATTCTGGAAGTGTGAAAATGGGAGTGAAATGAGTGTGTTCCCTAACTAAAATTATGAAAATGAAAGTTCCTGCAGAACCTAACCAACTACAGTCGGAGTTCTTAACACCGTCAGTTGTTTTTGAAGTCAAAAGTCCCCGATATGACAGAAGATAGAAGGGACTGTACAAACGAAACAATTAAAAACAAAATTTTAGCCAGCATGTCCTAAAAGTAGAACATCTAATACAGTGCACACGAGCTAAAAGCTTTTTGCGATAATATTCATTGTGACCAACTATGGTTTCAAGTCCAAACACATGACATGTTTGTATTTGCACATGTTTAATAATTCCACTTAGTTTGATAGGTTTTACTTTTCATTGTTTTTTTATATGATTCATTTCCCATTGCGCTTGCATTATCTGTTCACAATACAAATCGCCATACTTCAATTTATCGCAAGTCGTGGAGTTAACCTATACGTTGTACTGGCAGCATTCTGCTGTTCTAAAACATTATTCTTTTATTTATCCAACCTACATAAAAATTATATGGCGGCGCAAACATTCCTACTCGCAAAATAAAACCCTCCGTTTACCCCTGGTATTATATGAATAATTTGTAGTATAGCATATAAATCAGAGGTCGAGTGTTACAAGCTGGATTTTTTCTTATTGTATCTCAGAATAAATTATTTTTATAAATCCTGTAGACGAGTGGTTAGATAGTGATAAACTAATAATATTAAAGACAGAGGAGCAGCAGTTATTTATTGGTCTCGTTTGGGCTCCACGGTGATTAGAAATGACATAGATCCTTAAGAGTTACTGAGATTTTAAAACAAAAAAGGAAACATTTTCTCAGAAGGGCAGGTTTATTTTAGCAGTGAATACAAGGAACATATAATGAACTTTTCAGCAGTATTTTAATGATTAAAATGTCTGTCATTACACAAAAATGGACGATATTGGTCTTTAAACATTTGTTTTTGTTTTACATTTCTTGTATTTTCTGTTTACAAATGTATGTGTAATTCTTGGTCTCGTTGATTGACTGGAAAAAAAACACATTTCGCATTCAGATCCCAGCATATTTAATAGAGCAATGACACTCCTAAGTTATATAAGGTCGGTTTTAAGATTAGTCACTAAGTCATGCTTTCCATTTATTTATAAACTGGGAATTAAGAATGGGAAATCAGCTGTAGTAGTTCCAATTAATTAGGAACAATTTGAATTTCGGACCACATAATCCCAGTATGCGTTCGGTTTATGTTTTAAAAGAATAATTAAAAAACGAGAAATCACATTTTACTTTCTCTGCCAGATTTCATATGTAGTGGGTAAGCGGGACTATTTAATTCCACCCAAAAATTCGATACCGACATTTCCCCGAAAATACAAGTTTTAGAAAACATTTTGTTGTGTGGGTGTGTGTGTGTGAGAGAGAGAGCATAACTCAAAAAATAAAAATCGGAGAAATCCCTATCAAACTGATATTTGTGCAGCAATTTTCAAAGATGCGTCACGAAGATTTTCAAGAAAGTCCCTCCCACCCCAAGCAATCCTTTACCTGGAAAATTCTTCGTTGTTTTTGATAAAATGTTTTGGTCTAACGATTTTGATTAAAATACGTTATATTTAAGATATTTGCATGGCAAACAAAACCTATATCTCGATTTTCTGCTAATAGCCTGCGAAGACTTCTTCATTCTGAATGAATTTTGCACAATTTTCTATAACTGGTAAACCATAAGAGACAGACAAAAATTATTATACAAGAAAAGAAATGTAGATCTGTTAAAAATGTGGTTTGGCAAATAAAATGTTTTGTGACATTAACCATTTCAGAATTTTTTTTTCTTATTGGTTTGTATTTTAAAACAGCCAATCCTTTTTTTTCAAGTGCTTTTTTTTCTTGTGGTCATGCAAGGAATATGCAATTTCAAAGCCATCAAACAGCGACCCACTTTTAAAAGACTTGACTATCACTCAGCTTATTGTATCTCCCTTGTACCAACAACGAATTATGTAATAAAAGCATTTGTGCAAACGTTTAACATGGAGTGGATAGAAGAATAAGCTTTAGTAATAATTGTTTGTATAAGAGAGTAGAGAAAGTCATGTGAATGTAGCACATCAGAGCGTTTAATGTGCGTTTATTTATTGTAGCCTTAAGTTTTTAGGTGCAACAAGGGATTGCATCGCATTTAATTATAGGAAGTAGCTCCCTTTTGTGCGACACACGCCCTTTTATTTTATCTCCACGCCGCTTATTTCTTTTGATCTAAACAGTAGATGGATTCATTTTAATTTCCTTGGTTTTACACTACGCGTTGGCTTTGGGGTTATGCACCTATAAGGCTGCAGAAAGCCATATTAAAACTCATTAAAGTTGGTCACAAGCAGAATGTTTAAATTTCACTTAAATGAGAGTCCTGACGCTACTGTTGAGGATTTTTCTTATTTAAAAAAGCTATTCAGTCAACATCGATAGATTTTACCAGCGAATAACATATATAAATGTCAAATAATTTCTGAGATGTCGCTCACTACGTAGACATTCGGATGCATGGGGAAGTAGGCCTTTTAAGAGCTTCGAAACAATCGGCGTAAAATTTTGTATTAACATTGCCTAATAACTCGTTGAATAAGCATGTAGTACATGGCGCTTAATCATTATAACAGGCAAGAACATCGAAGGTTGTACTTCACAGTGAAATGTCAGATATGACAAACGTGATTCTAGCGTGTCTGAAGGTTCCGCTCTAGGCCCCCCCTATTTTTCTTATTCTCATGAATATTTAGATATATATCGGGTGAAGGGATCAAATGAATTCATCTGTTAGAAAGGTGAAAGAAAGCTTTTGAGATTGACAACGTAAATATTGACGTAGAAATATTTAATGTCGTAAAAGCCCGTAAAAGGATTCCCAGTGTGCATTCACGAGAGGAATAGTTTGTTTTAGACAATAGAATTAAAGGAACTATACTATATTACAGATAGGTGAATACTACTTTGTTAATATGGAAGGGACGATCATGAATTTAAGATTCACAATAGTGTATCCACTACCGCTTACTGATGGTAAATAAAGTACTGAATTCCACCCAGAAATTCAATTCTAAGATCACAGGAAGTACGCATTTTGAGGTCCCGAACCCAAAATTCGTTTTTAGAAAATTGTGTATGTGTGTTTGTAGGCGAGTGCATGCGTGCATACCTCAAAAATCGGAGTAATACCATATTCGTATATAAGTAGGGCATCTTTAGAGAATCCAAAACAAAAATTTTCATGAAATTGATCCAACCCGAAACAATACTTTCAGATCTTGCCATGATAGCTTTCTCTACCGCATACCTACTTACAGCAGGATGTGTTTATGCAGGGGGACATTTCGCGCACTGCGACCAGCTTGATCTATTGTGGCTACACCCTCTGCGAGGCAGGGGTGAGTGAGGGAGCCGTAAGAGGTCTCCGGTCCGCAGACAGATAGACAGACAGACTCTAAGAGTCGCATAGAAGACCCTAATATTTCCATTTTGAACACCCGCGCGCCAATAGATGCAAAGAATCCAAAGAGGGCGATGAAGCGACCTTAACGGGCGGGACAATGCACCCTGGCGTTCACGGGGAGAAATATTTACAATGCGCAAGCATCCACGCCATCTGCCCTTCACTGCCAGCACTGCAGGATCTGAAAACACACCTGAAACGTGAAGGAGATGAAATGGGGTGAAAGGAGAACTCGTGGCAGAAAACAGCACCCCGACATTCGCCTAGGCGACCAGGGGAAAACCACGAAAACCCCCAGGATCAGAGTGGGTGCTCACCGGGAATCGACCCGAAACCTTCCGAATGCGGGCCACAGACGTTGCCGCCTAAGCCATCCCGCTCGCTCGCTACTTACAGTAAGTAGAGGAAGTATCCTATTCCACCCAAAAAAATCGATGTCGAGATTTCGCCTGAAATAGTGTTTTCAGGCCCCCTGAGTGCAAATCTTATTTTTAGAAGAAGATCCATGTGCATGTGTCTCTGAACAGCATAACTCAAAAACAAAAGCTGGATAAATACTAATTTGCTATTAACTTCAGTATACTCCAAAGATGCGACCGAAGAATTAAAAAGAATCATCGTTCACCAAATTATCTCTTACATGGAAAATTTTTCTAAATTTTGATTTTCTCAAGAATGGCTAACGATTTTGTTTGAAATGTCACATATTTAAGATTTACATGACAAAATGTATATCTTAATTTTCTGGGAATAGTCTGAAGTTTTCTTCATTCGGGAGGAAATTTATATAATTTTGTATATCCGGTCAAAAATAATATATAGACAAAAACTTACCACACAAAAAAGTGTGGATCTGTTTAAAACAATTTTATTTTAAATAACTTTTCTGTGGCATCAGTCATACCCGAGATATCCGTTATTATTAGTTTGAATTTTTCAATGCTGTCATTTTAAAACTGCTTCCGCTTTTCAGTTGTTTCTTACGATGTCGTGGAAAGAGTATGGAATTTCAAGGCCAGCAAAGGTATATTATGATTCTGCTTTCTGTATGTCCCTTGTACCTACAACGAAATGTTAATGCAACTATTTCTGCAAACGTTTATTTCGATTAACTTGAAGTTGTCAGAAAAATAAGCTTTCGTAGGCATAGTTTGTAGTAGCTGTATAAAAACAAACTATAGTTGGTAGGAAAAAAAATACATGTGAATGTAACAAAATAAGGTTTCTTTTATAGTATCAGTTGAATGCTAATTTCTAATACTCTAGGAACGGGATACGTGTTCAGCTATTGGATCTGGTTCTTTTGTTTATTGTACATCTTTTTGCTGTTGACTGCAGCACGTGATGTTCTATTTCTGTTAGTGTCTAACCGGGAGAATCCGAAACAATAGCAGCCACAAAAAAAGCACTAGTGCCCCAGCTGGTGTCATCGCTACGTAGTGAAGATTTTCATTCTGTCAATGAAGGAAGCGCTGCTGGGGTCGTTTTTCAAGCAGCTTAATGCCGTCTGCAGGCAGCGGGCCAACAGAATACGACATGTGCACACTTTAACAATGAACTATAGCATCCTACTTGTTGTACACATGGCTTTGGATGCTATCGCGCGAGGGCGTCGGAAGTTTTCTCTCCTTGACATTTTGATTGTGCATGGCTCGCTTCGTGCTATTAACTTTCTGGCTTAATAACTATCAGTGGCGTCACCAGCGATGGTACTAGGTTCTATACTGGGACGGGGCACTCTGTTAACGGCAGTGTTGCCAGATTCTGGTCTTGAATTCAGGATATTGGAGCTGAGAAAAACAGACAAAGATTAATACTCCTTGTGACTAAATCGGGCATTACCTATACCTCTTTAACACCACCAATCGGCCAATTCTAAATAAAATTGTAATGTGCGACACTGATTTTTAATTTCTCAATCAGTTACTTGTAGTAGGTAGAGGAAATATTGTACTGCACACAAAAATTTGATATCGAGATTCCACGGAAATACATTTTTGAGGTCCTTGAATCCAAAACAAGCAATTTAGAAAGAGATAGACAGAGCAGCAGTAGCAGTATCATAGCTCGGAAACAAATGCTGAATAAATACCAAATCTTGCTATTTCAGTTCAGTACCTTCCAAACTACCCTTTACATGACATGCTTTTCATTTACTGTTGATTTATTCAAAAATGGCTATCAATTTTGGCTAAAATATCAGATGTTTACATGACTAATAACATGTATATCTTGAATTTTCTCTAATAGCCTGGAAAGTCCTCCACTCTGAATTTGTATACATTGTATAACTGGTAAATTATAAGACACAGAGAAAGCATACTACATACAAAATATAGATCTCATTGAAAAACACAATCTCTTTGTGACATTAACCATTTCCGAGGTATTGGTTGCTATTGGTTTGAATTTTCCAATACTTCATCATACGTTTTTGTTTCTCGTGATGTCTTGATAGAGTATGCAATGCCAAAGTCAACATAATTAGAACAACCCGCTTATAAAATATTTGACTGTGGCTTCGGCCTCCTGCATTCCTCTTGAACCTACAACGAAATGTTAAATGACACCACTTCTGGAAATATTTATCTCGAACATGAATTAGACAGAAAAATAAGCTTTGTTTGAGTAGTTTGTATGGGATAAATTAAAATAAACGATAGTGGGTAATGAAAAAGTACCTTAAGGTCTTATTTATACATTTTTCTTGTTTAATGACGAAACCGGATTTGGTTCTGAAAAGATGTATTCATTCCTGCCAAATAACTTTGTGTTTTATCCTTGGTCCGTAAGCATGAAACAACTCACAAACAGCAGCATTTATGGAGTTGTAATTTTACATATATAATTTTAAAACATGTCAATGTTACAGCTTAAAATCGGCGTAAATTTAAGGTTGGAGGTTTAAAATTGATTTGAACTCGGTGCAAAATTATGACTAGTTATACGCAGAACCTCTTAAAAATGTAATATTTTTATAATAATCCGTTAAATATTCATAATGATACTAGTAAGCATTACAATGCTGCCGCATTATGTTCGCCACAAAACGCTATGCATACATTTATGATCGTGTTTGAAGCATACCCAGCGAAGCGGTGCCAGGTCATCGAAAGTCTCCTCTTCCACTCTCAGTAGCACGAAAAGTATAGCAATGTTACCACAATTACCAATGCTTCCCATGCTGGCAGCCAATGCCATGGTGTTTATAAAGAAGGCCGTCGTGCCGCACTCTACCAAACGCCTGAGTAAATGTAAAAACGCCGCTACAGTATGTTCTTTGGCTTCAAATCTACGGATTGTTTGTTGTTCAGTAAATCGCAAGAGCTGGTAAGTGCTCAAATGGTGGCGTCGGAAACCAAACTGCTGAGGAGGTAAAACTGAGGTATCAGCAACGAAACGAAGGAGGCGTTTTTGAAGAAGACTCGCTAGCAGTTTTGACAGCCAGTAAGAGGCTTATAGGCCGATAGCTTTGTGGGGAGCTGGGAAGCTTGCAAGGTACATATAGCAATGATGTCAGCATGCTTACAGAAAATAGCCAATGCGAAAAATTGTATTGTATAAGGAGGCAAGGAGGGCTATTGTCTTCCTCGACATGTGCATCAACACAAGCGGTGGCATAAAATCAATTCCAAGGGCCTGTTTAGTGGGTAACATTGTATGATTGAGCGAAACCCTCTAGATGAATCCCACTTAATGGGCAATGAGACCACAAGCCGTGTAGCATAAGCTCTGAACAGATATTGTAAAGGCGGGGTCAGTGGACGGATTTGTAAAGGTAGATTCAAAGTACCTAGCCAAAGTTTCGCACTTTTCCAGAGTGCTATTACTCGCCATGTTGTTTGTTCTAAGTGGTGGCTTATGGGAAAATTCGCGAAGCATTTGTGTCGCAACTTCCAGAGCGAACCATCAGTAGGACATAAGTTCAATATCAAGTGCTGATAGTTACTTTAACGGTGTTCAAATAGGGCGTGCTTAACTTAGCGAATAAGCTGCTTGAGGCGTTGGCGCTGCCATGGTTGCCGCTGGTGTTGCCAGAGACGACGCATTTTGTTTTTGGTACGAATAAGCTGCAATAAGTGTGCTGGCAACAGCGGTGAACGCAGCGCACGGCAGAAAGATTTTGGAATTGTAGCTCTTTTTACGGAGGTATGAACCACATTTCGAAGATGTGCGAGAGCTGAATCAACATTCTGAGGGCTAGCAATGTTCGTGGGGTGTGCAGAAGTATCCACATGCCTCTGAAATGCATCCCAATTGACAGGTCCAGTAACGAGTCTCTCAGGTTGCGTCGCTGATATAGGATCAAAGCAGAATTTAACTATCGGGCAATGTTCAGAATCAAGCCCTGGAAAAGGCTACATGTAAACAGCAAGAGTATAATGTTTAGGATGACCCATGTCCAGAATATCCGGTTGCACCATAGGATTGTAAGAATAAAACGCGGGCTCATTGGGAGCGATCACATGTAGGACACAGTCGAATGTCGGTTGGGAGTAGACAACGTCCATTGGAATTTATTGGTCGACAGCCCCGAGTCTCCTGTTTACAATTTAGATCACCCAAAAGCATCGTAGGTTGATTTCCTTCAAATAAACGATGAATATAAATGAGAATTAGCCGTCGGCGTGATTGTTTATAAGCGGCGAGGGTTTTAACCAGAGAAGCGTTTTGCTGAAATAATTGCACTCCCACAACTTCAAGGTCAGCTAATCAGAAAGGTAGATCGAGTGATGTTGCAAGTTACGCTTCAGGAGGAGGGGCACCCCTCTAGAGCCACGTTGGCAGCTCTATCCTCTCGATACACAGGAATCTTAAAGGCGTCTGTGGGGAGCAAGTGAGTTTCACTGATACAAGCAATATTAATATTGCGGTGATTTAAGAACGCCATGAAGGAGGATTTCTTCTCCCTCAATCCATTAGCATTCCAATTTAGTAATGTAAGTGGCGAGAAGAGGCGATCCATCTCGTAATAAGAAGTTAAGAAATGAGGTGAGATAAGACACTAGCTGTGGAAGATATGGGTTCAAAAGCGAACGTAGAGTACTAAGCAGCTGGGCAATAGGATCAAATGCGGTTTGTTGAGAGGGAGCTGAAGAATGAACAGGTTCATTGGAGCGAGGAGTTCTAGAAACTTCTTCATAAGAGGGCCTTGTAGATGAGGACAGTATTTTGACGCTGTCGGAAAGGATGTAGTTAGGAATTGCGAAGATGAATCAGAGAGTGGTGAAGGTCGAATCTGGGAGGTAACATTATCATTGGATGGTTGCCGATTAGTTTTGTTGGACGGTTGCGTAGCTGTCCCATTTGACGGTGGCTTATCAGACATTGTAATCGGTTGAACCGGAAACCTGATGTCATCTTCTGAAATTACATGCATCCTATGAAGTTAGCAGGATGATCGCCACCACAGCTGATACATTTGGTGGCAACGGTGCGAGAAACAGGACATTCCGTATAATGGTTTTTCAGGTCGCAGTGCACACATCTCGGTTGAAGATTACAGTATTTTTAGTGTGTCCATAATATTGGCACGTAGTGCACTGAGGTAAAGTGCGAGAGGCATGACGTTTCTCCACTTGCAAAATAGAATGAGAAAGTCGAGTAAGTTGAAAGATTTTCATACCGGCTTCGGATTTTGGTAGTTTCACAGCATATAGAGGCATCGGAGACCGGTCTTTGTTGTAGGGTCTATTTACTTGCAGCACAGGATATTGCAGTGCCGTGAGTTCTTGAAATACCTCCTCATTGCTTAGCAAATACGGAACAATCCGAATAATTGCACTTATCTTAGAATTATCAGGTGAGCGAAAAGTAAGTGTGTTTGTGTCTAGGTGGTTTGTAAGTGCACGATAATCACTTACACTCGTAGCATTAATTTGTATTATGTACCTCTAAGCTGAGTAATAAAATCTTCGGTGAGAATAGATACAAAGTCCTTAATCCGTTGGTAGTTATTACCACCGTGTAAAAATACAGGAGGTATGCGTTCGCCATTTGACGGCATAGTTGAAGAGGAGGTAGACTCCGGGAGTTTTTATTTTAAAGTCTCCATAGCTCAAAAGCTTGAAATCTATTATGTACAGGAATACTGATAACATACCGGTTCTCTGAAGAATTATTACTAAGTCGTTTTGTAGAAGGCAGTTCTAAGTCTTCATGTGAGCGTTTTCGCTCATTACCAGAATGTGAAGGAAATGTGTTAGCTAGTGATGCAGTTGGTATATTATAGATAACTTCACTTAGTTGGACTTGTTGGTATGACTGAAGAGAAAGATGAGGTGAGGAATCCAATGAGGCAGATGCTGTTGATGTGCAACAAAGGTTAAGCGAATCGTGACTAATTGACCAGTATCAATCGTTACAATATTGCGAAAAGAAAAGGGTGTCACAGTAGAAATTAAACACTATTACAGGGGGAAAATAAAATAAAACGATCACAAGAAACATATATTCAATGCGAAGTTACATAAGGACACCTGACGTGTCCTTTCCAAGAGCGAGACAATACGCGTCCAACCAGCACGGCAGTTAAAGGTGAACTTGACGTTACTTGAGAGCACTATTATAAATAAGAGTACAACATCTCATAGTATAAAAATAAAACCAAAGAGTTTTCTTAAAAGTAAATTTAAGAACACTTCAACACGAACGCTGAAATGGTCAAAAATCAATTTTTTGTTTTAAGCACTAATAAAATCTCTATTATTTCCAGTTTCAGAAAATATATACTTTTTGGGGGTTAGAGGCTTTTAAGATATTTAAATCCTAGTCTGCATTCCTTTAAAGCTGTCATGCAACGCCCATTTTTAGAACATTTTTGCATCTTTCAACAACGAACAGCTATATCATGCCCAGCGAGCTGTTCAGCAATTAACAAAAGAGGCCAGGACCAAGAGAAGGCAATCAGAAAAGCTGAAGTAATCCAGGAATGAAGGTGCAGATGATTATGACCCTGGAATGTACTGAAGTGCGTCAGAATTTCGAGTTCAAACTTTAAATTCAGTTTTCTCAAAACAACATTTTTGGATACTTACGTACCTTTTTCTCAGAAAGTGAGAGGTAGAGAGCTGAAATTTTCAGTACATGTATACAACACAATTAAACTTTCTGAACCACAATCATAATTTTATAATGTATGTTAGTGATATTAAGAGAGCAACAACATTGCAAATTTTTCACATTTTTTCTTTTTTGACTTTGCAAACATTTTTTTTCAATTTCTAGTGAACTGATATACATATCTAAATAATTGAGGTTCAGAAGATAGCTGATTATACTAAGAATAAGCATGGAAAAGTGTAATTCTGTATTGCAAGTAGTATCAGAGATAAAGGTACATGAATTTACATGTTTTAAGAGTAAATTTTATTATTTTTCTGCTGAATGAAATAATTTTTATGGACTCAACTACATAAGCTATCAATGCAAACAACCACTTGAAATAGTTGTTTTATAGAACAATTCATAAAAAAATTCTGGAAAAACCATTGAGAACTTTAAGAGCAGTGGCAATTTAACACACTTAAGGTGTAATTTCCATGTGTTCAGACTACCTTGTCCCCTTAAGTTAATGAGATTATTGTTATTATTATTATTATTATTATTATTATTATTATTATTATTATTATAATATAGTTTTCTCTATAATAATTCCGAAGCACTTCCACACCTCGCGTCTTTGGTTTTATGTTCTAACTGATAAACTGCTTTATTTAATTTTAAGAGAACATTTTCACTAAATTCGACTCCGTATCACGCGAACTTAAGCTATGTATAAGGCACCGTGCGGCAACAACGCCACTGAAGCAGACTAAGCCTTCCCCTTAGGTCTAGTCACACTGGACGTTCGAACAGGAAATGATACACATACCTGTTCGGCATACCAAACGGAATGGACTGAGAGCGGAACACCATTCGAACTCAGTATACCTAACTCGTCCGTATGCATGAGCTGGTATTTTGTGCTCGAAGACATGAATGGTACAAAACTCATTCAATGGATAGCTTTGAAAATGCCTTTACGTAAACAAACCATCTCTGACTTGTAAATTGCAGGGCACAGTAGTATACGAAATAAGCGAAGCGGAAATGAAGCATAGTATTGTATTAGTTACTTGTCACTACATAAACATTACATATAATAATAGCTGGTACACAGGTTATATCGTAAAGCAGCATCTTTTAAATTTCTAACGAGTTAACAATGGAAATACACACACATTTTGAAGTGGTCTAGTGACTATAGAAATGTACACTGTAATCAAATATTCCATGACTTAATTTACGGTAGATTCGGGAGGAGCGGGAATGACGCTCAGATAAGCAGAACAATCGACCACATTCGCTAATGAATGAATAAATAAATGAAACTTACAGAAATATAGCATGTATTTTCTTCCTTTTCAGCAGTCGTTTTAAAAACCTGGTCGTTTCTACAAATATAATAAATCCAGCAGCTAAAATTACTTCTTTGATCTAATTTTCTGTTTGCTAGTGTAATGGTAGCCATTTATTTATTTATTTTGTTAATATGTTAAGTTGGGAATTCCCATAAATTTACTAATTTAATACAAAATATTCCAAAGCTAATGAAATTTAATAGAAGTTACATTGGAACGCGCTTTGTTCACCGCTTTCATGACATTGTGCGTCGACATCTTCATCCCAATTGTCTGCCTCTCTTGTGGTAAAATGTACCCTTAAATCGACATATCGAGCTAAGTCCTTTGGAGATATGGTGCATTTTAATTTCCTGCTGGAATTTCAGTTGAAATATTGTTATGTAAATGAGGATTTCAGTTGAATTAGTCTTAAATTCAAACGCAAGCTTAGTCAACGTAGTAATAGTCATATAGACGCAGTTTAACTAGAGAGGTAATGTCTTAGCTGTGTTCATATATTTCCAGATAAAACTGTTTTATTTGAAACCTGCGAGAGAGGAATTACATAGGTATTTTAACTTTTTTGTTCCTCATATTAATAAATGTTATCAGTTTTATTTGTCACATATGGGGCTGCGAGCCGTCCAGGTTTGGTCCGGATAGTCTGAAATTCATACAAATTTTACGGTATCCGGAATAATACACCTAAATATCCGGAGATTCCAAATGCATCTCATTTATAATAATTTGGATGTATTTTATTAAGGAATGGTGCTTCTGCTCAACAAATCTATTGTCTCTGACTCACCATGAATCCTTTAAGCATTGAGTTGATATTTGTAGACCGTATTTAGTACTCTGGTCTACTAACAAAATTCTTCGCAAGCCTAATTATTTTGTGGCAAGGCTTTCAGTTTGAGAGTGAATTTGTTCATGGACATAGTGAAACGAGTGTTCTCTACTGCAACATCACTAATCATCACAAACTTACTGCATCGCCATTTCTTCCTCTTTTTTAACATAGTGTATAATTAGTCATAAGCAAATTAGTGCCATTTCTGGCGAATCATTCCGTGATTTGTTCATACCTTACCTGACATTGTACGAATGCTTTAAGAAAGGGGTTGGAAATAAGGATGGGATGATTTTTGAAAGTTGTGGGTAGCCTACAAGTTTCAATCGTGCCTAAAGTGTCCAAAGTTTTGTTCAGATCGGTCAAATGTTAGGGGTACTTTTTAAGGTTGTAATATATCTTATTTTCGCCAAGTTCTATAACTCAGTTGCACAAATTAGTGCAGATTGACCAGACATAAAATCGTCTTTAAGAGGTTGAAAATAAAACTCTTTTTTTAATTTGGAAGTACTGTATGATTGAAAATAAGAATTGGGTAGTTTTTGTAAGTTGTATGGTAAACTATGATTTTTTCCAGATCCTACAATTAATTGGTGTAACCCATTTTGACTAAATGTGTTACACAGTGCAAATTTCTATACAAGGGATTGAAATTGAAAGTTGTAAGGTAACCCATAATTTTAGCTGGGTCCCATAGAGTAAATTACAAAGTTTGATCTAGATCGGCCAAAGCGTTGTATGTTTGGGTTGAAAATGGGTAATGGAAGTTTTTGAATGTGGTAGGGTAGTTGATTTTTCTTTTCCAGATTATCAAACTCAAGTGTACCAATTTTTGTAAAATCATACCAGAAGTACCCCTGACAAAGTTCAGCAAATTCGGAGGCATATGAAATGAAATGGAGTTTTATTTATGGGCGCTCTTTAACTGCTGTGGTCCTTAGCGTCCCATTCTATATTGGGCGTGACAGACCGGTAATTTTGCTCAGAGCCTCTTTATCAGGCTTGAGGTTATTTTACGTGCTGTAAATATACGACACGGGACCACCGGCTTTACTTCCCTTCCGAAGGAAGCCATGTTAAGGATTTTTACACCCGAAAAAAATCCATCGCCTTCCGCCGGGTTTCAACCCACGACCTCGGGAACTAGAGGCTAGCATGGTAACCACTACACCACGGAGGACGACTGGAGGGATATCAAGACGATATGCAATTCCCTCTGAAATAAAGCACTTTGAAAATATTTTAATCGTCCTTATTTAACCTTTTTGTCTGACATCCATTTAAAATCTGCCATGTTGGCAATAAAGTGCCAAAAATAGCGTCTAATACTCCTATATCAAGAACCATTGAAGTTGAAGGGCATGAAAATGAAATCACCCCCTAAAACCCAGTTTATAAAAAAAATGTGGGAAATATTTTATACCCTATAACCGTCCGGATCAACAGTGCTTTTCGATGGTGAATTATAAAAATCGGTTGAGTGGTTTCAGAGATTACCCCTCCCCCACACACACGCATACACACATTTTCTTTTTTTTAATTATATATAATAATCTTTTCCGATCGCTCCCCGTTTCCTGTCTGGGAAGTTCGAAAGGATGGCAACTCTGCATGTATTATGCATCAGCTGGAACTGTTAAATACAGAACGTCCGGTCTTTGCTCGTGACGCAGGAGGACACCCTCTACTGAGATTTCTCCACGCAGAGGTGAAAGCCACTATGCAAATGTTGGTAACGCTACAGAGAACTTAGAAACAATCAATTAGTGTCACGTGGCTACAAGCGATTCTCAAGTTTTTTGTTTCCGTGTAATAAGCAGGCGCCTTATTATGTAATGCCCTAGTTACGGTGTTCAAGGTCTGATATCGCGTGCGCTGAGTGACGTACGTTTCGGGGGTGACAAGCAGATTATGCAGCAGGATTGCCAACTGTTTTAACTTTTAATTCCCCATGGAGAGAAGCACATCACTTTGTGAAGTCAGAATAAGTACTAGAATTAATTACCAGCTGTAACATACAAATGGGCATGAAGGAGAAGGCATTAAAAATAGTTTTCAGAAAATTTAATTACCTATTTTAGCATGAAAATACCCTTTAATACATCACCGAATTCCTTTCTAGCCGATGTATATCGCTTGCCTGCAGTAGATAGAGGAGGTTTTGTATTCAACCCAAAATTTCGATATCCAGATTTCATTGGAAACACAAGTGTGTGTTTATCTGTGAACAGCATAATTTTATTCAAAACGAAAATTTCATATTTTAGTTGTATTAGATAAGTATGCTAGGTAAACATGCTCAGGAAAATTCCCTCCTCCAAAAAAATTACACTTTAAAGAGTAAGTGTTCCCAATTTTTATTTTCTCAAACAATGACAAACTATTTTTATTTAAATATGTTGAAGATATTTTTACGACGGATTAAACGTATAGGTATATTGAATTTTATTTTAATAGTTTGTAAAGTCCTCTTGATCTGTCATGCGGCATCTGTAAATTATCTTAAGCTATTTTTCTCGTATAGGTTCATTTGTTAAAAAAAAGAAAAAAAAGTTGCATTTACAGGACTTAGTCTACTCACTCTAGTACAAAATATATTTACGATAGCTTATTCTTCTCTGTAGTTCTTAATCGAGATAAGGTTGCATTACACATTTACATATTTTTTTGTAGGTGTAGGAAGGACACAGTAGGGTGAAGCGATAATCAGGTTTTAAAGGGCAGATTGCTATGTAATAGCTTTGAAATTCCATGTTCCTTGCATGACCACGAGAAAAAAGGAATAGCGACTTATCACTTGAAAAAGTATAGTATTTGAAAATTGAAACTAATAACAAAGAATATCTCGGGAATGCTTAACGCCAAACCAAAAAAAAAAAAATGGACAAATTGTTTGCTTTAAAAAGTTTTTTTTTATGAAGTAAGATTTTGTCTGTTTCTTACGGTTTAACAGTTATATAAAAGTCATTCAGAATGAAGAGGACTTCGTAGCTTCTTCGCACAAAATTCAAGATATGCATTTTATTTATCCTACAAATATGTTAGACTTATGGTATTTTAATCAAAATCGTTTGTCATGTTGATAAAATAAGCAATTACAAACATTTTTCCATGTAGGTAAAGGATGGGGGGGGGTTTGAAAATTTTCGGTCACATCCTAGCAAGATGCTGAGCTGAACTTAAATACCAAGTTTGCAATTTAACCAACTTTTCGTTTTTGAGTTACGCTGTTCAGACACACGCGCGCACACTTTCTTGGGCGGAAGCTCGGGTTCCTCAAATCTGGCATTTCCGTTGAAATCTAGATATCGAATTTTCAGTGGAATGCAAAGCTTCTGTGTCTACCATAGGTAAGTGGCAGAAAAAGTTAAACCGACAAGTTTCACAATTCATACGGATTTTTTCTTCAGCTCCGCGACAGAATTTGGAGAAGGGCAATATTATGAAGCCTTATGCATGAAATCGTCCAGGAACCACGCAGAAAGAGCGAAACAAACCGGATGGAATTTCTAGCAGAAGGATGGTTTTGCTTTACGTTTAGACAGTATTTTTTATCGTTTAACTGATATCATTTTAATTGTGCAATATAAAAATAATAACCAGCCTATAAGCATCAATAATTACTATAAAATGTATATTACAGCCATGTGTATTTATTGTATATGTATATATGTATAAATTGTTAGATGAATGTATTTCTTAGTTTAGTAACGCAGGAGCTGTGAGGGTAAAAGCAAGCTGCTTTTTGTAGCAGACAGTCATAAAATGGAAACGGTGGCTAACAATAAGGTGTAACCTCGAGAGAGAGAGCAATAACATCAGATGATGGAAAATTTCTGGTGTAGCGTCCAAAAAGTTTGTAATTAGTCACGTGGGTGCAGAAAGCCAGTCAAAATTAAACTAAGGGTATTTTGCTGAGTAGGTTTAGCCAACCAGAAACTAGGAAGATTAAATTTGAAATTTTAAGTTGACGCTAATGGGTAGCGTGCCTAAACAGTTCAGTACAGTGGTTGTAGCTCAGAGCGGGTAGATGTGACAATTTAGTGCAGTACGAAAAAGCTAAATTTTGATCTTTAAAAATGCAGTTAGGAACATCTCACAGCTCCATACTTAGATTCGTCAGTAAATTGTTATTTGATGTATGTATATATATTATTCAACTGCCGTGAGGAAGTAATAAAGTAGTTAGAATTTGCAATATAATTGGTGTTATATGTGTAAAATTATTCTGCAGCCGTACCAGCCCTATTTAGAGATACTTGCTCTACCAGATATCACTGACGCAGCCTAGGCATAAATAAATAAATTAAATAAAAAAATCATAAGTAATTAAACTTCAAAAGATTTATTACACATAAACTTTATTATTAACACACAATTTGGCACCCGTCCTGGGAGGGCTACCGATGCAACGTTGAAATTTGAACTTGGCTTCAATTTCTCACAGCTCTGCAGTGAGCCCGAGGTCTTCTACAACATACACCGTGTTGAGTTCAATGACTATGATTTATAAGGCCATAGGAGGAGCAGCGACGGAAGTACTTGCTCAAATGGGACGGCACTGAGGAAGTACACGCGAAAGCACTCGGAAAGAATAACCAACACGATTTAAAGCAGGGAATACGAATAGCAAACGGTATTCCCACGTTATGTTGCACTAGAACGCGGTCGTTGACCGTCGCGGTACCCTGGTTACAAAACCCAGTGTACGGGGAAGATCGCTTGCTGCTCGTGGTACACTTTCAGGGCAGGCAGTAAAGTTGCATGCGTAATAATGCGGTGTAACGGCGCTGTGAAGCGTTTACTCTTACCATGCGATTCCTAGTGAGTGGTAATTATAAGTAGAACTAGGATTTTATGATCTAAACTTTATCATAATGTGCACAAAATATGCCGGTATGACCTAACATTACAAAAACGTTGTCAGTTTGACAATGAACCATTTATTTAAAAACAAAATGGACAGAGGCGTACCTATATCAGTCTTAGCAGAAAATATATTATGCTCCATCATGAAAATCCTAGCCCTAATTGTGAGTATAAAGTCGGAATATAATGACAGGGCTCTATTTCGGGAAAAAATTCTGATGCACCACATTTACATGACTTTCTCTACCCTGCATCGTTTAATCCTGTATATCTACGACAAAGTATTCTCACAAAAGTTTGACTATTCTATTTCGTGTTAATCGAAATAAAAGATTTGCAGAAATATCCCATTACACATTTCGTTGTAGGTACAAGAGGGATGCAGAAGGGTGAAGCGATGTTCAAATTGTCGTCCTCCGTGGTCTAGGAGCACCACGCTAGTCACTAGTTCCCGAGGTCGCGGGTTCAAACTCGGCGGAGGGAATGGATTTTTTTCGAGCGTAAAAATTGTTAGCGTGGCTTTCTTCGGAAGGGACGTAAAGTCGATGGTCCCATGTCGTAGATTTACGGCACGTAAAAGAACCTCAAGCCTTATAAAGAGGCCTTTGAGCAAAATTTCCGGTCTTTCACCCCAATATAGAATGGGACACTAAGAACCATAGTAGTTAAAGAGCGGCCATAAATAAAACTGAATTTACTTTGATGTTCAAATCTTTAAACAGCGGTTGTTATATGCTGCCTTTGAAGTTCTAAAGTCCTTGCATGACCTTACGAGAAACAAAAGAATGGTGACGAAGCACTTTAAAAGTGTATGCTAAAGTTTTGGAAAAATTTAAACCAAAGCAACTAATATCTAGGAAATGGTCAATGCCACCAAAATTTGACACGAGTTATAGTTTTTTAATGAGTCCTAACACTTTTTGTAGCAAGTTTTTAATATTTCTTATTGTTTACCAGTTATAGAAAATCGTGCAAAAGTAATTTAGAATGAAGAGAGCTTTGCAGTGTAGAAAATTCAATATATACAATTGCATTTTATTTGTAAAGCACATATCTCAACCAAAATCCTTAATAGACTTGTTTGAGAAGAAAGAAAGAAAGAAAGAAAAAAAACTAAAAAGAATTCATATAAAAAATAGTTAGGTATGAGAAGGGTTTTCTGAAAATCTTCGTTACTTGCTTGGAAGATGCTGAAATTGTATACGAAGTTTGATATGCATTATAATTCTGGTTCTGATTAATTTAATCATTTATGTAAAACAAACAAAAAAAAAAACACAGGGCGACGCACTAGCTAGATTCAAATGTCTCAGGACAAATGTTCCAACGATCGCCATAGGAGACTGGCAAAACAAATTTTGCTTCATCAAAACGTGCACTGATGAACCCCCTTAAAGAACTTAAAGTAGTTTTGTTCCCAAACCTGCAAGCCAAGAACCGGCTCAATTATTTATTTATTTATTTATTTATTTATTTATTTATTTATAGTGCTAAGTATATAATTAGATGGTTATGATCTGGCCTTAACCTTAGTTTGCTGGCCGGACCCATCCTGTATACAAAGGTCAAATTATTACGTAAATAACCTCTACCATCTAAAATGTATCCTGTTGTATACCTTTCAATTGGCCATTTCCATGTTATCCCCAATTTAGGTATCTGATTGTGATCTTCAAAAATCTTTTTATTCTCAGTAACCATTAGGAATTATTATTTAAGCTTTTCCTCCAGTCATTTATGGCATTGCATTGGAAGATAATACGAATTTCATCTTCCTTGTCTCCACAGTAGTGGCACCTTCCCGGATGACATCCTCCCTCATTCCCCTTAAAGGCTCATTATACACCAAACTCTTCACGCGTCCTTAAAAATCAGAGGATTCAGATCAGGCGACTATGCAGACCCAACTTTTGATCCGCCTCAGCCCCAGAGAATCTACGGTTAGACAGTGGCTGGGTGAAAACTAAATTAGGCTGGAGCACCATCGCACAGAGCTATTATCGCCGCGCTTACTACGTTAACATCGGCACTCAAACCCTGCTATCTCTTCACGCCTGAACTTGTGCTTCCTGTGACAGAGTAGTCTGATGTCATGTCCTCATTCTGCTCCCATTGGGTGAAAGGATCGAACTATAAAGTTGTACTAGAAAGCACGTTACGATTTACTATACGTGGGATTGCTAAAATTGCGGATGTAAACGCTAGCAGTGACTGCTAAGGAAAGAATTTCATAGTAGGAAAATTATTGCAGTGGACTGAGCTCTGCAGCGATTTTTTAGTGAAGTTTAATCTCCGTTCTTACTGCATATGGCACAATAGACAGTGGACACTGATAATACTTGAAATGGAATGATAATTGGGAAAGGAAATTCGGGAAGGACACATTCCAGGCCTAAGTTTAGGGTACCTCCCTGGCATTTGCCAGTTATGAGGACAACCTGAAAAAAGAATTCAGTCAGGGAGAATGGTCTTGGCGAAGTTTGAACTGCAGATCTTCCGTTCATGAGTCCGTGTCATATCGACCTAGGCTACCCGCATTGGTCCCTATTAAACAAATTGCTGACGTGAATGAAAAGTTATCATCGTAATGTGATAGTGTTGCTAGCTTCGGAAAAGGTAGTATTTATGGACATGTTTCAGCAAACACTCCATAAACTTTATCCTATTCTTAAATATACATTTTGCGGGCAATGACATTGTCACGTCGACTACACGCACGGTTGTATGTTGCTGTCCTGGAGTAATGGTAGACTTTCTTGACTGTCCTGCAACATTAGGAAACGATCGCGTGTTATCAACAGTAAATCGAGGCCATAGTATAGACACATGAGAGGCTCATGTGGTCTCCGGAAATCCACTAACCTATTTCCAAGTTGATACTTTTCAGTGAGATATGCAAATAATTGGGTTTTATAATGGATTGCGTCCAGAATTTATTAATGACTTCCGTATTTATTACCGCGTGATCTAACTATATTTAAATTAAATTAAAGATATTTCCTGTCGAGGTGTACTCTCCAGATTTGTTACTCCCACTTAAAGAGGAGCATTTTAAGATGGTGCTGAAACCAAACCTGAGTCTGCCCTCTGTAAGTAACCAATCTGGACATGAAGTAAATGTACTCTCTCGTCAGGAAATATTTCGAACTCAATTTAAATATATCTAGACCAAACGGGAATCAATGCGATGCAAAACAAGGAATTTCACAAAATTCTGCCCACAAAAACTTCCATATAAACAGTTTTCTTTAATGGACTATAACGTTTTTGGTTATTAATATAAGTTTGAGAAATTAACATGATAGTATTGTATATACAGGATAAATGTTACAGTTCGTTATGAGGCAGTATTTTATATCATAACATGCTGTGAATGCCAGAGTTATTGTAGTGTAAATTAATATTATTGTATGTACAGGATTTTAGATGTTTGTTAGCCATAAGCATTGTTAGGAAATAAGTTTACACGGCCTCACTGAAACTAACAATAGAAGTGGGTAACAATAAACCAAGGGGGTGAGTTGTTTATCACTAAGAAGAGACAAACAAATGACGTTAGGGTAGCGTGCCTTTCTTTAGAAATGGAGGGAATATCTTCCCTAGAGCATATATGTTAGTAGTAGTGATTGGCTGACAAAACAGACGCTAATGTTGGCGCGATTTGGTAACCAATAGCAGCTCTATTATAATGTTTAGGCATTTCGAGGTGAAGGAGTATATATTCTCGAGCCATAAGCATGTTTCACGCAGTTCTAAGGAATCTCTCGTGAGGTGCACGTCGTAAAGTTAGTTACAAAAATGTGAAGTACGCGGCAACTAATACGACAGTAATTACATTTGGAAATACCACAGTTTCAGTCAGACGTGTATAAAGATTAAAGATGTGAATTATTAATTAAGTGTGACGGCAATAAAAGTGTGAAAACAAATTCTTTTATCAGTGTTATCTTTTAGTGACAACTTCTTTCCGTTTACACGCCTTGCTCAGAGATACTTGCTCGACTGAGTAATAATAGCTAGCCGGAGGTAAATAAACCCAAATTTTAAAATAATAAAACAATAACAGGCGCCCAGCAAATAAGATAACACGAGCCGATTTCTTCGACAATTAACATATAAAATGCATTTCAAATAATTTTGCCTGTTTTCTGGCATTAACCGTTTCTGAAACATTCCTAACTGTAGGTATATTTTAATTTCAAGTCGGAGCCTCCTTCGCTGCGCCATCTATGAGCATTTGAATATAAAAGCCTCTCTTTTTCGAATAAGCACTTAATCAAAGAATTTGTTATATAAACTCTTTACTCGTGACAAAAAATACACTGATGTAAACGGTTGAATCTTGTCTCCACATCCAACACTTGTATATGAAGTAACTCGCATGGCCTAATTTAAAAACGTTTCTAGTTATTTATTGGATTAATGTAATGTAAATAGGACACAGATTTTATATGAATATTAATATTATAAAGAGTACTTGCGCATTGATAACGGCGTAGAGAAAGTCGTGCGAATGTTGTACATACCTAAGCTTTTTCATAATATCTATTCACAAAATAAATAAATAAATAAATAAATAAATAAATAAATGAACAGCTGCATGAGGAACTTGCTATGCGAGTAAACAGGGAAGGAAAAATGGGCGAAATAATAGCACAGAACTTATTCAGGATTCCTACATTGACTGGATATTGGTTATCACTGAACCAGAATGCCCTAGACAGCGTAGAATCAATACGGATGTTTAGGAACCAATCAGCTGCAGTGGGTAAAATAATTAAATAGAAATAGGTCACAGTTTATTCTATGGAAGATCTCTGTACCCACTGTGCTGCCCTTCTGCGGAATGCACGTGTTCTCTTCCTGGAATTCCTCTGTACACACAAAGAGAGTAAAGAAGAGGCATTTGTTAACTAGAAAATAGCACAAGCCGAGATCCACTTACTGCACAGAGATATGAACCCATCCGGAGTGTATTCTCATTGTCTTGAAATCACTTGGAGAATCTAAAGTTCCTGGAAAGGAAGGCACTAAAATTCGTTCAGCACTGTTGTGAGAGGGTGTTAAGGCAGCAGAAGCACCAACAGTGCCGTGAAGAACAGCCATAGGTAGTGCACAACAGCTTTTATACGCATCGATAGGTTTTATTTAAATATTATTCCATTAAAATTGTCTTGCACCTCTGAAATAAAATAACTTCACATTCCTGTGCAGTAAAGGTTGGAATATAAAATAGTAGGTGTTAAATGCAACCAGGGGGCCTTGCATGGTTTGAAAGAACTGGAAAGGTATATTCTCAGAATCGAACACGAGGTCGCCAGGTTGAAGTATCGCCCAGACTGCAGACGGAGGGAGATTTCCATTTAAGGAAACTTCTTTTTTAAGTCGCCTCACCTCAAGGACGTTGCGTTCTCCCCTTGTCTGCAAGAGCATGCTGGGATGACCAAAAACAGGAGCATCCCGCGATGTCTGTCTGGCGCCAAACAGGATATCCATTTAGCGATTATTGTTTGAAGTCGCGCTCTAAGTGTGTTTATTATCACTTGCAGGCCGTGAAAAACCACATCCAAAAACAATACGCCATCGCAGATTCAAATATGGAAACTAACCAGAGTCAATTTTAGAAATTACGTCATTCTGACATTTAGACATGTTTACGCTCATACAGATCATTCCATGGCCACTTGCATTACGAGAAATGTGTAACAAGACAGCAATTAATCGAGAATTTTATTAAAAGTGTGGGTGTCGCAATTTATATCTTGACGGCAGAACAGACGAACAAATTATCAGGGTTACACTTCCAACTGATCAACCGCGCCTACGGATTCTTATATATGCAACCGGATTATAGTCGTACGTGAAAACATTACCCCATTTACCAAGAGAGGCGTCTTTTGCAAAACTAGTTTCTACTAAAATCTTTATTCTTCCTTTGGCTAACCAACGTTCTAATTAAATGTTGTTACATGAAGGTAAAGAAGCTGCAGGAAGCTTAAAAAAGATAGATTGACGTAGATCTGAAAACACTATGATACAGAAATGTTACGTTGTAGAGAATCCCGTCAGTGGTTCCATGTCGTCAAGTAGACTGTTGTTCCAGAAATGTTGAACTATACTATGACTAGGGCGCATAGGTAACGCATAGTTCTCTTGGCCTGGGTTTGTTTCCAAGGGCCGACCACTTTTACCATGGTTGTTTTGGGGGGTTGGCTTCTTTTATTCCACGAATTTCTTTTCCTCAATCCCTAAAATTTAGCTTCCCCTTAGTTTCAGGTAGGCTTAGGGGCTGTGAGTGTCGGTTGGTGTCGGCCAGATGGCACAGATGCTTGCTCGTTGGAAAGTTCTTCTCGGCCCTGCTAAATGGCAACCTTCTCTGAGTCGCCTCAGGTGGGCAGCGTTCTCCCTGGTTCCGCCAAAGTGAAGCCTACTCTGTTGTGACGGGTCATAAAGCTTGGAATCGTAAGGTACCTCTGCGCATCTCTGTGGCCGGCATGCCTACGGCCTATATCCTCCTGCTGTTCCTCCTGGTGGTGGTAAGCACAAAGGATCCGCGTTGAATCGAGATGTCCGTTCCGTTCCGTTCCTTGACAATCCATTCATTCATACGTAGTTCTTTTTATTTACGTCGCTACCCAAAGTACAAGCGTAAGCCGTATAGTTTGCCAGACAAGTAGTTGACAGGTCTAATGATCTTCGGATCAACAGGTTTCCAAAATACGCTGACTATTGTTTACCGATGCAATACAGAACCAGAAAGTAACATCTTTAGTACGTCAACGTAGTGTATAGGTTATAAAACGGTGTGGGGACACCTCGCGCATTGCGACCTACGGGAGATCTATTGCGGCTACCACCCCCAGGAGGAAGGGATGAAGTGAAGGAACCACAGGAGGCCCAGGCCGCATGTAAGCCGGCCACAGAGACGCACGGAACTCCCTAACAGTTCCTAACTCGAAGACCCATCCCATTACTGGAACCGCCCTGAAAGGGCGATGAACGGCCCGTCCAACCAAATAGACCTCTAGTGTCCATGGAGAATACTCTTTCCTTGGAGCAAGCATCGGCGGCATTTATCCGGCACCGCCACACATCACGAAACCCTGCACAACTAAAAGATGAAATGGAAACGTAATGAAAGGAAAATAAGGGAAAGGAAATTGTGATAGATGTGAAACCACTCCAACATTCGCCTACCGACTAGGGAAACCCACGAAAAAACCAAGATCAGAGTAGGTGGTCGACGGGAATTGAACACGGGACCTCCCGAATAAAAGCATGCGAGTTTAGCACGTTACTGCTGAGCCAATTCGCTCGATAGTACAACTAACTAGTCCCTTTCCAATACAGAATACCATGTAACGTAATACATACACATTGTAATCTAGTACAACAAATCACTGCTTTCATTGTTCAAGGATCTATATGATTAAAATATTTGCGAAAGACTTTCGAGAGCTGCCGAATACAACGTGGCTTACACTTGAAAGTCAGATCTTGAATAAACATAAGATTTTTCCCCCGCAGTATAAGCCTCTTTGGAATTATATGCGTATCTTGTGTTTTATCTTCTGAACCATTTATCATACACAACTTACTGCTATAGTAACCGTGTAAAGAACTTTATAAATGTTTATTGACTGCCTCTGTGATCAAGGAATCAGCGTTCCAGCCGAGCAAAGGTCCCTGAGTCATTCCCAGCTGTAGCGAGGAAATTTTTCTTTATTCAGAATCAATCCTTGCCCCCCCTTCCGCGGAGTTCGAAAGGAATCAGCGTTAAACAACTACAGCTACAAACATAGTTGTTTCTCAAGTAAAAGCCCCCAATGTGACCACAGAAATTAAAGAAGACTATAAAATGAAACAAAACAAATATGACAGTTACATTCACATGAGTTTCTGTATCCGCTGAAGTTTATCTTTTTCCATATAATTCTTACAAATCCTTATTTTTCTAACTAATTCGTGTTAATCGAGATAAACATTTGCATAAATGGTTTCACTGTATATTTTGTTGTAGGATATCAGGGTTGTAGGTACGTGCAGCAATAGTCAAATCTTTAAAAAGCGTATCGTTATATGCTGTCTTTGAAATTCCATATTCTTTGCATGACATCGCGAGAAACAAAAGAATGGTGACTTAGTATTTCAAATAATGTATGGTGAAGTTATGGAAAATTCCAAACCAATAGCAACCAATATCCCAGACAGTTAATGCTACGAAAAGTTACAAATAATTTGTTTAGGCGATAAAAGTTTTCCGGGCTCTGTGGCTGTGGTCTACTGGGATACTTACCTATTTTCTTCCCAGACGTTTCGTCTCCGACTGCAGCAGACATCATCAGTGGAGGCTCAACGTATCCTTCTTGCTAACCAACGACGGTCGCAGAGGCCGGAAAAAAATTTATCGCCTAATTGATACCGGACGTGAAAGCCTACGCTCTTTAATAATTTGCTTGTTTTAATAGCTTTACATTTTTAGCTTTTCTCTCTCTTATGGTTTACCAGTTACACAAAATTCATTCAGAATGAAGAATACCTCATAGGCTATTCGCAAAAAATTCAGGATATGCATTTTAATGGCCATACAAATACCTTACACATACCTTGGTAAATGGTCTCTTAATCAAAATCGTTAGCTATTTTTCGGATAATAAAACGTAACTAAAATTGTTCATATAAAGGGTGGTTTAGAGTGAGGGAATTTTCTTTGAAATATTCGTATCGCAAACCTTATCATAGGTAAGTGGTAGTTGCTTTAAATTTTAAAATGCACGCTTTAGTGCTTATTTGAGTAGACATCTTGAGAAAAAGTTTTCTTCCATAATTGAATGCCTAGGTATTATAGACAATTTACCCTATAAATCCTTGACCTAATTGCATACTACTGTATTATAGTATCACATTGGTTTAAGAAAGTGTTTAGTGTTTCAAATGTCAAATTAATCATTTGATCAAATCCCTACAACAGTTGACATATGTAAACTGAAAGAGTGTAATTATAAAAGTCCTATATAATTATGAACCTCTTAATTGCTTTCTCGTCGTGAATAGAGGATACGCATAAAGCTAACAACTTCGGATGCCTGTGCAAGATTTTAATTAATGGACTGCCACACCCAGCCATATTTTTGACAGCCGGAACGAGATAGGATGCTTCTATTAAAAAGTAATCACGTTAATTGATTTCCTGGTTGCGCCCTAAAATAGCTTACCTCCTGAAGAATTGTTCAGCAAAAGGCGTCTTGCTAATAGTGAAGAATATAGTTTTATGTTTTCCTGTTCAAACAGAAACTGTATTTGTTGACCTACACCCATAAGAATTAATCATAGCAGTTTTGTAAGTTGGGTGTTAGAATGAACAATTTAATACTTAGCAGAATGTTTTTGAAGATAGAGGGTAAGCGTACCCTTTTGCAATTTTGTAACCCTTTTTGAAAGGAAATTGAGTTTTGAAAGGAAACTATCAGAGTTTTATATCAGTTTTAAGGGATGAAAAAACTTACTCCGATGAAAAAGTCTTTAGAATTATAAGAAATAAAGGACAAAAGGTCAGTTTTCAGAAAACTATTATTTTTAGCCCTCCAAAGATGTGTGAACGGTGTGTTTTTAAAGTATGCTTAAAATAAAGGAGATAGAGGAAAGAGAGAAAGCGCATTCAGTTGTTGGGAACAGTGCACTAAGTTAAGCCAAAACGAACCTTAGGACTCTACCCTTTAGTATCCAACATGACAGCAGCAAATAGAGTCTCTGGCCGTAATAACTGAGATGAGTTAAAGCTGATTGTTTACAATAAACCAGGAACGAGAAACAGAACGAGAGCGGAAAGCAGAGAGGCGCAGGTTTCATTTGTTTGACAATACACCGGGAACGGAAACGGGAATGCTTACTGATAGCAGCGTGGAAAGTACGCATCGTAGATAAGGTACATTGGGACTTTATTAGATTGTAATTCTCTTTCACCTGCTTATAACTCAGTCAACATAATGCAGGTTGACAAACTTGAAATTCCATGCACTAAACTTTTTTAAATCCCACACCATTATTATTTGTAATTCCTCTTGCGAAAGCATCACGCTAATACGTTTGTAATAAATGGCGTGCATTAAAGGTTGTTGTTTTGGTTTTGTTTTCCAAACTTACGAATAGAGAGAGCTCTAGAGGCAATTTTAGTTCACGGGTTAAACAATTTCTATCATGAAACCAATAAACCGTTCCGGCAATGGTAACGTGAAAAGTTAAAACCTGGCAGACTTCTGTTTTCGTTCTCGGTCTGTGGTAAGCTTACCGTTAATTGTGAACGCTCAAGTTGCAATACACGATTTTTAACTTTGTCGTTCCCGTTCTGGTTCCCGTTCCCAGTTATTGTGAACCAGTCTTTTTTAAAGTTAATAAGAGTTAAGCGGGGGAGATTACTTTATGTTTATACCACAGTGTATCAAGCCACGTGCATGCAAAATCTCTTCGACCAATTGCATGTTTGGAGAAAAGAAACGAGTCTGTTCTCGGGTTCTTATATATGAGGAAGAAAATGAAGAAATGTATGGCATTTTCCACCCCAAATAATTGAATGTTAAATCAGGTTGTTTTATTGTTATCAAAAGCATATTGTAGTTCGTTAATGGCCGAACAGACCTTGAACATAGAACATGTCAAAAACTTACATTACATACACAAAATGTATTGTGCAGTAAACTTTCGGAAATGTCATAAGATTAGCAACTTCTGACCTTCTTATACCATCCTTGGTTGCGATATTTCAGTATGTTAACCGAATAGTGGGGAAAGATGTCCATTCTCTTTTCACGGTAAGATACATGTAAGCTACACCTTGCTTTATTTCGCAAGGCAGGGTGGTGTCGCTGAAGGAGCACTTCCTCGCGGTGGAGGGACCATTTGACTTTATCCATACCAGGACAATGTCCTATACTGGCGTAATGATGGATTATGTGTAGATAGTAGTGGGTAGAGGGTGGTGGTTGTAAAGGAAAAATTGCTGTAATTTTTAAACGATGATAAGGGATTATGTTGCTTGAAGTGAGCCCTTGGGAAGGGGGGAGTGGGTGCAGTGGGAGAAAACATATGGTGATGGAGTTTTTGAGATTTTTGCAAGTTAAGTAACACTTTACTTTTAATTTGGAATTTGACATTTAGTGAGGGCTTAACGCAACGCTTGTAGCGATCTCCGGGGTCGATGTCATATTCCCCGAGGCCACGGATGAGGTGGTTGAAGCTGGCAGTTAGGCTGGCGTAAAAGCTATGGGAGAGATAGAGGGTATATTCTGTGAGGATAGGGAAGGATAGGTGTGAATGAATGTTGGCATTCGGAATGTGTGTTTCGGCGGCTGTTGACGTCCGAAGGTAAAAGTTTTGTAGAACTTGGAGTTTATAAAGATGGGTTTTTGGCGGCAGCTTCCCAGATTTGGCAGGCTTAAGTAATGGCAGGTCGTAGGACCTATTGAAGATTAGCAGTTTGTTTCTCAGTGACATCGGTGATGTTTTGTTGTACAGGTGGTCAGCTGATTTTTAAAGCCAGGGAGGAGGTATGAGCCTTTCAGGTGAGGCACATATTTAGGCGAGGTCGGAGGTAGTGTATATCAGTAGACCATGGAACTTCTCCCGCCAGGCGAACATTTGGCACGTCTTGGAGGTGGCATCTTACGGCTTGAGATTTACGGGCATTTATCTTGAGTTGCCACGTAGCAAACCATGCGGACATGTCAGCGTAGTGCTGGGCACACTGCAGCGCAACTGCGTGGTGTGCTGATGCAGAGGTGGTGGCCATGTTGTCCGCGAATAAGTTGCAGTATGGGAGGATGTAAATGAAGGCCAGGAAAAGTAGGGAACCAGAAAACTTCCTTGGGGTACCCCTGCGTGAATAGCGAAAGGTTGGGAGTAGACTTCGTCCCCGTTGACGGGAAAGGAACGGTTTCTAAGATAACTATTGATGAGGTGGACTAGGTAGGGTGGGGTATGGTAGTGAATGAGGCAGTGAAGGTGGTCTTCATGCCATACTGAGTGGAAGGCTCGGGAAATGTTGAGGAAAAGGGCTGTAACGTAGTGGCGGTTGTTAAAGCCACGTATCACCAGCGAAGGAGCTGGTGCATAGAGGAATGTTGGCGGCAAAACTCAAATTGCTTCTGGCGGAGGACCTTGTTCCCTTTATTATTTTATTTAAGTCAACATATAGAAATTTTACGAACTTTAAAGAAAAGCCAATGGAATGGAACACCTTCAGTTGCTATGGAGCATGTCATAACAGATGACAAACTGTTTCAAATAAAATCTGATGTGTTACACTCACATGACTTTCTCTACTCTTGTACAAACTATTTTTACAAACGCTTATTCTCCGTATGCTTCATGTTAATCGAGATGTTAATCGAGATATCGAGATGTTAATCTTATTGCTAATTTTCTTGTAGATGCAAGGGGAATTGCTAGGCTTTAAGCTATAGTCAAATATTTTAAGAGCTGGTTGCTATGTGGAGTATTTCATTCTCTTTGCATTACCGGGACAAAACAAAATGAATAACGAATTCCCATTTGAGAAAAAGTATAAGTATTGGAAATTTTAAGGGAATAACAAGCAATATCTCGAAAATAGCTCACTCAACAAAAAAAGTATATGACATAAATTGTGTATTTTAACACGATCTACATTTTTTGTGTAGTAAAATTTTGTCTATCTCTTATGGTTTACCAGTTATGCAAAAGTCGTTCACAATGAAGAATACTTTTGGAGACATTCCCAGAAAATTCGAGATATAAATTTCGTTTATCATGAAAATATCTTAAACATAGAATATTTTAATCAAAATCGTTAGAGCCATTTTTGAGAAAATTAAAATTTTCGAAAAATGTTCCATGTAAAGTGTAATCTGGGGGGGGATTTTCTTAAAAACCTTCGTGTTGCATCTCTGGAAGATACTGAACCTAAATACCAAGTTTGGTGTTTATCCGACTGTTCGTTTCTGAGTTATGCTGTTAACACACACACACACACACACACACACACACACACACACACACACACACACACACACACACACGGACACGGACATTTTTGGATTCAAGGGATCTCAAAACATATATTTCCGGTGAAATCTCGGTATCGAATTTTTGGGTGGAATACAATACTTCCCCTACTTACTATACGTAGTAGAGAAAGTAATAAAAAGGAGTGATGAAATTGCTGGGATTTGTTATAATCATTTTTGAGACCTTGGCGAGCCAAATCAGACATAAATAAAAATACATCAATAGATACATTTGATAAATGCATTTGCCACCTTACCCTGACAATTGAAGGAAAATGTCTTACTTGCTAACAAGAAAACCTATTTCTATAAATACAATAATTTGCTCTTCCTATTCTTTTTATATTATTTTGTTCCAAAGCAACAGTTAAAAAATAATAATAAAAAGCTAAAAATAAAAAAAAACTTCAGAAGATCATATTTTAGCATGAAGCACACAAGTCAACAACCAGGGACATAAATTTCCATTCATACAAACATTTACGTATCTTCACCCGAAATTCAGAGCAATCTTTTCAATCTTGTGAGCAGAACTGAATGCATTTGCTTGTGTCATAAGAATCTACAGAAATGAATTGGTATGAAGACAAATGTGGTACAAGCTAAACGTCAAAGTGACAACCAGTGCTGAATTGCCAAAATTAACTGTTCATAGCCCACTAACTGTGTGAGTGCTTTGAAAACACTTTTCATAAAACTTGCAGGCAGGCAGGGCTTTAAATACATAATTATTATACAATATTCCTATTTACAAACTTCACAGAGTTGCTGATTTCCTAGGGCCCATATCCTCCAATACTGTGGTTACCGAATCAGTGGGCCCTATTAACTAAATAAATGAATATTTATTAGCATTTGCAATTATATAAATTTGTTACAATCCAGTACTTAAATACATATCCATTTTATTTTCACCGTTGCTAACTTCACGATTATCGTTCTTGGGTTCGAGCCTCTTCTCCCCACTCTGAAGGTATCAATTTTCTCCCAGCCTCCTAACTTTATTCCCAGTTTATTTTGACATATTTCCCTTACTTGTTCTCAAACTCATTTCTCTCTTGTTTCCTCTACTCGAAATATTATTACGTTCCTTTTTCTGCTCCTTTCCTCTGCTCTCTCCAGATTTGTTAATCTTATGTTACATTCCATGAATTCTTTGTTCACTTCGTATTCGAAATTTCTCCAGATCGATTTTGTCTCCTGAATTGTTTTGTCAACTTCTCTTCAATTCTTCTTTCCATTCCTTTAAAATTAGTCATTTCCTCTGCGATGCACTTCAGCATTCCCATGATTTGCTCCGTATGCGGTCCCGGGTTTAACTCTACTCCTCCAATTATCAGTAGCACCATCAACACCACGCCGTCCTTCTAATCTGTTCTCCCGAACATTTTCCCCCTGAATTACATCTTGCTGAATTAAATAGGCCTATTCTGGCTCTATATATTTCTAACTGCACTCCCATTTCGCTGTTCTGGCGAGCACGTGTTTGACACATCTTACTCCTCTCGCTTTCTGTCAGCAACTCTGTAAAACTTAAGAAGATGCTGTTCAGTTTTCATTTAGATGAAATGGCTAATCTTGATGTCTTTCCAATTGCAGTTCTGGGAAATTATTTCTGATGAACATGGCATTGATCCATCAGGAGTTTACCATGGCGATAATGATCTGCAGTTAGAACGAATAGATGTCTACTACAACGAGGCTGCACGTGAGTATTTGTTCATTTATTTATTTATTTTCAATCATGCAATATACAGAGTAAAACAGTATTATTGTAGATCATGTCAAAGTGTTAATAATAATAATAATAATAATAATAATAATAATAATAATAATAATAATAATAATAATAATAATAATAATAATAATAATAATAATAATTCATAATAATAATATTCAAGCTAAAAATTATGTATACAGAATACTTATTACTTATACAAATTATAATTATTAACACACAAGAATAACAAGAGCTATAGGATATAGATGCAACCAAGTTAGCATATTAAAGAAAATTTGTGCTGTGATTTAAAAGCTCTTCTGAGTTATAATGGCAGTGCATTAATAAATGTTTTTTGAGTGCCTTTTTAAAATGATTTATATCATATATTTCCTTTAAATCCTTTAGCAGTGAGTTAAAGAATTTAGAACCTGCATGGATGATGGTGTTTATTTCCAAAAGTACCCCTATATGAATTCATAAAAAAGTAATTTTGACTTCGAATAAAATGTCTGTGCACATCTTTGTTTAGTTGAGAGTTTTCACTAGACTTTTTAGCATACATAATGTAATTTATATATATATACACACAAAATAGTGGTAGAATTTTAAACTGTTTGAAGTACGGTCTAAAAGATTCATAACTATTTATTCTGGCTAGAACTCTTAGTGCTCTTTTCTGTAGTAGAAAGATCTGCATGAAGTATGATTTTGATAAAGATCCCCATAACATTGCCCCGTATTCTAAATGTGAGTGAAATAATGCAAAGTACACTGTATGAACCATTTGTAGAGGTAACATGTTGATGTAGCAGAAATATGGTCTTATTAAGTTTAGAATAAATTACACTAATATGGTCTTGACATGAAAGATTATCGTCAATATGAATGCCTAAAAACTAGTCTATGAGAGAAAGTAATTTGTTTTTGTTTTATGTAGTCTATAAGCTATAAGAGCATGGCTTCTCCCTTTCTTACTCTACCTGCCCTTGAGTGTAATTTCTTAGTGGCGACATTTTGGAAGTGGCATCCTTCAACAGATGCTTTGAAACTGGATTGTCTTGGTGTTGGTGGCATTCAGTAAAGAATGCTATTGTTGTACTTACTTTATTTCCATTTTGTGCACTCGTCTTTGGCGCATAAATGCATAAACAAAAACAATGAATACATATCTGGCTTCTCAATTCAAGAGTCCCTGCTGAGGCAGGGGGATTTTTCTTTAATGGGAATCATTACCTGTCGTCCACAGAGTCAGGAACTGTGTATGCAATAGCGAATGCAAGTAATTGCAATTCAGAGTGTTATCAAACCATCAATTATTTCTGAAGCCAAAACCCCTGATATGATTATAGAAGCAGAGTTGTGTATACAAATGAAAATTCCTCCTAATAAAAAAACGAAAAAATTGTATTACATTCACATGGCTTTCTCTAGCCGATATCCTTTATTTTTATCTCTTCTACAAATTATTCCTATAAAATCATACATTTCTATGTATTTCATGTTAATTGAGATATATTTTTACAGAAATGACTTCATTGAAAATTCTGTTCCACATACAAGGGGGATACAGAGGGCTGAAGCGATATTAAAATCTTTTAAAAGTGGTTATATGCTGACTTTGAAATTCCAATACTCTTTGCTTTGCGCCATAAGAGACAAAGGAATGGTGACCAAACACTTAAAAAATGTATGATTAAGTATTGGAAATTTCAAACCAATAACAACAAGAAATACTTTGGAAATCTTAAAGTTAGCACACAGAAAACACCTCCCCCCCAGAAAAAAAATGGACAAATTTGTTGCTTTAACAAGATCTACATCTTTTGTGTAGTAAGATTTTGTCTATCTTTTACAGTATACTGATTATGCAAAATTATTCAAAAGTATTAAGAATGAAGAGGACTTCAGAGGCTTTTACCAGAAAATTAAAGATACACGTTTCATTTGTCATGCAAATATCATAAACATATGGTATTTTAATAAAAATTGATCATTTTTGAGAAAATAAAAATTTTCAAACAAATATTAATTAAAGGGTAGTTTGGAGTAGGAGGGATTCTCTTTTTCTGGTACATCCTTGGAAGATGCTGAACTTAAATATCAAGTTTGGTATTTAACCGACTTTTCATTTTTGAGTTACGCTGCTTAGAGCCACATACACAGACCACACACAAACGGACCATTTTTTTTAAAATGCGCTTTTTTTTAAAAAATTCACGGTGTCTCAAAGAGTGTATTTTCGGTGAAATCTCTGTGTCAAATTTTTGGATGGAATGCAAAAACTTACTATAGGTAAGTAGCAGAGAAAGTAAAAATTAAGATATGAGACGGCAACAAAGATAATTTTTGGAGAATATGTATATTGAGTTAAAAATAAATGGATACAATAGGTTAACAGATGAATGGATATTGGGTTTATGGGTGCAGATTTGTGATAGATGTTGTATGCATTGAGTAATAATAGGAGTGTTATATTGCTTTTGTAATATTTCATTAGACGTTAACCATTGCTCTTGTGTATGTTGATGTTTACGGCTTGGGATAAAGTTGGAGCCAAAACCAAGCCATAAAGATTTTAATATTGTAAATTTCTTAGTACTTAAATAAAATTACAGTTGAACCTCATTTATGATATTCACTTTTGTGCTTTTCGCAAATATATGCTAAACCTTCCAGGAACCAAACTCTCTCCATTAACATTCAGCTCAGTTATACATTTTCTTGTTAATACATCACATTTTTCTAGTCCCCATGTATAAAACATATTACTCTACTTATTCATTTATAAGTTAAGATGGTTTCTGTATACTGTATTCTGCTGTCGCAGCACGAAACAGTGGGCATGTTGGGCGAGGCATCAGTATTTTCTAATTGTATTATTGTTGCGCAAATGTTAACAATATGGTCATGCAAGATCATTCTTCCCAGGTTGCATCTGATGATTTTGATGACACTGATGAAGAAGTAAGCTAAAAAATCTGATGTGTTACACTCACATAACTTTCTCTACTCTTGTACAAACTATTTTTACAAACGCTTATTCTCCATATACTTCACGTTAATCTAGATATCGAGATGTTAATCTTATTGCTAATTTTCTTGTAGATGCAAGGGGAATTGGTAAGCTTTAAGCGATAGTCAAATATTTTAAGAGGTGGTTGCTATGTGGAGTATTCCATTCTCTTTGCATTACCAGGAGAAAAAAAAAATTAATAACGAATTTGAGAAAAAGTATATGTATTGGAAAATTTAAGGGAATAACAAGCAACATCTCGAAAATGGTTCACTCAACAAAAAAAAGTATATGACATAAATTGTGTATTTTAACGCGATCTACATTTTTTGTGTAATAAAATTTTGTTTATCTCTTATGGTTTACCAGTTATGCAAAAGTTGTTCACAATGAAGAATACTTTTGGAGACATTCCCAGAGAATTCGAGATATAAATTTCATTTGTCATGAAAATATCTTAAACATATTATATTTTAATCAAAATCGTTAGCCATTTTTGAGAAAATTAAAATTTTCAAAAAATGTTCCATGTAAAGGGTAATCTGGGTTAGGGGGATTTTCTTGAAAACCTTTGTGTCTCATCTCTGGAAGATACTGAACCTAAATATCAAGTTTGATGTTTATCCGACTGTTCGTTTCTGAGTTATGCTGTTCACAGACACACACATGGACATGTTTCCAAAAATGCTTTTTTTGGATTCAGGGCGTCTCAAAAACATGTATTTCTGGTGAAATCTTGGTATCAAATTTTTGGGTGGAATGCAATACTTCCCCTACTTACTATACGTAGTAGAGAAAGTAAAAATTAAAGTATTCCCAGTGTGCATGAGGCAAATTCAAGCTCTATAAATGACATGATTTCTATTATTGAAAAGTGCTAATGATGACAACATTTCTGTGATTAATGCATTTAATTGATTATTTTATGACTGTGTGGAAAAATTAAAGAAGCAAAGAAAAATTGATTTTTTTTAATTAGTGTAAAGCACGAGTACTTTTTAATTTCTTTTTACTTTCTCTACCACATGCATAGCAGGTAGAGAAGGTATTGCGTTTCACCCAAAAATTTGATACTGAAATTTCACCTGAAATACTAGTTTAGGGGACCCGTGAATCCAAAAGAGTCATTTTTAGAAAAATATCTGTGTGCGTGTGCATTTGCACACGTGCAAAAGTGAAAAGTCAATAAATACAAAACTTTGTATTTAGGTTCAACATCTTCCATAGATGAAACACAAAGATTTTCAAGAAAATCCCCCAACCCAAACTACCTTTTGCATGGAAAAATTTTTGAAATTGTTTATTTTCTAAAAAGTGGCTGTAATGATTTTGATTAAAATAACTTTAAAGATATTGGCATGACAAATAAAATGTATATCTTGAATTTTCTGGGAATAGCCTATAAAATACTCTTATTTCAGAAGGAATTTTGTATAATCTTGCATAACTGGTAAACGATACATGATAGACAAAAAGTACTACACAAAAAATGCATAGAAAAATATGCTTAGATATCCATTATTAATGGTTCAAATTGTTCATTTCTTGGTCATTCTCCTGAAGGCCTGTCAACACTCAGCTGTTTCTTGTGATTGCATGGAAACAGTATGGAATTTTAAGGCCAGCATATAGCATCCAGTTCTTAAACATTTGACTGTCATTGTTCCCTTTTTATCTATAATGAAATGTGCAATTTAACTATTTCTGCAAAGGTTTATTTGGATTAAAATGTAGTAGATAGAAAAATAAGCTTTAGTAAGAATAGTTTGTATACCCAGTAATAAACGATAGAGGGTAGAGAAAGTCTTGTGAATGTATCACTTCAGTATTTGTATGTATGTAATTCTCCAAATAGTGCATTATACTTCTTATTGTGTGTTTGATTCATTTAATGCTTTCTTATATTAAAAATTACATAATTAGTTTGAGCAATAATTTATTAAAACAGTTTGTTCCATAAGAAAATTCACTTTTATGTTTTCTCATTTATGTTATTTTAGCCATCTCCCTTTGAAAATGTGTAACAGAGGTTAAACTATACTACGACTATTGACTAATTGCTACCAGCCTTTATCAGTAGACATTTACAAGTGCTTGTTGTGTATAAAACTACTTGACATGGTGGTACTATATATGCACCATGATGTACGAGTTATTGGACTGTGGGTTTGCAATGCTTGAATTTTATCCTTTATGTAGTATGGATATTTTAATGCATGTATTGTATTCCTGTTTGCTACACAGGAGGCAAGTATGTACCTCGTGCCATTCTTGTTGACCTGGAGCCAGGTACCATGGATTCAGTCCGATCAGGTCCTTTTGGTATGCTATTTCGACCTGACAACTATGTATTTGGACAGTCTGGTGCTGGAAACAACTGGGCCAAAGGACATTATACAGAGGGTGCCGAGTTAGTGGATGCTGTGCTGGATGTGGTGCGCAAAGAAGCTGAAAGTTGTGACTGCCTTCAGGGATTCCAGCTAGCACATTCCCTTGGTGGTGGTACTGGTTCTGGTATGGGGACACTCCTAATCTCCAAGATACGTGAGGAGTTCCCTGACCGCATCATGAACACCTTCAGTGTTGTACCCTCACCTAAGGTAAGCAAGCTTTAAGGGCCACAGAAGTGCACCATTTTTATTACTCATTTGTTATAGTCACAATATAGAATAAGGATCCGTAAATTTACATATTCATTTGTGTGTCCAGCATCATATTTCATTGATTCTGATAATTCTTTCACCAGTGAAAAATTTGTCTTCACTGCACTTATCAGTTACAGAGTACACTCTGTTGAATGTCAGTATGGGTTTAAGGGGTGTGGCTATCTCATTTCTATTTCTTCTTAAATATTGATATAAAGGGGTTTTGTTCCCTTATTAGGAATCAAAATAGCCTTGGTTCTACCTGATTTATCTTGTTGTTATAAAGATGTGAATTGTAACTTGCCTATGCTTGCACACAGGAGCGTCATTTCAGTTTCTGCTTGTGGGGGGGGGGGAGACTGCCATAAGTAATTGTCCAAATTTTCATGTGAATTTTAACAAAACATTTAACATAAGAGAAAATCATCTTTTATCTTTTAAATGTGAAATATTTGTATTAAAAAGTACAGTTCTTTTTTCTTTTTTTTTTTGGGTGCAGCAATAATAACCAGTACCTATTTATTTCTCATAACTCAGTGGAGGGGGAATTAATTCCCCTATATCCTGAAATGACGCCCCTGCTTGCACACATAACACTTTGATTACTAAGGAGGGCACAGCTAAGATTTGATTCTTGGAGGGATTTACATTTTTAGGTGCATTGTTGCTGCAGAATGTCTTAGCTTCACTTTGTACATTAGAGGCATATAAGGAGTTAAAGCATTAATAAAAATTTTACTTTCGAATTTGATTAAAATTGGTACAAAACTAAGGGTAGTTCATATGTTGAGCTTCCTAAAATGTTTGTCTCTAGGTGAATCATGCACATACATATTTGGAATCTTATACTGGGTGCAGAAAATTGTAGAGTAGAAAGGCAGTACCAAACTAAGCATTTCGATCATAAATGTTTAGTTTGGTACTGCCTTTCTACTCTACAATTTTCTGCACCCAGAAATGATGTGCAAGGACGCTAGAAGCATTGGACAGTTTTTGTATAAAGTAAAAAATAAATGGACAGTGGATAGAGAAAGGTAAGAGATAGCGTATCTTACTTTGAATGGAAAACTATGGTGAATGTGTGATGGTTAAGTAATCAATAAGTAAAAAGTGAAAAACAAGTGGAAATGGGAAATGAAAAAACTGAAAAAAAAACAAGATAATTTATTGACAAATTGTAAAATGTAAATAATCTGTAGTGATTGTCTACAGAATGTGTTGACGGGAAATTGTAAAATGCAAATAAACTGTAGTGATTGTCTACTGAATGAATGGCCAAGGTCAAAGTGCAGTAGACAATCAAATTGTAAAACTCTTAACACAATAAATAAATAAATAAATAAACATAACATAACATAAGCTTTTTGTGGTTGGAAGCAAGTTGATATGTTCACCCTTCTAAAATGTATGATTTTCAGGATTGTTTTCTGAAATATTCATAGTAATAAATATTGCAATGCTGCTACATTATTTTTGCCACAGAACGAACACACACAAAATACAATCTCTGCATATATTTATGATCATGTTTAAAACTCCAAGGCTGCCATGCCTGATAGTAGTAGCCATAAGTTTGAATACCATATGACTGTGCTTTATAACTGATTTGTGTGTGATGGGAGGTGCTCAAATAACTTGGGGAGGGAGCTCAACAAGAGTGTGTGCAGAGAGTGCATTTGAAGGGGTTGAAAAACAATCTGTCATACCTTCATTCTGCAATCACTTAGATTTATCCAAGTGAGGGGGATATTAACTGGATCACTGAACAGGGTATATTGACTAACAGATATGTCAGGTCAGCATGACGAACAAACAAATTTTTAAGGATTTATAGGAACAAAAGGCAAACAGGAGTGTGTAGAGATCAAACTCCCCAGCCAGGACTCATACCCACTCAGGTATGCTAACCAATAGTCCAGCTCAGAAGGTCCAAGTTCACTTCACTTCACTGCAATTACAAAGAAGCATTCTGCAGGCATCTAATACTAGCTACCTGTGACTAAACTGTGCAGATAGTAAAAGGAGCAGAGCAAGCCATTAAATGAGTGTTGTCAACCAACATATAGAATTATAATTTTACAAAGAATAGACTAAATTCCTTGTCAGCCCCCAAAATTTAGCACTGTTTTAATGTACATATATATAATAGTTATTTACTTTTTATTATCAGGTACAATTTGGTACAGTAAACCTGTACCAAAGTAAGTATAAAGGATTTACAAATAACAAAAATAAGACTGCATGTACGCTCTTTAACTGCTGTGGTCCTTAGCGTCCCATTCTATATTGGGCGTGAAAGGCCGATAATTTTGCTCAGAGGTGTCTTTATCAGGCTTGAGGTTCTTTTACATGCCGTAAACCTATGACACGGGACCACTGGCTTTACTTCCCTTCCAAAGGAAGCCATGCTAAGGATTTTTACGCCTGAAAAAATCCATTGCCCTCTGCCGGGTTTGAACCCACTACCTCAGGAACTAGAGGCTAGCATGGTAACCACGGAGGACGACATGTATGCTCCTGGAGCCCAATCATTGAAATAGGCATTTGGGCAGCATAGTCATTTTCTCAAACATATTACTTTGAATTATAGATGCCTATCTTCAGAAAATAGTAGAAATTGCTGCCAAATAATAGTTGCTGCTATATTTTAATGTGGTGAAGAACTTTGTTGCAATGTGAAGCAAATTTTCAGATTATAATATGAATTAAAACTGGAAATAGTATATAATGAAGTGAAATGATCATTTTGTAAAACACTATTTGAGTTGAATTTATACTTAACTTCTTCACTAACCTTTGTTGTTATAGAACATGTTCTGCAGACATGTCGGCATTCTCAGCTGTGGTTGGCTGCCAGAAACATTGTTGGTTGCTAATCTTCTTGATTCTCTTCTAGGCCACTGGTGAATTTGTAGAAAAGTTATCCTTTGCAGGAATTTCAAAATTTATTAAATCTGCTTCATGTTTCTTTATGAATATTTTCTCCCTTGACGTTGAACATTTTTAAAAGATAGATGCTGTATCTTTTAACATGCCTGCAAAACGTGTTCTACCAACAGGTTTAGTGAAGATAGGTGTAAATTTGACTCAAATGAAGCTCTATAAAAGAGGTTTTGGGATGTATTTGGACAAGTTAGTACTGATTTTGTCTGATATATATTTTCTCTCTATGAGGCACTGGGAGAGGCATTCACCCTCTAAACACTCCCTTCACTGTGTGCCACTGCGAAGGAATTGCCATTCAGTGGCAAGTAAATAAATTCACATGCAGAAGTATCATTCACCTGAGAGAAATAAATTATCTTCACTCCTCACTAAACATGTTTTTATTACTTGCTCTTCTCCTTTTGTGTGGTAGGCAGAGAAAGTATTGTATGTCCAAAAAATTTGATTGAGTTTCAGTGAGTCTAGAGTTAGACTGGATCAACTGTACAGCACCCTTGGACTGAGCAAGAGTTGCACACCCACTATCTGAATTATATACAATAGCTGGGAAGTCATGGGAAAACTTAGCTACATAAAAAACTACACAGACATGCATGGCTTACCTTATTACAACACATGTTGAAAATGATTACTTTGATTGGGTGTGTTCCAGTCTTTTTTCAATCAACACACAATGGATTTTTGCCAACTCATTCTTGCAGATGAGTATTTTATATACAGTAAACTCCACTGAACTGAAACTCTGCTTAACTAAAATGCCAGAGGATAAACAAAACTGAGTATAGTATAGTATTTATTGTGCTAAGAGTTTTACAAATTTGATTGTCTACTGCATTTTGACCCTGGTCACTTATTCAGTAGACAATCACTACAGTTTATTTACATTTTACAATCTCTTGTCACTAAATTATCTTGCTCTTTTTTTTTCAGTTTTTTTTTCCCCATGTCCCATTTCCACTTTTTTTTTTCTTTTCTTTCTTTCTTTCCATTTATTGATTACTTAACCATCACACATTCACTATAGTTTTCCATTCAAAGTAAGATGCATTACCTCTTACTTTTCTCTTTCCACTGTCCAAAGCCATTTATTTTTTACTTTACACAAAAACTGTCCAATGCTTCTAGCGTCCTTGCATACCATTTCAATTATAAGTGTATTTCTATCCCCCTTCAACCACTTCTTATTAAAAAATTCTTTTCTCCAATTTTCTGTTCCTTGGCACTTAAATACATGTGTTCAATGTCTTCATTACCACCACATATCGGACATTGGTTCTGAGGAATACCCTGTCTTAATCCTCTTAGCCTCCATGCTCCGGTTCTTACCAATGCAATAGATTCTCTCTTCTTTATTTACTATGTCTATATATTTTTCCCTACCCCATGTATTTTTCATTGGCCTATAATAAACTAATGAGCTCTTTTTGGCAATCTCACTGAACATGATTTGTATTTCTTTATCTTCCAGTCTTTTCCTTGCCTTTTTCCAAAAATGTTTTACGTTATTTTCTGTCCTTCTCCATATATCTTCTAACCCATTTTTCTCCAAAATATTCCGTAATTTACTTACCCATCCATCATTCATTAAGCTCTTCTCTTGGTATTCAATACATTGTCTTAACACATTACTTTTTCCTAGATTTAAACTTCTGAACCAAAATTTCAAAGCTCTTTCCATTATCTTCCCCTTAGTTGGCACCCTGCCCATCTCTAATTGTGCTACCTGTCTTACAATTGACTTCGGTAGCCCTAGTATTTCTGTACAAAACATCCTGTGCACCACATCTATACATTCCCATCCTCTATCTAATCCATACCATACATCATTTTTGCCTCCACAACCATCTCATAAACTTTTTCCAGCCATTTAACATTTATATTAGGTACTTTATATTTTCAGCTTCTAATTGCTGCCATCGCCCCTTTACCTTTTGCCAATGCAAACTTCTTTTGTTTCTCCCATTTATTACCTCCATCTATTTTTACTCCTAAATAGATACAGTCACGCACTACCCTGTAATCTTTATTCTCTCCCTTCCACTTTTCATATTTGCCTAATTTTCCCCCCTTTTTGAAAACCACAATCTGTGTTTTCTCTTGATTCACATTTAACCTCCATTCTTTACAATGTACATCAATTGCTTGTAATGATTGTTTTAAACCACTTACTGTAATAGATCCTACCACTAGGTCATCTGCAAAAAGAAGTCCTGGAATTTGGATGTTGTTAATTACTGGTGCACAGTTATTATTCCTTCCAATTTCTAGTAAGACATCTATGTATAAATTAAATAAAACTGGACTTAGCTTACATCCTTGCCGAAGGCCTTTCTTTTGTGGAATTTTGTTTGTTACACAGCCTGTCTCCACCCTTACATAGAAGGTATTCTCAAAATACAGTGCTTTTAGAATATTCACCAATTGCTGACTTACTCCCTTACACACTAATTTATGCCACAGAAGTTGTAGCTCAATTCGGTCATACGCCTTCTCTAAGTCTACAAAAGCCATATACAGTTTACCCCTTTTTTCTTTTAAATATTTGTCTTTTAATGTCTTTATAATAAATAAATTATCAATTGTTCTCTTTCCCTTGCGAAAGCCCATCCGTAATTCCGAAAGGATATTATATTCTTCAACCCAAAATTGTAGTCTCGCTGCCAAAATGCCCGCAAAAAGTTTTCCTATATTCGATAATAATGCAATACCTCTGTAGTTATTAGGTTTATCGACATTGCCCTTGCCTTTATATATAGGATGGATGATAGCTTCTCTCCATCGTTTAGGTACATAACCCTTTCTAATAATTACATTAAATAAATCTAGTAAAATTTTCACTCTCCCTGTTTCATTACATCACTCCTTAAGAAACTCTGTTGGGATGCCATCAATTCCAGTAGCTTTATTTTTCTTCAGTAACTTAACTTGTTTTATTATTTCCTCACTCCTAATTTCATCATCCAATATCTCTACAAAAACATTCCTTATTTCCAAAAATTCCGTACTTCCTATACTCCTTTCTTCCCCATATAATGTTTTAAAATACTCCATCCATTGTCCTGGCTCAACATTGGGTTTAGTTACACATTTATTATAGGTCGACTTAAGAACCTGCCATACCTTATTAACATTATTTTCATTTAGACATTTTATCAAATTCCTTTCATTGCATTCCCTCCAGTCCTTTTTCTTTTGCTCTAACAATAAATTATGTGAATTCCTCCTTTGCATATAATCATCCCTAGACTTTCTATCACCTAATTCTCTCCACCTAACCAACAGTTTTACTTGTCTTTTTGATGCCCTACATTCTTCGTCAAACCAGTCCTTATCATATATGTAAACCCTCTTTTTTGTTTTCATTTCCTCTCCCGCCCTGTGAGTGGGTGTGGGTGAGTGCTCATAAATTTGCTGCGACAATTGGCAAACTTGGTTATGTATGCACTTAATCCTCGCCCCTATTACACATTCCAAGAAATATTGTATCATAAAAAGTGTTAACTGTTTGCACACACATTCAATGCAGATGCCCACTGTTGAGTTACTGTTGGTGTTAGTCAGTGTGGTTTATTTGTGTTTAAGATATTGAAAAAAAGAAAGAATGTTGTAATTGGCACTGAACAGAATATAAGCCAGTAGTACATAGTTCTTCAAACCATTATAGGTAAGATACATTAGGATTGGATATGTAGAACTTTTACATTACAGCAAGTGATACTAAAATAATTAATTACATGTTAGTTTCTTTACAAAAATACTATGTCACAGAATAACAAAATTAAATAATCTGTACTTTAATTATGTGATTATGGAAAACATGGTTCATTTAAATAGTCATTTATATGTAAATATTGCCTTTTTAGAAGTACCTTTCTTAGTTTACCTTTAAAAGATTCTTTATTTAAGCTTTTTATTGAAGTATCTAGTTTGTTATACATTAAGATACCCAGATGGGAAATGCTTGCTAGGCTTTTTGTAAGCCTGTGGCTATCTAAGTGTAAGTTATTGAGATTTATTGAGTTGTAGTTATGATATTCTGAGTTACTTTGAAATATAGTATATTATTATAAATGAAGTTTAAGGTTTCAAGAATATATAGACATGGGATAGGCAAAACTTTAAGTTCATTGAATATGTATCTACTTGGTGTTCTTATGGGTACCTTCAGAATTACCTTTAAAATTCTTTTTTGGATTGTGAGAATAGTCAGTGGGACAAAGCAGTCAGTCAACACCAACAGATATAATGCTTATAAAATGGTGGTATGATATAGCTGCATGCAAGCAGTATGAGAAGGTACTTCGGAAAAGTTACTGATTTTATGAAATAGTCTTTATAAATACTGCAATGAGTATTTTAATATTGTATACAGTAGTAGTTTGGAATAGAATTATTTTCTTCCTTTCATTGCTTAAAGTCATCCTCATTGATAATCCAAAAAAATGCATTATCTGAAATGGCTGTGTCCTCTTAGTTCGGTTAAGCGGGTTCAATTTTTTGCATCACACCATGAAATATGCTGTTTAAGGTATACTCAGTCATAATGACTAGCTTACATCACAATTTTCTTCTTAACAAGCAGCAAACATCTGTCCCATGCAGCCACAGAAATCAAGTGATAGCATACATGCCATTTGTCATGAACTTGCAGCAATTGCAGTAATTATTTCTCAGTCAAAAGTCACTGTGCAGTCATTCTAGTCTAATTCTAGAGTGACAGTACATATTTTGAGATCTCTGAATCCAAAGAAAGCATTTTAGAAAATAAATGTCCACTTTGAACAGCGTAACTCAAAAATGAAAAGATAAATATGAAGTGCTTACTTGAATTGAACACTGTTTAAGTATGCTGGAGACACATTTTGAAGGAAATTTCCTATGTCAATCCTTTATATAGAATTTTTTCCCCCTTTCTTTCCTTTTTCGTTTGTTTGTTTTACTTTCTCTACTGCATATAACAAATAGGGGAAGTAGTGCATCCCACCCAAAAATGTGATGGAGATTTCAGATACAGGTTATGAGGTGCCCTGAATGCAAATAAAGAATTTTTGGAAACATGTCCGTGCATGCATGCACATGTGTGTGTGTGTGTGTGTCTCATATTTCAAAAATGAAAAGTTGGATAAATACCAAACTTGGCATTTGAGTTTAGTATGTTCCAAGGACTACCCCAGACTACCCTTTATATGGAACATTTTTCGAAAATTTTGATTTTCTCAGAAGTAGCTCTAATGATTTTGATTAAAATATCATATGTTTAAGATATTTTCATGGCAAATGAAATGTACATCTTGAATTTTCTGGGAATGTCCCCAAAAGTCCTCTTCATTCTGAATGTCTTTTGCATAACAGGTAAATTATAAGAGATAGACAAAATTTTACTACACAAAAAAATGTAGATTTTAAAACACACAATTTGTTATATACTTTTTTTTCTTTTTGAGTGAACCATTTGAGATGTTCCTTGTTATTTTTTTGAATTTTCAAATACTTATACTTTTTTTCAAATGGGAATTTGTTGTTAGTTTTTTTTTTTTTATGTTCTGGACATGCAAAAGAAAACGGAATGATCCACATAGCAACCAGCTCTTAAAAGAACTGACTATCGCTTAAAGCCTACCATAGTCCCCTTGCACCGACATGAAAATTAGCAATAAGATTAGTTTCTGCAAGTGTATCTCAATTAATATGAAGTAGTTGGAGAATAAGCATTTGTAAAAATAGTTTGTACAAGAGAAGAGAAAGTTATGTGAATGCAACAAATCAGATTTTTTTTTTTAATTTATCCAATGATTTTGATTCGGATGTCCTATATTTGGGATATCTTAAATGTTTAATAAATAGCCTGTGAAGTCTATATCATTTTTATTTAATTTTTCGTAAATGAGAAAACCATAAGAGATACGCAATAACTACAAGAGAAATGTAGAGCTCAATTGTACCCCCCAAAAAAAAACATTTTTGACTACTATCTTTTTTCAAAGATATTTAAAGTTCATTTGAATTTTCAAATGCTTTAAGCAACCACTTTTGAAATCTTAATTCTTCATTCTTTTGCTTCTCATCAGTCCAGGGTTTGCATATTTTACTTACTTTTTAGTAGTATTATTGTATCAGCTTCCTTCATGTGCCTATGATAATATTTATATTTAATCATTTCTGGTGAACATTTTTCATAATTAACATGAGATGGGTAGGAAAATGAACTTTTGCATGAGTAATCCTTAAACAGATTTAACAAAAGATAAATATGGTTTGTTTATTGTTTCAGGTTTCTGATACTGTGGTAGAACCATACAATGCAACACTTTCGGTACACCAGTTGGTAGAAAACACAGATGAAACCTTCTGCATTGACAACGAAGCACTCTATGACATATGCTTCCGTACACTCAAGTTGACATCCCCAACATATGGTGACCTCAATCACTTAGTATCAGTAAGTATTCAGTGTTTCAGGAATTTGAATATAAAGGTACATGCTGCACTGTTTGCTCCGTCCATTTTATGTGCATAACAGCCTTGGGTAGTCCAACTGTGGAGGTGTTTGAATTAATTTCATGTGTTTATGTGCCAGCCAATCTGTGCCATGTGTAGAGCATGCAAGTAATGCAAGGGGAGAGGGGAGATCTGCTTGCTTCCAGAGAGGATATGCTCACACCTGGTGTATACAACTTGTAAAATAAGAATAGTTGTCTTGTGTTTTTTTTTTTTTATCAATTTTACATTTCTCATACATATAATTAATTGAATAAATTGGACATAATGCTCCTTTCTTTTCCTTTAAATTTTATATTTAATGCACCTAATGTAAACAAGTACTAGGTGAGCTTTTGAGTTAGCAGAGAGAGAGAATTATTTTACATATACCACCCCCAAAAAAGTGTTTTTTTAGAAGGTGTTGCTCCCCTCTTTATGTAACAACTGAAGTCCATCTTGCAGTGTAGCAAGGATAGCTTGTGTTATTTAATAAAAATCGAAGACTTAAATTCTAGAACTTGGTAACAAAAACACCTTTTCACATTCTCAATTTAGATGCATTGGTGATGTTTTATATTAAAGTTGGAGCTGGATTTAATTAATACCATGGTTTCAAATCATTTACAGAAACATGAATGTGAAATAAATCCAGCTCCATTGATGATAAATATTGTTGACTGCATGCTTAAGATGATGTGGGTGGATTTTAGGTTTTAGTTAGTACAAGAAAACAAATATACTTTTAGAATTCATCTGTATTTTAAGAATTCATCTGTATTTTAAGATAAATAACTATGTATTATGATGCTTCAATTGACTCCATTGGCCTTTGAACTATGCAAATAACAGAGCATTAATAATTAAGTTTTAATAATTTTTACTTTCTCTATCGCATATCTATGGTAGGTGGAGAAAGTATTTTATTTCATCCAAAAATTTGATATAAAAATCTCACCAGAATCTCCTCTGAAGCATCCCTGTAAAACAACAGCAACATTTTTAGAAAACTTTCCTGAACAGCATAACTTAAACATGAAATTTTGGATAAATATCAAACATAGTTCAGCATTTTCCAAAGAGATGACACGAGGATTTACAAGAAAATCCCCCATCCCAAACTACCCTATACATGGACAATTTTTTGTTAATATTTCTTTTCTCAAAAATGACTAGTGCTTTTGATTAAGGTACATGTTTAAAATATCTGCACAACTAATAAAATGTATGTCTTGAATTTTTTTGCAAAAATCTTGTGAAGTCTTCATTCTGAATGAATTTTAAAACATATTATACAAATTATTTAGATCTCATTAAAACACAATATTTATATAAAATATTCTTTTTGTGTCAACTGTTTCCAAGACATTTGTTGTGTTACTATTGGTTTAAATTTTCCAATACTTTATCATATGATTTTTAAAATGCTAAGTCACCATTATTTAGTTTCTTGTGGTGTCATGCAAAAAATGTGGAATTTCAAAGCTAGCAGAGAGCAGCCCATATTTTAAAGATTTGCCTGTCACTGCAGTCTCCTGTATTCCTCTTTTACCTACAAAAAAATGCATAATGAAACCATTTCTGCAAACTTTTATCTCCATTAACATGAAGTAGATATGCTGTGTAACACAGTTTTGTACAAAAGAACACAAGATTTGTATTCATGAAATTCAGTCAAATCTAATTGTAATATGCCATCATTATGATTCTAAGCATGCATTATAGTATAGGTTGGTTCTATAGAGAAAACATTTTGATTAGCAAGGATAAGAACAAGGTCTTCACTTTTGATTTATTTCTGCAAGATACCCTCACGAGGAAATACTATGCTTCACTGTAAGGTGGCGCACCTCCTCCCAAATAAAGACTTGAATCTATGTTCTTGTCTTCACTCAGATGATGAAAATGGAGATAATACAAGGGTGATACTGAAAATATTTAGAATGCAATGTTTCTAATAACAAATTAAATTTGTTTATATATTTCACAGCTACTTTCTAATGTTTTTCAAGTTGATTGCCATGTAGTTTGTTTGATTTGCTCAAATAGTTTGTTAATCACCATCATTTAAAGATTTTATGTTCACTCAAAAATGAATTTGACCAGAGAACATTTCCGGGCTATGAATTTTTACGATTTTAAATCATCATTAACTCCTAGATAATGTGAAGATTGGCTTATAAATGCATTTGGCGAAGAAGCCCCAGCTAGGCAACAATTTATAATTGGTACAATGAATTCAAGAGAGATGAATTTTTTTTCTTAGTGATGAATTACTGTTACTGATGAAAATATTGCCGCTGTTCGAGCAATGCTTGAAGACAATTGACGGACATCTTATGAATTTATTTGGATGACATTGGGCACTGGTATGAGTCAAATCCAAAGCATTTTACATCAACAGTTAGACATGAGAAAACTTTGTTGTTGATAGATTCCACATAAACTGACTTCCAATCAAAAGCAACAATGCATTGATTGGTGCAGAAAAACTCTAGAAAAATTCCAAGGCAGCACTTCAAATTTGGTTGGAATACTATTACTGGTGATGAATCTTGAATTTATTGATATGATTCTGAAAATAAAATTCAATCGGCTCAATGGGCCTTTCAGATAGAACCTAAGCCTACAAAAGTTCGATGAATTCGCAGTGTTGGTAAGAAGATGGTTGCTAGTTTCTTTTCTAAAACAGGCTGTATTGCTACTATAGCATTAGAAGATAGACCTACTGTTACTACCAATTAGTACACAAATGTCTGTTTACTACAAATTTTTGAAAAAATTCGTGAAAAATGCCAAAAAGGAAAAATAATGTTACATCATAACTCCTCATTGCATACAGCAAAACTAACAACTGAGTACCTGGATGTCATAAAGGTCAGCACCAGGCACCGTTCACCTTACAGCCCTGCCCTAGCACCTTGTGATTTGTTTTTATTTCGAAAAATTAAAGCTAAAATGCGTGGAATCACTTTTTTGTCATCGGATGAAGCAGTGGAACATTATAAAAACCTTGTTTCTGAAGTGCCTCAGGAAGAGTGGTATCATTGCTTTAAGGACTGGTTTCATTGAATGCATAAGATGTATCGAGTTTAAAGGGGAATATTTTGAAAAACAATAAAATCATTTAAAGTTTTTAAAATTAATCCTTGTTTGATTTTCTAAAATTTTTCACTGTTACTCTCGTATAGCCGAAATTTTCAAATAATCCTAATAATTTTCAAAAGTTCAATTTTTTCTTTAACTGACTTCTTTTCTTTAATTTTGTTGAGAGCATTTGCTTGCTATGCAAAAAATGTTGGGCCACTCCCACTGGTAAAAGTCACAAGGGTGAAGTTGTATTACAATTTATTGGATAAATCTTTTTATTAAACTAACAAGATACTATTTTCATCCACAGGTCACAATGTCTGGAGTCACAACATGCCTTAGATTTCCAGGACAGCTTAATGCAGATCTTCGCAAGCTTGCTGTCAACATGGTACCTTTCCCTCGCTTACACTTCTTCATGCCAGGATTTGCTCCCCTTACTGCTCGCGGCAGCCAGCAATATAGAGCTCTCACAGTGCCTGAACTTACGCAGCAGGTTAGTGTGATGGATATTATAAGTTGACATATTTTACATTCACTGATACTTACCTGTAATAAGGAGAAAATGTAGTGTGTGCATGTGTGCGTGCGTGTTAAACATTAAACTTGGTATTTAAATTCAACATCCTCCAAGGTTTTGACACAAAGATTTTTAAGAAAATCTCCCACCGCAAACTGACCTTTGCATGGAAAATTGTTTGTTGTTTTTGATTTTCTTAAATAATTTTGATTAAAATATCACATGTTTAAGATATTTATATGACAAATGAAATGTACAACTTGAATTTTCTGGGAATAGTCTGTAAAGTCCTCTTCTTTCTGAGTGACTTTTGTATAACCAGTAAATCATAAGGGATAGACAGAATCTTACTACACAAAAATTTTAGATCTTCTTAAAGCACACAATTTATGTCAACATTTTTTGTGGAGTTAACCAATTTCCAAGATGTTCTGCATTATTGGTTTGCATTTTCATGTATTTAATGCTTTTATCAACTGATAAGTTATTTGCTTTATTCTCGGCTCATGCAAAGATATCACACAGCACATGCTCTTTAAAAATCTATCACTATAGCCTACTGTATTCTGCAGCAAAATGTGTAAATGTGAATTAAACTTTATCTGGATTAACAAGAAGTGGGTAGAATGATAATTTTTTGGTAAGAATAGTTATAGAAGAGTGAGTGGAGAAAGTCATGTAATGGAACATCAGGTTTTTCCTTATGTGTTGATAACTGGTATTTTAAATTTTAAATTTGCTAATTCCTGTAGTTTTATGTGACAACACAAGTTGTAAATATTTTTTTTCATACCTTTGATTGCCATTAAGAAAGTAACCTACCAGTCACTATCATTTTATATACAACCTGATAGAAGTGGGTGTAGCACAAAAAGCCATAAGTGGAAAACTATGCTCTCCAGTAGAATAAAACAATGTGTACATTTACAAGACTTGCCAAATTAAGAGATGCAAAAGTATTTCATATTTTGAATAAATTTAAATTGAGTTTTATTTATGGACGCTCTTTAACTGCTATGGTTCTTAGTGTCCCATTCTATATTGGGCGTGAAAGACCGGTAATTTTGCTCAGAGGCCTCTTTATCAGGCTTGAGGTTCTTTTACGTGCCGTAAATCTATGACACAGGACCACTGGCTTTACTTCCCTTCCGAAGGAAGCCATGCTAAGGATTTTTACGCCTGAGAAAATCCATCGCCCTCGCCGGGTTTGAACCTGCGACCTTGGGAACTAGAGGCTAGCATGGTACCACTAGTCCACGGAGGACGACGTATTTTGAATAATGAAAGGCTAATATAACTCACTTCCATGCTTTCTCAGTACAACATTCACCATGATTGATAGTTCTTGGAATGAACTTAATGTTTTATCAGTGTATCCTGCCACTAAACTCTCTGTGTTTTATGGTCTAATGATAATCACTTAAAGGAAACAATAGGCCATTTAAGACAGCTTAACATAGTTTTGTTGCAGCAATAGGATCTAAATTTAAGTATAATTTTATCATCCACTGTAATGTCCACATCATGACATATTTAAAACTTAAAGTATAGAAATTTTATACAATGTTGGAGATAGGGAACATTTTAGCATGTGTTAGAATATAAGTCCTGGCTTTTTATTTTAACATTTATCAAGACTTTCTATATCAATTTTGTAAATGCTACAATAAAAATATGCTATAAAAGCCAATATTTTTAGATTCCTAAAGTTTGTGCATGATACGAATATAGAACATTTGAGTGGAAATATTGCAAGTATAAACTTTTGTTCTGCAGATGTTTGATGCAAAGAATATGATGGCTGCCTGTGATCCTCGACATGGTCGCTATCTCACAGTAGCAGCCATTTTCAGAGGAATGATGTCTATGAAAGAAGTTGATGAGCAGATGCTTAATGTTCAGAACAAAAACTCAAGGTAATGGAAATTTTTGTATTTATTTGCTATAACATTAAAAAGATCTGATAATTTGAAATACTCTTCTTATGCAACATCTTGTTCACTTCCATTAGATTGTTGTTATGACATTTAAGATTGTATGAATAATTAAGGAATACATTTTTTTTAAAATTCCATTTATAGCCCGCCATTAACTTCAATGGCCTTATCGGCGGCCTTTCCTTTGGAACACATTATTGCCTATAGGTAATGTGTTAACTTGTATTTGCTTGTCATTGGATTTCAGTAACTTTGGGTTTTATTCATTAGATCACACACACATTCACACTTCCAGACTCTGGGGAGGATAGGGAATAATCTTAGCTAGAGAAAAATTTCCACCCCCAGTCAGGAATTGAACCCGGTACACCTCACGCAACAGACAGGTGCTCTACCGACTGAGCTACAAGGACAGCAAAGGAATAATTTATTTAAAAAAAAAATGCAATTTACAAAACATGCAATCCAAATACATAGTTGTGTTTTACCCCATCCCATTATACTTAACATTACCATTGTATATAAATTTTGGAAGTACACTATAAATAAATTATTTTATTATGCATTTATTTCCTTCATTATTGCACATTTTATCTTTAGTTCTCCTTGTATTGAACTCTAAAATGGTTCTTACATGAATGTCAAAGTGACATATCATAACTTGTTCCTCTATTCTTGTACTGAAGTCCCCTACAATTATTACATCTGTTGCCACACATTTATTTTGTATCACTTCCATATCATGTTATATATTATAGTGATATAATTTTGATATACATTGTGGATTAAATACCATTTCTAGATACACTTTTCTTTTATTTACACCCATACATCTAATATACACCACAAGATCATGCCATTTCCTAAGTCATCTTTAAGTTTCACATTTGTTTTCTTGTTCTTTGTCACAAAAGTATCAAATCCACCAGAAATACACCCACTGTCTTTCTAACATCTTTTCCATAAAAATCATAGCCCCTACTCTCAACACTTGCTTTCTTATTTAACCATAATTCCTACTGTTAACATATCCATTTCTTTTAAAACTTGGTAGATTCTAACAACCCTTCCACATTCCTACCGAAAATGCTGTTTCCTATGCGATACCTGTCCTAATGAACCTATGGCTGTCTTTCTTTTTTAACTGGTTTGCATAGTGCTACCACCTGGTGATGATGGTATAGATTGTAATGAAACCTATATAGATTACTAAATGCGGCACCTGGTTTGTGCACTGAATTTATTTTTGTGATGTAGTTATTAGATATGATTTGAAATTTTAGTATAAGAAAATCTACTGTAGCACCCCCAATCCTTTATTGCATGGGCTGTCACTTTTCAGGTGCATATAACAGATTTTTTTCTCTATAAACAGGAGCACTATAGCTGATATTATTGTTGCAGTTACTTTGTTGAATGGATTCCCAACAATGTTAAGGTTGCTGTCTGTGACATTCCTCCCCGTGGTCTCCGAATGTCTGCTACTTTCATTGGCAACACAACAGCCATCCAGGAGATCTTTAAAAGAATCTCAGAGCAATTCACAGCCATGTTTAGAAGAAAAGCATTCCTTCACTGGTACACGGGCGAGGGTATGGATGAGATGGAATTTACTGAGGCCGAGTCCAATATGAATGATCTTGTCTCAGAATATCAACAATACCAGGTAAATGCTAGCTATCTGCTTATAACCTTAACCACCAGAGCCAATAATAATGATTGCAGTTCAATGCAGTGTTAACGTAATTACACAAATGAACAATGCCATACATAAAAAAGATTGCTACCTACTATCTATTTAGAATAACAGATATAAAACAATGCTTCAATAAATTAGATTCCACATTAAGTCTGTTCATCACAATTCACACTGTAATAGGCTTTGAGTAAAACATTTGTAATGAATTTTGAATTTGTTACAGTTACACTTATTTAAGAAAGAAACTGGGAATAGTGATATATTATTAAATTTGTATTAATAGTGAATCAGGATTTTCGAGCACTAACACCACTTATACTGCGTTTTAGCTAGTGGAGTAGATTAGCTTATCTCTCAAGTAAAGCTTTAGCTGTAGGGACGGGTACACAGTATGCTGAACTCCTGCTGCATGTGATGCATACAGTGAAAACAGCCAACAGTCTTTCATTATCGCACGTCTTTACCCCTCAATTTGCCTAATACTGAGTAAATACTACATCCTTCCAGCAGCTAAACCCCTACCTGCTTGGAAGGGCTCCCACACCCACTACCTTAAATGTCACTGAACAGACAGCAAGTTGCTTTCTCTTATAGTTGTTTACAGATTTTATTTAATCAGGTATGACTATTATATACCCTTATTGCAGCACAGTTTGGCATATTTTTTTTATAATGTGTCTAGGGATCGAGAAGATTATTTTATCCTCTTGTAACATTATTGTATATTTGCATTATTTTTAATAGGAACTTGCAGACTTTTTATAAATATACAGGCTAGGAAGAATTGGGATCTTCAGCTGTCTCAATGTGTTTTTACACTTGTCACTGTTACTTAGATTACCTAGGTCTCTTATTGCTTTCTTTTGAAATGAAAGTACTTTATTTAAGTTAATTTTAGAGGTATTGCCACAGCATTCAGCACCATATGACATGTAGATGTTAATCAGAGATAAATATTGTGGCTCTTACCTTAGGAACATATTTAACTAAATACTTTAGGGCAAATAAATTTTTATCCTCAATGTGGCCAGCATAGGTAAGCTCTGTTCAATTGTGATACTTTTTTTCAATTTTACCTCTTTCACATCATTCACCCCTCTCTTAAATAAGAATGCTGTATGGACAGAAACAAAGTATTCTTAGAAGTTTGTTATTAACCTAACCACACTTCCAATGTTAACAGTGAACATTGTTGTGTATTTCTCCAAAGCTCACAGCTATCATGCCAGTGGCATGAAATCGGAACTTCATGCCATAACACTACCAAATGTTCATTTACTTTCACGTATCCATATGCATTGGCTTTAATAACATAATTAATTGGCAAGTATTGCCAGAAACTATATCAACAGGCAGGGAGGTCCAAAGTAACTTTTACACAACTTCACTGATGGGGATTTGTTTATCAATGCACTAAAAGAAAAACATGCCTCTATATTATGTATAAACATGATGCTTAACAATTAAAGCAGTTCATCCTCAAGAGAGGACTATTGGCACACTTGCAATGTTAGAAGGTGTATATGGTCATATGATTAAAAGAATTTTAAAAAATGTTTGAATTAAAATGCAGATCTGTATAATAATCTGCTTAGTAAAAACAAACATTAATTCCCAGGGACATCAGTTTTCTATTGTGCTTTATTTTTCATGAAATTTTTATTGTGACATGATAAAATTAGAAAGTAAATAATATAAAAAGCATGAACTCTGCAGAATTGCAATATTCACATGCTGTGTTCATGCTAAGAAGATATTAGTCGCCCTCTGAAGTTAACTAGTACTAAAAAAAAATCAGTTTAACCTAATTCCCTCACTTATGCCAAGCACCCCAAGGTATGAAGTGCACAACTTATTGTTAAGTTTAATGTTTGCACTGCAGGAACTTCAGTGCGAGTATTCACATTGTTCATAAGTTTAGCTATTGATGCACTGTTAGCAATGCAGCTATAATATTGAGCTTTCTAAATTTGCCTCTCAGAGATGCCATTACATTCAAAACCATACCCAGAAAGTTTGAAAATAAATGAACACCTGGTATAATTTTTATGTGCTCATCTCCTTTTATTATACTTTTTAGTGCCTCTTATGTACCTCATCTTGCAATTTCAGGCAGAACAAGCTGTACATGCTTGAAACTCTATGCTTTGGTGAACCTTAGGGATGTCAAGATTTTGTATTTTTAATTTAATATACTTATATGTTTGTTATTTCTCATTAATGTTACTTTCTCTACCACTTCAAAATATTAATAGTATTGCATTCAACTTAAACATTCAGGATTAAGATTTCAACAGAGCAATATATTTTGAGGTCTCCTGAATCCAAAACAAGTAGTTGTAGGTAAAAGATTGTGTGTATGTGTGCGCGTGTACGCGCACCTCAAACATAGCAGGTCAATAAATGCCAAATTTGATAGACTGAAATTATATGAGCCGATACATCACTTTGAACTTCACTTGTGTTAAAATTATGTAGAACTAGTTTCATGGCCATTGTCAGCTACTTGTTAACTGTAGATCTCGTGGATGCACTGGTTCAGTGACTCTATGGACATTTTACAAACTTCTGTATGAGCCTGTCTTCTACTGGTAACTCGAAAGTTCATTGCCATATGTTCATATCATTTTATGAGTACCTTTACCCATATTCTTAGATCTATGTGCTCTTTTACTGATTTTAATAGCTTAATCTTGTTTTCTATATTATGATTTTCTCCCCAGAAATGATCAACTGTTGATCTATTTCAATTTTATGTTTCTCCAGTGTTCCTGATGGTTAGGTTTTGCTTTCTTTTTCCAACATATACTTTCTCATAATCTTTGTAATCTATTCTGTAGATACCCGATTTCTTTTCTGGGGTGCATTATCCTTATATTCCAGTTTCGATAAACTTTTCACAATATATTTTCCAATTACGTGGAAATTTTAACAAATTTATGTTTAAAACAGCATCTTACAAGGATTCAAGCAAATATTTTCAGGCTAATGTTGAAAAATTTGATACAAATTGTGTGTTTTAATGAGCTCTACATTTTTTTCCTGTAGTAAACTTTTGTCTCTATTGATTTCCTTGTTACAAGATTATCAAAATTCAGTTGGAAAGAATGAAATTTCACAGGGAGAATTTGGAGAAAACTAAGATATACATTTTATTTCTTATGTGACATTTCAATCAAAATTGTTAGCCATTTTTGAGAAAATAAAAAATAATTCACATTTTCCTATGTAAAGGATGGTATTGAATGGGGGAATTTGAAAGTCTTTGTGTTACATTCTTGGAAGGTTGAACTTAATTGCCAAGTTTGTTATTTAACTGACTTGTCATTCTTGAGTTATGACACGTACATGCATAGGCACATACCTTTTTCTAATTTTTTTTTTTTGTGCTCAGGGATCCCAGAACATTTGTTTCTGGTGAAATCTTGATATCAACTTTTTGGGTGGAATGCAATATTTCTTAGCTATTACAGGTAGGTGGTAGAGAAAGTAAAAATAAAATTACCTAAATAGAGCATTTTTAGGGATTGTTTCATATAAGAGTGCAAGAGAGAAACAGCAAGATTTTTTTTCACTTTGGTACAAGTTTCACCTGCTTTGTTACTCCCTTCAGACCTCTCCATGAAACCCAATATCCAAAACATTATGTAACACTTTTCCTATTCCTTTTTTTCAGAAATTCTTTCTGCGTACCCTGCTTTTCCAGTCCTAAAAGGTTTTATGTGCATCAGTTTTACAAGGAGTGCTTTGTATCTTTAAAATGTTTCTGTTCTTAGGATGCATCTGCTGAGGACGATGTGGAATTTGAGGAGGAAGAGGAGCTGGTTGAGGAAGGAGAATAAGATTTGTGTTGTATTTTTTACATTTGTCTTCCATCATTTGTAAAATTTCAGTAAAATAAATGATGAATAGCTTGTTTAACAAATGATTCTGAGTTTTGGATTTCCTCTTCGACTCAGAATCATCAAGATTTTGGAACCCAACCCTAATAATCCTTCAACACAGACAACATTGTAGTTGTTTCCAGCTACTGAGAGATTTTCATGTCTAGCTTCAAGATTAACAGTTAATAGGAATAGAGAGCAAAAATACAAGATGTCCCAATCACTGCTAAACTTAACATTTTCTAGATAATATAAACACCACAATAGGTATTACAATATAGCTAAAAGTGAGCATATCTCATTTTGTAGAAAATTTGATTTACTTTATCAACTATTCTGGAAGTGGCCTTCACTTGTAACATATGTTGAAAATTCCTTGCAAGTTTTTTTTTGTGATGTTTGTTTTCAGTACTACTATGATTCACGATTTAATGATAAAAAATTCTCTCCATTGCATGATGAAGCAATGGTCCATACTCCACATGCCAGCATGTATGAAATTCGGTCCTTTTTCAGAGATTCTTATTTTCAAGGGACTCTGGCCATCACACTTGCTTGAGCTGGTACCAGCATATCATTTTATAAGGGTATATCTGAAAGAAATAAGTTAGCAAAAAAGCCTAAAACACTTTTGCAAACGTGCATCACTGAAAAAAATTCAGGTTATAACAGGTACTCTAATGAGCTTGTCAAGATAATGGTACACAGAGTTCATTCCTATCAAGATGTAAATGTTGATTACTTCTAGCATATCAATTACATTTTTCATAATATGAAATTCATTCACTTCAAATTTTGTTGCAATGTTTACTTTCTCTACCATGTACGTGGTAGGTACGGAAGATATTGCATTCCACTCAAAAATTTGATACCAAGATTTCAGCAGAAATAAATTTTTTGAGCCCCCCTATATAAAAAAAAAAGTATTTCTAGAAGCATGTGCGCATGTTTGTGTGCGATTGAGAACAGCATAACTCAAAACGAAAACTCGGATAAACACCAAATTTGGTATTTAGGCTCATAACCTTCTAAAGATGTGACACAAAGATTCCAAGAAAATTCCCCCACCCCAGACTACCCTTTACATTAGAAGATTTTTGTATTTTCTAAAAATGGCTCTAACAATTTTGATTAAGGTACTGTATATTAATGATATTTACATGACAAATAAAATGTATATCTTGAATTTTCAGAAATAGCCTTTGAAGTCCTCTTCCTTCAGCAGGAAGTTTGTATATATAGTAAATGTTAAGCAATATACGAAAACGTACTACACGAATATGTATTTCTTTAAAACACTTAATTTATTTTAAATAATTGTTTTGTTGGCATCAACCATTTCCAAGATATCCATTATTAACAGTTCATATTGTTCACACACACACACACATATATATATATATATATATATATATATATATATATATATATATATATAATATAATTAAAGTAATTAAGTTGAACTTAATGAAATATTTTGTTCAAGGCCAATCTTAGAAGTCTTACAGGCTGGTGAATGAATGGGTTTGACTTATGTTGTATGCATTCTTCACTTTCTTTACCAATAGTAGGAAGAGTACCTAAATGTTGTATTCCATTCAAAATTTTGATATTTGAATTTCACCTGAAATACACATAGCATAGTACAATCGTTACACTTGAGTCACTTTTGGTACACACTCGGAACACAACTCAACTGAACCGCAGTGGCACTGTCCACTTTCAGTTTATCACTTCTTCTAACAGAACTGCCCTGTCCAGGCAAGAGCAGCCCCCTTGTATAGGCCTCACACACAAAGCAGAAGGTTCTAGAAAGAGAGGCTACAAGAACATGCCGAAATAAATGTTCTCGAACAGGTAAGCAGCACGCAATGGCTATTGTTCTGACTGACGGTTGAAGGCTCCACCCAGTTGCTGGGCTGAGAGGCACTTACCAGCAGCCAGCAGCTAGCCTTGTGCACGCGATCACAATGCATATAATTTTATAAAAATGTTTTATACCCTTAAGCGCTGCAAGATAAATGCCAGAATTAAAAGTATGTGGGGGTAAAAAGAATGCAAATATTTTTGCAAGTAGGTATCAAGAAGGAACCAGCATAGAATAAGAATGGTTATATTATTTCAATAACAGCCATAATTAATTTTACATTTCTCAAACTTTTATGGTTACCAAGGAACATGAAGTACTAAGGTTACCTTGTCAGACCAATAATTGAGACCGCATCAGCAATTCTTAAGGTCAAAGTATACTGAAAATAATAAAATATGTCTTGAATACACTACTGACTCAGTGTGCAGTTCCCTCTTGCACTCATAAATGCAAAGTGAATATAGCTATTTGTAGGTTATTATAAAGAAAGAAAAAAAAAATGCTGAAAAGAAAATATACTTGTATATTTTCTGTACCTTCTAAATTCAATATTTAATATTTTTCTCTCCGTGGGCAAGTTATTCCTGCAAATCCAGCCTCTAGCTCTTACTCTTTCCCACTTTCCGCTTTAACTCTGCATATGAACCATTTATCCAAATTTGTTATTTCATTCCTTCCAGTGTCAATGTCCCAACCAATTTCATTTCTTCTTCCTGGTCCCTTTCAGCATTGTTCTTCCATTTCCTTCTCTTTTTCTAAAACAGACCTTGTCTGCTCATGTTTAAGATGTCAACGTTTTTGGGGTAAACCCATAGAAAATTAACACATGCATTTAGCATCCTCAGCAGAAACTTTCCAAATGGCATATTAGGCTAATAGTTCTGTAATTGTTGCACCTGTTGACACTATTTTCCTTTGGTATAGATAGTACCACTGCCTTCATGAACTCCTCCAGCCATTCATTATTTTCATATATTTGACTGCATAAAAAAAGGAATACTCCTCTTTCGTCCATATGTTTAACTAGATCAATTAGGATTCCATCTGTTGCTTTTGCCTTCCTGTTCATTTCATTGTGTAAGCTTTACTTCGTCCACTGAAATCGATCTTCTGAATTTCTCCTCTTTGTAATCATGTGTAAATTTTTCTAGCCTCTTCTATGGACATGATTTTACCTTCTTGTACTTCCATTCCCCTAACATCTGCCCATGGTTTCTTATAGCTTTTCAAATAATTTCAGTATTCATTAAAATTTCCAAGTGTAGCTTCTATCTTATCAGCCTTTTTCAGAAAATTTGCCTTCAATTTTCTCCTTTATTCTTCACTTTTTTAATTGTTCCATTTCACATATATTCCTTGCTTGCCTTATGTTATCTACTTTATCAATCAATAGGACACAGTCTGAATGACCACCTTGCATTTTTCAAGCAATTATTGAAACTTCCCAGAATTACTATACAGGCTGATCAAGTTTACACTTCCTGCTGGCCATTTTGAATTGATGGCATAATTTTGTAAGGGAGAGTGTGATGCATTCAGCCCCTCTAGTTTGAGGAACTGACATGGAGAGTGACACAGAACATCTTGAAGAATTAAGAGAGAGAGAGAGAGTTGACAACCATTTCAAGCCTAGTGGCATGTAAAAATTATTTTATATGGATAAATGTTTATTATTTACAGAACGAGCCCAACAACAAATAAATTTCTCTATTAATCCATCATAACTATGTTCATGGCCTCTCTTTCACAATTTCTAGTATTCTGTTTGTTAACATTTTGAAACTTTTAGTGGCTGGCTTCCTTCCTCCATGTAACCGAGCCAGTATACATAGAAGACAGCAATGTATCTAATGCAAAAACAAAAAATAAATAAATAAAACCATATGGATTTGGTACCACAGTTAAAATGATTGCAATTCCAACTGACCTGTTAACCTTGAAAATTTACTAACAATGTGGGAAAGCATTCATATCCGTCAGCACTGTAATACCAAGAAGTCCACTAAAATAATCTTGCTTTGCTTACCAGATTTACACATAAAATGCATTTTGTATATTTAGCTATATTAATTGTTGGGGTAATTAAATGTTGGCAGTTTCTGATGGTTTATCAATTAAGCTATGTGGCAATTATGTGCTTTGGAAGTGTCAAAATTCATTCATCATTGTTCACATATATTTGATCTTGATTTTTTTTTGTAGATAATTCTTTAGGTTTTTGAGCAGTTTTAACTACTGGACTTTTGGCAGAGAATCTACATATAGAAATATGAACCACGACTAACAAACTTTGATCCACCCAAAGCAGACAACGGTCTTAAGTTCATTTACAGACCATCTACTTCAACATGAATTGCTCCTGAAGTCTCTGATAGCTGCTGTATAACTGTGGCATCTGAAGCAAGAGTATATAATTTGGCTTCTTAGTAATCTTTTTAAAATTACATTTGTTAAAAGTATTTGACTTTAGTTTCATTATAAGAGATATATTTATTGAACACCTTTCTCTATTTAACAAAGTCACAAAAATTATATATTCATACAAAATAAGCATTTATGTGACCACAACTATGCAAATACATAACAAAAGAGGTTCTTAGGTCTAAAAAAATGTAGAAGAACAGTACCTTGTTATATGATTATTTCTGATCCATTAGAGGATTTCTGGGTATAACTTACCAAAGCTACATGATGTTACATCTACAACATTTTTCAAATCTGCTTATAATAAATTACAGTAAAACTCGTTATATGCTCTCATTAACAACGATGTAAAATTCATTATTCTCTTTAAATATAGTCCCTTCAATTTTACCCTATTATGCTTCAAATCTTGGTTATGATGCTTTATTTTTACTTTCTCTACTACTTATCTATATTAAGTAGAGGAAGTATTGCTTTCCACACAAAACTTTTACAGCCAGAGTTCACCGGAATTACACATTTTGAGATTCCTGAACACAAAAACAGCATTTTTAGAAAAAGGTCTGTGTACGTTTTTCTGTGAACAGCATAACTCAAAAATAAAAAGACAAATGCCAAACTTGTATTCAAGTTCAGTATCTTCCAAGGATGTACACAAAAATTTTCAAGAAAATCCTCCCATCCCAAACATGCAACATTTTTGTTAGTCTTGAGTTTCTCAGAATCGCTCTAATAATTTAGATTAAAACACCATATGTTTAAGATATTTGTATGGCAAATAAAGTGTATAACTTGAATTTTCTGAGAATAGCCTGTGAAGTCCTCTTCATTCTTAACGACTTTTGTACAGAATTAATTGTTCTTCCACACAAACCGTGTGTTGGACAAAGTTGGAAAGGTAAAATCAGACAACTGAAAAATTCAATGCCATAGCCGGAATTTGAACCATGAATCTCCCAGTATCCATTCGGTTGCTCTAACCACTGAGCTACCATGGCAACATGTCGGTACGACATTACATTCTCCAACTGATTCTCATTTATCCTGGTAAACCACAAGGAACCTTGTCCTAAGCAACCACAAAGCTTGTGGTTAACCGGGATAAATTCGAAGTTGGGGAATTTAATGTCATACCGACGTCGCCATGGTAGCTCAGTAATTATAGCAACTGGATGGAGACTGGGAGATCCTGGTTCAAATCCTGGCTATTGCATTGAATTTTTCAGGCATCTGATTCTACCTTTCCGACTTTTGTATAGTTGGGAAACTCAAGTTGGAAGTCATTATTTATTTTTTCTTTGGTCATACAAAGAGCATGGAATTTCAAAGCCATTATATAGATCCACTTTTTAAAAATCTGACTATTACTATTCTGATAACTACAGGGTGATTTATGAAGAACTGACACATTTATTTCTTTAATTGTTTCAAAATGAGTTATACTAGTGACAACTTAACATACCTGAAATGCAGAGGCATTTTGGGAGATTATTTATCCCTATAGCAAATGTTGAAAATGTCCTCCATCCTGCATAAAGCACAACTCAACACGTCGTTCCATGTTACTGGCCATTCGTTGGAGGACTCTGTTGTCAATAGCTTGAATCTCCTGTGTAATATTGGGCTTCACATTGTCCAATGTCTGGGGACGTGTGGCATAAACCCTGTCTTTTAAGTAATCCCATAGAAAGAAGTCTGGCGATGTCAAATTCGGAGATCTCGTGGCCTCAGGTTCTTGGAAATTATCCGGTCGTCAAAGAAACTTGAGATTAGTGCCATGGATTCATTTGATGTATGGCATGTAGCGCCATCCTGCTGAAAATCCTTGACTCGGCTCCACATCATCTAGTTGCTCAGCAAACTCCATGAAAATCTGTCGGTACTCTGCAGTGTTCACAGTTTTAAAAGAAAACTAGTCCCACTATTCTCTGTGCGGATATTGCGCACCAAATTCCGATTTTAACCGGGTGCATAGGCACTTCATGAATAAATGTGGGTTTCTGCTGGCCCAATAGCGTGAGTTATTTGAGTTTACATAGCCGGATAAATGGAACCATGCTTCATCTGTGAACCATGTGATGGACAATAATTCAGTCTATCCTTATCTGGTTCCTGTAAGTGATGGACAACGTAATCCTATACGGCTTTAGGGCCTGCACTTTTCACAGCTCTCTTGACACATTGAGTAGCTTTAACCTGTCTCCTGCGAGAAACATCTTAATGATTTTTTGGGTGACTGATCCAGTCGTGCTCTTACACAACCATGGGAAGCCTAGATGAACGAGTTTTGCCTTTTTCACTCAGCAGAGATCCAGTTGTTTCCAATTTGTTTACCAGTCCCAGTGTTGTGTTTCTTTGGGGAGAATTCCGAACACCAAATTCTCTCTGTTATGCCCTTTGAGTAGCTGTAATTGAATTTGTAATCCAGTATTGTTTTACAAGGAAGAATCGTTCATTTAATGTGTACTCCATTTTCACGTTGACTAGAATAAAATCTCAAAAACAGTTGCCAACAATAAAACTAACAATTACGAATAAAACATGAACATCTATGCATCTAGTGACAGGCAATCAAAACTCCAGAGCATTCTGCTTAATTTGGTGTTAAAATTGGGGCATTGATTGAATTTCGAACAGAATAATTAAAGGAAGAAATGTGTCAGTTCTTCATAAATCACCCTGTATACCAAAATGTGTAATGAAAGTTTCTCTCAATTAACAACAAATAGATAGAAGAATAAGCATCGGAAATCATGTGAATGTAACAAATCAAATGTTTTTAGATTTGAAATGAGAAACAGTTTCACATAAACTTGGAAAGTTGTTAATACTTTAATTATGTATGTTGCTGTGACTGATCAGTTGGAGACAAATTCAAATATCCATATTGTCACAAACTACCTCCCCATCCTGCAGCTGAAGATTCGAATGAAGTTTTAGCCAAAAATTATAGAAATCATATAAACATTACATATACATGTTTACATGTAAACTTGGGACCAATACTACCTTCCTAAGCCAAAAAGACATCTCGATATTATTTGGACTGCCGAGGTTGGAATGATTGTGTCAATGTACCCTTTTCGGAGTTGAAAATGTATCTTAGTTAAAAATCTCTTATTGAAGGCAGCAAAATATGAATTAAAAATTAATAATTCACTAAACAATGAAATATTGAGATATAGCTGTTTGGCTGAAGGCAGAATATAGTGGCATTATAGACTTTGCATTCTGCCATTTTTAAAGGTATATCACAACTTTAAAACAGGCACTGAATAGACTTCAGGGCTTTTACTACATCATTTTTTGTTTTTTTTCTTCAACATGCTTTTTTCAAAATTTATTGTTCTTTGCACATAAAGTTGCACACAATTTTAATGAAAAATCATATGCTAGGTTTTTATAAGCCTGTTCAAAACCAGTTATTTTTTCTATAATGTTACTGGTCTGCACAAACAATTTTTACTTTCTCTACTACGTATAGTAAGTAGGGGAAGTATTGCATTCCACCCAAAAATTCGATACCGAGATTTCACCGGAAATACATGTTTTGAGACCTCCTGAATCCAAAAAAAGCATTTTTGGAAACATGTCCGTGTGTGTGTGTGTCTGTGAACAGCATAACTCAAAAACGAACAGTCGGATAAACACCAAACTTGGTATTTAGGTTCAGTATCTTCCAGAGATGCGACACGAAGGTTTTCAAGAAAATGCCCCCACCCCAGACTACCCTTTACATGGAACATTTTTCGAAAATTTTAATTTTCTCAAAAATGGCTCTAACGATTTTGATGAAAATATCATATGTTTAAGATAATGTCATGAGCAATGAAATGTATATCTCGAATTTTCTGGGAATGTCTCCAAAAGTATTCTTCATTGTGAACGACTTTTGCATAACTGGTAAACCATAAGAGATAGACAAAATTTTACTACACAAAAAATGTAGATCTCGTTAAAATACACACCTTATGTCATATACATTTCTTTTGTTGAGTGAACCGTTTTCGAGATATTGCTTGTTATTCCCTTAAATTTTCCAATACTTATACTTTTTCTCAAATTCGTTATTCATTTTTTTATGTCCTGGACTTGCAAAGAGAATGGAATGCGCCGCATAGCAACCAGCGTTAAAATAATTGACCATCGCTTAAAAGCTACCATATTCCCCTTGCATCTACAAGAAAATTAGCAATAAGATTGACATCTAGATATCTCGATTAACATAAAGCATATGGAGAATAGGCGTGTGTAAAAATAGATTGTACAAGAGTAGAGAAAGTCATGTGAGTGTAACACATCAGATTTTTATTATAAAAAATTGAGATTTTTAATGAAAAAAAATTCTGATATTACATTCACATCCCTCTACCCACTACTATTTATTATTATTATTATTATTATTATTATTCTGTTTATACAAACTATCCTTACGAAAGCTTATTTTTTCACCTACTTCATGCTAATTGAGTTAAACATGTTCATTTTTGATTATTCTGTTCTCTCTTTCTCTCAACCCCACCACCACACTTGCAGATCCTTTTCTAACTTTTTTTTAAAGCTCAGAAAGCCTTAACACATGTATTTCTGGTGAAATCTGGGCATCAAATTTTTGGGTAGATTGCAATTCTTCCTCTACCTAATATGTACTGGCAGTAAAAAACATTTCCAGTGTATAGCAGTTCCACTTGTTAAACATTTAGGCCATTATCCCTTGAAGAGCATTTTAACAGTTTTTACTGTACCAGATTTACATGAAAAATGCAAGTGTGCATGTTCTTTCTTAGAGATTCACAACAGATAGCTCAAACAACACAACATAAAGTATTCATACCACTTAAAAGATCTTCATAAAATATTAAACTTTTGAACTAAAATCTCTCCATTCTTGAATATTTTTCTTGCAAATTCTCACACCAAATATACCAAATACTGCACTACAGACAGAAGCCATAAAACAGGACTTAATTAAAGAATAGTATAACATATTTATGAAGCTGCTAACTTACAAAATGCCCTGTGTTACATTTCTCCATTTAATGAAGCTCAATAAATACACACAGGTAGAGAAATAAAGTGTTTCTAAACACTTTATTTCAGTAGAAGCACTAAGTTCATCACTGACAGCAAGCATTGTCTTACATGTGGAAGTGTGATTTTTGGCATCACTCACTCAAACTGATGCTTATCTCAATATGCATTTCCTGTACACACTTTGAAACATTTCAACTGCTAAATGGCAATATTATGAACATGACTCTATCAGTCATTCTCAAATTAACTGTTAGCTATAAAATTGCAACTAGCAATTTCAGAAAAACATCATATTGCACTCCTTTTACAGCCTTTTGCTATATGTATAATCTTGAACCATCATGAAGTTATAAACATGCCTCATATTTTGGTAAATGGTTGTCTAATTTAAATTTCACATATAGAAAGTTCCCCTCCTCCCTCCACTTCCACATAACACTAAAAATGCACCTCTGAACCAACATCATTATTGTAATAAAGCCAAACTCTGTATGGTATATTTTTTAGCCTTGAAATAAAAAAAACTTATTTCATACACTGCATGGTAAAGTGGAACCCTCACGGAAATTATTGAAATATCTCTGCATCCAGTATGTGTGTTTATTGCTGGAATTTATCTTTATGTGCATATTTTCAAATAAAGATAGAAAGAAAGGTTCCAAGAACCACCATTTCATGCATTTTATAATTATAAAATTAAACTATATCTTTTGTTACAAAATGTGTGAAATTTGCATAAAGGTTATTTACTTTAGAAAGCATGCAGTAAATATTTTAGGTCAAATAAGATAAGATTTTAGGTATACTAAATGAATTTTTATTACATTTTCAAATTCAATGTGTTATTGTTATTTTGCAAAATATATTTTATTATCTCTAGTGTTAATGCATCATAAATTAGTACAGCATAAGAGACCAGTGCTTACCACATATATTCTGTACATCCACATTCGATTAGTTAGTGTCACCGGTATTATAATGGGAAATTGATATATCCATTGTTCTGATATTTTATTGCATTCTGTCCCTCTTATGGGTAGCTCTAAAAGAAACTGCCTTAAAACTACTATTATTATTTTCTTTACCCGTTATTTATAGTATGTAGAGGAAGTATTATATTTCACCCGAAAATCTGATATTCAAATTTCACCGACACACATTTTTAGATCCCTTTGAATAGAAAAATCTGAGGTGTTACATTAACACGGTTTTCTCTATTCACTGCCAATTATTTTTTTCTTCTACTAACTAGTCTTACATCCTTATTTTTCTTTCTACTCGCTTTAATTCTGATACGTATTTGCGGAAATAGTGTAATGCAGTTTGCTGTAGTTACAATGGGGATACAGGAGGCTGTAGTGATAGTCAAATATTTAAAAATCAGCTTGCTATACGGTGGCTTTGAAAGTCACTGATGTGGCCAAGCACTTAAATCTCAGAAATGTCACTTAATTTGGCATACATTTTTTTGTATAGTTTTGTCTATTCCTTATAAATCAATTATACCAAATTCACAGATTATTTGCATTAAAAAACAGTACATAAAGACTTTTTGCTCAGAATACATTTTTTGGGTTCAGGGGCCCTCAAACCATGCATGTCTGGTAAGATCTTAATATCATATTATTTCCAATTGGAATGCAATACTTCTACATACTATGGATTTGCAGCAGAGAAAGTAAAAAGCACTTTTAGAAAAAGGTAAATTTTATATAAATCTTAAAGAACTGGAATTTGATAAATACAGAAAAGAAACTCACATTGGGAATTACACTGCAGATGCTACAATTTCAGGCTAATAATCATGCATTCATACATAGCTTGATTCACAGATCAGTATATGGTAAGTATTCTATTACACAAGATATAAACGGAGTACTAACACCTAGTTAAAAAGAAATTAAAAGTTTCAGAAAATGGCAACAGTATTTTACTATCATCCAAAAGCTACACACCTGTTAATGTATGTCAACATAGAAAGTATCCAATTTCCAACTGATTTGTGGGATCAGTAAGGAACTGCTTGTAAAAAAGGATCATTTAAAGAATATTAGCTTGAGGTGGTAGAAGTCCAATTTACAGTCTGTAAGCAGGTTCAAAGCATATTTGAAATATTCAAAGAATCAAGTAACCTAGAAGCCAAGCTAGAAGAGATACCGCTGGACAAAAATATATGTGCATATAATTTTAAACCCAGTGTAATCATCACGGTATAGACTGAATATAAAATGAAAACTCAAGGTCAGACCATAGGAGGCAGATTGGTAACAATTTCCTATTTTAGATCCCCATTATTAATAATAGCACTTAAACAATCTTTTTATGAGCTTATCTTTTGCTGTGGGTGATTTCTACACAATGACAAACATTCTTGGTGTACGATTAGTTCAAGCCAAACCTTGGAGCATGTTTATTTTTAACAATTTCTGCAAGAACTTCTGCATATTAAAACACATAAAATCAATAAAAATTGCTTTAATATGTTAAGGGCAATAATGTTTACTTTCTCTACTGCTTACCTATTGTAAGACAATATTGCATTCCACTCAAAAATTCAACACTGAGATTTCACTGGAAATACATGTTTTGAAACTCCTTGAATCCAAAATAGCAATTTTTGGAAAAAAGTCTGTAAATATGTGCAACTGTCTGAACAGCATAATTAAAAAACTAAGTTGGTTAAATACCAAACTGGCATGTAAGTTCAGTATCTTCTAAGGATGCAACACAGATTTTTCAAGAGAAACCTCCCACCTCAAATTAACCTTTACATGGAAACCTATTTGTTATCTATTTTCTCAAAAATGGCTCTAACGAGTTTGATTAAAATAAGTACCACACATACAAAATATTTGCATGACAAATGAAATGTACATTATCTTGAATTTTGTCTCTGAAGTTTTCATTCTGTAAGATTGTTGTATAATTGATAAACCCTAAGAGATAGATAAATTCTTCTTCTTCTTCTCTTCTTCCTTGGGGTTTACGCTATGCAGCCCTTTCTAGCGAAGTCTTTGTGGAGCCATCTTCATCTCTTATTACACAAAATATGTAGATATGATTAAAGCACACAATTTATGTCAAATAAAATTTTTTGTGGCATTAACCAATTGTGAAATATTCTCCATTACTGGTTTAAATGTTCAAATATTTTTACTTTTTTCAAGGTTGCTACTTGTTTTTTTTCTCTCATGATCATGCAAAGAGCATGGAATTTCAAAGCCGTTTCACGTGACCAACTTTTCAAAATATTTGACTATTGCTTTAGCCTACTGTATCCTCCATATACTTACAATAAAATGTGTAAATATATAATGAAAGTTTATCTTGATTAACAAGTAGAATAATTTCTAGAAGAGTGAAACGAAAAAGTCATGTGAATGCAACACATTCCCCCCCCCACAATACATGGAATTTTTCAGCTCAATAATAATCATGAGTTATTACCAAATTAAAAAATTAATTTAATCTCTTAAGTAACATGGAAATAAATCCGACAAATATACAGAAAACATATCACAAACTTTCTATTTCAAACAAAAAGATACTTCATCTGGGGGAAAAAGCAGTTTTGATAAAAACAAACAAGTATAAAATTATGTTCACAAAGTTATATGACTAACTGTGGACATGCTTATGTACTCAACTGCGCAAAAGCATACTCAGTTTTTTAAGAATAAAAACATTATTCTTCAGATGATTACATAACCTTCATTTAATGTATATATATTCCATTATTTTTGTCTCTGACTATACAGCATCCTTAATCCTGTTGCTCATGCAAAGTCAATTCTATAAGTTTCACATATTACTGGTTTGTTTTGCTGCACTTTAATTTTGACAATGAATCCTATCCCATTAGCAAAAGTGATCAGTAATTCCAGAAAGGGAGGCCTTTCAAGAAATAAAAAATAAATTGCAGCCATATCAAAGGGGGGAACCAGACAAATTCAAACAGTAAATAAAATAACGACAGTTGATGCTGTACAGAGATTGCAATCAAAGTATTTCCAGAATTTAGAAGTGTGATTTTATTATAAATCAATCATATACTTTTTTCTAAATAGCCACATTTTGTAATTGACACATTAAATAATAAACTAACTAAAATTATACATTTTCCTAGCTAGTTTCACGTTATTTTCATATAACCAAAATAATATAAAACACATTTATGTACCTGCATATTTTTCCAAAAGGACTACAAAGCACATAAATTGTGTTATTTTTTTCAAGCTTACTTTTACAGTAAAACCAAATCAACCCATACTTGGAAGTCAAGCCTGCATCTCATAATCATTAAATAAGAATGAACATGTATAAATGATACACTAAACTTTTTCTAGCTCTCTTTGTATGATGGGACATTTGAGAGTACTCTACTCTACTTCCATGCATTGAGCATGCACTGAAGAAAACAAGTGAATGCTCAAAGTATTTGCTCTTGCCACATAGAGCATTATTTATTGTAAAAAATTCTGTGTGTGCACTCAGATGACTTTCTTTACTCACTCTTTTGCAAACTATTCTTGTACCTATTTCTTTAATTCAGATAAATTTCCAGTTCACAATTATACATTTTGCTGTAGAATACAGTAGATATAGCAATAGTCATATTTTTAAAGTGTGTTGATATGTGATAGCTTTGAAATTCCATACTTTTTGCATGACCACGAGAAGAAAATGAATAACTTCCTATGAGATAAGTATTTGAAAATTAAAACCAATAACGAGGAATATTCATTCATTCATTATCTGTTTACCCTCCTCTTATGTAGGACTTACACCCCCAGGACTTGTATTGTATTTTATTGTGCTAAGAGTTTTACAAATACCCCAGGACTTACAAGCGGGTGCCTGGGGTCAGAGGCCCGTCGAGGAACAGACACTCATGGATCAGACAGAGCATCCAGGATGGGTGATCAGCCCGATGCCTGGTATGGGATGAAGGAAGTAGATGAAACGAAATGTTGGTGAATTGGATGAAAGGAAAGGTGATGGAGCAGTTGGTGGAATGAATGGCGGGGGAAACCGGAGAAAACCCGCCCAGATGCCGCTTCGTCCACCACAAATCCCACATGCAGGTCCCTGGGATTGAACCCGGGCCGCCTCGGTGGGAGGCGAGTGGTCTAACCACTTGGCCACGGCGCTGCCTTAACGAGGAATATCTTAGAAATAAATCCATAAAAAATGTATATGACAAATTTGTGTGCTTTAACGAATCTATATTTTGTTGTGTAGTTAGATTTTGTTTGCCTTTTATTCCCAAGTCATCGGAATGAAGAGGACTATCCCGAGAAAATTCATAATATACATTTCATTTGACAAGAAAGTATCTTAATACCTGAAACACGTAGTATTTTAATTGAAATCATTTGAGCCATTTTTGAGAAAATACAATTTTTAAAAAATATGAGCATGCATGTGCACAAACCTTTTTCTAAAAATACTTTTTTTGGATTCAGGGAGTGTCAAAACATGTTTTTCCAATAAAATCCAGTATTGTATTCAATACTTCCTCTACTTACCATAGGTAAGCAGTAGAGAAAGTAATAATTTGAAGTTCCTACTACATTTTTATTTTATTCATGTGGCCCAGTGATGAAAATCCACGCAATCTGCAGATGCTGAAACAAAATACCTTGGGAGACAGTTAACTACATTTCAGAGGAAGAGCTGTAGCAAATGTTTCAAAATCTCTTCAAAAGGATTCAGGCATATCACACAGTGGAGGGCAGGAATTTCAAGTTTCTAGCATTATGGTAAGTACAATATTACCACTTACTCATACTTAATAATGAAGAAAGAAAAAAAAAATGTATGGTTTGCAACTGCATGCCAGAATTTCCTATGCCACGTGGCAAGGCTATTAAGCAATAATTTCCCAATAGAGAATTCTATAGCTTAATGCTTTGGATTGGCATCTTGGGTAATAATATAAAGTGAAAAATCTAAACTTTTGATTTTGGCCAATCTTGCTAACATTACAGAGCTGTGGAACCAAATTTGTGTTCTTTGTTTTTGCAATGTCTAATGTACATCCTCTTTATAGGCTGCAAACATATTCAATACTAATTCTTAACTTGATGCATTATAAAACAGATGTGCCTTTTTAAATAATTTTAAGATATTAATATTTTTTGCACTACTTTTTCCCTTAAACGTATACTAGCACCTATGTTTTACAGTCCCAGAATTAATGTCTTTCTACAATAATGTTAGTATTTATGGTCCACTGAACTTTGTATAAATTAAAACCTGCATAATTATGAACTGCAATGCTTTGAAGATTGTGTGAACTTCGAAATCATATGTGATCATTGATCATTAGACCTAAGAATTTTAGGCCCTTATAAACCATTTTTAGGCATCTGCAATACGCCCTTAAATACTCAAAATATGCACTAAAGATGCAGTTCTAGGCACATAAAAATACGGTTTTCACAAGATAAAAATTTCATTTTATGTTATCTAAAATGTTTATCCACTTTTAAAAGTATGATAAGTTTCAAAATGCAATTAGCGAGCATTAAAATTTACATAAACAGAAAATTTACTTTATTATGCCTAGAAAAAAGTTTATTATGTCTTTAAGGTTTTTATTAATTTAAGGTTGCTAATACAGTGTCTTCATTTTATGCCAAGGCTGTGGATACTACACTGCAGGGTTTTCCATTCTGTAACTCCCGCATTGCTTACTCACAAGTGTTAGTAACATATTATATGTAATGAGTACTAACCTTGTTATAAGTCTTGTTGAAAGTGGTGTCCATATGCACGAAGACATTCTTGACATTGTCGGATGAAAATACCATTCACACGTAATGCTCATAATTTCTGCTTTTATATTGTTCTTAAGTTCATCTATGGTATGGGGATTGTTTCCATAAACTTTAGTTTTTAGTGTTTAGCGATCCCAATGTTCTAATTTGATTAACCAAACATATGACAATGTCTCTACCTGGAACTGGATAACCAGGAAATTGTTACTGAAATTGTCTACACACCTGATTCAGTTTTCACATATGATCATACATAAAAATACACTGTTCAAGTGTGAATTAGTTGACAGGCATTTCTGTGGACTAATAAGAGAATGACATTCCTAAGGAAATCGCACATAACACACACATTGTCAAAACACTTCACAACACGCGGACAAAGCAACGACTGAGACAACTCACAGTTGATAAATGTACCCTTGACATGTCCTGTGCCGCTTCTGTGCAGTGGCATAATACTGAGGTCACTGCCATCTTGGCTGATATGCATATAAGGCGGTTGTAGCCTTGGCATAAAACTAAGGCACTGTACATATGACTTTATAAAAGTTGAAAAAAGACACTCAAAACGTATTGAATAGATCGCAGTGGAAATGCACTTTACATTACCAAGTGGCATGAACCCTCTCGAGCTGATATGAACCCAGCACCTAAAATGTTTGCGATACACAGTATGTAGTTAAGGACAGCAATGTTAAACAGCTGTTTGAAATACATTTGAAAAACAGAGAAAAGTTGGATAATCTTGCGAACATGTGTATATCAACAGTTTTATTTGGATATGTATAGTTCAAGAGATAAGATAAGTTTGTTGGAAAACACTCACAAGGAACATTAACTTAAAGCATTTGATAATGAAGGCGATGAGGTAGTGAGTCACATAATGATGGGAAATATGTCACTTTGGAGAGGGATTTCTACGTACTGCAGACACCAGATCTAGAGGGGACAAGTATTCTGTTTCGCTTTCTATAAAATGAGTTATTCTACCTGCTGAAATCCTAAAATAAACCAGTCTTGATCCAGGAATGTCCCATTCCTATAACTAAACTATCATTGACCAAAACAAACAAAGAGGCAAGTGTTCTGTTTCCAAACTATCATGATCAATCCAAAACATGATAAAGAGGCAAGCATTCAGTTTCCAAACTGTCACCAACAAACAACATTTCTTTTGTTGAGTGAACCGTTTTCGAGATATTGCTTGTTATTTCCTTAAATTTTTCAATCTTATACTTTTTCTCAAATTCGTTATTCATTTTTTTTATGTCCTGGACATGCAAAGAGAATGAAATGCGCCACATAGCAACCAGCGTTAAAATATTTGACTATCGCTTATAACCTACCATATTCCCCTTGCATCTACAAGAAAATTACCAATAAGATTGACATCTGAATATCTCGATTAACATGAAGCATATGGAGAATAGGCGTTTGTAAAAATAGATTGTACAAGAGTAGAGAAAGTCATGTGAGTGTAACACATCAGATTTTTTACTTATAGTTGGAGTGCCAAGGCTTTGGTTTTTGCTCCAGCACAATTGAATATGCGATTTTTGCACTTGAGACATCAAAATAACAATGTAGGCCCTTCTGCCGTAGTGTTAGACCAATTTTCATCGTCTTTCAACATTTTTCTGTTGAATTGTTCAACTGCCTTATTGCGTCAGCATTAGTTTCTTAACACGTTTTGTCAAACAATGGTTTCATGTATTCCGAAACAGCTGAAAGTGCAGATGGCATTTGATGAAGCATGTTTGTTCAGTAAGTCTTTACAAACACCACTATTTGCAGTAAAAGGGTAGAGAATGGGGTTACTGTCAGTTTTAGTCCAATTCCAATCACACTCTTTTTTATGCATTGTAATACAGGTTTCGAAGGGCCTGGCATGTCATCATTGGTTTCATAATTATTTTTCTCACTGCTTTCTGCACTAGAACTTTCTTAAATCTGTTTCATATTCAGAAAAATCACCACTTTCACTCACTCTCTAATACACTTCGTATCAGTTTTCTCAAACCCTCTTTGACATCCACATGGATTCTTTGTGCAGTCATGATGGCTACTGACCAAGTGCAGGAAGAATAAAATTATTTTACCTTAGTTGAAATACAGTTGGTGTGGGAATGACAAACATCATGTGAGCACTTCATTCGAAATGTATACAAATGACATCTGTGAGAAGGAACCTAAACTACATGTAGTTATGTAGAGCAATGCAGCATTATGAGCTGAGCTCGTTATATGGTTCATATGGGTTAAGGAAGATGTGACATACTCTATGTGTCAGGCAAGAGGGACTATTCGAGCATTAAATAGAATTTTCTGGAGTCAAGAAATCCATCATAGAACCCAAAAAATGACTTTAAATAACTTGTTGAAAGTATCCTGACTTAAGAAGGATGGGCTTTGATGCAGACAAAAACAATTGTTAAATTAGTAGAGATAGATGCACTGTGTAGGAGTTGTCATGTCTTTAAAATACGAGTTCCTAATAAAACAATAAGGGAAAGAATGGAGCAAGAAGAAACACTAGTGGAAAGGCTTGAAAATAGGATGCTAGAATGTCCAAAGGACGTCATTAGATAGATGGACTGAAGCAAATTCTGTCACGGTTGCCATATGGGAGGAGGAAAGGCAGAGGCCTCACAGCAATTGGAGAGGTGCAGTAGCCAGCAATGCATTTAAATGAAGACAATTGGCAGGACAGAGGGTTTTGGAGGAAAGCCATAGAAGGCAACCCCTTAAAAGGGGAGATGCTTTTAGAAGTACCTAATTTGGTTTAACATTCATCAGTAATAATTGTAATGAAATAAATTGATTCTCATATTACAATGTAATATCACTCCGAACATAAAACTCTTAAAACCGATCAACAGCAGCAATGAATTGGACATCTGGGAAAAAATACATATCTTCAAACACAGGAATCACCTAATGAATTTCGAACTGCTGTCACCCAGCAGCCTTTGGAGGTTCATCAGCTCAGCACCAGAGAACACCACTAGCCACACACATCCCCCAGACAATGACCGGAAAAATCAGTTGAGGACATGCTGAGGATGGGAGCAAACCGTCTGCCGAAACGTGTTCAAGTAAGAATATTTTAGTGATGTAGTGTAACAACCTTCAACTCTCTTTATTTTAAATTACAATGTAAATATGGGTCAAAAGAGATGAAAATGCCATTGACAAAATGTCAGGAAGTTTTTGCTTTAGACACACTCAGTTTCATTTTGTGATTTCGCATTTTTCTGTGTATGGATGATAAGCCAGCCAGTTCACAAATTTCAGCATATTCTATAAACTGAAAAAGGAATATAACTATTTCTGGATGATATGCGAGTGGACGATAAATTATTATTTTTTTTTACACAAATGAGTTTATAAAGTTTTGAGTTCCTGTTGGGGTTAGTAACAGGTAAAACGCAAAACACAAACTATGGAAGAATAAAAATGAAATCTTCTTGCACCAGATAAAAATGGATGAAAACAGCAGAATGCACAGGGGCAAAGCAGAATGTCTCTTAGCTTCATCAAGACAAGGCGTCATTTCTAGTACCTTCATTTTGATTCAGAAAGTCTGTGATAGCCCCAGGCAAATTGCATTGGCTGTATCTGATTGCCTTTTACCAACGTTAACCTTTTTAATGAAATATGCTGTCACAACTAGTGTATGGCCAATCTCAGTTCTATAACAAGCTTCCAACATAAATGATTTCTATTATTATTCTTTCACAATGGCAATGATGAAGTTTTCAAATCTGATTCACTTTCTATAATGATGATTTGCTGAATTTGTTATTTTTTCTCTCACATTCAAACAAAGTATGTTTAACATAATTATAACATACATAATACTCAAATAATAGAAAAAATTGTAACATTTATTGCCAAAAAGAATACATAAAAGAACAGAGGTATGCAGTAACACAGGCTAAAGAAATGATCTAACAAAAACCTAAGGCTACCTTGTGAAAATCAATATAAACAGTAAAATTCTGCCTAGAGAAATTTCAACTTTCTTCAATTGTGCACATACATAGTTAACTGTAAAATGTATGCTCAAGTACAAGTTTGGCATGCTTAATCTGGAACTTTCCAAATGAAACATTTTTAGTGTCAACACAATGGCTTATGCATTAACATTTGAAAATACTTATTGTATATCACCTACAAGTAGGGAAAAATAATGCTGAAGCATGTAAACTACTCCAATGCTAACATCCCTGCACTCTAATGGCTCCATGAAGTAAGATGTTTCCAGTGTTAAATTATTAACAAAATATGTTAATCTCAGCAATTCGGGTTATACATTTCCAAACTGTACTTTTAAACATACACAACATACATCTTAGATGTGGCTTTTTCAAGTTTTAGTATTTGGGCCATCAATTTTAATAAATTAAAGGAACATAAGTTGTGTAACATACTATTAATTTGTTTTGTTGTCCTCCTGCTATTATAGACTTCTATTTAAATGCAGCACACAATTATGCTGAATGAAAAGTAATGCCTTTGCCTTTATATCTTGTTAGGGCAAGTGACTATTTTGCTTGTCCTCAAGTGTGATGATTGATGGGAAGCCCTTGGATGTGCAGTTACAAGTTACACTGAGGAAATGCAGCTCTATATCCAGTACACATTTATTTTCAAACTTTCCCTTCAATGCATTTGATAATAACGACATCAAAACTAGTTGGTGAGCATTGCTGGATAGGACACAGGTAGGGAGGAGAGGAACCTAAATAGGTTTTTGCCCTCACTTGCATATTTTGGGTTGGAAGCTAGGCGGGGAAAGGGAGCCGAAGTGACTGTCACAATTAGTGCATAACCTTGCTATTGGGAATGCATTTTAAAGGCATTTTGTTCCCTTCAACCATGTGCCACCATATAAAAAAAACCATGACACTCAGCAGCAAGCTCCAGTTTTTCCTTCCTTTCATGTGAAACGTTTTATTTATTAATAGTTCCCTTGATTGTTAGGCTTGACAGATCAAAAAACATGATCAAAATAAATAAAGCAGTTAAACCAAGATTAATAACATTTCTCCTCCTGCCCTTTCCAGCTCTACCATTGGCAAGTCAAGCAATGTTTGGGCTCAAGTGCGCAATCTAGTGGCAATAATATGGAATTGGGATGGTTACACAAGTGGTAAACACAATTTAAGTCCTTCAATGTCAATCATAATTTTAGTGGTGATATTGGTGTATCCGTGCTTTTAATGTCAAGCTCTAGGAAACTCTTGCTGATTACGTTTCAATGTCGTTATTTCAAACCTTTGACAGCGAAAGTCTGTAAATAAATGAACCACCAGTATAGGAACCTAGTGAATGCAAATGTGAGCAATGATCTGAATTTCATTATATTTAAACATCCAGCACACACCAATTTTTATCATTTTCCAAAGCTCAAACATCATCTTCAGTGAGGCCAAAGTGCATCTGATGAAGATGAGATGGCTAACAGTCTGGAATGGTTTTAAAAAGAACAAGCATCCCTTGGGAATCCTTGCACCACTAGTAGCATTCAGTTCTTGCATTAAGCACTCTCATTCACCAGTGAACAGGGTCTGCTACAGTTGGGTATTAAAAATACAGTTTTCATATTGTTTACTACCTTGACTACAGAAGGTGTTGAAAATAATGGCCATTTACTGCAACATATTCCTGACATTTGCATTTGCAAGTTCGTCTACCGCAATTCTTAAATTTAAGAATTTTATGGCTCTAAATGCTCTGGTTTTTGAAACAGCCATTGCTTGTGACAGGCAGCGGAGAGATTTTTGAGGAGAATGTTCTAACCTTCTCCTATCTCTGAGTTTTTCCTCAGTAAGTACACTTGGACTTCTCCTTCCACTTTCCCATTTCTCTAAACTTTTTACAAGGTTTAATACAGTGATCCTACTTGGAATGGGAGTAACAGGAACCTTTGTTGCAGAACATTACTGCACTGGCCCACAATTCCTCTTTCTGATGTAATATACAAAAAAAGATAAATCCTTTGCTGCTGTAATGTAAACCTTTGAGGTGGTATATTAAACCACAACTAAGACACACACCGATAACAATGTAATGCCAACACAGCTTATACACAATTGAGCAGCAGAGAGAAGACAGGGACAGAGAGATAAAGACATGACTCTAACCTGACCGTCTGTCAGTTCCAACTCCACCCACCAGCGAATGACAGCACTGTTGCTCAGTGCCATAAATCCCAAGGAACACACTGCAGTATCTATGAACCTCCATGAGTTGGGAGGCAACTCATTTCTGGAGGAACCTGCTCTGATAAAACATATACAGAACATTGAAATATGTGTGAGACCCTGTGTCCATGTGGGCATTCTCCATTATGCTAGACCTAGTTTGGGTGCGTTGTAATCCTCTACTATGCCTTTAGACTCAATTTGGGTATGTTGTGTTACAATCTCCTCCCTTAGGTAATGAGATAAGGTGTATTTTCAAAGTACATGTATCTGGTCACTAACCATCTCAACCCATATAAAACAACTCTTTACACTGCAAAAGAAATGTATAAGGATAACTTACAATTAATACCCACTGATAAATGTAAACATGCATTCATCAATAAAATAGCATATTGACACTATATTCACTATAAAGCAATTACACCTGCAGTAGAAAATGAAAGTGGAAAAGACAAATAACATTCACCAGCATTATACCAGACATTTTAGAAGAGGCTTTAGAAAAAAAATATCAGAAAAAATGTAAATGTTCATAAATTAATTTTGTAAAAAAAAAACTGCCATATAACATCAAACAACTGGATCCAAATTTTAAAATATTCCTTAAAAACAGATGTTTATATAATTTAGATTACTTGTAAATAATTCTTCAGTTTATTTTTTTGGATGTTTTATTTTTGTCTACATTTCCCTGTTTCTATTCTTTTTTAAATGTAATTTTAACAATGTCAAAAAGTTGTAAATAAATTTTGTTGTTTATTATTATTAACATCTAAAAGCTTGTGGGCTGGAATGCATCTTGCATGGTGCTGTGAAAGGAAAGAAGTTATTTGAAGGGATGGGAGAGTGGTTCTGTGAAACATCCATCTCTGTGTTTACCCAAGGAGCAATCCAACACAGCAGTATAAAATTAGCGTAAAGTTTCATGGGTACCATTTCTCACTGTCAGAAACTGAGAGAATATCAATGGATGAGCATTAGGTGACCATGAACATGAATTGGTCAGAAATTGTGTTGCAGCAAACCTTCCATTTTGTGAGAGCATTGCACTTATATAGATTGGTGGTAAGCATTATACATATGCTGTACATGTGAAGCATAAGCTAACAGCAACATTAACTAATGCTTTATTATGGGCACTTTGATCTTATGTGCCTTTAAATATTCTGCCTAACATCTTTGTGCACAATACTACACTTGAACTGGTTCTTGGTTGTAATTAATGTTAAATACAATTTAATTCTTTTTAGTATTGATAACTACTAATCTTGACAATTTTCATATTACAAGCACATATAGGCCTTTTTATTATGTCAATGTGCATATCGAAAGTTGCATGATCAGTTAAAGATTTATTTCCCCAATTTACCATCTACAGCATTTATTGGTGAACCTGACATGTGTAACAGGGATTTAATTAAATGAAAGTGCAGACATTACTTTTCATTCCATTTTTGTGCCACTAAAATAACACACTCATGTGCTATTTGTTAGCATAAAACATTGTGTGTATGGAATTCTTTAAATTTATTTATGCAATCTTGAATTATAAACTTTATTAATACTAACTTGTTAATGTATGGCTTTAGCTGGTGTAATGTAATATGTTAAATTCTGCTCAAAGAAATAGTGGATTAACCCTCTCACACTGTGACTTGTATAAGTTGTTCCTGAGTAAACCTTTTATTTTAATTTTGTGTGTAATGCACTGACGCATTATTTGATTTGATTCTAAAACAATGTCCAAAGAAGAAATCTGAATAATTTTACATGCAAATTGTTAAGTCCCAAGTGACTACAAATAGCTTGTATCATGTAGCTTCATTGTAAAAGGTCTGAGAGATGACAAGACAATATGTGAATTGCGAACACTTTCTTATTAGCATAATTTTAAGTCTACAAGATTTCTCTTATAGATATTAGACTCTGCTATAATTACATTAAAATTATATTCAACTAAATCGGGGCAATTAGTTCACCATGCTTGATGTACTGGTTATCAAGACTTTGTAAATAAACCAAATTAAAATATACACTTCCCTATTTACATACAATAGAATATACCACCTTCATTAGTTCAGTCAAATATCCAAAGTTCAGTTCTCCTCCCTGCTAACACACATATAAAGTGGCAACTGATCCATAATATGTTGGGATGTTAAGTGAAAGTGGCTGTCTTTAATCTTAAACTTAACTGTGGATTGCAGCAAGTCAAATAAAATGTATGCTAAGGTGCTCTGCTGTTTCTAAAATGCAGAGCTGAAAAGATTCCTTAAACCCATTAAACAAATACTTTAGCACCTTTAAACCTATCTCTAAAGATAAAAGCCAACATTTAAACTTAACTTAAAACGCAAACAGCAAAATGAAACAAAAATATATAGTGAAATGTCACACAACAAATAGAATCAATCTGCTGCTGTAAAACAGTTAAACCTGCACATGGCACAAACTGGCTTTAATGATGCTCTCTTAAAAACTACTGACATACACTTGTAATGAGAACAATAAGTTAGCCTGAGTGTGATGGTCACCAAGATGTTTGTCACAATGTTTCCAACAATCCAATAGGCAATGCCTCAAACAATCACATGAATATGATACATTAACTGAAATGCTATCTTCTGAAACAAAATAAAATAGCGATGGCAAGGGGTTTTACACCCACTGCTGTAGATCATTGATAATTTTGTTGTTACTTTCAGAATAGTGTCCAACTAAAATTTAAACAGACAAGCTTCTTGAACTGAACATATCAGAAGCTATGATGCTGAAGCTTGCGTAGCATTTCTCGCTGTAGCAACTCTGTTCGTGACGGAGGTCTAAATTTACGAGCAGCTAGTGCCTTGGCTTTTATTTTCAGCACATCATCAAATGTGTTAACAGATCTCTGTAATGTGCTTCTCCCAGAATTGCTGTCATGAGGTTGAGCTTCTGCTGACATAGGATCACTATATAGCACATTGTTATTCCATATTGTTATACCATCTTCACCAAAAGATTTTATATTTGGTCCATATTCTGAAAATGCTGATGAAGTATTTTCCAAATAATCGTTGCTGTAGCACCTCACACGCTTAGTGGGGATGTAAGAATCATTTAAGGGTGATAAAGAACTGGAAGAATCTTCTGAAAAACTATTACAGCGTTGCCATCTTCGTTTTCTTGTTAAACGGCTCAAGGAACTCTGTACAGAGTGGCAGTTAGTACTGGGTTGTTGAGGTCTATTACAATCACCATTTGTATATGATTTCTTTGGGAATAGTACTTTTCTTCCATCTTGAATAATTTCATTACAATTTTTGTTATCACTTGTGAGTTCAAGGCTTAAAGGATGTTCAACTGAGTTTAAATTGCTTGTACTTGCACATGCAGAGAAGTTTACCTCAGTTAAATTTTTTGCTGATATGTCTTTTACATATGGGCCATTTCCTTCTAAGTTAAAACCCTTAAAAAATATGTTCTGTGTGCTACAACCAGCTGCTTCAGCATCAACTGGAGGTAAATGTTTCATACCATCACTACTATCTTCTTCAAGGACTGTGTCAGAGTTTTCAGTTGAATGCAATTCATTTTGCATTTTAGTAACACAAGCAGCCACCGAGGAATGTGACAGTGCTTCAACTTTGTTAGACAACTCACTTTTATCCTTAAACTTTCTAGCAGAGCTTGTTACCCCTGCAACAGAGGTATGTGCAGCAACAGTATTAGCATGTTGAACTCGCTTCCTTCCAGAATCAAAATGAATGTCCAGGAGCGGGTCATAATGTGACTTTGGTTTATGCATGGGAACATCATATTCCTCCAGAAAAACAGATCGACGTGGAGCTTTGCGACGTCGCAATCTTCGGGAAGTGTGTCTGCTACTGCTTCGTGTTAACATGGGCGAAACACAGCGTTGAATTCTCAGCCCTTCTGTACTGTTACTTCTTTTTCTTTTGCACTGCAACTTATTTGTGTCACATTCTTTTTGCTGAGAAGATTTGTGGTTAACAGTTGGTACTGGTGTTTTTGTCTCGTATATATAGGACGAGTAAGAATCTTTTGTATCATTTAAGAGATTTTCTTCTTTCTGCGCTTTATTTACATCTACAAGCTTTTTCTCTGCCATTGTTTCTTCATTGTATAACTCCCTGCAAATCTTATTTGAGGATACAGCTCTTTCATTACTATGCAGTGCATTTCTTGGGGACCTTGGAGTATCACTTCTTTTTCCCGTAAATTTATTATCCTCACTGTCATCAGGAGTTGTGTACCATACCCTAGCACGACCATTAAGACGCCTCAATTGTCTTGATTCTTCAAAGCTTTTACTGCGGGTCTTCATCCTTGGAATCCTAGGTTCACTACTAGCACCTTCTGAACTTGATGTGGAACACCTGGATTCAGTTCCCCTTTCATGAACAGCTCCATTTCTTGAACAAGAATCTCTTCTGTGTTTTTGGTTGCTGGGTGTAATGGCAGTGGGAGGGCTTTCAATAGGAACATAGTTAGATATTTCACCTTCAATCTCAGAGTGGTTTTGTACTGCTATATCTGATGTGTTACCATTCAAAGGAAGTGAATCAGCAATGCAACCATGGTCTGGAGCGACAGAAAGCTGGGAAAAGGAATCACTGCCGCTGAATGTCTCACCAGAGGTGTCATGATTTTGAAATTCACCTCCTTCTTGTTCACTGATGGATGCTGAAGTTACTGTAAAGTTCTGCTTGGAAGATGAGATGTTGCTGAATTCAAAGTCTTTTGCATCTGAAAGCTGTGATTCAGCAGGAAGACTGTGGGATAACCAGTTTCGCTTATTATGGACAAAATTTGAAGCCGCAGAAAGAATGTGCTTTAAAGTTGAGAAAGAATGTGGTGCACGATTCTCACGTTGCATCAAACCTGAAAAATTAACGGATTTGAGCTTCTCTTTAACGTCTGCAAATGAATCAGTTTTGCCGAACCAGGTATTGGGGAGCAAACTATTAAATGGGTTACAAACAGAGTACGTGGTTTTCCGGGATGGAATCAAAACGCCTCTTTGGATACATTCAGATTTTTGAGCCTGATTGCTACTAATTCTGTCACACTCAGGTTCTGAAATGAAAGAAAATTTCTGTAAAGCTGGAGATAACAGAGGAGTACTATGCATATATTCTACTGGATTTGAACTTTCAACGCCATCAGAACTTGATGTTAAAGGAATATTTTCACAGCACAAAACAGTCTTATCTGTCATTAGCAAATTCCTATATCCAAGTGGAGATTCTGAAGTTATATGTGCTGCAAGTTGTTGGTTAGATGATTCAGTATGGGGTAGGCTGGGTTCTTGATGTTCCATTTGTTCTGTGCAAGTACCATGCTGCTTACAGGATGTCTTATTTTTGATTGTTGCCACTTTTAAAGTGCGGAGAAAGAACTTTCTGTAGCTCATCTGTAAAACAAATACGTTAACACTATTACTATTAATTCACATTAAATTTCAAAATTTAATTCCTACAAATACTAACATCCTGGTTATTGTGTATAAATCCAATTTATAACAATATTCATTTTTAAACACTCCTAAACCACTTTTCTTGTACTTTTCGCAAATAGTTTTCTAGCTTTATACTAGATGCTCTTCTATTGCTTTCTCTATTACATATCTAGCAGTTAGAGAAAGTATTGCATTCCCTTAAAAATTTGATATCAAGATTTCACCAGAAATATATGTTTTGAAACCTCTTATATCCAAAAAAAGAATTTTTTGAGAGAGATCCATGTTTGGGTGAACACATAACTTAAAAACAAAAGTTGATAAATAGCAAACTTGGTATTTAAATTCAGTACCTTCCAAGGATGTAACACAAAGATTTTCAAGAAAATGCTCCCACATCCCAAAATATCCTTTACATGGAAAATTGTAAGTTACCTTTGATTTTCTGTAAAATGGCACAAACAATTTTTGTTTAAAATGCCAAATATTTAAAATATTTACATGAAAAATGAAAATGTTTATCTTGAATTTTATGTTAATTTCCTATAATTGGTAAACTATAAAAGATAGACAAAAAATGTAGATCTCTTTAAAACACAATTTATTTCAAATAGCTTTTTTTTTTTGCATCAACTGTTTCCAAGATATGCGATGTTATTGGTTTGAATTTTTTCAACATTTTATAAAGCTTTATATTTTAAAAAGTTGCACTAGATGGCAATACTATAGCTAAAAAGCCATCAGCTAGCAGCAGTAATCATGACACAAACAAGTAAACAAGGAAGAAGCTGTGATGTAATCAAGAGATTATGAAACATGTCCTTTTGAATTTATATTTTAAAAAGATAGGTGAAGAGTTGTCACAAAATATTGTAATATTATAATATTTGTAATGCTTCACTAGCTTTACTAGCTTCAATTTTTACTTTCTCTACTATGTATAGCAAATATGGGAAAGTATTGCATTTCATCCAAAAATTTGATACCGAATTTCACCAGAAATACACATGTTGAGGCGCCCTGAATCCAAATAAAGCATTTTTGGAAGAGAGAGAGCGCATGCGCGCGCGTGTGTGTGTGTGTGTGTGTGTGTGTGTGAACAGCATAACTCAAAAACAAAAAGTCGAATAAATACCAAACTTGGTATTTGAATTCAATTAACTTCCAAGGATGCGACATGATTTTCAAGAAAATCCCCAACCCAGACTACACTATACATGGAACATTTTTCGAAAATTTTGATTTTCTCAAAAATGGCTAACAATTTCGATTACAATATCATATGTTTAACATATTTTCATAGCAAATGAAATGTATATTTTGAATTTTCTGGGAATGTCCCCAAAAGTTCTCTTCATTCTGAATGATTTTCGCATAACTGGTACACCATAAGAGATAGGCAAAATTTTACTACACAAAAAATGTAGATCTATTTAAAACCCAATTTATGTAATATACATTTTTTTCTATTAATAATAATTAAATAAAATTAAACATTTCAAAAGACAGCAGAGGCTTGATGAAGATAAATTAAAAGATAAAGATTATAAGTATATTAAAGATAGAGTGACATACAAAGAATGCCAAGGAAGACTGCAGTGCCAAGGAAGACTGCAGTGGCCTTATTTAGGATGGCAACTGGCCACGATTGCCTCGCAGAAAATCTCTACAAGATACAATGCCTACCTACACCCAAGTACACTCTCTGTGAAGAAGATGTCATCCTGAACAAACAACATTTCGCCAAATGCAAAGGCCTTAAAAGTGATAACTTACAGACTTTATATTGGGAAGCCAGAGAGAAAATGATGCAAATCAATTAATCCCCAGTGCCATTGGTGAACAACAGCAACAACACTTTTTTATCGAGTGCACCATTTCCGAGATATTCTTTGTTACTTGTTTAAATTTTCCAATACTTATACTTTTCCTCAAACTGGAATTTATTTCTATTTTTTATTTATTATTATTATGCCCTGGACATGCAAAGAGAATGGAATGCTCCACATAGCAACCAGCTCTTAAAACATTTGACTATCACTTAAAGCCTACCATATTCTCCTTGCACCTACAAGAAAATTAGCAATAGGATAGTTTCTCCAAATGTTTATCTCAATTAACATGAAGTAGATGGAGAATAAGCATTTGTAAAAATAGTTTGTGCAAGAGTAGAGAAAAATCACTTAATACTTCCAAAAGCTCAGTGTGACATTCTCTTAAATTCCTTTGACAGAGAATTGCTATTTGATATATAAACATTCAACCTGCATGACTGTTCTTGGCAGCCACTGCCATCTAGCACCATCACAATATATTGCCTGTGTGAGGGTTCCATTGAACCTACTTTGTTACCTGACTTACATTATCACCAGAAAAAATAGTTATTGTGACTTTTGTGATAACCCTCATTTTTATTTTAGTAGTAAAAGCAATGCCTATAGGCGGTGCATTTAATAAAATTGTATAACTTCTAGAGCAGAGAGTATGCTTTCTGTAAAATTGAAGTTGGTTAATATAATTAGTTGGAGGGAAAAAGTTGGAAGTTGCTCTCTTTAATCCAAAAGCTGACAGCTATCAACTGATCAAATCATATGCTGTCCACTAGTGGGGGGGGGGGGATGAGATCATACTTTATGCCCCCCCCCTTTTTTTTGAGCAAGATGCCTTCTATATTATATTTCACATGTTCAATACACAATAACCATATCCAAAACTTCAACAGCAAGTCATTTCCTACACAAATTTATTCAGAATCACTCTCACTAACAATGCTACAAACAGATACACAACCACATGGAAATGGAACAGCATGTACAATGAGCAGTGTTTTGGAATTATCCTGTATTCAATAAGCAACAAACTACTGTTTAATTAAACAACAACATTTAATATTAAAATTTACTCACTTTTACATCATTAGGTCCAACAACTTTAAATGAGAAGTATTCTGGTTTAAAACTATTTTCTTTTAATCTATGACAACTACATCTGGTTCTGGACTCCTGCTGGGAACTGCTGGATTCTTCGCAACAGGCTCTTGAGCTACAAAATAAAAATAAATATTGTCAAAGCTGAAGAAAAGGATTGAATGAATGATCCCCATTTTCAATAAACAGAATATTTCTACCTGTTTTCATCCATGCGCCAATGCATACATCACCTTAAGATGCACAATCTACATTTAAATTTACACCTTACTTATGGAAGAGCAAGTATTACATTCGACCAAAAATTTGATTTGCAATTTCACTAAGAATGTAAATCCTGGAGTCTCGTAAATCTATTTTATATACACATATACAAATGTAAAAACAAATATGTATTACGTTGATATTGTAATGAAAAGAAGCTAGAAACAGTGATGTGTATTGAATTTATTTAAAGGTGAGTCAGAATTGTTACACTAACATCACTTAAGTTTACTCACTTAAATTACATACAAATTCAAGAAGACCCATTAAAATTACATTTAAAAGCCTTCAATTAAACCATCCAGACAGACACTGATAAATCTAGATTAAAACCAGACCACCCCACTTTACCAAGAATGTATGCTCTACCTAAAATACACAAACCGGGTAATAAGATGAGACCAATCGTCAGCAATATTGATTCTCCTACCTACAAACTGGCAAAATGGTTAGTACAGAGATTCTCTTCACTACCAAAATTCAATAGTAAAAACATAATGAATTCAGAAGATTTAATACAGAAGATAAAATCCCTGGAACTCGAACCAGAAGACAGATTAGTTTCCTTTGATGTCACTGCACTATTTCCAAGTGTCAACTCCTGCGTCAATTAAAGAAATGGCTACAGCAAACTAACCTACTTGAAGAAGAAATAGAAGACCTCATACAACTTACCAATTTATGCATTGCACAAAATTGTTTTAGTTTCAATAAGAAGTTCTATCAACAACCAACTGGTCTAACCATGGGCAACCCACTTTCACCCTTCTTGGCAGATTTATTTATGAGCTACTTAGAAACACACATAACAACTTCCTTTCCATACATGTTTAAAGTTTGGCACAGATATGTTGGCGACATCTTCGCTGTTGTCCCTAATAGGTTCATACAAGACTCCTTAGCCTTACTAAACCTACAGAACCAATCAATAAAATTCACCATAGAAATAGAAAAAGAAGGCATGCTACCATTTTTAGACCTAAAAATCATCAGAGAACAAAAGAACCTAACCTTTGGCATATACAGGAAGCCAACACACTCTACTAATTACATAAAAAATAAGAGTTTCAATCCAACCACACACAAACATGCAGTACTAAACAGCCTAACACATAGACTGGTATATACCCCCTTAAATAAAAAAGAATACCAGTTAGAATACCAGCATATAGTAGACACAGCAATACATTATGGGTACAACAAAGCAACTATTGACAAAAAAATTGCAAAATTCAAACGACAGATGCACATCAGAAACACAACAAATCTCAGCCAGCAAGATAAAGAGCTAAAGTTCAAGAAATTCACATACCACCCAGGAACATTTCACAAATTTAAGAAGGTTTTCATGAAACATAACATCAGCCTAGCTCCACAGAACAAATTTAACATAGAGAAATTACTTTGTAACAAGTTAAAAGACCCTATTCCACAAGACAAAAAAGCTGGAATCTATAAAATCAATTGTTCAGATTGCAATAAAGTATACATAGGTAAGACAAAAAGAAACTTAGAAACTAGGCTAAAGGAGCACATGAGATGTATTAAATACAAACAAATGGACAAATCTGCAGTTTCACACCATTTTTGGATCACTAATCACAACATCAAACCCAATATTACATTAGTCAAACCAGCCAAATTTGCAGCCGAATTAGATGCATGGGAGAAGATCACCATTCTAAAACACAACACACATCTAATGAATTTTGATTTGCCGCCACCAAATCCTCTCTGGAAGTACATTTCTCCACCACAGGATCCAGTCCAAAAAACGGAAACACCAACAACACGGCCCAGTCGAATTAACTTCTGAGGATGGGAACAACCGTTTCCCGAAACATGTTAAGTGAGTAAACTTAAGTGATGTTAGTGTAACAATTCTGACTCACCTTTAAATAAAAACAAATATGTATGTTTGCAAGCTAGTGTTTCTCTCACCGTAATAGCATAAACCAAAACCAAATGAAAAATGGCAACGTTAGCATCTTTACAGTGTGCAAGGCAAAAAATGTTCAACACTTTAAACTGGAAAGGTGTAAAAAATATGTTGTTTTCTGTTCTCTTAATAATGGCTGCAACAATTTTGAATATATTTTAAACACAATGACAAATAAGTGACATATCTTGGATTTACAGACTGATAATCGTACCTCTATGTAGAGATGAATTTGATGAAAAACATAACAAAATGCAGCTTTAAAAAATGGTTTTAGTACAGACTTAATAAATAGAAAGACTAATAAATTTAAATATCAGAAAGCAGTTAAATATATTTCTACTTTAAAAAAGATATAATTATAAATTTAAAAATTTCACTGATCAACCTAATATGCTACTTTTCCATAAAGAACCTCCTCAAATGGTCCCCCAGGACCTCATGGGGCTGAGTGCATCCCCTACCAGGTCTCCCAATGGGAAAAATCCCCATATACATATGGGAATTGCACCTGAGTCCCCTAACCCTACAGGGAGCAATGTTACAACACTATAGAGATGGTTTCAAAATAAATACAGCATAAAAAGTATTAAAAATTTAAAATTCTGCCAATCATCAAATCAACTGTTATGGTCATATTTACATTGAAAAAATTAAACATTACTTATAAACTTAAGCTAGTTTGGTTATTTAATCATGAATCAAACAGAAGCTAAGTTTTAAAATAATTAAATGGAGCTAAGGAATTAATGATTTGAGAGAAAATCTTTATTATACAGAATAAAGCTGTGTAATGAATTTTGAAATGCCCCCAACTGATTCTTTTACTGACTTCATTTGCTATTTATTAATGGTTCACTGTGTGTTTAAATTTCCCAGATTTCAACTCCAGTGTATTTTAGATAATCAAGAATTTACAATAATACTATCATTTAAAGTCAGCTTGAGAGAATTACCTGCATAATCCAGTAAACAGATTTGATCCTCCTGAGATGTTTCGGGAATGGGTAACATACGGCTGGCTGGCACCATTTGTGTTGGTATTATGGGAACGTAGAGGCTGGTTGGCTGCATATCTGCCATGTGCCAATGATTGCTGGGAAGAGCACTGACCTCTTGCTGCAACAGAATCATTCAGTATAATGTAGATGTAACAAGTACTGATAAAAAGAAAGAAAAAAATTATTTCATATTGATAATTGGAACTGAAATATTGAACTTGCTTTCAACCAACAAGGAACAATATGACACTGATATTTAATGTGAATAAAAAGCTGTATGTGAAATTTGACTGCCAATGGACAATTTTGCCAGGAATTTGATAATGGAGGATGTCATGACTTTCTGCAAGCATTCTCCAATCACTTGACATGCTTGCATGTACAGTAAACCAGGGTGCTTATGAGGGACACCCAACTAATTAAACATTCTAATCTTAGCAATGCTCCCTGCATGTTACAGTCTAATTACATTAAGGAGGCAATGTAGTTGCAGCAGAATAAATTTCTGTTATGCTTGTTCCCTTAAAAATACAGTAGAGGTTGAATTCTGAAAAGACTTCATATTTTAATAGTACACAATACAATTTAAAAACCAGTAATGTAATTTACAGTAAAAACAATGACTGCTGAATGGTCTTTTTGGGGTGATCTGCTAATCTCAAAAGCTTGATGTGAATTTGGTTTTGGGTATGAAGCAGCATATCTGTAAATGGTAGTGTGTTTGAATTTTATTTAACATTCTGATTGCTAATTCAGTCAAGTGTAAATTTATGTTCCAGAAACATACCTTTAGTTGCAATAAAAAATGACAAAACTAATTCTCAATGGTCAGATTATCTTCCCTATTATATTTAATATTAATTCTTCAGAAATTCATCAGTAAATATGTGTTTATCTTTCAAATAATAAATGGACAGTTCTAAATTTTAGGCTACCTTTCATGCAAGAGCATTTATTGTTTTAGTTATTCTATTACTTTTCTTTAGTACATTTAATCCATTCTAGTGTTTTGGTGAAATACATTTCATTTTATTGTGAAAAAGTATTTTCATCACACATTTCTTATTTGCGATTCATGATTGCAATTAGTCATTTTAACATTTTTTGCCCTGATTTTCCCTACTACTAAGTTTTCATGGGAAGAAAAAATGACAGAGAACACAAAATCTTTATGCATCACTTTAAAGAGGAATCTTCAAGCATTTATAACATGTTATCTTAATCTTTTCGGTTGCAGCAAAATCTTTTTGTAAGATTAAATGTGAAATATTCTAAAATTTGCTTGCACTTTAAAGGATATTGGAAAATTCTCCAGCTGTCAACGAATTAAATAATGTGGTGAATATAAACGTTGTTTCAGGGAGAGTTGGTATGGGTGTAAAACTACTAAATTTAGATTCCCAATATAAAGATTGTATATAGAATTCCAGCCAAGTAAAACAACCATATAATTCCAAAACTAAAAGATTAAAACAGTAAAATTAAACAATGTCTGGCTAGTAAAAAGGACAATTAAAATTAAAGCATGGGCCTATAGGAAAACCAGTAAAAGAGGAACTGATTTTACTACAGTACAGCACAGCACATGACAATAAAGCAAAAGTAAAAGCACTGGGATAATATACTGCTTGCTAGAATGCATCCCCGTATAAAACCTAAAACATGTTCCACAGCAGATAAAGGAGAGATTTTCTGACAAACTATAGAAACTTGTAGCAGAGCTAACACTGGCACTGGATTAAGATGTCATGTCATCAGAGGCGCATTACAATAAGCGCAAAGTAGTGGGGTCACCAACAGTAGATGACAAAAGCTAAAACAAACTGCTGCTTTCAAGTTTGTAATATAAATTGAGTGCATTCACACACACAACTAGTTTCATCCTCTACTATTAAACAAGAAGGTTTAAGCTATCAAATAGAACTAATCAAGTTATAGTTTACAATCATGATTTATAGCTCCATATTATGCAATCTATTTCACATACAGCATTCTCTGATTAAAAATTTACAATGACAAGTCTTTTGTTAGAAGACAGAAGGAAGTAATATTATAATGCATGGTATAAGCCACATTTAACATCCTTCCATATTTGCTGCAAAGTAGGAATAGATGTAGGACAATATTTGGAACGGTATACAAAATTAAAATTAATACAGCAACTTCTATGTAAAAGATGACAAACTCAGAATGACATTTTGTCCTTACTTCCTTTTAGCTTGTAACACAAGAGATTACTTGTAACCTATTAGCCTAAATAACACCTGAATATTTGATACTTTCACATATTAAATGTACGTCTATATATAAAAGCTGAAGGGAAGTGAAACATTATCACTTCTATGGTTTATGCTGATATTCAGAAAGACAACATTTACAATGATCACAAAAGATAAATACTAAATAAATAAAACTCAAATAAAAAATTAATGCACACAAAATGAAGCAAATTTGCAAGTGGTTTAAAAGCCATATTGAATGCTTCCACATATATTTTTGAAACATTACTACCATTACAAACCTTGTCATGTCTAATAATTACTTCTATAACTATTAATAATTTGTGGTTGTGTTGCAACATCTTTTCATAACTTAAGTTTAATTTTTATTTCACACTTTATTCTCTTTGTCTATTTAAATTAAATATTAAAATTGGCAGAATATTCTGAACACAATGTGGAAGCAACACAGATATGGTATATCTGGAAAAATAAGATTACTGAAATAAAGAGGAAAAAGAAAAGGGAGTGAAGGATTTATTCGCCAACATGGTAATGCACTACTAGATTTTGTTAATGCAGTATCATTTCACAGGAATGGCTTTTTCTCTTTTTAAATAGCAAATATCTTTCTCGTTAGATAGAAAGGAAATTAAATGCTAATACCATCTGAAAGACTTTCCTGAAAGGTAAATTTTTTTATTTTAGGAACACAATCAACTTTTATATAGAATTTCTTGGATTAATTTTTAAATCTGAAATCATATTCTCTTATTGACATATCAACCTTATTACCATAGTTGTTATTTCACACTAGCCAGTATAGGGGCAAAGTATAAAGGACATTTGGATTTGAAAAATTCAGGTCAGAGCTAGGATTTGAACCAAGGATTTGGCTTTCATAAAAACATTCATTAAATTAGAATTTCCCAACTTTTTGATTTCCTATTTTAAAAATGTAGATGTTCAACAGCAGTATGTTAACCTATAGTGCATTAGTTTTTGAGCTAAGTACAACCATGCACCTTTTTCTTCTTTTTTTTTTCCTCCCAACTAAAAGGTCTGTTCACCGAAGCATCCAAGATGTCCACAAAAAGATAATAGGGTACATTTTAGCATGCGCCATCTTCAATGGTTACCTTTGCCAGAAGCAGCAGCTAAAGCTTGGCTTAAAAAGGGTGCTAGAAATATCATACTTCCTTTCTCACAAGCAAAATACATATAGCAAGAACTACTCGTCATATCCTGGTCTCAGCTGTGTACCTAGTTCACCACTTCACTAAGATTATAACTCTGTCAAGGCTGTCTCAGATCTTGATTGCAATCTTATGTGCATGTTCTCTGCTGGATGAATTATATGCATTTATGGCCCACGTGCATGTTTTGTTTCGTTTTGTTTGTTGCTGTTTAAAGTGGACATAAATATCTTATTTAGCATGCAACATAAAAGCAAGGAATTTACAGATTCATGATAAATCACTGGTGCCCCTAGATGATGGGCTTGAAAATATCAAGTTTATTCTCTCTCAGAAAATTACTAACATAACTGTTTATATTTTACAAGCTTGAGATAAGACAGGAAAATTGTTTTGCTTTTTTTTTTTAAAAATACTGATTGCATCTGTTTGTTGATTCCTTCTAGAATATAGTTGATTTGCTATGTGCAGCCTTTGAATTAAAGGTTTACTCTAAGCAGTATAACTTCTAACAGAGATTAATGCTCTGTGTGCCGTGGTATGCAAAAATCTTTATCACCACATCTGTGCTGAAGATTAGGTTTTGCCTCTTGTTGAAGTAAATCCACAAGGTTTAGATTCTAATGGGCTCTATGGCCAAATACGGCATATTCTTTTTACTCGCCAGAATATTTGGACACTAGCTTCCTATCATTTTACTCTCCCATTGTAAACTGTGTACATGGGTTTATGCTGTTCAAATGCCAAAATCCTCTGCAAGTTCAGTCTCCATGGCTCCAAATAAAAGATGTGTCATCCACATAAATGAAACAGTATCCGGGTTTGAAATGCAAGTATACTTAAGTTGTTGCTTCAAAGATCTCATTATCAATTTTCCATCAGAGAGTCAACACAGCTTCTCGTGATGTCATTTTGCTTTTTAAATTCATAATCACCCAAGAAGTAATTCAAGCGTAATAGATGTTGAAAAAGAATCTCTTGTATTCTTTACAGAATATTATGCATTTTCAGCTGTAAAATAGTATTATTTCCTGATACCTTGCTTAACAGAGAAGTCAGTGACGAAAATGGCCAAAACATCACCAAGGTCTCCTGTATTTCTGCACACAGAATCAGTATGGGGTTATATAGAGGAATGAAGCTCAGGCATGATTTTTGGCTGTCATACATGTGCATGCAAACAATCAGCAAATCTGCAGAATGCACGGAACACAGAATCAAGGCCATCCTATTGTGTTTAATTGCTTTTAAAAGTTTTTTTTCTACTCAATAGCACAAGTTTTGAAAGAAAATCTTTCTGCAGTAAATAGTAACAACAATGAAAGACGAAAATCCCCAATTCATTCCGTAGCTTTCCCAAAAATCCATAAAAGTACACAAAAGGCTGTTTGGAAATTACCCTGTAGCATATATCTACCAATAGAAATTCCTTGGTTAAAACTGTCATACAAACACTGTTTTCTAATATCGGTATCTTTCATAAGAAACTCGTGCAAAGAGTAGCTCTATCAAGCTTAGATATATGCACATGCTAAAGTAACACGATCACAAACATCATAATTTAGGGCATTAAGATTCTTTGTTCTGACAAGTTTTAGCATGCATGCACTTTATTCCTTTGTAAAGACAAACAGAATGAAATAATATCAAGAGTCCTTAATTGCCCGTAGGTATCCAAGAATTGAAATTATTAGTGCATCAGATGTCAAACATTCTCTGTAAAATTTTAAATTACATCACTCTTAATGATTGCCTGGATATATTTGAAGTGCTCTGAAGTGAATACTATGGTGCTTTCTAAACTGTAAATTTGAGCTATGGTCTACTGAACCCTTCCAACAATTTTCTACTTTTCATGAAATTCTCTCAACTGGTTCAGATTATATAGTGTAGCTGGGAAATGTGACATCACTTGTCTTTTAGATTAACACATTTTTTTTTTGAGTCCATTGTTTGCATGGTTAGTTGAAGTCTGACTGCTGGCTAGTTCCATGGGTGCAGGCTCCTGCTGACCTAAGAAAGCGTTCAAAATCACAAGATGGGATTCCAAAGTCTTTTTTCCAGGTGCTAAGAGCTAAAGGATATCTGATAGGTTTATAAGTTTGGCTTCCTTGTGCCAAAATGGTTGGATATGAAAAGTCTACAGCTCTTTTCATACTTCTCCTTTGCTTTTATTAATACTTTCAGTGTAGTTATTGGGTTACTAAGTTTTCTCTATTCAATCCTTTAATGATACCCTATAAGAATGAAGAAAACAAGTTATTTAAAAACTTTGCTGGTAAAATGTAACAGAACTTGAAGTTAAAACATGTGCTTTTCCTTGGATGATAGATGTCTGAGAGGTGCTCAAAGTGTAGATTCCAAATGTCCACCTCGTATAAAAACAAATGTGATGCAAATTGTTTCTTTGCCAGTTGCTAATAACTCAAGATAAGAAAAATGCAAGTACATTCTCCTCCAAGCTTTTGTTTCTCCATTAGGTATCTTTCTGAGTTGATCTTATTATCTCGAGTTGTACCATGATTCCCAGCAACCATTTGAATTGTCTTACATCAACATATGACGTGTTTCTTGATTAAGTGGTGGAATAAGTGATAAGCTGAAAGATGTTTAACCTACTTCAAATCATATTCTTCAGCTGCAATGGTTTTGAATGAATTGCATATCTACTCTTCTATCATAAATGCTGATTGGATGCAATGGGTATATAAGTTAACTTCATCTTAGTTTTGTAACATGTGATTGATTGATTGATCACGCTGTGTAGTAGAATTCAATATTCCTGAACAGTGCTCACAAGGGATTCACAGAACTAAATGCAAACAAATCATAATAATGCTCACTTATCAGCATGAACCATTATTATTCCAATTCTTATCATTCTTCAAAGGTATGATATTTTCTGTTCATCATTCTTAAGCTTTTATTAGTATTGGATTGTCTAACTGTATTGCTGTCACTTGGCTGCTATAGAAACTGTACACTAATCCAAGACTCCCTTGTGCAACTAGAGAGTATCTTGAGAAAGCGAAGTCCAATTGGTTGAAACCTTAATTCTTCCTGAATGTGAACATGAGTTACCATTGAACTATCTTGCTTTTCCGAACACAAAGTCTTGGTTCCTTCCTTTGGTATTGCTATAAAGCTGCAGTGCAATATTTATTCATATTACTGAAACTACATGCATTAAAACTTAATGCTGTGCAAACTTTTTATCTAAGAAGTATGGAAAGGGAAAACAAAAAGAAAGGTTTACACAAACACATGCACACACATTACTCTATCATACACTTGCTATTTTTTTTACAACAAATGCAATGATTTCTCCCTTTAGTGCTAAGAAAAAAAGAGAAAATTAAAAAATTGTGGCTCACTTTTTTTAGAAGAATACACAGAATACAAAATAAACAACTGTAAAATAATTAGGATATTTAGTTAATATAAATTCTTACAGAAAAAACATATCAATAGAAAGATATTACAGTCTGAATACTGTAGAAATGAAGCGAGCTCATTTAGGAGTTGGAGAGTTTGAAGAATAAATTGATAAACCAAATCAACCTAACCAATAATTGTGTAAAACAAACAAAATAAGCTTCCTCAGAAATCCTCATAAGTTGCAGACATTTATTGTCTTTACTGAAGCACTGAACTAGAGAAAATGGGAAACCTTATACTAATATCAAGAGTAGAAGCAGTGAACCTTTCTAGTCTCTCATTTCCTTGTACATAAATTTGAAATGCAGGTAGGTTCTGCTGAATCAAACATATGAACTCGTAACTTGAGAGATTTTCTCACATACTCAAACTTTCAATTAAAGTCATGCTTTTAGCATGAACTTCAACTGAGTGCATAGAAAGAAACTGGCACTCTTTCATTCCTTAAAGAATTATATTCTGCTGTTCATAAATTTGAAACCACTGTATATATTAAGAACGGTATCAAATGATTATAGATAGGCTAAGCTGCAGCGAGCTTTCATGCACTCTTTTATGTCAGGAATAAATCTACATAAACAAAGAAAACAATGAAAATGGGAGAAAAAGGAAACAAACGAAATGGAAAATCAAAACAAATCCAACACATTTCCTTTGCAGATGTTGCATTCAATTCAGCCTTTTGATATAAACGTAAGACTTTTGAACACTCAATTCTGGTTCATGCCTTTTGTTCTAATTAGACACAATATTTTCCTTCATGTTCGCCTTCTCTTGCAGGCATTTAACAAAACCCATGTACTGACTACTTAAAAGTGCCACTCCCAAAAGCTAGATGACTAGATATTTCAACAACAGTGCAATGATCCTCAAAGTACTGACCATTGTTGGGTATGTTACAGCCTGTCCTCTCATGAGGTAGTTCTCCAGCAGATTTTCATCGCAAGATCCAGCAGCATTAGATGTAGCAGATGGGGCTTTTGTTCCACTTGATTCCAAGACAGTAATTTTCTGCCTTTTTACGGGTGGGTCCTGTGGTGAAGCACCGATAACGCCATATTTAACCCTTGTCAGTGCTTTAGGAACGGGCCCAGCATCGTCAGGGATCATAGGCAGTTGGGGAAGGGATGTAGCTGTAAAGTTGTAGTTGGCTTCTGTAATCTTATCTTCAAAAGCCTCCTCAGCTGGTGGACTGTCAGGAATGACCACGTTAACATCTCCTTCTATGCAAAAGCCGTGTTCATCTTCCACTGCTGCTATTGTAGTAACGGGGATGGTGGTTCCATCACCCATTTGCACTCCTTCTCGAGCTTGGGACACCTCCTCTACAATCTCTATTTCATCATCACTGTCATCAATAAGAATGGGCTTTGGCGAAGGAGTCTGACGAACAGACGAGACAGTAGGAGTGGTTAAAGGAGTTAGGGTAGAAGGTGGTTCTTCTTGGGACCTACCAAGTACGTGCTGAGACCTTGCATTGCTCCTTCTTCCTCTTGATCTGGACTGATCTGCTATATTTGGTGTAGACCCATTACTGCCATTTGTTTCTGCTCCAGGTTCATCATTTCTTTCGTGAGCATTTGCCAACATCTCGTTACATTCATTACATTCCCATTTGGGATCTGTCCATTTTAAGTTACCACATCCTAAGTGTACCCCCTGAGAACCACACAAATGGCACAATACGAGCTCCCAGCGAGTTCCCTGCATGTCATAACTTCGACCTTTAGGACAGAGACATCGGGTTGGGGAATCACAACGGTTATGGCGATGCAAAAGTTCTTGGAAGGCATTAGGGACAAGTTCCCAGGATGCATCTCTTTCTGGGATGTGTATCCCATAGTTTAACATGGTAGTCTGGAATGTGCTTTTGTTGTTACACAAGGGACACTTGAAGAAGTAGCCAGCACTCATTGCCAGCTGCTGGACACAGTTCCTATGGAACCATGCATTCTTACGACAGCAAGAAGCCCACAATGTACTGTTTGTTGGCCTGGGTACCACATCCTCATAACAAATTGCACATGTCTGTCGGCCTCTCTGTAGAGATGGATCCACTTTCTGCATAGGACGATGCGATGAACAATATGACCTGCAAACACAATAAATGCTACATTTAGGCTAACACTATCAGACAAAACTTGTAAATAAAATGAATTTTAGGCATTCTAATTGCTGAATGAATAAATAATTTATTTCTTCACACGTTACATTACAGGTTCAACTGAAAGGAAAGCTAGCCATGAAAGCTGTTAAGAGTTTGCTTGTGCAAAACACCCATGCTAACAATGAACTGGTTGGAAAGGCTATATGAAGCTGTAGTGGAGTCAAAAATGTTATATGGAATAGAAATATGGGGGGTGGCAAAGGGATGGATTAAGACTGATATAGTCCATAGAATGTTTTGTAGAGAAGTTCTGGGTTTACCCAAGAGTTCACCAAGGGGCGTGGCACTGGCAGAGCTAGGAAGGATAGGGAGAAAAGGTATAATAGTGGAAAGAATTTTGAAGTATTGGCATAGATGTTTAAATTTAGAAGATAGTAATATATTAAAAGAATGTATACAGTTCCAAAAAGCTGTTTTAGAGGAAGAGTGTTGGATTGGGGAAATGGGAAATGTGCTAAAAGAAATTGGCATGAGGAATATTTTCCTATTAGACAAATATAATAACAGTGGGTTTTGGAAAGAAGTGAGATTGAGGGTGGAAGATATCGAGAAACAAGAGATATGGGCTAGTTTTGAGGATAAAAGATCATTGATCTTGTATAAATCAGTTAAAAGAAATTGGGGAAGGGAGAAGTACGTAGATATATGCAATCAATTTGGTAGAATAGGTCTTGCATGGATGCGCACAGGAGTATTATTTTTAAAAAGGAATGGATATAATAGTTCGGGGAGATGTATTATGTGTGATAAATCGGGTAGTACTTTTCATTGTCTAATAGAATGTGATAAGGTTAAAAGGTGGAGAGAGGTTATATGGAATAAAAAATGCGACAAGCTAAACAAAGAAGCAGTAGCATTAAGAATGTTGGGAAGCACAAAAGTAGGAACAATTAAAATGATGGGGACATTTTTAGGCAACACAAGGGATAAGTGGATATGGAGCTTAAGAAAGGTACAGCAGAACGGACACAGGTTGGAAAGTGGAGAGATGCTATAGTAGCTTTATCCCATATATACAGCCTAGGGGCTAAATATGGGTGAGCTAGAAAACTGGAGCACTATACATAAGTTTTAGATGTAAGCTTTATTTGTATTATTGTAATAATGATGAAATAAATATTACATTACAGGTCAACTTTTTTGTTGTGATGCACTTATCTGTATGTACAGTAGCTGGACTATTACATTTATGTTCTGGAAAGGGTGTTGGGTCAGTAGTAACAGACAGCAGGTATATACACAGCATGAGATAAGGTGAATGTTGCTCTATGCAAGGGGAATACTGCCAGTCATTCTGCTCCACCTTAGACTACCTTCTTCTCCTCCTCTGCATTTCTGCCATGTCATAACAAACAAATTGACCTGTACATTATATTCTGTTGCACCTGGAGGTGATTGATATTGAGGACAGGGGAACTCATCTTTAAAGGCTAGCTTCTGATGAACATAAAGTGAACCTACATTTAAAGTTATTTACTATGAATGAATGAATGAATGAATGGATTTATTGTACAATATGTTCTACAGTTTGGTTTACAATCCATACAATGTATATTCGTATATCATTTTACCCCTACATCTATTGTACAATTTGTCTGGTTCTTGTTTTCTTATTGGGCCACTCAGATTGCTTGGCTCCCTAGCCTTTTCACTCACTGAGCGGACCTTGCTTCTCTTACTTTTCTCTACCATTTTTTTTTCTTTCTTCTTTACCTTCCTTAATATTCTCCCATGTCCTTGATTTTGTTTCTTAGAACCTTTTATTAAGTCAATCATATCTTTAAGATTTCGCCTTCCTTCATTTTCCTACATCTAACCAAATTTAGTCCGATTAATTCTTTGTACTCATTCTATACTTTTGGTCAATTTTCCTACTTCATCTCTAATTTCCCCGCTATTACTCAACCTTACTCCTAAATAGTCACATTCTTTGATTACCTCCAGTTCTTGACCACCTAGATACCATTTCTCTTCTTTCCTCCATTTATCACTTAGTACCTATTTATATTTACCTTAATTCTCCATTTTTCACACCTTCTTGAATTTCATTTATTGCTTTTGTAACTCTTATCGATATGGTGCCTACCATAAGATCGTCTGCATATAATGAACCTGAACCTGGAATCTCCTTATCTCTTATTACTGGACAATGCTAATTTCTTATTTTTACTCCTAATATATCATCTATGAATAGGTTAATAACTTGAACTCAGTTTATGTCCCTGTCTTAATCCTATTTTTTTATTGCGTGACAATTTACTCCCTTTCCCTATTTGTTCTTTGTTTTATCCTGATACGTAAATTTCTCCATTGCTTTTCTAAGTCTAGTATGCCTGGACACTGGGTCGACACTTTCTTCCCCTTGTAGCATTACCCTTCCTTCTCTAAAATCTATTATTTTATACCCTCCCCCCTTCTTGCAATTTCCTCCGCTTCATTAACTGTTCTCAGTCTTATTACTTCCCCATTTCTCACTCGTATCACTCCCTCCACCGCATCCACATTTCTTGCTGCACTGTTAATCATCTGTTCTCTCGGCTTCTCCTTCTTTGCATCTCTTCTCGCCCCGCCAATACAACCAATGTTAGCTCCTGCTCCTCCTCCCTAGCTGCTGCTTCTTCAGTCATCTGTTCTCTCGGCTTCTCCCCACTTCTCCTCCTTTGCATATCTTCCCGCCCCGCCGCTGCTACCAATTATAGTTCCTCCTCCCCCTATATGGCTGCTGGATCCTCCTCCCTATTTTCTTCTGTCCTCCTTTCATGACTGTTTCTCGCATCTGTCGAGTTTGTGATTTGATCAGCTGTTTTCTGCTCCTTTCTCCAAACTACTGACTCAGCTATTCTCTTGGTTCTTTGACTTGTGTGTGTCCTGGGCCATTGCTTCTGTTGATGTTTGCACATTTTTTCTTGTTCATTCCTCCGTATACTCATACACCATTTTTCTCCTTCCACGAATAATTTTAAACCTTTCAAAAATGCCCTTTTCCCAGCTGTTCTTGCTTCTTTCATCCTGACAGTTAGTTCTTTTTTCAAAATTTGTTATTCTCTCGTATAGTCCTGCTCTATAAAGATTTTTGAGCCTCTTAACCTCCTGGTGTTCCTTAAAATTTCCCTTTTTTTTTTTCCTATTGTCGTTATTCTTATAACAATGGGTCCTTCCATGATCCCGTACACTACTTCTTCTAGGTTTCTGTACTCTTCTGGCACTCCGAAAATTATGCAGTTCTTTCTTCTCTGTCCTGCTTCGAATCTTTTCTCTATATCTACGATTTTATTCTTGCAATCCATTATCTGCTGTACCATCTCTTCTCTCTGCTTCTTCATAACCTCCTTGAGTCGTCTTGAATTTTCCTCGGATTCCATTAGCTGGTTCATTTCTGCCGGTCCTCTTTTCACCTCTACTCAACCAATTATTCAGCTCCTGCTCCGCACAACCTTCTCCTACCACTGTCAGCACCAGACCAAGTTATTTACTAACAAACATGACAGTTACATTATGTGTGTATTTCATTCTATGTTTGGAATTCAGCAGTTGCAATTGCTTCATTGTTTTATTAAACACTTTCTAGTTATCAGCATCACACACAATGATGGCAACAACAGCAATGGTGGTAATAAAACTAGGCAACAGTATATTGGTATCTTGGACCAAATCATTGTGTTCTAGTTAATTTTTGGTGCAAAAAAGACATTTGCAATTTAAAAGCTTAAATCAAGTATGGTTTTAGAGATAACAGTGATATATCACTAATTTTACTGGAAAAATTGAACAAATGCATCTTAATTTTTCTTCAAGAGTAAAACAATACGTTATAGTTGATGCGGTAATTTGTATCACAAATTACTTAAATGTAAATAATGATTGTAATATGAATATGCATTTTTATGTGACATTGATTTCAGATGTTTATTGATTGTAAATATTGTTGAGAAGTAAGTTTTTAATGCCTTACTGAAACTGTTTATAATAGCGCAATAATGCAGCGAAGGGGTGAGCTGTTTATCATTATTGGAAACAAGGAAGTTACGTAATGTTGGCGCATTTTCGGTAGAAACTTCTGGAATGTGTTCTCCCTAAAGCAATATGTATTCGTGGTTTTCATTGGATATTAAGATAGACGCTAATGTTGCCGCGTTTTATTAGCCAATAGTAATTCATTTATAATCTTTAGGCATATCGTTGAGTGGGAGTATAAATAGAAGCTAAGTTAGAGGTAAGGTCAGTCGGTCCCCCAGTTCATCAAAATTCCTAGCATATTACATGTCGTCAGTCAGTCCTTCAGTTCGCCGAAAGCATTCATACACTACACGTCGTCTTCAGTCAGTCAGTTCGTCGAAAGTATTAGTTCGTCATACATCGGATATAGATTCACAAGTTACGCGCAGCAGAATTATGAAAGATCTAAAATATGGTAAAGTTAATTATACAAAAGGTTGAAGTACGTTGATTAAAAGTGACCAGTAAGAAGTTGTTATAACAGTTTCAGTTTGGCGAGTATCTAAATCAATATGTAAAAGTGATAGTGAACGTGTTCGACAATAAAAATTATAAAACAAATTTCTTCATCAGTATAATTTTTGGATAAAAGATTCCTTTCCGTTTCACGACCTGTATTGAGACACATGTTCGACTCAACAGGATAATAGCTAGCCGGAGGACATTTGAAATAAAATCAAACACAAGCTAATACTGACGCAAATTGCTAACACTTGATGGAGCTACAAACCAAACAAATGAATGACGTCATAAGATGGCTTCCACTCACATGAAGTAAACACAATATAAGATCTCCAAGTTCTAATAATTTACGTAAAACATATTATGTAAGCACACACTCTTACAAAGTAGCACCCAGAACGTGGGGCACGATAACCAGGAAAGGAACACGATGACCAGGAAAGAAGCATAGTGACCAGGAAAGGTACACGATGACCAGGAAGGGGCAGAATTAACCAGGAAGAAGTGAGATGACCAGGAAGGGGCGAATGCAGCAGTGAAATGATCTACAAGACGCAGATTCAAGAAACAACTAGAGGAGCGACAAACGATGCGGATAAGTGGACACAAAAACATCGAGACAACGTAGATTCATCATAATACAACGCAGAAGCGACATACAAATCTAGGAGAAAGGGGCAGGAAGCTTGACATCAAAGTAACAGCAACAGACAGCATCACAAAGGTCAGAGTATTGTAATTTTTTTTTAGAAAACAAAAACAATGGCTACTAATAATATTGAAGAAACAATGATGGAAGGGGATAGTGTAACAGTTAGCTGTAATTCAATACAGGTTACAGAAAATAGCCCAGACTTTTTAGGATTTGAGGATGAAAATGTTAGTGCAGAAAGTCAGAATAGAATAGCAGGAAATGTTAATCTTGATACTAGTATGATTATGGAAATGCTGAAGAATATGGAAAAGAATAATAGGGAAATGAGGGAAGATAGTAGTAAGAATATTGAGAAATTAGAACAAAAATTAACTCAGAGTATAAGGGAAGATATGCAAAAGAGTAATGAGAAATTAAGGGAAGATATGCAAAAGAATAATAGGGAATTAAGGGAAGATATTGATAGGAGTTTAGAACAAAAACTAACTCAGAATTATATGGAACTGAGAGAAGCTATAAAAAAAGATCATAGGAAATTAATGGAAGATATTGGTAGGAGTAATGAGATATTAGAGCAAAAAGTAGATCAAAGCAGTGAAGAAATTGAAAAGAAAGTTACGAAGCTAGATAGTAGTATGCCAGAAATGAGAGATGAAAATGAGGAAGTAATAGCAAGTGACATAGGAGAAGTTTCAAAGAAAATGCTAGACATGAGCAAGGAAATAGGTAACAAAGAAAGTGAGGTTAATACTAAAAGTAAACATGTTGATTTAGAATGTACAGAGTCAGGTAGTAGAATGAGTAACATTGCAAGTAAGATAAGAGAGATAAAAGAGGTTATGAATGTAAATGTAAATCAGACGCAGGTTAATTTCAGAGGGGAAATATCAGAAATACAGAATGAGTCAGTAATGCAAAGAAATAAATTGTACGAAGAAGTTAAAGTTTTACCTGTAAATAATCAAAAGCAAACTTCTGAAATTAACAAGTACCAAGCTTTTCAAAATGAAAACTCCAGTCCAGTACAGTTTAGTACAGATTTGTCAGAGTACTCTCAAATTAAAGAGATAGTAGAAGAATTGAAAATGACAGTTGTTAAAAGATGTGTTGTTCAAGAAACTTTAGATTGTTTTCAAATATTATCAGGGAATGAAATTTCATATGAATACAAGAGGTTATTCATGAACAAATTTTTGAAGGTTAGGATACGGCTACGAGTAATGTTTAGCCACACACAATTTGATCCAGGAGGGTAAATAGCAATGAGATGTAAAGTAAATGCTGGATAGTTAAAGATGACTTGCAGAGAAATGTATTGGAACGTAAGAGGGTTAATTATTTATATGTCATTTGAAAAGAAAAATAAATTATTAAAAAAAAAAAAAAAAAAAAAAAAAAAATTAAATTTTTAGTAACTGTAACAACATTTGAAAATTAAGAATGCAAAGATTGAAACTTAATATGATATTAAATTAAAAGTACGTAAATATAATTCCAAGAGTATTGTTAAAATAAAGTACAAAATAACAAAAATGGGTAATAATAATAATAATAAAAAAAAAAAAAAAAAAACAAATACTTATGTAGCAAACAGAAAAGGTGAAACAGTGTCTAGATTTAAGAGATGTAAATATTTATGTAAAGGGTGAATATTTTGGTAAATATGTGTAATAATTACAAAAATCTTAAATGTATAAATTTTTGTCAACAACTTAAAAAAAAAAAAAAAGTAAACAACTTTGTAACATTAATTAAATAATTCAGGGTACAGTATTTGCTATAAAAATTGTGATGTCAGATTAATATCTAAATTAATTAAACCAGAGCCAGTAAGTAGTGGCGAGATAAAAAAAAAAAAAAAAAAAAAAAAAAAAAAACATGTCGTGTGTTAAATGCGTGTGAAGTGTTAAGTGAGAGTGATAGCGTGTGTTCCAAGATTTAGGAGACTAAAAACCCAATTATAAAATTTCCAAACAAGTTGTAAATATTTAAATTATGTTTCTAGTAGGGCATATGATGCGGTAATTTGTATCACAAATTACTTAAATGTAAATAATGATTGTAATATGAATATGCATTTTTATGTGACATTGATTTCAGATGTTTATTGATTGTAAATATTGTTGATAAGTAAGTTTTTAATGCCTTACTGAAACTGTCAATAATAGCGCAATAATGCAGCGAGGGGGTGAGCTGTTTATCATTATTGGAAACAAGGAAGTTACGTAATGTTGGCGCGTTTTCGGTAGAAACTTCTGGAATGTGTTCTCCCTAAAGCAATATGTATTCGTGGTTTTCATTGGATATTAAGATAGACGCTAATGTTGGCGCGTTTTATTAGCCAATAGTAATTCATTTATAATCTTTAGGCATATCGTTGAGTGGGAGTATAAATAGAAGCTAAGTTAGAGGTAAGGTCAGTCGGTCCCCCAGTTCATCAAAATTCCTGGCATATTACATGTCGCCAGTCAGTCCTTCAGTTCGCCGAAAGCATTCATACACTACACGTCGTCTTCAGTCAGTCAGTTCGTCGAAAGTATTAGTTCGTCATACATCGGATATAGATTCACAAGTTACGCGCAGCAGAATTATGAAAGATCTAAAATATGGTAAAGTTAATTATACAAAAGGTTGAAGTACGTTGATTAAAAGTGACCAGTAAGAAGTTGTTATAACAGTTTCAGTTTGGCGAGTATCTAAATCAATATGTAAAAGTGATAGTGAACGTGTTCGACAATAAAAATTATAAAACAAATTTCTTCATCAGTATAATTTTTGGATAAAAGATTCCTTTCCGTTTCACGACCTGTATTGAGACACATGTTCAACTCAACAGGATAATAGCTAGCCGGAGGACATTTGAAATAAAATCAAACACAAGCTAATACTGACGCAAATTGCTAACACTTGATGGAGCTACAAACCAAACAAATGAATGACGTCATAAGATGGCTTCCACTCACATGAAGTAAACACAATATAAGATCTCCAAGTTCTAATAATTTACGCTACAAATATTACGTAAGAACCATCACTCGCAAATTGGCTCCACAACGTGGGGCTCGACAACAAAAATAAATTACGTAAGCAAATAATGTTACATCATAGTACATTACATAATTGATTAAATTCATTGAATGAAACAACAAAATGTTAATACGTGAAATAACTTCCTTTCTTACCCTCAACCATTGACACCCTTTCAATAAAGCAGGGTGGCTTTTCTTGGCACAGCATGTGCCATATACCTGCTTTCATTTCAAACTGCAGTTGTGTTCCAGCTTTCGCTGATGGATGAGTTTGGAAAGCATATTCTGTTGAATGTATTTTCTATTGTAAAATTTAGTTTTGTTTGCAAATAGTTCTATTTTATACATATCATGATTTATAGAAGTTTACAAGTATGGCAAGTTCAAAAATTTGTGGCTGTGTTAGCAACGCAAATAAATTGTACCTCATGGAGATATGCTCAATCCAGCTGATCCTTGAAACATCAGAAATCTTGAAATTCCAATAAAAACCAAGTTCCAATATTTGACTGGACTGATACATCTCCACACCTTATCTGTCAAGCAGAACTGAATGATTTAGTGCAAGATCTTAAATCTTTCAACAGAGCAGGCTGAATTACTTGGCTCAAGATTACAACAATGAAATCTATAACTGAAACTAGTATTACTCTTTTCAGATATCATAATAGACAGTTTTGGTCATATTATGAGGCGTGTAAGAGTTTTGTGTATGCAGAAAACAAATACACGGAATAGGTACTAGTCACAATCCTGGCAAATTTTCATCAATGCATCAAAAAATAGCAAATGAAATACCATCCATTCCACTTGTTCACAATATACACCAGAAGGAAAATTATGAAAGCATAGCTATTCTTTTCAGAGAAATTAAATATGAATAATATCAGTGTGTTGCAATTTAAAAGTTATTGCCCTGGTATTTGGCCTACAAAGTGTATTTACAAAGAACTGTTGTTTCTTATGTTTATTAGACAGTAGGATAAAGAACATCACTATGAAAGAAAAGAATGGCCTAATAGAGAGTCATTCATGGTAGAACAGAATGTAAAAAATTCCTCCCCTAGCTAACAGAACTAAGATAATTTTACTTCCTCTTAATATAAAATTACGTCTAGTCAAAACGTTGGTAAAAGCGTTGACTGGTACTGGTGCAAAATTGACTGGTAAGTTTACCAGTCTGTGAGCTAGCATAACAATGGAAGAACAAGAGACTGAGTACTCCACAATAATAGAAACAGCGACAAAGAAGAGCTTCAACAAACAATAGATAAAGATTAAAAACAGAAGCGTTATTAACAATGAAGTATTCAACATTATTTAGATTGAGTCACACTTTTTTACACTCACCTTCAGTAATTAAAGTTACATAAAACAGGAAATGTTTTCGAGGGCATTTGTCCTCATCGTCAGCGACTCTCGAAAATGTTTCATGTTTTATGTAACTTTAATTAGTGAAGGTGTGTGTAAAAAAGTGTGACTCAATCTAAATCAAAAACAATAGATAGATAAGAAAATAAAAGGTTTCAGGAGACAGAAACCTCTGAAAGAAATCACCACACTATCATCTATTAGGAACAAAAAAGTATACACGAAGTTTACATATCACCCCTGGGCGATCCAAAAATTTAAAAAAATCTTCAGCAAGTTCAATATCAGAAAACTCATAAAAAAATCCACATACTGCTCCTGGAAAAGGAGTCCAGGATTTACAAATTTAATTGTTCCAACCATAGGAAGGTGTATATCGGAAAGATAAAACATAATATTGAAACCAGATTAAAAGAGCACTTTCGGAACATCAAATAAAAAGAAACAGACAAATCTGCAGTAGCAGCACATTTCTGGGATGATCACCACAACATAGAGAAAAGAACCCACTACTAAAATGGTCCACACAAACTATGAATTCGATATCTGGGAAAAGATTTACATGAAGAAGTTTGAAGCACAGTTAATGAATTTTGACATTCCCTCAGAAGAAAACCCGCTACTCAGCCTCACTGAATCTCTCAGATGTAGACTTCCCAGAGAAACAACATCCACATGACCACCAAACTTCCAGCCAGTCGACAACTTCTTGATAATGCCTTCATGTGAAGGCAATACATACCGAGAATAAATTCAAGGTATGTGAAGTATAAAGTGTCTTAGTCGGCTCAATGTGTTATAACTTTTAGAATTATTACATTACTTCACAGTGTCAATTCCAATTAGTTTTTCAAATTAGACTGTAATTACTTTATATACACACAAGTTTTTATTAAACAATGTTTTGGAATACTGTAGCAAAGCACACAGTTGGAAAGAGATTGCAATTGTTTTATGCAAGCCTGATGCTAGGTGTTGCCAACTGTGACTTATGTACTGGCCATATTCATTAGGTTACCCAAATATAGATTGGGGTCTACTTTCTTGAATATGGACATGAGAACTAAAGGTGTGAAGTTTGTTATTTCAATTAAAAAGAAAAGCAGCATAGAATCAAATGTCAAATATTACAGGTGTTTTGCATCTGAAATTTTTATGAAAAATACGTTTGCTTACAGTTTTTCTTTATGTTTTGGTATGCAATTTGAGGACATATCCATTCATCAATTTCCCACTTTTATTTATTTTTTTTATACTTATTCCCTCTAAAACGAATAAATCTAGGTTCTACTGTATTCCAAATACTGATATTGCCCTCTCATACTGGGAACCACACATATGTGCAGATGGGGACAACTTCAAGAGGGACTGTCCCAACTATTTCTCATGCCTGATGTACCACCACACCAGGTAATTATGAGTACTAACTCTTCAAAAGAGTGGCAACTTCATCTAGCAAGCTATTACTAAGGAATATAAGTTAATTAAAAACTCACTTAAACTGCCCAAAAAACTGGTGAAGAGAGCCTGCTTTCTGTCCACAAGGTAAATGAAAAACTTTTTTGCATTTAGCTATACAGCATCCTAATGTTGCTCCATTTGTCCTGCAGTAAGAGCATACCTGCAACACAAAAATAACCAAAATTAAGACAAAATGAGTTGCACACACTCTTATGCTCCATAACAACCGTTATTACCTTAAAACATGCTTTGCATATTAATACTTAAATCTGGCATCTATAAAAGGTATAAGGCATACGTTTTTAAGGTTTTACTAACCCCCAAGTTGAATACTTAAAATTTTCTGTCCCTCTTTACTTACCTTTTCAAAAATAACCCTATAATTTAAACTCAAGTATCAAAATATGGTGAAAAACATGTATATTTTGAATAATGCAAAGCCCTCTTCTTTCTCAATAACACAAAAAATGATTACATGGGAAATACAGATATCTTTAAAATACAAACTTTATGTAAAAAGTTTCATACTATTAACTGTTTCTCTAAGCATTTATCATTTACATGCTTGAATTTTGCCACGATGAAGTCTAATCTATTCATCATCAAGGTACTATATTTATCCAAATGCAAGACAATTTTTTTTTCTTTCTTTTTCTAAAATTTGAGATTACAAAACCATAGGTCATCTAGCATTTGCAATATAGATTTCCCAATTGGTGTGCAAGAGAAAGTATGTTTCATATTTTGTGGATATTGGATAGGTGTCAGCAGAGGAGAAGCATATGGAAAATGTGGAAGGTTGCTGTTACGGTACAGCATATCAGCCAGATTTGAAGAGTTTCATTTTGTGTTGTAAAATTAAGGACTTAACCAACATGCCTTAGGGCTTGTATTACAATCTCCAGTTAAAAGTTGCTCATCCATGGTTAGTGTTAACTGCTGGTTAAACAGAGTGCCCCATATTACGAATGTTAGTTAACCTGGAGTTTAACAATTTGGTATGATTGGCAACATATCCAAGCATGATTTCATGCCACCTAGGTGGAAAAGATCTTCAAAATAAATTTTCTGCTTCAATTTTCTTGAGCATGCTGTCTGATTTGTGTATAACAAAATCTTAAGTTATTAGTGTGGTGGACTTTCATGATTAATATGTATCATTTCAGTTGGATAATAGGCTGGTTGCATTCAGGAATGCTATACTGCTCAATATGGTTTATTTAGGTTAATAGAAAAATAGATTATGCATATATAGGAACATGTTGGTAGCGGAGAAGGCTGCAATCTGTTTTAAATCTAACATACACGAACATGTATTAATGTTACTGTTAAAGAAATTGTTACTAAAATTGAGTAGCGCAGGAATGAAATTATTTATCTGATGTACAAGTATTGTACTTATTTTATTTCTGCTAGGTGTTTGATAGTACAGAGGTATTGCTCTGGCTATTATACAGCTTACTCTGCTACACTGAAATTTAGCAGATTACAATTAAGAACTAGTATCGGTAGGTGTGTAGAGTTTAAAAAACAGACCATAAACTCAGGAAGGGGTTGTGATAGTGCTAGAAATTATTAGAGTATCCTTCTCATTGAATATATTTTTCTGAGATCTTATCCCTATTATAAAACTAATTTCTCAATGCTGCATTCTTGGCACCTCTAAAAATGAATAATGTATAGGCGTTTGCCAGATTGTGGTCTGAAATGCCTTTCTGCAGCCCCTTTTCATGTTCTTTAGCATACACAATCACTTGTAGCTTAAATGTAATTGTATAGTAATGTTGTTTTCCAGCCAAATCTGCAAATTCCTGTAATTAAAGACACAAATGGTTCTTCGCCTAATCACAACAATTGAAGTTTGAACGAACAATATGAAAAGAGTTAACATCCACTGAAATATAAACAACTGGAATTCTCTCACCTCCACAAAGAAGCTAAAAAGGAATTGCTTCAAATCAAAACATACCAATTTTGAAGAAATGGAGGTAATAAATAATTCGCTGTTAACATGCTCTGTGTAGGTTAGTGTGAATGAAGTTATTAAAAAAAGCTCATGTTCAGAATGAAGCACCGACAAAAAAAAAAGTTACATAGGACTTTGCCATTAACACACTTGTGTAGATTAGTGCAGAAATTTCGGAGTGACTTATACTTATGGATTTTAGCTTTCGACTTCTTATAGGTTTTACAGCATATAAAAGAACCTCAAGCCTGATCAAGAGGCCTCTTAGCAAAATTTCAGTCTTCCATGCCCAATATAGAATGGGACGCCAAGAACCATCCATAAATAAAACTCAATTTAAATTTTTTCGTATAGATTAGTAGGTAAAAAGGACATTTTGGAAAATTTCACTGTTCATGTACTTTGGAAAGGTACGTGCAAATTAGATTAGATGCCTTTTAAGACTATCAGATTAATATTTGTTACATTATATTTAAGCAAATATTACTGCCTTGCATAAGAAGAAATTTTAGAAATGTAATAGAAATTAAAGCAACCAGTGCAACTTTTAACAATATTATAACATTTATTAAATTCCTGCCCGTCTCAATCTGGAAATTATTCTTTCAAAGTCTTAATTATTTTGGTTTTCCTCCTGTTATATAAATATTGCTCCAATAGTTCGTCTTGGAATAGTTGACTGTCAATCGAGGCCAAAAATACATAATTTTTGTATAGTTTTACCACCACCCTAACTGCTACCCGAGGTGGCAGTTAGTTTATTGCTAAGAATAGCTCCCAGTTAGCTGTTAATCAAGGTTGTAATACAAAAATTTGCACTGACTTCCAGTTAATACCTAGTTAGAACCTTAACCAGAAATTGTAACACAGGCCCTAAAGGGATTATAAGGTTTCCCATTGCCATAAAGTTTTCATTTAAGACTAAAATAGAAATCTGAGGATTTCCTTCCCACATCTGTGGCTATAATATTGTATTCGTGTATAATGGTCATGCGGTAAAAGGCAGATATACATTTCAGTGCTACCATCCCTGCTGGCCTCTTCCACTCTTCATGTGCATTTCTGTTCAAATCTCAATCATAACTGTATATAATGATGTATTCTGCAGCATCTAGATACAAAATTACAGCCATCATTATCATTGTTGCTGCCATCTTAGTGTATGATATTAATTACTGGAACAGATTTACTAAAACAACATAATCACAACTGCTAAATTCCAAAATTGGTTGTCTATTATTCAGATAAATATGGTAATATTTTGAAAATAACCTTTCTTTTCTTTTTTCCCCCTATATGAGTTCATGACAAACATTCAGATAATATAAACAGTAGTGTTGTCTTTGCATCCTGCATCTAACAAAAGTTTGTGCTACCTAATTGAAACCCTTTATAGGCAGGCTTTTACTGTGATTACTTAAGTGGACACAAGAATCCTTTCTATATGAATATATAGTTTCTGTGAATACAAAGATATGGTACCTTTTTTCATGGGTACACAATAGGCAAATGGTGAAGAAAATATAATTCAAATTTTACTGAAATAAGAGCAAGCAGGGTATGCTGTCCATTCCCTAGACTACTTTATCTTCATCAAGATTCAAACTTAAAATCCCCAGAATATGTGGGAGCCATTCTCATATTTTGTGTGCCAATTTATTTAAAACAGTACTAAATATAAGGGCAGTTCAATAAGTACCTGTGTTAGGAATGAAGATGCCATTTTTTTTTCCAAACACAAATTATTTATTTCTCAACGTAGTTTCCCTTTTAGGGATATACACTTCTACGAACACTCCTGCCATTTTCATGTTTGGGAACAAGAAGAAATCATAGGAAACCAGGTTGGGTGAATATGGGGAGTGCAGTAGCAATTCATGCAGTTTGGTGGCAACAACTCCAGATGAATGAACTGGTACATTGTCATAGTGAAACAGCACTTTCTTCTTCACAAAATGGAGCCATGTCACCTGCAACTTTTTGTCAAATTGGTCCAACAACCCGTTGTTGTATTGTCCAGCGATTGTTTTTCCTTTTTCTATAAAGTCAATTAGTATGACACCCTTTGCATCCCAAAAAATCCTTGATGTAATTGTGGGTTACCCATTTTAAAAAAATTAAATTGACCCTAAAATGACCATCATAACGTCCTCCAAACAAAATACGACTAATGGCATTTACTTTCCTCCACAATATTAAGCAACTTTTATTACAGACATTTCTTTCTACAACACTTAGTTTTGGAGATATTGTACAGTCTCAACTTAAATGGTCCACCTTGTATATTTCGATTGCAAAATAACCCATGGTTTTCAATGGGAATATTTTTGAATTTAAGAAAAATATTGTAGTACTGTAGTCCATTGTAAGATTGCCTTGTAGCAGTTATAAAAATAAACAAAGAAGTGCCTTGGCTGTAAAATAAACTTATTTTCTATATACAGAGTGGCCCATATAAAGAATTATAGGTGAATATCTCTTAAATAAATAGAAAAACCCAAACACCAAGAATTGCAAATTTTATTGGAGCAAGGGGCCTTCACAGGTTAAAACTTGGGGGGGGGGGGGGGGGGAATGAATTTTTTCGGGCGTCAAAATCCTTAGCATAGCTTCCTTCGGAAGGGAAGTAAAGCCGGTGGTACCGTATCGTAGATTTACAGCATGTAAAAGAACCTCAAATCTGATAAGAAGGCCTCTGAGAAAAATTTCAGTCTTTCACACCCAATATAGAATGAGATGCTAAGAACCATAGCAGTTAAAGATCGTTCATAAATAAAACTCATTTTTTTTCCAAATTGTGATATGAAAAAATATTTTCCCTGGGCCACTCATGCTGCATGGGGAGACTAACCTCATAATTTGAAATGGAACCATGATACTTTTTTTTTGTATTCTGGTTCCTCACGATAAACCAAGTAACTTTTATTAAACCTTTTTATTCTAAAATGAACTGTCACGATATTTTCATTGAAGTACACAGTAGTAAAAAAGAGTACTAAACAAATGTCAATAAATACCTAGAGATTAAATTACTTCACTAAACAGTCAGTCTTGATTAACATCTTAACACTAAGGGTGGCGTGCACCATGTTGGTGTAAATTGCTTCGGAAGTAACCACTACGGGAGCAATTTACTCCGAAAGTAACGTTGGAGAGCTCAATTACAATTTACTCTTTTAGTTACAACTACGGAAGTAAGAGCTCATTACTCCCGAAGGTATTGTTTTGTTTGCACGATTTGCTTGAGGCAATCATGAATAAGGTTATGTGCGATAGGAAAAGGGGAGAAACGTCAGCAAAAGAGATAAATGTGTGTTGGTAGAAATAAGAAAATCCATTTAAACAATATAAGTGTAAAAAATGTGCGATATCTTGCATTACATTGATCTCCAAAGCCAGTGACATACCGCCAACACCCACAACATGCGTTTCTAATTACTTTTTATTTTAGGTTTATTAGTTTTTTACGTTTCTGATTTACGGTAGGTTAGTTTTTTTTTACATATATAATCTTAGGTTCCTGATTCATGGGAGGTTACTTTTATTAACGTTTTCAATGAAGACCCAACTAATGCAAAAAAGTTGTGATTGACAAGTTTAATAATTCTAGCAACGGGAAACATACTAAAGAGCAACTTAAAATTCTGGAAACAATGTTTCTAATCTTCATTTTACATCGCAGATCACTTGCGTGTTGATGGAGAAATCCCTTTCTGATTTCGGAAAAGTTCACCATATTCACAGATGGGTACAAAGTAGTAACATGCATGCAGTCAATTCCACACATGTGTGGGAAATCTGTGAAAGTGAAGAAGAATGGCCTTTTATTTTCTTAACACTTGTATACATTTATGTGTGTAGGAACCTTGCTCTTAACCTCAAAAGCGTTCTAACAACACGGTGAAATACACGGCCAGCAGATGCATGGTGAACGTTTATTTATAAGATTGCCTGTAATACCAGGATTATGATGAACTTTACTTAACGTGACATGAAAATGCTGGTAAACTAAAGGTATAATTGGCGTGCACTTAACGTAATGGGAATGACTCTTGATTCATAGTTCTTTTATTACTTCGAGCTACTACCGATTGGTTTCTAATTATCATGTGAAATCAAACTTGATGAAATGGGAAGGAAAAAATTGATGCCAAACTTTTAAGTTACATCGCGTTAAGTCAATTCTAAATATCTCCATTTAATACACTGTAAGACTGTCACATTACGTTAAAGTCATCGTAATGCCAGCTCAAGCTTCTGAAATATTCTGGTACGAAACACTCATAAGTCGCATAACAATAATTGCAATTTGGATTATAGAGCTGAATTTGTGTGTGAGTTTTGTTGAAATGTTGCCCAAGCAGGTTCAAAAGGCGTGTATAAGATTCTTTCCTAATACCGAAATGTTCATTGAACTTTCTCTCTCTCTGTATAACTGTCATATGGTTCTCGCATAGCACTATCGCATATCCGTTGTTTTTTTTCTGTCGAAATCATCAATGTAATCTAATTAATCCATGAACACGTCAAAAATATCTTCCTCCAAATACGATACAGTATTCTAGTTCAACTGACAGGTTAGTTACTCCATCCAGATCGCAAGAGTAAATTTTAACCTATATTTGTGCTCTATTTAATTCCATAGTAACATACTACATGATGGTGCTCTCCGACATTTACTTCTGCGGTAATTTAATCTGGGAGTATCTGAAAGGAGTAAAATTCTTCGGAAGTAGTTTACTATGAAAGTAGAGCTTACTCCAGGTTGGTGCACGCAACCCTTAGTGAATCTTTTGGGAAGGCTTTCTCTAACTGTTAAGAACATACAGTGGCTAATAGTGCAACAAGCTTCACTTTGAAATCTCAAATTCTTTTTGGTTGTAGGTGTTATAAACATGGCTATGTTGTATGTATCCCCACAAAAGTAGTCCAAGGATATAATATTGGGTGAACGAGGAGCCCATGTGATAGCTCCAGAACATCCAATTCACCTGTCACCAATTTCTCGTTTAACGGCTGACATGTAGATAGGTATTGCAAAATGCGGTGGTGTATTATCCTGCTGATATCACATTTCTATTCTCATATTGAAGGGCACGTTTTCCAAGAGGGGAAGTAATTCATGGTTACGAAAATGGCAATATGATTCACAAGTAATTATGCCTCCAAAGAAGTAAGAACCAATGACAAGGTTACCAAGAATTCCACACCAAACATTTAGTAACCAACAATACTAAAAAGGCACAATTCTCATCCATTTAGGATTTTCAGATGACCAATATTGCATATTATGCCTATTAACATGCGCCCAATGTTTAAGAATCTTACTTCATCCGAAAAAAATATATTTGCCAAGAATGAACTATTCTCTGCAATAACATTATGTATTTGGGAGGGGGGGGGGAAAAGAACTCGAAACTGAAGATCTCTTTGTGCGAGGTCTTGATACAAACACACATAATATGGATGGTATTTCTGCTACTTTAGTATCCACTTACTAAAGTGCAGCTAATGCCACTGTCTTAGAACAATTCAGATTGATTTATCTGTGGATTTACTTTTACAGCAGCAGGAATATTGACAGTATTTTCACCATTCATTCTGATTTCATCTTTAAGCGATTCTTGTTCTTTACACTTTCATACTTATGTAGCTGTGTTTTCAGTCGTTTAAATTTCATATGTGACATTTACATTCCATCTCTCTCATTGAACATTGCTGATACAGTTTGATAATTTCTCCTGTATTCACATAGTACTAAAAGAAACCAGACACTTACCTCTACATCAAAAACTGCCATATCTGAATTTTGAAGAGCCACAATAATTAATCACCATTATAAACTACTTATTACTCTGGACATTTAGGAATAGCACTGTTATCGTGTTTACATTCAAGTAGCCTTTGGTCACTATGCATAATAGGTATAGTTGCTGCACTGGCCGCAAGTTAACGACATTAAAGACATATGTCCTGAGTAGTAAGTGTTGTATTTTGAGAGTTCAGGTGGCTTTGAAACCACAATAGCCATGTTCTTTCATCTAATTCTTTCTTTTCTCCCCGAGTTCATGAGGTATATTAACTTCAATACAAACATTCTATAACATCTCAACAATTCATTTTAGAGGAGGGGGAATTATGTGATACTCACATGACTTTCTCTACCCTTATCATTATTAGTGGGTTTAAAATCTATTCTTACTAAAGCTTATTTTTCTATCCACTTCATTTTAATCTAAATGACCTTTGCAGAAATAGTTACGCTACACATTTCGTATAGATACAAATGGAACGATAGTCAAATGTTTAAGAACTGATGCTATACGCTGGCCTTCAAATTCCATACTGTTTCCATGCAATTGCGAGAAACAACTGAAAATTGATGGGACTTAGAATGATAAAGTATGGAACAAATCAAACCATTAATAACAGATATCTCAGAAATGGCTGATGCTACAAAAAAACTTTATTTGAATTAAACTTTGTGTTTTAAAGAACTCTACATTTTTAGTGTAGTACATTTTCATATATCACTTAACATTTACCAATTATATAATATTATACATAATTTCTTCTAAATAAAGTGGACTTCACAGACTATTCCAGAAAATTTGAAACATAAGTTTTATTTGTGATGTAGAAATCTTTAATATATGGTGTTTTAATCAAAATCATTAGCCATCTTTAGAAATTCAAAAATTTTTACTGGGATAGTCTTCGTGTCGCATCTTTGGAAGGTATTGAACCTAAATACCAAGTTTGGCATTTATCTGACTTTTCATTTTTGAGTTATACTGTCACAGACACATGCACACACCTTCTAAATGAACTCTAAGACATTGAATTTTTGGGTGAAATACAATACTTGCCCTATTTACTATTACAGAAAGTATATATAAAGTTGCTTAGTTTATTGAAGGGAACAGAATAAAAAAAGTATCATGGTTTCATTTCAAATTCTGAAGTTGGCCCACCTATGTTCCATAAGGGGCCCTATGGAAATGTTTTCCATATCACAATTTGGAAGGCCCCTTGCTCCAATAAGATTTAAAATTCTTAGCATTTGGTCTTTTTCTATTCATTTAAGAGATATTCGCCTTTAACACTTCATGTGGGCCACCCTGAATATCTGTGAAAAGTTTTGACTGTTTCTATGGTATTCTTAAGCATGTTTATGTACACAATTGAGCATACCAACAATAAAATATACAGCAAAACACCATTAATACACTCTGGCTAATAACAGAATCTCATGTAATACATGTAATGAAGCATAAATCTCTACACAAATGAAAAATTATGAATTATTATGTACACTAGAATGGCTTGTCTCTGCATTTTGGTAGCTGCAATCAATAAAACCATGTCAAAATTGTTTTTCCTGGCTAATAAATTGTTTCCTATGTACTGCACTATCACGTTTATTACATGTTTATACTACAGTGCCTTGAAGAGTTTATAAATGGGGTTATGCTGTATTTGTGTGGATAAAATACATATGCATACCAAACGCTTTCCCCTTCGCAGTTCCTTTAAGATGTCGTCACGCATAAAGCCGAGAATTCCCTCATTATCAGCTCCATTCTGCTCCATGTTGGATGAAAGAAGCTGTAATAAAATGTTTAAAAAATCTTGGATCAATATTACACTTAATACTGAGTATCAAATTGAGAGCTAAAGAAGTCAAATGCCACAGACATCAGTTTTTAGTAATAACAATCCAGCACATAGTAAGCGATATGGATCATACATCATGAAGTGCAAAACATGTTTTGAGTAGCACAGCAGAGATTCACTGCATTATTTCACCTTTATCTAGAATTTCCATGATTTCTGATTATTTATTTCATTTAACTCGGGAGTCATAAGCCAAGGGTGAGTAGCGGAGCGAGTACGAGAGAACACAATAAAATGGGAGCAGACGTTCAAACATACTGATGCAGAATTGGAAATTTCGGCAGAAAAAATAAGGAAAGCTGGAAAAGTAAAAATGGAAACACAGATATGGAGAGTCATCATGATTGTAACTGTGATATTGCTGATAATAGGGGAACCTAGGACCAGTGGAAATGAACAAGTTAATGGAAGAAATAAGGGAGATGGGAAAGGAACTAGCAAAAGGAATGGACAATAATACAAGAGAGTTGACAGATGCAATGAAAATACAAAGAGAAGAAATGGAAAAACAGATATCAGAATGTAGAGAAAGAATAGACGGGATACAAAAAAAGATACAAAGTGGATAAGAGAAGAAAAAAACTGTGTAAATTTCGGAGTGAGAGAGGACAGAAGAAGTTTGGAGGACATGGCATATGAAATCTAAGAGGATGTACTGAGAATACGGATGTACGGCAGGGAAATTGAAGGTATGTTTAGGATAAGTAAAAGAGGAAGAAGACCAAGACCTATTATTCTGAAACTGACAATGAGGAAAAAATGGGAGATCGTGAGACAAAAAAGAAGACTAAGGGGGGACAAAATCATTTATTGAACAGGACTTACGGAAGGAATTTATTCAAAGAATGAAAGAAGCAAGGGCAGAGGGAAAAAAATAATTTTTAAGAGGTCTACAGTTAATAGTAGAAGGTGAAAAATGCAGCATTAATATAAAAAGCAACAAAGACAGAGCAATGTATGCACCACAGCAAAATATAGAACGGCCAGAATACACAAGACAAAGACCTGAGCAGAGAATGGGAATGTCAGCAGGATTTCAGCAAAGACAAACATGGGCAAGAGGAGGGCATCAACCCGAGAGAACATACATACGACAGCTGACCAGGAGGACAGGAGAAGTAGCTTTGGAGAGAGACAAGAGGATACAAGGGAGATATATAAAAAAGGGAGAAGGGGAAGGCAAGAAGAAGAGTTGGCGATGGAAGGGGATGGCAAAGAAGCAACATTGATGAGCGAGATGACAGAGAGGGAGGGACCAGAAGAAAGAAGAGGAGAGGCAGCAGGAGTTGTGAAGAGTGATGGAAAAGAGACCGTGAGAAGTGAAAGTGTGGGGAGGGGCAAAATGCAGTGGGAAAGTGATGTGGATAGGATCCATGAATGAGACAGAAGAAATAATAAAAAAAAGGGTTTACAAATTGTACCCAAGGAGGATTATATTCAGCTTAGGGGTGAAAGAGAAGAATGGGAAATGGAGCCTAGAACCACAAGATACAGGAAAATGGAGAGTTTTAAGTATCAAGAACTACCAAAGAACAAATAGGAAAAGGAAAAATTAATGTTTTGAATGTGGAAGGGCTATACATAAGATACACAGTGGTGAAATTAAAGACATTGTGTTCTATGGATATTGTAGGAGTGGCAGAGACATGGTTGGGAAAGGAAGAGGTAGCAGATATAGCAGGTTTTAAATTTCTAGAGAAAAAGGCAAGGAAAAGATGTGATAGGGGAAGAGCATAAGGAGGAATAGGCCTATTTGTAAAGAATGATATAGAAACAACTATTGATTAAGAAAAAATGGAGAATAGAGGTTCCAATGTGTCATGGTCAATAATTAAACAGAATAACAGAGTAAGAGTAGGAATAGGGGTGGTATATAACTCTCCAGAAGAGTCATATTTTCACAACAGTAATTTTTATAGTAATCATGGAGGAAATATGGGAAAAATGTCAGAGACAGAATTTATTGTGGTGGGAGATTTGAATGCTAGAATAGGGGAGGAGAATGGAAGGTTATTAGGAAAAGAGCAGGTAGAAGAGGATAGGGATGTAATAAGGCCAAGGAAAAGCAGGGACAGAGTGAGTAATAGGAAAGGGAAAAAATTACTAGAATTCTGTGAGGTAAACAACATGTTAATATGTAATGGAACAATGGGAGGAGATGATGGGGAGTTTACATTTGTAAATGCAAACAGGCAAAGTATAGTAGACTACAATGGAATCTCGTTAGCACGTTTTCCCATGCATTACGTTGAATTATAAAAGTCCTGGCACCAAATGCAATAAATAACGTTTGTTTAGTATGTTTTCTCGCTCCCGCTTATTACGTTCAAAGTTTGACGCCCTCATTCGCTATTTTGGCCAATGCTTGGTCGGTCCAGCGGGAGTAGATTAACTACATTCGAAGTTTGACGTTCTCATTCGCTAATTTGGTCAAACCAGGCGGGGTGGAACTGGCAGCCAATAGCATGCATGTACATATTTGTATGATGCAATTTGTGTGTGTGAGGGGGATAGAGAATGCTTTAGTCACGCTTTAGTTTAACAGTGGCTTGGTGTGGTTAGTTTCTGCTGTTGAGTGTTGACGAAACATAATAGTATTTTAACTTTTTGTTCGCAATGGAGAAAAAGAAAGTGCGGCAAATAACCAACGGTGAAAAACTGAAAATCCTTGAAGAAGTAGATCGCAATCCAAATATTAAACATGTGGATATAGCGCAGAAGTTAAACATTCCTCCGTCAACCTTAAACACAATTGTTAGCAAACGTTAACTAATTGAAACTGCTTTTGAAGAAGGGAAAAATGCTAAAAGAAAACGTAATTGCCCTGGCCAGTTTCCAAAATTAGAATATGTTCTGCTAAAGTGGTTTACGCAAGCTAGAGCTTCAAATATGCCAATAGACGGTACTGTGGTTCGAGCTCAGGCAACACACTTAGCACAGAAGATGGGACTGGATGATTTCAAAGCATCCAATGGCTGGATTGAAAGGTTCAAAAATCGACATGGCTTAGTCTACAGATGTGTGCGAGGAGAGGCTGCTGTCCTAGATAATGACGCTACACTGTGTGAAAATATAGAAATGTGGAAAAATACAACGCTCCCGTCAATTTTGAAAGACTATAGCCTCGATGATGTTTATAATGCAGATGAAACAGGACTATTTTTCCATCTTTTGCCAGACAAAACCCTGGATTTTAAGGGCACTAAGTGCCACAGCGGGAAACTTAACAAGGAGAGGATTACAGTTTTGTTGTGCTGTAACGAAAGCAGAACAAAGAAATTGTACCGCTGGTTATTGGAAAAGCAAGCAGCCCCCAATGTTTTCAGAATGTGCAACCTTTTCCATGTAAGTACACTTCCAATACAAAAGCCTGGATAACGTCTGCCATCTTTGAAAATTTCTTACGAGCATGGGACGCAAGACTGGGCATAAGAAGCAGGAAAATTGCACTCTTTATTGATCAGTGTGCCGCTCATCCACCAACTGTTTCAAATTTAAGAAACATAATGATCATTTTCTTCCCAGCAAACTGCACGAGTAAGATACAACCTTTAGATCAAGGCATAATTTGGTGCAAGAAGCATGTGTATCGTAAGAGGCTGGTACAGAGAAGGTTGGCTACACTGAAATTGATGACAAGAAAAATCACCGGCTTAGATACCATGCATTTTTTTAGAACTGCTTGGGATTGTGTGACGCAAGATACCATTAGGAACTGTTTTAATAAGGCTGTTTTTGCCGGGTTCTTGGTGCTGCAATTATGCAGGAAGATGAGTTTTCCAAGAGTGAAGAATGCGCCAAATAGCAAACGATGCCGGCATGTCTTTCGAAACATATGTAAACATTGACAATGAAATTCCTGGATTTAGGAAAGATAAATAAACAATACATAATGTATTTATAATAAAGATTATAATAGATAAGTATCTGCACAGGAAAAGAGGAAGGATATACATGTGTTTTGCAGATTTTGAAAAAGCATTTGATACACTAAATAGAGAAGTATTAGCTTATAAATTAAGAAGGAAAGGGGTAAGCAAAAATTTTATAAAAGAAATTAGGAAGATTTATAAAGATATAACATTTTGTATAAGATGTGGAAAAATGGAATTACAGAAATGACTGAGCAAAAAATAGGATTAAGACAAGGGTGCAAATTGAGCCCCATATTATTTAATATATTCATAGATGACATATTAGATAGAGTGAAAGAAAAACATCTGCACCGTCCCGTAATAGCAAATAGAGAGATATCAGGTTTACTATATGCAGATGACCCAATGGTTGGGACTATAACGGTAATTGGGCTACAGAAACCAATCCATGGAATACAGGAATTCTGTGAAGAATGGGGAATTAAAGCAAATATAAACAAATCAAAAGTTATGATATTTAAAAGAGGAAATAAATTAAAAAAAGAAGAGTAATGGCAGATGGGGAGGGGGTTAAAGTTAGAAGTTGTCAAAGAGTTTGGTTATTTTGGGGTGAGGATAAGCAGTAATGGTAAATGGGTGGCACAAAGCAGGAAGGTTATGCCTAAAGGAAAGGTGGCAATGAGAGGAGTAAGAATGTGTAAATACAAATTAGAACTGCCAACTAAATGGATAGGAAGAATGTATGGGGCACTGGTAGAAGTAAAAAATGCTATACGCATTCTTGAATATGTATGCTATATTTGGGGGGGATCTGAATTAAGCAGAAAAATAGACCAGAGCTACAGAATGTTTTGTAAAGAGCTATTGCGGTTACCAAGATCGGTACGGGGCAAGTAACGTTAATGGAATTAGGAAGAACAAGAAGAAAGGGAGTGATACTGGAAAGGATATTCAAATTTTGGTTTAGATGCTTGAAAAAAGATGAAGGGGAAATTTTAAGGATATGTATGGAACAATGAAAAATAAAAAAGCTGGTGAACAGGGGTAGAAAAAGTTATGGAGAAGATAGCAGTCAGAGGAAAAAGAAATAGCAACAGCTTCTGGATAACAGTAAGAAACAGTGTGGAGCACATAGAAAGACAAGAGATCTGGGGAAGCTTAGAGAATAAAAAATCATTAGGATTCTATAGGTTAGTAAAAAGGAAATGGGGAAGAGAAGGGTACATGGATTATTGTAATAGAGTAGAAAAAAAAGCGTTTGCATGGATCAGAACAGGATCAATGTACCTAAGAGGCAGAAAAAGCGGAATTTGTGAACTATGCAGAGGCAGCGAAAGGACAGAGCATTATATAATAGCATGTAAAGAATTAGCGGAATGGAGACAAAAGGTATGGGAAGAAAAATGGGAAAAAATAGTGGCAATTAAAATGTTGACAAGAAAAGAAGAAAGGAAAAATAAGAATATGGGGGAGTTTTTAAAGAAAGTAAAGGAGAAATGGATTAGAAAAGTAAGGGAGATGAGAAAGGTAGAAGGACAAACAGAGGAGGAAGAGAATGGATCATAAGGTGATTAAGGGTAGCAAGGGCTGCTCAGCTGAGCCGTAAGGCCAGGGTGCCAGGCAAAATGAGCAGTACAAGTAGAACAGAGCTGGCCAGAAAATTTGTATGTAGGTTAAGTTAATTTACAAGTGAAATATTGTAATAATAAAAAAAATAAAGGATTGTGTATAAAAGATGTACAAATAAAGTTTATTCATTCATTTAATTCATTTTGCAATAACCGTAAAATGGAGTGTGTGAACTTTGGTGCATGGATTAGGATTTGCTGTACAGAGAACAAAGCATTTTAGTAGAATTTATTTTTAAAACCACATGGGACTAGTTTCTCCCCGCCCCCACAAAAAAATTAAAGTTTGATTTGACCCAGTAATTTTAATAAAAATTGCAGTGTAATACAATTTCATGCAATATTCAAACAATTTGGTACACTTTATTTCAGGACCAAAACATTCTTTCATAATCTGTACCTCCTTACAACCTACATATGCATAAAATTATGAACTTAAAAATAAATTGCTTTTCAAATGCCAGATCTATCATTTTGATATGTACCATGTTTTAACAGAATAATTTCTTGTAAATGTTGATTATAAAATTCCCATGTTCTTCAACTTTTACTGAATCTTTATCATATACATAACTGAAAAGCATTAGCTGTTTAGAGCAATGCCCATTTCCTACCGTATGCCCCATTACCAGCCGTAATCATAGGTACAATTTTATAGCTTGTTCATAGCCACTGCGTCAATCTTCATAGCCATTGTTGTACTTGTTTTACTGATGGTTTATGACCTTCTACCGGACCCTTTATTACAACAAAGGTTATAGGAAACCTTTTCAATATTTTTTTCTTGAGAAAGTGATGCTGCTCCTAATTCACATATAAGCTGGCGAAAGAAATAACTGTAGCATTGTTATTAACAACAGAATAAGCTGCGGCTTGTTGAGCAGAATACCATTACATGGTGTATATATATTTTCATAGGCAATAGAACTCCAGCACCAGGATATTGAGGATCATGTTTACGTAAAGATATGCAAGTGTAAAGACTCACTTTGTTATCAGAGATTTTGAATAAACAAAAGCAATTTGTAAAAATGTTTAATTGTATTTAGCTTAAAACTGTAATTTGTGTCAAAAATATTCTGATTTCTTTAGAGAAATAATAAAATTATTCATTCCGCTTATGGCATTAACAAGCTAGGAATAATAAAATGCTTGGAAAATCATAAAAATGAACTTAAGTACAATATAGAAACAGCATGACAATAATGTTCTCACTTTACAAAGAAAATAAAACTGCATCCATCAAAAGGACAGGTTGGTCCTTCTAGGTAGACACCCTGGTCCTTTTAATGCTATAAAGAAAGTTTTTAAAAATATAAAATAATATGAGAATAAATGTGATGTGATGTTACTGAACTCCTTGCCTCAAATGTCATGCTTTATCACACTGACACTCCCCCTCTGAAAGTGTTGTAACATATGAACACTCCCTAAGAAACAGTAGGCCTACTTATATCATCAACATAGGTTTCAATATTTGGTCAAAATAATATAATTTCAACAATATGAAACACTTGTACTAAAATTTATACAGGGTGGACCATTTCAGTTGAGACCGCACAATATCTCCAAAACTAAGCATGGTAGAAAGGATGTCTTGAATAAAAGTTGCTTGATATTATGGGGGAAAGTAAATGCCATTTTAAATTGGCCCTAATTGTAGATTCCCAATTAAATAAATTAAATTTACCCTAAAATGGCCATCATAATGTCCTCCAAATAAAACACGAACTAATGGCATTTACTTTCCGCCATAATATCAAGCAACTTTTATTAAAGACATTTCTTTCTACAATACTTAGTTTTGGAGATATTGCACAGTTCTCAACTTAAATAGTCCATCCTTGTATATCTACTGCCGCATTATAAATTTTTTTAGCTGCTGCATAAATACAAACTTCTGCTAGTTTTATTAACACAGATAGTCTTTAAAAGGATGCAACCCGATTTTAAACAATAGCTCCGGATTCCAGAATTTCACGATTCTTGGTTTTCACTAAATAAGAATGTAATAATTACTTACCAAGCAGTAATAGTGTGTGACAATGTCATCCATACGATGAATCTTCCCATATAACAGCTCATTATCTTCATTCTGGTTGCAAAAGCAGCACACACCGTCTGCAGGCTGCTTAGCCTGTACTTTCTTTGGTGGAGGCTATAAGAAATTTTGAAGTTAACTATTTTGTCTTAACATGTTACAGAATAAGCACCACACTAATTCTATAGTATATTATGGAAGATTGGTTAAGTATTTATTGAACATGTATATAACACCACTCAAAAGGTAGGAGGGGAAGGATAGACATGCATTGGGACTTTCAGGTCTTAAGGAGTACAGAAGGGTCTATGCAATAAAATATCAAGAGTGCTTATGTCACTTAAAAATGATATATCATTTTTTGCCACTCTCTCTTACTCATTGTCTCTACTTTTACAGTATTGTACAGATTATTTATGTGGGACTTTGATGCAGTAATTTGTATCACAAATTACTTAAATGTAAATAATGATTGTAATATGAATATGCATTTTTGTGACATTGATTTGAGATGTTTGTTGACTGTAATTATTGTTGAGAAGTAAGTTTATACGACCTTACTGAAACTGTCAATAATAGCGCGCAATAATGCAGCGAGGGGGTGAGCTGTTTATCATTATTGGAAACGAGGAAGTTACGTAATATTGGCGCGTTTTTTCCTTGAGAATCTTCTGGAACGTTTCCCTAGAGCATATGTATTCATAATTTTCATTGGATATAAAAATAGATGCTAATGTTGGCGCGTTTTATTAGCCAATTGCACTTCAGTTATAATCTTTAGGCATATCGGGGAGTGGGAGTATAAATAGAGGCTAGGTTTGAGGTGAAGTCCTTCAGTCGTTCAGTTCATCAAAAATCTGTGTACACTACACGTCGTCTTCAGTCAGTCAGTTCGTCGAAAGTATTTGTACGGCAAACGTCGGGTATCGATTCACAAGTTACGCACAGCAGAATTATGAATAATCTAAAGTGTTGTAAGGTTAATTATACAAAAAGTTGAAGTACGCAAATTAAGAGTGATCAGTAAGAAGTTATTATAACAGTTTCAGTTTGGCGAGTGTTAAGATCAATGTATAAATGTGATAGTTAACGTGTTCGACAATAAATGTGTAAAACAAATTTCTTCATCAGTGTTATATTTGGATAAAAGATTCCTTTCCGTTTACACACCCTGATCAAGAAACATGTTCGACCGAGAAATAATAGCTAGCCGGAGGACAGTGAAACAGAATTAAATAAAAAAATAAAATTAAAATTCTTACTAATACTGCCGCAAATTGCTAACACCAGATGGAGCTACAAACCGAACAAATGAATGACGTCACAAGATGGCTTCACATGAAGTAAACACACATACACAAACATCACAAGTAATAACATTATAAGTAATACCGTTACAAATTGACTACCACAACGTGGGCCTACAATAATGTTAAAATAAATAAACACAACATAAATACTATTACAACTTCTTATAATTAAAGCCCCATTCAGGACATTCTGATGAACGAAAAGGACCCTACATGTATATTATACAGGGTCAATCACCTAAAACTTGCACCGCAAATATTTCGGAAATGAAAAGTGCTATTGATGTGCAGTTTTCACAGCACTGATTGGTAGTCAGGGGCTCGTACATTTAGCCTATAAATAGATTTTAATACTGAGAAAGTGTATTTTTTGAGCAAACATACAATTTTTTTAAATGGAGCAATGCCTAGTTACATTAACAGAATAAAGGTAGGGTAAATTAGAATGTCAGTGGCATTTGTTGCAAGATTCTAGTGCAAGTGGTTTACGAGAAATCTTATTTTGAAACTTTTATGCACAGAACTTGTACAACCTATGGTAGAACAAACTAAAGAAAAACAAAAGGGAATTACAATACTTCTGTGGAATTTTACAAGTAAAGAGAACATGCCCTTCAAAGGTTGTGTTCAAAATGACCACTGGCAGCTTCAATACACGCTTCCAGTCTGTTATGGAAAGACTGCTGCACACGTTCTAGCATTTCAGCAGAAATTTTAGAGCAGGCAGCAGTAATATGTTGTTTCATATCGTCTGGTGTGGTTGGTACATCCTTGTAGACAGTGTCTTTCAGCCTTCCCCACAGAAAAAAGTCTAAAGGGGTCACATCTAGTGAATGGGTTGGCCAAGGTACAGGTCCTCTTCGTCCAATCTAATGATTTGGAAACAATCCGTTAAGACAAGCTGTAGTACTTCGTGCACTATGGGCTGGACAGCCATCATGTTGGTACCACAGGTTGCTCCTAGTCTGATAAGGAACGTCTTCTAGCATCTGTGGCAGATGGTCTGTCAGGAGGCTTGATACTTGTGCGAGTTCATTGTTCCTTCTATGAACAAAGCGCCTATGAGCTGATGGTTCAATATCCTACACCACAAGTTTAAACTCCATGGACGCTGACGTTCCACCTAACGAAGCCAAAAGGGATTGTCAACAGACCAATAGTGCATCTTTCTGCAGTTTACCTGGCCATGATTAGTAAATGTTGCCTCATCATCACTAAACAAGATACATGATGAATCTGGAGTATCATGTCTTATAGCCCATGTACAAAAGTTAACACAATTCTGAAAATCGTTTCCATGCAGCTCTTGATGGAGAGAGATGTGATAGGGATGGAACCTATGTCGATGGAGAATGCGCAGTACCCTTGCCTGACATATGCCACTTCCACGTGCAATTGTGCGGATCTACTGCAATGGCAGCCAAAACATTAATTTCTGACTCTTCTCCAGTCACTTGTTTGCTTCTGTTACATTTTCTAGGTGTTACAGCACCACTTTCACGTAATTGGTTGAAGAGGTTGATAATAATTGCAGAGATGGTTGACATCTATTGGGATACGTTTCTGCATACACTGTACAGGAACGAACTGCAATCTTCCTACACTCTCCATACACCATGAGCATGTCGGCATTTTCTGCATTAGTAAACTCCATATTCCACTCACAACTTACTGCTTGAACTGTCACAACCTAACTGACGAAAGTCGCAATGCAATCAATGAACAGAAAACACAATGCAAACAAACATCATACCTAGCAACTAAGCAGGTTGAATGGGACAAACAATTGTCGGGGTGGAAACTTTTCAAAATACGATTTCTCGTAAACCACTTGCACCAGAATCCTGCAACAAAGACCATTAACATCCTAATTTTACCCTACTTTTATTCTGTTGATGTAACTAGGCATTATTCCATTTAAAAAATTGTATGTTTGCCAAAAAAATACACTTTCTCAGTATTATTAGAATCTGTTTATAGGCTAAATGTAAGATTCCCTGACTACCAATCAATGCTGTGAAAACTGCACATCAATAGCACTTTCCATTTCCGAAACATTTGCGGTGCAAGTTTTAGGTGATACACCCTGTATACAGGATGTAACAAACTGATGTCAAATATTTTGGGGACTTATTTCTAGGAACAAAACAAAAAAAGTTCACATGAATATGGGCCTGAAAATTTTTTACTTCAGAGTTAGATGCCTTAATGCTAATAATACAAATGATAGAGGGAATTTTACAAACATTGCTTGAAGATGAATTCATCTTTTTTTGATGCATCCTGTAAGCCTGTGTTCTATGCTTAAGTGCACTCTGTTGAAAATTTGGGTATTTCATATTTGGTCAAATCCAGTTTGGTTTTACTCTCAGAACATCTCCACAGGTACTGAAGTTGATAAACAAAGGAATTAAGCAGAAGAAACCCATTAGATTCAAATGAGACACTTGAATTGGCCATTCAGTAAATTCCCCTCAAATAATCAGTACTTGCAAAAACTGGTATTTCAAAAAATGAACTATCCAACTAAAGTGAGCTGGAGCCACATTATTTGGATGATTTCCCAAGTGTACCATCTATTAAATTCTGCAAATCATTTATGAGAAACTGTATATAAATTTGCCCAGTCAGATGTGGAAGGAAGAAATGGGACCAAGCAGATGATCATGAATAATTTCACCCCAAAACCTTTAGACTGAACATGTGTTGTTTCTTTTGCCCTATTTCATTTACACTTTCAAAGGCTCGTATGACTGTCATGATAATGGAGTATCATGTGTAAAGCCATATATGTTTTCTTTTATTTCTTTGCTTCACAACAAATAAAAAACTATCAAATAAAATAAATCTGACTTTTTATAAAGAAAATTATAAAATGAAACATTGGGTTGAATACTAATCAGCAACCAATGCAGGAACAAATCCTTTAGCAACTCCCAAAAGGGAGGATTTTCAGACCTGCATTTATATGACATGCTCAATGCACAGCATCCCTTGTGGCAGGTTACAAAGAAAACTGGTGAACTTTGACAATTAGGCTCTCAACTTCTCAGTTAAAAATGAAATGGTTTGGATGTTGCATTTTACCCCTACACTGATGGATAAATTACTGAGAAATGCAATGCAAAACATTTGTACTAACACAACAGATGTTTGATATTAATGCACCCTCTAAAGTACAAACACAACATAAAATGAAGTTTAAATCATTCTTGAAAATGCAATAGCCTTTTAACATTTGTATTCTTCTATGGCTTCATATGTTTGTTGCAAATACAGAAGAAAACTCAATGTGTAAAACATCCATAAACCATATTTATAGTATTGTCTATTCAGGTCTTTTGAGCCAGTGGAGAGGGAAAGGTAATAACGCTAGCACACGGCCAACTTGACTTTGTCTGGCTGTTCTTTGTTCTAGTTACTGTGCCGACTGCACAAATTACTTCTCTCCCCCTTCCACTGGCTCAAAAGTCTTTAAACAGACAATATCTAGGCCATACAGCATGCAACTTTGAAAGACAAAAGTCTATTTACAGCTCAAAATCTCTCTTCACTGGAATACTGAAGCTTTAGTAAATAGTATGTTTCACCTCAAATTTGTTACTGTTCCTAAAAAAAAAGTTTGAAAGCAGTTCCAATCATTTGTTATTTTTTATTATCTTCTCTCTAGAACATAAGCCATTGCATTTGATGTTTGCAATAGAAGAATGTAATGATCCTAAGACCTAGAAGTATTTTACCAGCAAATTTAGCTTGATTAGTTTCAGCTGCATCTCTACCACAACAACCAAGTTTCTATGCAATTAAAACAGATTTAAACTGGTCCGTATGTGTAAGGGTTTCTTTATGCAATACTTCATCTATTTACCTCACTGCAGCCTATACCCGTCTCACTCTAAGTTCAAAATAGAAGTAAACAAACCTTAATGTTATCACCCCACGAAGCACCATGGAGATATGACAGAAACTAAGCACCCATGAGAGTAAATTGCTCCAGACAGTTTGTGAATAAGACACTCCACAGCTTGGAGATCATTATCTTTTAAACACTTGGTAAGTACAGAGAGAGCCAAAAAACTATGAGCTGGCTGTGCAGTGTTTTTCCTGTCCCTGTCCTGTCCTTACCAACTTTATGAAAGGAGATGCTGAAACTGGCCACCGTCGTTGCCCATACATTTTTGGCACCTCTTTAGGAAACTATCCATCACTCGCCATAGTTCATGTTGAGAAATGCTGACAATTTCCTGGTGGATATTTTGTTTTAATTCTTCCAGGGAATGTGGGTTTGTCTTGTACACTTTATGTTTTAAGTTACCCCAGAGATAGAAATCACAGGGTGTTAGGTAGGGTGACCGAGGGGGCCACAAATCTCCACTAATAATTCTGTCCTCAAACACACTTTCATAAAGTTGTTAGGGTTTCATTTACTGGAAACTGGAAAAGGAAACTTTAGGGTTTCATTTACTGACTAACATCAGTATACCATTTTTGCTTTAAACTTTTATGAGTCAATGAATTGAAAATGATGAGCTCTATAGGTCAGGAAATATAACAGAAACTAAATGCAACTCAAACAATCCGAGCAACAATTCTGCATCACTAACAATGAAGTTCAATTATTGCTATACAACAGCTAACCACATTCTTTGTCAATTAAAGGTGGGTGCTTTTCAGAGAATTTGTTATAAACATTACACAGTTGCCCTCTCTCTGCTTCCACGTTTATATTTCTCCACAGTGACTGAGGATTCTCAGCTATGACACACTCTAAAGTAATACTTTCTTAAACACATACACTATGTGGCAAGGAGTACCCTGACGATTCTGAAATCAGAAATGAAGTAGAGTGCCTGCGCATAGCTTGTTAGTTATAGGTGAATCTGAACGAAAACTTTTTTCCTCCATAAATTGAACTGTTACAATAATGTTTTTTTTTTAAATTCCTCTGCACAAGAATAACTACAAAATGTTACTATCTGAACCAAAATGTTTTAGCAGAGGAAAAGACGACATGCTAAGCGGGAAAAGTTGTAGTTTGCCCAACAGACAATGAGGCACTCCCTTGTCACTTGGTTTTGTTTACAACTCCTCTGAACTTAAAGTGAAACCACTTTAATACTACTACTCTCTACTTTGACTCACTTTTGGGGGAAATCTGTGTGACAAAGTTGCGGTAGCATAAGGTGAGGGCCACATTGTGACACTGCCAGATGTATTACTCCACAAAAGTTACAAATGTGCAAGAACTTATATTTCAAATTGGTGAAACCCAATGATTTTACATAAAAGATCCAGAAAAAAAAAAATGTTCAGATTCTGTACATATCCTCAAGCATGTAGTATTTGTAGGTGCCAGCATAATGAAATGATGAAGCTCTGATAAAATATAACTTTTATGGTGAATCTAGTACTTAAAGGAAAAACAATATTACATTCAGTATAGTTAAACTATGGACATCTATACCCCTCCTAACCTAATATAAAGACCATAGGTTACTTTTAACCCCTCAACACTGTGATTTTTATAAATCTAATGAAATCCCAATCAATATATTCTATAGGTATGTTCAGTTAAACACCTCTAATTAACTTTATAATTGTTTTGGGTGGTAGTATGGCAATTTCCCCAAGTGTTGGAAAACGTTTTTCAAGACCCCTTAATCTAGTGTGCACAATATATTGTGACTTTGTCCAGTTTCTCAACTTTCACTCTTTACTCAGTTCTCACAGTCTCTGTTCTAATCCTTCATGTAGTTCAACTTCACTAAGTGAACTAGTTCAATTCTCAATTACTTCACTTCGTGACACAGCCTCTTCATGTCAGATGGTTCACTTCACTTGGGAGTCGAACACAAGACCTCCACAAACAGTCGCTGCTCCACTGTAGCACTCGCTGCTGTCACCAACTCACTAGCAGAATCGCTCTTGATATCGCACTTGAAATGCAGTTGTTGACTGACTCAACTCCATTGTCGTACTCAACTCATACTCGCTGACTGACCGGAAGACCGCTCGCTTATATAGGCAGTGGAATCTTCCATAAAAGGTTCTTGAATAATCTAGAACTATTTTGACACACTTTCTGGAAGAAGGGGAGAGATAAAGCTTCCAGAAAGTTCTAGTTATCTCCCAATAGCGCATGCTGCATTATCGTTGTTTACTGGGGCCGCTCGGTGTTGACCTCCCGATAATGTTGGGTCATAGCAGCTGCGTCAATATTAACAATTTGCAGAGAATATGTTTGGCTGTTTCTTTCTCTTAAATGCAGTTCTTAATTACAGAAATATTCTCATAAAATGCAATGTACATTAAGAGACCAGCAACTAATTTCAATTCCGGAACATTATTTCAAGCCTTGATTTTGGGGGGCGGAAAAAGTAATAAAGTATTGCCTTAGGTCAAGGATGGTTCAATAAAAAACAGCACTAATGTTATCAACCAACTTGTTATCGAAGTTTATAAATTCAAACTCTGTCCCCCTAAAAGTAATCCCCTATATAATATACTTATCCCATTTCTGTTAACTCTCTTGGAAGATGTTTACAAAAAGCCATTCTTTGAGCCTGGATTTCACTGTCAAAAAGACATCCATTAGGCTCTGTTTTCTGGCTCTTGTGTTGCGAAAGAAGTCTCAGTTAGGCTTGGTATTTACAACTGCTTGTAGATAAGCTTCAACAACCTACTGCTGAACCAGTGCCTCCAACTTTCTTTCATTTTCAGTATAAAAAATAAGTCATACACAGCAGCTCAGAATGGATCGACTGGACACATGACTCATCTAAAAACTTAACAGTTCACTTTGCAATGTGTACTGGTGCATTCTTTTGGTAGACAAGAAAACTTTGGAGAGTTTGGTCATCTGTCATACATTTTCTTTAAGCTTCTGACAAGTCCTTGTACTAATCTAGTAACTCTTTGTCTCATCTATTAGGAGTTTTCTGAAAGAAAGTGGCCACCATTAACTGGACACTGCTACATGAATGCTTCACTTTCACCAGAGATTTCCCATTCAGAAATACTCAAGGCAGACATTTGGTTTCTGCATCATAGTAGTATATCCAGCATTCATAATCTGCTATCTCTGCTGCATGTTGTAAAGCCATATTTATCATATACAGTGGAATCTCGTTAGCACGTTCCTCATTAACACGTTTTCCCGTCTATTACGTTGAATTATAAAAGTCCCGGTACCAAATCACCAAATATAATAAATAATGTTTGCTTAATGCGTTTTCCCGGTCCTGCTTACTACGTTTGAAGTTTGACGTCCTCATTCGCTGTTGAGGCCAATCCTTGATCGGTACATTGGGAATAGGCGTTTAACACGTTCATAGTTTGACGTCCTCATTTGCTACTTTCGTCAATATCAGCAGCCAATCACATACATGCATTTAAATATTTGTGTGATACGATTTCTGTGGGCGGGATAGAGAATGCTTTACCTTGGCATGGTAAACGCGGTAAACGCTAACGATAGTTTCTAATGTTAAGTGATGACCAAACAACCGTAGATTGTATTTTAACTTTTCATTTACAATGAAAAAAAAGTGTAGTAGGTAAATAACCAACAGTGAAAAACTGAAAATCCATGATGTAATCACAATCCAAATATAAAACATGTCGATATAGTGCGGAAGTTAAACATTCCTCCATCAATCTTAAACACGATTGTTAGCAAACCTAAATTGATTGAAACTGCTTTTAAAGAAGGGAAAAATACTAAAACAAAACTTTTCTCTTGGAAAATAGGATCAGAAGAGGACCGGAACGAAATTTGTTGCATGGAAACACCTCCGTATTCAAATCGTCTTGCATACACCAAAGATAATATTGTCTATTGTACTCGTAACACGATGCACGCTCATAATTTTTTCTTTTTTAGCAGAAATTGTTATCACGTGTGTAATAAAACACACAGCAAAACCACTATTGCCACTTTCACAATTTGCAATTTATTTTCTCAGAAACATTCATAACCTAAAAAATCCAAGTTGACCAAAATAAAAGCTTGAATTATTTATTCTCAGGCTTTGTGTATCCAAATCCATTTAAACATATTGAATTTAACATGGAAATGCGGATCGTATTCAGTATGAAATTGTACTCAAAATCTATTTAAATTGCCCATGGAGACGTAGTAATTATTAGATTTTTATTACCTATGTTCTTAAATTGCAGATTTTGCATTTTCGTTAACACGTTTTCCCGCCTATGACGTCCAAATCCTTAGGTCCCTGCAAAAACGTACTAACGAGATTCTACTGTAATAGGACCATTGCACTCTGGATTGCTGCTGGTATTCTTAATAGCAAATGGGGCACCCATTAGGAATAAACTACCCTCACATGACAGTGTTGGGACAGAACAATATGCATGATGAAGTGGTACTAATCGCCCAACTATGAGGTGCTGGTATGTTGTTTATGGATCTGTGTGAAGCATGCCTTCAAAAGTTGCCATACTTTCTTCAATTATGGCTGAAACAGATGGGCTACATTACATTGAAATTCTCCAAATTACCAGTAAATCTTCATATGATGTGGCAGAGTCTGAAAATGTTCTCTGCAAATGCACCAGCAATTGTGCTTCTCTTAAGGAAAAAGATATCACTAGGTGAAAATAACCCATCTTAAAACAGCAGATTGCTAGCACAAAAGGAAAGCTACAGCAGTTTTGCTTCCTAGCCCACCAGCTTGTTTCAGAGTATGTTCACGTAAAGACCTTGCTGTTTAACAGTGAAGTTTGATAATCCCAAGCTATTAATTCACTCCATTGTGTGGATACCTATTTGGACCCTGAAGGAAAATCCAGTGACAAAGTATAAGCTAACATATGTATTATGTAATGCATTAATGTTTAACAACAAAAAGGACACTAAAACAATTTCTTCATATTTTCCCAAGAGGCCTTCTGAAACTGCTAGATGGTGTGTGTGTTCAACTTGAATGAATGCTTCATGTTTCACCATACGTTGACTTATGCCCAGTGCACAATCACCTGGGAACTGGAATGATACCAGAACAGGGAAAATAAATTAAAACACTCAGTTATCCTGAAGAACAGAACAATATACGTTCACGAAATGCCAGTTTCTAACCAATTTACAACTGGCTGAAACCCCGAGAAATCTAGAGTATTCACAATGCCAGGAAAGCTTCAGCTTATATTTCAGTTAAAACACTCTTTTCAAATGTGAGTACAATCAATCAATAGGAAACATTCCAGAGATTGGCAATGCCAATAGGAAAGTTAGGTTAAGTTTCATATTTCCCATTTCTAATCGTAGCATACTGTATGCCTTTTGTGTGTATCTGTCGCATAGAAAATAGTCTAGGAGACTATGATTCATAACAGCTACTTTAGCTAATTACAGGCTTGGGAGAAAAAAACTGGAATGACTCTTGGCAACTCTAGTTTTCTTTGTGTGCAAACAGTTTAATTTAATTAATTTTTAAGATTGAGAAGCTAGTAACAGTGATGTGTCATAATTTAAAATAAAGAGAGTTGAAGCTTGTTACACTACATCACTAAAATGTTCAAACATTTTAGTCATGTAGCGTAACTCTCTTTATTTTAAATTAGTTTAATTTAGTTTTGTCATAACTGTGAAGACATTGCTTTTTAAAATTGTTTACCACACTAAATTTCAAAGGTGGTAAACCTGCATTCAGTGCAAAAATGTCACTGCCCGGTTCTAAATAAATTATATCTGAATACACAAAATTGACTTTCTATGTTGTTACCAATATACTATTGACATACTTTCCCATTTCCATCTTCAGTTCATTGTGAATTAAAAGCCCTACACACTAAATCCTTTCACTTTCTTTTCTTGTTTTGGTTTTCATTCCTGATTTATCGTGACATCATCTCAGAAACCTCAAATTATCAAATTAAGGTTAGGGATGCAGCTTCCCATTTTCCAATTGATTGTGCATGGCAATTTACCTTCCTGTTCCATTTCGGTTCTCATTTCCAGGTTATTGTGTACCAGGGCTTAGTGCAGTGTTTGTGTACTGACACTGTGAGGCACCTGGCTTTTTTAGACTGCTACAATCCAGTTATGAGTGCTCAACAATCCGAATATACAGCAAATTTAATCCCCATGCCACTCTGCATTTTAAACACATTCTACATGAATGTTACTGTGATGTGTGCAGTACATCTTAAGAACCATCCTAATGAGCTGCATCTCCCATCCAGCAATTAAATGAAACCATTATTACATAATTGCCAAAATTAATGGACATTAATGCACCTGCAACATTCAGCCCAGTCAGTTGCCACATTTGCTCATTGCATGCCCAATTACTTGAATGAATTTCCTGAAATGAAGTAAATTCATGACAATTCTGCAAGTCTTGTTGAGTCAGGCTCAGTTGTTTTCCATCAATGTAATGGAGACTTTATGTACACCTTAATGGAGACATATTTAATTTCTTTGCGACATATGTACACTAAAAATAACCATTTTATTTCACCAGAAATAGATTTTTGGTCACCACAGAAACCCCCCCCCAAAAAGGTATGTATAGAAAAAGATCCATGTCAGCAGCCAGCATAGAGTGTGTGTGTGTGTGTGTGTGTGTGCGCGCGCAATGTAACTAAAAAAAATTAAAATTTAATTAAATAGCAAATATGGTATTATATATTATAATCTATAAATTATAGTATCTTCAAAAAGATGTGACACAAAGATTTTAAAGAAAATCATCCAAACCCATACTAGCCTTTCACAGAAAAAATATTCACTATCTTTGTTTTCTCAAATGCAGCTCTAACAATTGTGATAACTACAGAGCATTCATTTTATGGCTCGGCCCTGATCTTAGTTGCACACCACTTTATAACAAGGTTAGTACTCATTATAGTACAAATTACTATTACTCGCGAGTATGTAATGTAGAAGTTTTAGGATGGAAACCCAGCCCTGATGTAATACACAGTATGCAGAGCACACATACACGCAATCTAGGCTGGGCCATAAAATGACTCTGTACTATAATATAACATTTTTTATTAACCAACCTCCTATGTATAGAGTTTGCCATTTTAGATAAGGCAAAATATACTTTCATTTATAATATAAAACTTTGATGTGTTTGGTAAATTAATACTTATACAATATGAAATATATAATAAACTCATGTTTAATGCACTAACATGAGAAATAAAACGTGTATCTTGAATTTTGTACAACCAGGAAATCTTAAGGCATACAAAAACTGTTTAAGAATTGGATGCTATATACTGACCTTAAAATTCCATGCAATCACGAGACACAATTGAAAATTGATAGAACTTAAAAAGAATGACAAAGTATTAAACAAATCGAACTATTTATCGGATATCCTGGAAATGGCTGATGCCATAAAAAAGTTATTTTAAATAAATTGCATGTTTTAAATTGACGCGCGCACGCGCACACACACACACACACACCCTCTATCTGGATCTGGACCTTTTTTCTACAATTGCCTTTTCTAGATTCAGGGGGTCTCAAAACATGTATTTCTGCTGAAACCTCGGTATCGAATTTTTGGATGCATTGCAATATTTCTATACCTACTATGTATGTGGTAAAGAAAGTAAACATGTAGAGTTCCTTAATTGTACAATTTATATCAAATTTGTTTTTATCAACATACATAAAAAAACACATGAGCAATGTAACAAAGGCAAAAGAATTCCTGTTTATAGGAATCAAATAAGATATAATGAATAAAGTGAATTTGTCATTAATAGAGAAAATTGTGTGAATGCATCACATCTTATTTTTAGCTTTGTAGTGACTAACACACAATTGCTTTGTTAGACTCTCAAGGTAATTTACATAATGATTTATGTTGCATCTTACATTACCTCTGTGTTTTACTTTCTCTGCCATATATACAGTAGTAGAGAATGCATTGCATTCCACCCAAAAATTCCATACTGAGATTTCACAGCAAATACATGTTTTAAGGCTGCCTAACTGCCCCGCCCCAAAAAGGTCCATGTATGTACCTATGAAGAGCACGACTCAAAAACAAAAAGTCAAATAAATACCATGGAACATTTTTCAAAACCTTTTATTTTCTCAAAAATGGCTATAACAATTATCTTTAAAATCTCACATATTAAAAATATTTACATCAAAAATAAAATGTGTTTAATTTTCTGGGAATAGCTTGTTAAGTGTCCTCTTCATTTGGAAGGAATTTTGTATAATCTTGTATAATTGGCATATGTTAAGAGATATACTACACAAAAACTGTAGATATTTTAAAACACAAAATTTATTTCAAATAATCTTTTTGTGGTATAAGGCATTTCCGAGTATCCGATATTAATGATTCAAATATGTCATTCTTTTCAAGTGGATTTTCAGTTGTTTCTCGCCATTACATGCAAAGAGTATGGAATTTTAGGGCCAGCACATAATGTCTACCTCTTAACATTTGAATATTGCTGTTCCCTTTGTATCTATAATGGAATGTGTAATGTAGCTATTTCTGTGAAGTTTTATCTTGATTAAAATGAAGTAGATAGAAAAATAAGTTATTGTAAGAATAGTTTGTACACCCACTAACAAATGATAAAGTCATGTGAATATAACACATCAGATTTTTTTTTAACTTTGCATCTCCATCCTATATTAAGCATGATCTGAAAAAAATTGATCTCTGGGCACTAAGATAAATAATTACCTTTTCACTTTCCCCCATTTTTCCCTTTCCTTCTCTTCCAGTTTCTCACAGAGACCCTCAGTTTCACATGATCATGGTAGTGCATACCCTATAGCTTATATGATACATTAGAACCCAGTAATGCTGTATAAAAAGTGACCTGTCTCCTGCTAGCAGCAGCATGGACGTAGCCTAAGTGGCTCGAGGGTTGTCAACCTTAGGAAAATCATATGCATAATATACCATTATAAGAGTAAATTAGTGGTACACAAAGCATGTGGAGTCCTGTTCATTGTGAAACAGGTTTGTATAGCTTTGAATAACCAGGAAACTATAAGAGCTGCTCTAAAATGCAGGAAAAAGGTGCAATTTCGAGCAAACAATTATTTTCCTTGTTTTAGCAGTTGTGGAAATATTCCAGGTTGTCTGATTGCCCCTTTCCACTTAAAAGTGCATTATAGATATTGGAAAGTTTGCATAAGTTTATTATTGCTTTCAAATAGTTACATATGCAAACAGTTCAGAGAGAATTTTTTTTCTTTTTATGTACACAGTAATACAACGTTGCATTTTTACAACAGGCTTGGGCATGTTCTAAGTCAGAAAATCATTTTATATTATAGCTGCTTTAACCGAAAATTCATTCATTTAATGCTTCTTGCTTTGAACAGTGGGGAAAAAAATGAGAGAAAAAAAAAATCCATTTTTGCATGAATTGAAAGGACACACTTAGTAGCTTAAAATACTTTAATAATGCCAATCATTGCAGCTTGGTAACAGAAAAAGTTAATTTGCAACTCCTTTTATAAAAAATAATATTAAAAATTAACAGATATAGATATCATATTCACGCTTTGAGTCTCTGCAAAAATATGATTCTATAAAAGTTAGAGGAATAAAACCTTCTGACTGCCTCTGTGATCTGGTGGTTAGCATGCTAACCTCCAAATCTGGAGGTCCCAGGTTTGATTCCCGGCTGGAGGGTGGGAATATTTCTTTAGCCAGGATTATTCCCCATCCTCCCTAGAGTCTGTAAGTATGAATGGCAGCGTGAATGTGTGCGAATTTAATGTAATAACCAAAAATAATATTAAATATATAAATAAAATAAAACATTTTCAAGTAAAGGCTTTTTTTTCTGTTCAAAATAGTACTTAAAAATTAATGAGTTTAAAAATATCACAAGAGGTATTTGTCTAAAGTTTTATTATTTCACTCTTCACACCCAACGGATAAAAACAGCAAAAACATGTGGGAGTGGGCTTAAGCAGTGCAGTGGCAGTTTGAAATGTGTCCTGAAATTAGTTCCATGTAAATGTGCAGCACATTGCCTTAATATACTACTATGTTGTTCAAATGTAATAATAATAATAATAATAATAATAATAATAATAATAAGTAAAGGTAATGATAATAACAATGCACGTTTGTATGTACACAAACTACAGCAACTCGCTCTACATTGTGTACATGCACTGGTAACATGTCTTGCTTAGGGCATGTTTTCCATTTGTACGGTTGCTAACATCCACCTAGGCCATGCCCATGCTGCTGCTAGATGACAGGCCGCTTCCCTACAGCATTAGAACTCTACTTAAATAAGTAAATTTATTCTTTAAAAATGGAAAGGGAGGCTGAGGTCTGAGAGCAAACTAAGATTGGGGAAAATGCTGAATTCAATTTTTATGGTATTATTTGTCTCACTCCCCCACCACCTACCAAAAAAAGTAGAGCTACTGCTAAATATACTGATTTAGAATTGACTTACCATTGTTGTAGTTTAATGGAGATACTGCACAATCAATTCTTCACTCAACAGTGCATCGACACGTCTTCATGCATCACTTGTATCTGCATCTAAAACAATCATGTGCTCACATTTCACACAGCACACCAAAACATTGAGTATTCTGTTCTTAGTTAGATCTACCTCCACATGTTGAAGACACTCAAGTTAACATCCCAATCTTCAAGCTTCCATTTATACTTAACATGTCAGTTTTAATACTTACCAAATGTAATGAAGTAATTTCCCTCCAAGGGCTTACTTATGCTGTAAAACACTAGGTATGTTCTTTAGCAGTTTCAGCTGGTGAAAATAAAATTAAGACTAAAGAATTTAACATTATCTTAATTTGGTAACACATCTTAAGGTAATATTAAGTATTTAAGATAGGACAATGAAATCCAAACCGCCATAGCCCATTATCATGTGTACATAGTATGTACGTCTTCTAAATCGAAAGGTCCGAGTTCCATACTCGGTAAAGAGTTGGAAAAGGCTTTTCTGAGGTATTACCTTTTTCTGAGAATTCGAGTGATTTAGCGGCATGGACCCCAGACTTGAGCACTCATTCCACATATTTCATTCACCATCTGTAAACACCCTGGTTATTAGGTACGTTTACAACAAAAGTAGCTCTTTTTGTTTTCCACCAAGCTATGACGTCGCTCCTCCCCCTGCGTGAGGCAGATCAACATCGAGTTCAATAGATGCTCGGTCATTCGGTATCTATCACATTTGTCTTGCTCTAGTTTATATCAAAACTAACAATGCGCTTTGCACCAATGTATGGAACTAAAACCGTTATATACAAATTAAGCTTAATATGTACTTAATAGAATATGAAGGTAGCTACCAAAAGCTGATTTTTGCAAACAAGTCAAGTTCACCAATCGAAATTATCAGTCATATAAAATACTGAAAGGAAAAGTAACCTACTAGTGCAAATCAGTAGACAGTGGTTTACTGTTTACTAATGCAGATTTGTATCCCAAACAATCTAATAGATAACACTATCGCTTAAAGCTTCTGTGCTGTTTCCTTTCAACATGGCGCTATGGCGCATGGTGCAGCGTGTATACGCGGGATTTTCGTTTCTTGTCTGCCCTAGATCCGCCAACCAGCGCCAAGAACTTGGAAAAGGGGAAAGGGAAAATGAAAGCAGTTAATACGTCCTATTGCCACCAGGGTTGTTCTTCTAAGTTTTTTTTTTTTTTTTTTTTTGGCGGTTTCTTTGTGTGTTAACATTTACTTCACGTCTAGGAAATACTTAATGGCCTTAAAAAGAACTTTTTTAATTGTCTTGTGGAAACCTACAATATGTTGGCACTTTAAGGTAAGTCTGGCGGTGGTAAGTTTAGGGTTTATTTAGTTGAATCTATGTATTAGTTATGCCGGCAGCATAATGACGCAAAGTTAACGAATTCGACTGCCACCACACATTATAAGTACAACACTTAACAGTAAATATTTTACACAAGAACGATCACTCTCAGTGTCAAAAACCAATAACAAACTGACAAACTACTCATTACGTGAACGAAATGACAGTGCATGTGCGGTGTATGGAGAAGCCGCAACAGAAAACAGTAATGTTTACAATCTAATGGTCTTTTCTGCCTTAAATACAACGTCAAGAGCCCTCTTTAAAGGTAACTGAGGGTGATGGCATATTATATTAAGCATATTCCAAGCGTCGGATTTTTTAATACCCCGCGTGATTTTGGAAGATCAGAAAAATAATAAGGGCTATTATTTTATGACTTGTTTTCACGTCGCTGGCTTGCAATTATGACTCCTCGAAAGATCGGGCCGTATCAAGTTTACACATGACCATCAGTCGGCTACATCCTGCTCTGTGGCTATTTATCAAGACGAGAAAAGAAGTGATAACCACGATAATCATGTTGGTGGAGTGAAGGCCAGTCAGAGTGTTTTCAAGCGTGTCTACCCCTGATAGCTTTAACCGCTGAAACAGAATAAGAGTGGAGGTTGATGGGTGTAAATGGGGTAGGATGAAGGTAAAAATATAACATTTCATTCTCCTCAATGGCTGCTGGTCAGGATGCAACGACCCTTCTGCACCACTGACGTGTTGTAATTTTCCAAATATGTATTTATATAGGGGGAAGTTATTTTAATTTAGAGATTCAAGAAAGTCTTGAAATGGTTGAAAAAGAAGTTCAGCTTATGCTGCTGGTGCAATTGCTCCTTGATCCCTGGGGCCTCTGAGCAAAATTACCGGTGTTTCACGCCCAATATAGAATGGGACGCTAAGGTCAAAACTCCTTGGTCCCTGAGGTATCCGTATGCCACGCTGGGATTGTAATAGACAAGAGACAGAATGAAGGTGCTCCAATGTACAGATAACGCGTCGTAAAACTTTACAGCAAGGCGTCTAAGAAAGGAAGATGCGAATCACAGCACAAATGACCCAGACAACATTTCTGCAGCATTTGCAAGCAGGCTGGCTTAAGTCTTTGATCATGTTCCAGAACTCACAGGCGTATAACACGATAGGAACTATCAGTGCTCGAAAAAACATAGCCTCAAGGAAATAGATATCCCCGACCTCAGCATGGGGTATAGTGAAACAGTTGCCTGTCGAACCCGGACCGACAAGTTTGAAAGTTAGGCCTGTGTCTAACTTCACTGCCAGGTAGGTGATGGTATTCCTTTCAGTCCTTCGGCGAAGGTACATAAATGTGAAGCAGTCTGCGGGTATGCAACACATTGTTATAATAATGACATAACTTTGGTCCGGAATTATGGACATGCATCTACGTATGCACCACCCCTGGATCAGGTGGAGGTGTCGCTTATAGGGTTGACGGCTCTACTGACGTTCTTGCTGGTAAAGAATAACAAAACTCATCGGCACATTGAACTACGTTGACATGCAGCTATGTAGAGAGATCTGCCACGTAAACATTAACAAACATGAGAGATACCTCTGAGCCTTAGGGGACTCAGTCTTTTAATGGGTCTTAGTGTTGATGTTACCCCCAAACGACTTTAAAACTGCGATGCTTAAAGTAGGCGTAGAATATATGGAGGATCTGTGTAGGTAGTGAATTAGCTTATGCAGAGTATCCCCATGCTAGGCAGTTGAGAAGTCATTCTCGACTTCCAGTGATACTACCGCCATTTAGAGCCTGTCTTGGGAACTAGGACAGCGACCTCCAGCACATGCACATGCTGCTGTGGGCCGGGCGGCTAGGAAAAAACCTAAATTGGCAGTAAGGGATGGCTTGGATATCTCCAAGTACTGAGAGCCAACGGGCAAGTACTAACGCATCGTAAACTTTCGAGAGAATAGACAGAAGGCTGATGGCCTGGTAGTTGGATGGTTGGACCGGATCTTTCCCCTCTTTCAAGACGCATATCATCCGGGCGTTCTTCTACTCACGTGGGAAGTGGCATAGGGTGACACAAATTAAATATCCTGATCAGAAAGGGTACGGTCCTTGAAGGGAAAGTAGTGTAACATAGCGGGTATTAACGTGTTCGCCCCCGCAGCGTTTTGGGGTTGAGGCGCCGAGTGCGCTTTGGAGTTCACCGGTTCGTATGACTGGAAGGCTATTCGACTCATCAGGAGAACGCTTAAACATCTACATAACCCCGGCGAGCGCTTTCGGAAAAGACGTCGTCCTAAGAGTCATCTCTAGGCCTCATAGTCCGCTTAAGGTGTAACACATTTGTTTTGGCCTGAGAATCATAGACTAGTTCATGAGTACCCTGGAGTGTTGAAATAAGTTGGCCTGGGGGGACTTGGTGAGTCACCGATTAAAAAGAAGAAACTTTCACTGATACAATATGGAAAAGACAAAGCAAGAAAAATAACAGCTTCCTTAAAAGCTAAAGCTTTTCAGCAGTCAGACACTGAACCACAACACCTTTACCAAAGCTATAAATTTTAGAAAATCTGGAAAAAAAAACATTTATTTTTGCTCAGGATAGAAACACTGAAATTCAGATCCTCAATAAATTGGTCTATCGCAAAAACTGTGGTAACTTTATTTGTATATGTTTGTATTTGTTAGCACCACGTTGTGGGCCAATTTGTAGTAGTATTATTTGTGACATTATTTATTTATTGAGCCCCACGTTTGGGCGCAAATTTGTAGTAGTATTATGTTAATGATTTAACATTATTGTAGCCCCACGTTGTGGTAGCTAATTTGTAACGGTATTACTTATAATGTTATTACTTGTGATGTTTGTGTATGTGTGTTTACTTCATGTGAAGCCATCTTGTGACGTCATTCATTTGTTCGGTTTGTAGCTCCATCTGGTGTTAGCAATTTGCAGCAGTGTTAGTGTTCGAAAGAATGCGACTGTTATTTGATTTAAATTTTGTTTACTGTCCTCCGGCTAGCTATTATTTCTCGGTCGAACATGTCTCTTGATCAAGGTGTGTAAACGGAAAGGAATCTTTTATCCAAATATAACACTGATGAAGAAATTGTTTTACACATTTATTGTCGAACACGTTAACTATCACTTTTATACATTGATCTTAACACTCGCCAAACTGAAACTGTTATAATAACTTCTTACTGATAATTCTTTTAATCCACGTACTTCAATCTTTTGTATAATTAACTTTACCATACTTTAGATCTTTCATAATTCTGCTGCGCGTAACTTGTGAATCTATATCCGATGTATGCCGTACTAATACTTTCGACGAACTGACTGACTGAAGACGACGTGTAGTGTACACAGATTTTTGATGAACTGAACGACTGAAGGCGACGTGTAATGTATTGAGATTTTCGATGAACTGAACGCGATCTACCTCTGACTTGGCTTTTATACCCATACACTCCGATATGCCTAAAGATTATAACTGAGTTACTATTGGCTAATAAAACGCGCCAACATTAACGTCTATTTTAATATCCAATGAAAATTATGAATACATATGCTCTAGGGAAACGTTCCAGAAGATTCTCAACGGAAAAACGCGCCAACATTAGGTAACTTCCTCGTTTCCAATAATGATAAACAGCTCACCCCCTCGCTGCATTATTGCACGCTATTATTGACAGTTTCAGTAAGGCCGTATAAACGTACTTCCCAACAATAATTACAGTCAAGAAACATCTCAAATCAATGTCACATAAAAATGCATATTCATATTACAATCATTATTTACATTACTGCATCAAAACTCAAAATCATTTTAATGCAACAAAACATGTGATTACATTGGCAAATTCTTGACATCTAAAGGATTAATAATGTTTTCGCCGGAAAGAAAGTCGGATCATCCCCTTCCGAAACAAATTATAAATTTAGTCACTGAATTTTGCAACTCGGAAGAAGTTAACTGACAAATGCCTGGAAAAAAGATTACGTGGCAGTTAGAAAACACGGGAAAAACAACTGCAAAAGAAACAAATTCTGTGGAATTTAAAGGATCTCTATCGTTGTTTCAAGTATAGATATCCTACCACTAGGATTGGTTTCTCAAAATTCGCACAACTTCGAACTCAACGCTGTGTTTTAGCGGATTTGGTGGCACCTACACTGTCTGCGTGAGTATCATCTATCAGAACCTTAGACTTTATGATAGATGGCGCGAAACTAGCACTGTTAACTTATCAGGTAGCATTTCCCTTAAAAGCTTACCACCATTGGATTTCAAGAATCGTCTGTAATCCACCTCAACCTCCTGCTTTTTTAATAAACGTAAAATATGCCCGGACCCTTCAGGACTGATAGAACATATTGTATCTGTTATTAAATCTGCTTTGGTGAATACAATGATTTAGAAGCAGCAGGTTACGGCTGAAAGAACAACATCAGAGAACTTGGAGAAACCTACAGATAAATTTATTGACGTCTTATTGGGGAACTTGACAGCACTGAAAAGAATCTGATGTGATACAGTCATATGACTTTCTCTACCGTCTAACTTTATTAGTAGGTATACAAACTATTCTTACTAAAGCTTATCTTTCTATCTACTACATTTTAAACCAAAGAAACATTTGCAGAAATAGCTACATTACACATTTCGTTGTCGTCCTACATGGTGTACTGGTTACCATGCTAGCCTCTAGTTCCCGAGGTAGTGCGCAAAAACCCGGCGGAGGGCGATGGATTTTCTCGGGCGTAAAAATCCTTAGCATGGCTAGCTTTGGAAGGGAAGTAAAACCGGTGGTCCCGTATCGTATAATTACGGCACGTAAAAGAACCTCAAGCCTGATAAAGAGACCTCTGAGCAAAATTACCGGTCTTTTACGCTCAATACCGAATGGGACACTAAGGACCACAGCAGTTAAAGAGCGTTCATAAATGAAACCCGATTTAATTTTAATACATTTCCTTATAGATGCAACAAAAACCGCGATAGCCAAAAGTTTAAGAGCTGGACGCTATATGCTAGCCTTAAAATTCCACACTGTTTCCGTGCAATCGCGAGAAACAATTGAATGTTGATAGGACTTTAAGAGAATGACCAATAAATAAACAATTCGAAGCTTTAATAACGGATATCTCAGAAAGGGCTTGGAGTACAAAAATTGTTTGGAATAAATTGGGTGTTTTAAAGAGATCTACATCTTTTGTGTAGAAGTTTTCATCTATCGCTTAAGTTTATAAGTTATGCAAGATTATACAAATGTTTTTCCGAATGAAGATAGCTCCACAGGCTATTCTCATAAAATTCAAGGCTTACGTTTTATTTGTCATGTAAGTGTCTTTAATTTACGCTAGTTTAATCAAAATCGTTAGTGATTTTATTAGATCAAAAATTTCGAAAAATGCTTCTTGTAAAAGGTAGTTTGGGGTTGGAGAATTTTCTTGAAAATCTTCGTGTCGTATCTTTATGGAAGGTACTGAACCTAAATACCAAGTGTTATCCGACTTTTCGTTTTTGAGTTATGATGTTCACAGACACACACGCGCGGACGTTTTTCTAAATATGTTTTTTTTATTCCGGAGCCTCAAAGCATGTATTTTTTGTGAAATCTCGGTATCTAATTTATGGGTGAAATGCAATACTTCCCCTACTTACTTTACATAGTAGAGAAAGTAAAAGCACTCGTTTATAGCATCACAGAAAAAGTTGTACTAGTAAGGGGGAAAGGCCTGAAACCAACAGAAATCGTCGTTTTAATGAATTATTTTCGGAAAATTACTGATTTGTCATCCAAGATGTGGTTTCCGGGTTACACTGGAACAACTATAATGATGGTGGTTCTGTCAGTTGTATGTCGTTCGTTGCAATTTCCAATAGTTTAAAACACTATAGATATACAGTTCATTAGTTTCAGAGATATTTAATAAAGCCCGTAAAAAGATAAATTTCAAAATTTGGCTCAAATAATTTACTTTACCCATGGGGTTTCTTTCCAATATAAAAATCGGAAGAACGTTTTAAATTTATACAGCCAGCCTGAAAATTTTGCAATGAGGCAGAATGCCACTTTTTGCAACATCTCATGGAAAGGGGCCATGCGATGACTTTGGGGGAACTAGAGACTAGCAGCTCAAGCAAATATCCATCGTTCAAGACTGCATCAAATAACCACACCTTATGAATTGTATTAATGGGCAGCATCAAGTTTGACAACTATAATAACTTTCTACTATGTTCCAAAAGAGGAGTACAAAATTGAAGAACAAGTGCTTCACCCTAGGTTCGAACACGCAGGCGTAGTTCCAGGTACCGTAACAACACATGCGTTCATTCCACTTTCGAAGTAAAAATTGGTGACAAAGACATATTCATATGCAACAGAAAGTGCATACATAACGATATATAAAAAGACGTAACCAATCAATCTTGAAGCCTGCTGGTAGCCTTGACGCTCCAAGCCTCTTCTCATGTTGTGGCAGACGGCAGATGACGTATGTGTATAGCATGAGCTTGAATATTTATTCCTTCATTATTTTTTTCACATTTCATACAAGGGGGTACATAGAACTGAAAACCGAAATCAATGTGTAATATAAAGAGGTTCAAGCATATATAGGTTTAATCTTGAGCATTGACAGTTAATGCATGAAAAATAATTTAAAAGTTATATAATTATTGTTATATTGTTGGTATATACCACCATCAACAACAGACATTTCGCTTCAAAATGAATCCTATTTCACGAAATCCGGTATAGGATTCTTCAGTTACACACCACAGAAGTTGTCTCGTTCTGAAAATAACACACATTTTCAGAATTTTAACTAAAACTATAAACATCTAAGAGATAATCTTATGAGAATTCTTTTCTTTTACAGTAATTGACACATGAAGAAATTATTATTGATTTTAAAACATATGAGGTCAATTCTCATTTTTGTCTGAATTGAAATGGAATACCCCGATGGAAGCGGGCTGTCATGGACAGAGATGGACTGTCTGGTTTTTGTGGAAGGAAGGAGTCAAAACAGCAGATATTCATGAAGGTTTAACTACGATATGTGGTCAAGAAATTCCTGCACAAAAGACTGTTTACAACTTGATCGCTTGGTTCGGCAGTGGAAGGGAATCTGCACGCATGAATGTGAGTACTGATCGTCTGTCAACATCGCGATCTCCGAAAATGACTGAGGTTGTGCATGAATTGATTATGACTGATAGGCGTATAACCTTAAATGAATTGGAATGGCAGACAAATCTCGGCTGCGCAACCCTGCACACCATTATTAATGACGATTTGGATATGAAAAAGGGTGCGTGCCTTCGACTATCATAAACTCAGAAGGAGAACAGAGTTGAAATCTGTCGTCGAATATTGGAAATGAAGAATGATGATTCAATTTTTTTAGATAGTGCTGACGTGAGTGACTACCATACACCTGAGAAGAAACACCAATCCATGCGATGGAAACATCCTGGGAGTCCCTGGTCCAAGAAATTTCGTGCTGCTCCATCTATAGGTAAGCACATGATCTCCGTCCTTTTGGACATGTGTGGGATACTGTTAATGGACTGACTTCCACATGGAACAACTGTTAACATCAATTGTACCGTGACATATTTAGACACAGGATTCAGCAACGGCAACCGGGAAAGTAGTCGAAAGGAATTCTCCTCCAGTACGACCATGCACGACACCACACTGGCAACTCAACGACTGAAAAGTACACACCACTGGGGTTTGTTGTTGTATCACACCCATCATATTCACTGGATCTCGCTCCATCTTATTATGTTTTATTCGACAATATGAAGGACTTCCTGCAAGGTGAAATGTTCGGCAACAACAAAGAATTTCAGGCAGCTGTTCAAGAGTGGGTGTGTAGTAACCTTAAACAATGGTTCCACAGCCTAATAATGCAGTTACCAGAAAAGTGGTGACGGTGTATTGACGGGGAGTATATTGAGAGGTACCATGTACATCGAATCATGTTCATTATTAAATAAGGTAGCAAGAACTACTATTGTAAATCATTTTCGAATCCCCTCGTAAATTGTCTATGTAAGAGGTAGCGAAATCTAATCCTCCAATAACTTCATTCCTGAAACATTGAAATGTTTGCGCAGCATTTCTCAATCCAAAAGTCATTACTTTGGAAACTCAAACGGGCGAATGGCGTAGTAATTGCTGTTTTTCTTTAATGCCTTCTTTCGCCACCGGTATTTGATGATATGCTCGAACTAAGCCAGCGAATAAAAATATCATGGCTCCTTATAGCGGTTTGAGATGTCACTATGTGTGGCATAGGTTATTTGTCTTTATATATATAATCTCCGTATGGTCGCCACTCTCCAATCTTTCACAAAACTGAATGCAGAGGGCTGGAAAATTCACTATCTGAAGGGCGACAAATGCCTTGCTCCAACATATTTTTAAACTCGGTTTTACTTATGCTGAATTTATCTGGTGCTACTCTAGGTGATTGTTCAAAAACAGGGGGTGCATGAGTGAGAATGTGGTGCTTAATTGAGTTTGGCAGATTACCTTTGCGCGGCGTAGTTATTTACTGAAATGTTTCCAATAACTCATGGTATTCATTACGTCTAGTTATGGTAGACACATCTATCATTGTTGGAATAAATTTTCCAGATACCCAGTGTAAGGCCTTGCTCCATAATAAATGTCGATTTCTTAAACCTACTGGCAATTCATGGCGTTTAAGGAAACCAGCTCCTATCACCGGTCGCTCCACATCTGCGATGCAAAATTCCCATTTGTGTATCTGTCCTAAGCCTAAATTTACTGATATATTGCTGCCGCCGTGTGTTATTATTGATACATTTTCTGCGTGTAAACAATAAACTGCCTTTTTTAATGGTCTCAAGGGACATGGCCTATGTCGATTAAAATTGCATACCTGATATGTCATCTCTGATATGTATGCCTTTGATTTGTGATTCATCACTTACCCCTCTAACGGCGATGCGAGATCTACGAGTATATGAAAAACCACATGGTTTCTCACATTTTGTAGTTCCGTTCTCAAAACTGGTATGATAAAATCACAATTCGTTGTTAGGAAGCCTTTCAGAGGGTCTATTTTTAAAACTAGTCCTTATAACTTCTTTTGTTGAAGCATCAACTTTATTTTCTAACGCAAGCCAACTACCGTACAAATTTTTGAAGTTTACACGTGTAGCTGTTTCGCTATACGTAGTTGTTAGTAATTGAATTGAAGGTGCATTTTGAGGTAGGATGGTCTGCCAAACACTGTCAGTCGCTTTAGTTAGTACAATTAAGTCTGTACTCTCACTAATAACTACTACCGTTGGTACGTTTTCAGGAAGTCCCTCTTGAACATCATTTTATTTGTTTATTGCCGCTTCAACTATAACGTCATATCCCGACTATTGGATACAGATATAGTTACAATGAGAAATATAATATTTTGAAACAGTAATAATGTATTTAACATTAAACTCACTAGACAGTGTGCTACATACTATTACACAATTTTGTCGATATCATGAAGTTTAAAGTTCTTTGTTGTGCTGAGTTTAGGTTGTCCGGTAGGCTGTTGGGGATGTCACATCTTTCCCTGCGTTGTGCATGGCGACAACAGGCCGTAATAAAGTGATGAACTGTTAGGTTGGATCTCTAGAGGACGAAAATAGGAGGAGGAGAGTCACGGTTGAGGAGATTTTTGTTTGTTGTAGAAGTACGCCAACACGCAGTCGGGTTTATACAACTTGGTCTTTGCAGTTGAAATCATAGTGTTGAATTCTGGAAGCGGAAACTGTAGACAATGTGTATTTTTCTTCTAAATGCGGCTTTCGATTGATTAATACAAGTCCTTTTGATGCAATTGAGGAAGTACGTGTGTGGAATCTCTATGTTATGAGAGGGATATTTGGTGGCAATTTGGTTCATTTATCTTTAGTTACCTGATCAGCTGATTCATTTCGCAGAATGAGACTCAGTCCAGGCGAATAATGCTGATTTAACAGAGATTTGTGTTTTATTGTATTGTTTCTGAACTTTTTAACAATATTTTGAGTAATTGGGGTTTGTTGGAGGGCTCTTAAAAGTACCCAAGGATACTAATGACATTATGTAATTATCTAGGTTATCCTTATAAGTGTGTAGTTTTTTACAAGTATCTCGTCCTCCGTAGTCTAGGGGTACCTGTTAACCTCTAGTTCCCGTGGTGGCGGGTTCAAACCCGGCGGAGGTCGATGGATTTTTTCGGGCGTAAAAATCCTTAAAATGCCTTCTTTCGAAAGGGAAGTAAAGCCGGTGACCCCGTGACGAATATTTACGGCATGTAAACGAACCGCAAGCCTGATAAAGAGGCCTCTGAGCAAAATTTCCTGTTTTTGACGCCCAATTCAGAATTGGATGCTAAGAACCATAGCAGTTAAAAAGCATCCATAAATAAAACTCAATTTAATTTTTTAAAAGTATATATTCCAATGAAAGTTGTACTGCGAACATTTGGCAAGCATAGACAGAAAAACAATCGGGAAGTCGGTGTTCTATGGCGTAATCAGGAAACACCGTTGCACATCCATTATGACCACCAAATATGAATCCATCAGTGAAGACATGATTGTGTGTAAGATAAAGTGCACATAATTCGTTAAACAGATGTTTATAAGAAACACTATTAATTGTTGATGAATTTCCTTGTCTAATTAGTGATGTGTCAATACAGAGTATATGAGTCTCTATATTATATGTCGGGATGGATGGCTCAATTGTTTAAGGGCTGGGCTTCTGATCTCAAGGTCGCGGATTCAAACCCGGCTCAGACAGATGGTTTTTAAGTGTGTTTAAAGGTTACAGCCACATGTCAGTAGATTTACTAGCATGTAAAAGAACTCCTGCGAGACGAAATTCTGGCACTTCGGTTGCGCTGATATGTTCCTGACAATTGACTGCGCCTTTATCGAACAAAATGTTTATTTTATTTCCAGGTATCTAATCTGAGTTCATAGAACAGAACATATTAAGTAATGTTAAATCCCTTGATGTAACCTGAGAGACGAATTGGAAACTCTGAGGGTTGTGTTGATTCTATGACATGTGCTATGTTGTTGGTGTAAAATATATAATGGTGTACTAGAGAACATGGTTTTGTGGTAGTACGTTTCCCATATGATCTTCCTTCTAAATTGTAGCAAAGGTACGTGAGCTTCAATTTGTAAGATCTCTGTGTGGCTATTGTGAGCGGCTCCTAGAGCAATTCTCAATGCCGAAGACTGGATTAAATATAGTATTTTAAGAGCTGTGTGACTTGCCGAATTGTAAACTATAGATCCATAGTCCAGTTTAGATTGTATGGTAGATTTGTAAGTGCATAGTAATACAACGAAGTCAGCTCTATATGATCTTGCTGGTAAAACTTTCAGTATAGTGAGTCGTTGGCTACAGTCAGCTTTAAGAGGTTTAAGATGAGGAATCCAGGTAAGTTTAGGTCGAAAATACACCAAAAATACGAACCACATTGACTACAGACATTTGGTGTTTATCCATAAGATCCGAATTCGGTAATGTTTTCGAGTCTTGGAGAGAACTATGCACTGACTTTTTGAAGTGGCGAAACTGAAACCTGTGAGGTGGTTCCAGTTCAGGAGTTGTTGTATGCAGTTGGTAAATAATCCTTGTGTTATTTCAATTGTCTTGCGCTTGCAAATCAAGGTGAGATCAGCAGCAAATAGCAGACCTTTAACTGGAGATTTGATAAAGGAAAATACATTATTAATGGCAACAAGGAACGTTTCACTTAAGATTGAAGCCTGAGGAACTCCATTTTCCAGGGAAGAACATTGGGAGAAACGTCGTTGGTTCTGACTTTGAAGCGCCTGTTTTGAGGAAAGTTGTATATAAAGGTTAACATCCTTCTTCCTACTTGGTAGCCCGGTAATGTGCGGAGGATATGGGATCGCCACACTGTATCGTAGGCCTTATTTATATCAAGATTAATTAAAATTAGGTTTTGATAGTTGCCAAAGGTATTAGGGATTTAACATTCAGGATTGATAAGGTTTTCGAAAGTTGAATTGCCTTTTCGAAAACTACTTTGAGCTTTGTTAAAAACAATTACTCTGCAGATACCATCTAAGCCATTTATCAGTACATCTTTTCAGACGTTTTCATATGGTACATAAAGGGAAAGTCTCGGGTAGAACATGATCTTGGGTTTAGATATGGGCGCAGTGATTGATATGTGTCACTGAATTGGGAAACATTTATTGATCCGCATGTGGTTGTATACGTGTAGAACATAGTTAACCAGTTTTAGGCTTTACTTGAGAATTCATAGGGATGTTGTGCAATCCATGCCTCTTACGGTTACCATGTTTAAATGCTTTTTAAAGTTCTGCCGGTTAATATATCATTGAAAACGTGCTCCGTATAGAAGATAACGACGTGTTCAAGTTTTTAAGTCATGTAATCATGTTTCTATTGATTAAATGCTGGGCAACATTTGCAGTCGCTAGATATTTTAGAGAAGGTGGAAACAAAGGTGTCAACAATTAACTGAGAATCAGTTATAGAAGTTGTGAAGTCAGCAGAATGCAGATGTGATATAAATAATGGTCGACAGTTCTACAGATGCTTCCATTTTGTGCCACACACGAGAAATCTTGTGTTTTATATATACATATGTGTGTGTGTGTTTGTGTGTGAGCCATAATTCTTTCTTACTTCTAATTTTTATGAGCAACCGCTCGGAGGCGTTGGTACTCCAGTTTGATTTCCATATTAGGATGTTGTTTATATCGATGGCAGGGTCTGAGTTTTTGTTTAATTATTGTTTGGCACTTTTCGTTCCACCGGAATTGGTCGTGGTCGAGAGGATAAGTGACTGGTGGGAATGCATCATTTGTTGCTTTTGGTGTTGACTGCAGGGAATGTAGCAACGAATGAGTGAATCCCCTTTTGGGAAAATTGGTCAGACTGCAGTAGTTTCTCCAATGAAGCTTGAACTAGCTGCCTGAATCTAGATGAGTCTGGTTTACAAAAGTTACAATGTGGGAATCGTTAAATCTGAGGAGGAGCATACTCAGTGTTAATAATAATAATATTCATAATAATAATAATAATAATAATAATAATAATAATAATAATAATAATAATAATAATAATAATAATAATAACAACAACAATAATAATAATTGGAAAGTTAAACCTGCCATAGGATGTGACTGCGCCTACCAATATAACAGTGAGGCAACATCAGCGGTACATAAGAGTAGATCTTGATTGCTGAAGGTGTTATGAGCTACGTCAAAGTGTTTTGGGAATGATGCATTTAAAATTACTAGATATAATATGTTTATGGGAGATTCGACAATTTTGCCTTATTGATTAGAAGTTCGACGACCTCATAGCATCTTATGTTTGTTGAAATTGCCAAGTAAAATGGACGGTTTTAGTAATTATTGTATAAGAGTAATGTGGGGGGAAAGGTCAATGCCTGTGCTTTTGGGCAGAGATATATTGCAGATAGGTAATTCTGAGGTAAGGTAGAAGCATATTGCCACAGCTTATATACAATAATCAAAGATATTTCTTTGTGTGGCATAGTTCCTTTACGTAGAGTGAAGCTTCGCCACTAGCATGGTTAGGGTCCGTGTGTGTACGATGATAGCTGGTATAGAGGCAACTGTGTTGAGAAAATTCCAGGCGCGTCATTCGGAACTTGACCTTGACTTTGAAAAAGTTTGCGCAATTTGTTTTATTTTGTACTTTCAAATATCCACGGTTATTTTAAGTTTAATTGCATCATATTCGCTTCCTATATAGTACCTCGTTTTGGTTGATATCTTCCCCGAACATCGATACTCTTGGTTCAATCAGGGCCCCCACGTTGGGGATCATGGCGTAAGTTGGGTCATCAAGAACATTTTTAGGGGAATTAAAAATTTCGGGGAATACAAGGGCATTGAAGTAAATTAACGCAGGTAATATAAACACATTTATTACGATTTTTAATCTGTAAAGCCGTGTAATTGTAAACTCAGTTTGTATCTTTAAATCTGTTGATCTAAATGTGCTGTATCCTTCCAAAAATAAGCTTAAGTACAATTCATACTGTATCATATAAAGCGGCGTATGGAATGATAAATTTTGAAAATATTTAATAAGACTAACATTATAGGCAGGTGTGTAATTGTTCAGAACGTATAGCGTCATTAAACGTAATATATTGATATATTTAGATAGATACAATAGGATACATTGAAACACTAAGTAATAAAATACACCACCTGTAAAATATTTTTATTTTTACTTTTTGGTGTAAATATTGTGATTTTTATTGACTTCTACTTTCCAATTATCTAAAGTTTTATTGTGTATCTGTATCACAATAGCTCAGATTATCAGCAATAAAGAAAAGGAACCATAAATAATGAGCTCTCAGAAAATGGGGCGAGGGTGATATTTTTGGGGGATAGGCACCCCTAGGTTGAATATTTATTAAGTTATACTGAAATTTGGCATTGCCCGATGTTATCCGGGTAACCGCGAAGCTATCTTTCATTTGGATACGATAATGCTGGATTTTCTTCCCAGAACGTTGCTAATTTAACGATGCGAGCTGCATTCACAATTGTATTATTAGAGCTTTCTTCCATCACATCAGGGTCCCTATAAATGTATGTCGCGTGTCACGCTTAAAAGATAGTAGAGGTTAAATGGAGCAACTGTTGCCATATTTACTATACGCACGCTCGCAAATTTGGCGCACAACTGCCCTCGATCCATACGTTTAATGTCATCCTCTGAATGGCACATCACCAAATGGTGAAATATCTCACTGCTATTTAAGGCAATTGTAAGACGTTTAATTTTTACCTGCACTTTATGTCTCCTCTTTGTATTTTTAGTACTTCGAAATCATCTTTAACAGGCATAATATATATATATATATATATATATATATATATATATATATAATCAAAGCAATATGGAGATATAAAATGATATAAGCTATTATTTGGTAGGGTAACATCACTGTCTGCCCTTGACAAAATTACATTCAACGTACATGAAATGTTTTCAAACAGCAGAATGAACAATGCGCCACACTCCGCTTTGCGGTATTCCGCTATTGCGTTACCCTAACGTGTTTTTGTTTCCCCAATCTTTTCTTGCATTCTGTTTTTATGGGTCCTTAGAGGTCCTTTCATTCGTTCCTTTTTTATCCCATACACTACTGTTTATGAACACCCGACTAGCCTTAGCTGTTTCTTTTACTGCCTTACTAACACTCACTTGAATAATAATCTAACACATTTATTATTACTATTCTTAATTTACCGACGTTTCGTCCCTTCCTAGCTTCTCCCTCCATAATCATAAATATTTATGTAAAATGTTGAATACATAATCTACATAACGCTTCACAGTATACACGTACCCACTTCCTTGCAACTGATGTTAACCTTTACGAGCCTCTATGTCGCGCCTAGACTATTAACTGAATAGATGGGCGACTTTTGTTTATACTTGGTGAATGCAAGAAGGATTCTGGTTTCTTTTAAAAACTATCTACAACCCTCCGCAACATTTTCTCTAGCTTGATCCCCATTGTAAACCCAATAATTAAACAATTTCTCGCTGGCTGTCTTTTCTACTGCATAGGTACAGAATTTTCCGAAAATATTTAATTTTAAAAAAAATTATAACGCTCATCTTATTAAAGACAGAGAATTCAAACTTGGCAGGTATCAGCACACTAGTTTACTGAAGCTAAGAAAAAAATATAAGTTGCATTCTACCCTTTAGTTTATTAGTTAATGCGTGATAAGCATAGAAACAGCAAATATCGGGCTTTTACTGAAAAAAATAGTTTTTTTTTTTGTTAGAAATCTCTGCCCACAAGAATCTATAAAGGCTCTATAAATGTTATCATCTAACAGAAAAAAAAATATTATGCAGAGGATAATGTGTTCAAAGTTGAAAGTTATAACTGAATATTTACAGCATGTTGTTATTTATTAGCAAATGGGCGACAGCACAGGAGTAGAAATGACGAAGTAATGACAACATGTATACATAGAGACAGAGATGTTCCATTTAGTTTCACTGTATTTTAAGGTTGAGACAAGCTACAGTTGCAAATTTCTATATAAATAATTATTTAATAAAGTGTTGATGGATTTTCTGTTTATTTCCTCTTCTTAAAACTAAATACATAATAATATCCAAATAAACAGAACAGAAATTATGGCTACAATTTCTTGAAAACAAAAAGGCATGTGCTACTCTGTGCACTAGAAATTACTTCATTGTAGTTCTTTCCGATACGTGTCTGTATTACAATATAGACCTTGGTTTCTGCATCTCTGAAAACATTTCTGTGGAGAGTAGAATAATGAATCGTAAATTATTTGAAGGGAGGTGATTAATATTTTAAAGTATATTTTTATGATTTCAAGCTGCTTTTTATGTTAGGATTAATTATATATGTATTTATATATCGCTATAAGTGTGATACTTTTCCATTGTGTCAAGGGAAATTGAACCTTTAGTGGCCACACTGATAAAAACTGAAGTAATGACCACAGAGTAATGTAATGACTATCGGAGTCCGTGTTTGTTGATCTGTCCGAATCCAAGAATAACAATGGCTGAAAAGGAAGGTGGTGTATCAGTTTTTAAAAAACGGAACATTAAAAATCAGAGAGGAAGAAAGAGGAAAGATAGTGATGAAGAAAGTAGTATGTATCTTAAAATGTTTGGTTTGCAGAAATAGTCTTATAGTAGAATTTTGGGATCCTAATTATATTTTCCTAACTGAATCCAACCTTAACCTGTATTTTTAGTAAGAATGTATTTAACTTCAATTTCAGAAAGCAGTGATGATGAAACGACGGTCGTAAAAAAGGCTAAAAGAGAAGGGAAAGCTAATCCTTTAGTTCAAAAGGTGGGTTGTCATATATAAGAACGGTGTGACATAAGCTGGTGAGCCAGTTATGTCAAATAACAATGTTTACTAAGAGAATAGAGTCAATACAGTTAAGTCATAAAAATATAAAACTGAGGAATATGTTTTATTCGAATTGACAAAGAAAATTTTCATTGACAAAGAATTTTCCTTCCAACAACTGAATACAAACACAAAATTATGTTGCAACTGATATAAGTTACTCTAGGTTGGAAAGTGAGCTCATCTTATATATGTGGAAACTTTACAAAGAATCTGACTTACATTTATTGTGCTCTGAACTTTCCTAACAATTCAACAAGATTAATGTATGTATTAACATTTCCGAGGAATATCCTTATTACATTTTATCATTCTTTTTATATTTTTTATCTATTTTACATTTTTTTCAAACTAGAATATATAAATAATTCGTGCATAGTTTTAGGGGTTGAATTTGTTGTGAAAGAAAATTTTGGTAAAAATTGTCATTTCAGATGTTAATGTAATAACTTCATGCAAACTTTAGTTCATTTGTTTTGGCAACAGGATATGTTTGCCATTTTTTGTAACAGGTTTTGCTTATAGTTCATTTTGAAGCATAAAATATGGACTAGAAATCTGTGTATAGCTTAAGAAGTGATGTTCTTTGCTTTAATACATGCTTATTGTGATACCAAGAAGCGAAGTTCTGTGCTTTAATACATGCTTAATATGTTACCAGAAAAAATTTTAGCATGTGTGACAGAAAGAAGCAATACTATCAGGTCTTCAATGACTCTTTTAAAACAGAATTCCCATTTATTTTACATGTAATTTTTTTACATTTACTGCATTGAACATTTTACGCATTCTAAAATTTGTGTAATCACAAAGTTATTATGCTGGGCCAAGGGAAATATTATGGGTTTCAATTTCAAGAAGTTGCCAAAAATGCATTGGAGTTTTTAAAAAGAAATATTTGATCTCACAAGAATGCACTTTCCTTTATACAGTAGGCAATGACATAGTAACTGAAAATTCCTTTTTCTTGAATTGGCTTCTGAATATTCTAAATGCTATGTTCAGAGGTGGTGGTCTCTAGTGCCACTTTAGTAAATACTGATTTGCTTGATTGCATTTCTAAAAGATATAATCTTAATGATTTCTCAAACATAATGTAAGTCAAAAGTGAATTTTTATGACTTAATTGGTTTGACCTCTGAGCTGCCCATATAGGTATCTCATTCAAAACACTAGACACAAGACTGATGTAGAGTTTGTTTTTCAAAACTGTGGAAGTTACGAGGTGAATATAAGTACAGCAAGGAAAAATGTAGTGTCTCACTTGTTAGATTCTTAATTCTCAGATATTCATCCATTGCTTAACTTAGTCTTGGTAGTTTTGAGAAATGTTAGCACTTAGGAAAAGGTGTAGAAATAATTACAGTAAAATCTGTTTACAAACTCCTATTAATAATGCGTTCACCTCCAATTGCAGTTCTTGTACAGGTTTTGATTATAATTGTGCAAAACTTTCCCTCCTATAAACTTCAAATACCACTTAAAACACTTTTCTCAATTGAAACTTAGTAAATAAATTCCATATATATTTCTGTGTATCTTTATCTATAAAATTCACATGAGTATCACTAGTTATATATAGCTAATAACTAGTGATATCAAGTAAATTGAATATATTAGTCTTTTTGTGTTCTTATTTAAAATATGAATAAAAGTCACAGCCATATTAATATGCTATATCATGTCCCAAAAGTGTCACGGCAGTAGTGGCAGAATTTTGTTACTGAATACCTTATTAAATAAATCCAGAACAGGCTGTCTCTGTGGTTGAGTGGTAAGCATTCTGGCTTCTGAACCCTGGGGTCTGGGTTTAATTCCTGGCTGGGGTGGGGAATTTTTCTGTAATCAGAATGATTCCTTACGCTCCAAAGTGCATGAAAGTGTGAATGTAATGTGTTTCTTGATAAAAACAAAACAAATGTTAGAACCTAGAGTTTGAGTAGTAAAATCAGAAGTCTCTCAAGTTAAAGCTCTCGATCTGATCATAGAAGCTTATAGAAATGAAACAATAATAAAAAAATAAAAAAATAAATAAATAAATTTAAGCTCTAGCTGGAAGCTTATAAAAGTTGAAATAATACTGGTATATATCTAATTTATAATAGGTTTGAGGATTTAAGTTTTTAGATTAGGCACCTTCACTGTTGTTTGTGTAAGAATGTTACATGTGTGACAATGGAAAGACCCAAAATTATAAAGTTAACTTATACATTTTACACCCATCATCAAATATTTATGCTATTACACAAATAAAAATCAGGGCATGCAGTCATATACACCATTAAAGTACCACATAGTTTGAATTGATCTGATAACTTGCATGTCACTTACGCCATCACTACAACAAAGAAAGGTGTAATGCGGTCATATAAGTCATTCATCACCATGCATAGAACTGGGTAAAACTGTATATTTAAATTTGTACGTTTCACATACCCATTACATTCTATTCCACCAAACTATATGGAATATGCTATGAAACCTATGAAAATATTCATAGAAAATTTGTGTCATTTAATTGTAAGACAGTCTATGTTCAGCCATAAATTCATGTACGGAATGATAGACCTTTTTAAACAGATATTAAGTATAATGAAAGGTACACTTTTCATTTCGCTGTAGCCATTGAAAAATAAAATCTATCATATAAAATGGCCTCAGAATAGTTTTTTTCCCATCTTTTAAATGTGCTCTCTCTTTTGCTGCATATTTAAGCTACAGTATCTTTAAGCACATATTAATAGGCTTATCTGTATATTATTTAATTTCATGTCTCCTATTTTAAAATTTATGTATGTTATAAAACTGCATTATAGACAAATTTTTCAAGAAGATCTGCAACAGTTAGTGCTGACAAAGGTGACAGCAGTAATGATGAGGAAAGTGTTGTGGTATCATACAGATCTAAGAGGATTGCTGGAAGGGAAGGACCATCGGATATGGGAGCTACAGCTGTCCTGGAGATTGAAACAGAAGTTGAGAAGGATGCTCAAGCTATTTTTGAAAATGCCTTACGTATAAATAAGGTATGTAGCAAATTTATTATATATGGCTGAGCCATACTATGTGTCAAGGCCTATTTAAGGTTAAAAACAACATATAGGTCACCATATGTGTAATTAAGTGTACACAAAAGAAAGAAAGAAAAAAAATTCTGTTACATTCACATGACTTTCTCTGTCCTCTATCATTTATTAGTGGGTATACAAATTATTCTTACTAAAGTTGGTTTTCCTATCTACTTCATTTTAATCCAGAGAAGTCTTTCTGGAAATAGCTACATTACACATTTCATTATAGATACAAAAGGAATAGTGATACTCAAATGTTTAATAACTGCACACTATATGCTGCCTTAAAGCTCCATACTTGTTTTCATACAAGCACGAGAATCTTGATTGTTGACAGGACTTTAAAAGAATGGCTAGGTATTGAACAATTCAAACCATTAATAATGGGTATCTCGTAAATCACTGATACCACAAAAAAGTTTGAAATAAATTGTGTGTTTTAAAGAGATCTACATTTTCATCCATAAAAACTTAGCCTGTACCACTTATACAAGATTATATAAAATTCTTTCCAAATGTAGAGGACTTCAAAGGCTATTCTTAAAACATTCAAGCTATACATTTTATTTGTCATGTAAATATCTCTTTAAATTTATGGTATATTAATCAAAATCATTAAGAGACATTTTTAGTAATTAAAAAAAAATCGAATAGTAAATGACAAATTTACATGGCAAAATGTATATCTTGAATTTTCTGAGAATACCTGTGAAGTTCTCTTCATTCGGAAGTAATTTTCTATAATCTTGTATAACTGGTGAACATTAAGCCATAGACGAAAACGAACGAAACAAAAAATGTATATCTCTTTAAAACACATAATTTATCCACATAACTTTTTTGTGGCATCAGCCATTTCTGAGATATCCATTATTAATAGTTTGAATTGTTCAGTGCTTAGCCATTCTTTTAAAGTCCTGTTGATTTTCAGTTGTATGAAACTTTAAGGCCAGCATATAGCGTACAGTTCTTAAATGTTTGACTGTCGCTATTTTCAGAAATGTTTATCTCAATGAAAATAAAGTAGATGGAAAAATAAGCTTTCCTAAGAATAATTTGTGTATCCGCTTATAATTGATAGCGGGTAGACAAAGTCATGTGAATATAACACATTTGATTTTTACTTTCTCTGCTGCGAATAGTAAGTATGGGAAGTATTGCATTCCACCCAAAAGTTTGATACCAAGATTTCACCAGAAATACATGTTTTGAGGCCCCTTGGATCCAAAAAAATCATTTTTAGAAAAATATCCATGTGGGTGTCTGTGTGTTGGTGAACAGCAAAACTCAAAAACGAAAAGTCGGATAAATACCAAACTTGGTATTTAGGTTTAGTATCTTTCAAAGATGTGATACGAAGATTTTCAAGAATATCCCCCCCACCCCAGACTACCCATTACATGGAACATTTTTCAAAAATTTTGATTTTCTCAAAAATGGCTGTAATGATTTTGATTAAAATATCTTATGTTTAAGATATTTTTAAGGCAAGTAAAATGTAGGTCATGAATTTTCTGGGAATGTCCCCAAAAGTTCCTTTCATTCTGAATGACTTTTGCATAACTGGAAAACTGTAAGAGATAGACAAAATTTTACTACACAAAAAATGTAGATCTTGTTATAACACACAATTTATGTGATATACATTTTTTTTTGCCGAGTGAACCATTTCCGATATATTCCCTGTTATTTGCTTCAATTTTCCAATACTTATACTTTTCCTCAAATGGGAATTCGTTATTCATTTCTTTTCTTTTTAGATTTGACTATTGCTTAAAGCCTACCATATTGCCCGTGCATCTACAAGCAAATTAGCAATAAGACATCTCGATATCTTGATTAACGTGAAGTAATAGAGAATAAGCATTTGTAAAGATAGTTTGTACAAGAGTAGGGAAAGTTATGTGAGTGCAACACATCAGATTTTTCTATAATAGAGTTCATATCTTAGAGCAAGCTTTGCTCTACAAATTGGTACCACTGCAAAGTATAGCAGCTTCTGTATGGCAAACCATGTGGCTTCTTTGTCTGTAAACTTTACATGAGTTGGTTTTCTCAATCATTACTTTGAACAGCTTTTTCTGTGAATGACGTTTTGTGATATAAATAACTCGTTTTCACAGTACCTGTTGAAGATAACTCCATGAAATTTTAGTACGATAAAAACAATAGCTTAAAGCTGATGTGGATAATTGTTAGTGTGAACAGCATTTTTGGCCAGTCTGACATGCTAAATAGGGTCTGAGATGGGTCATGAACCTAGCAGATTTGAAGTGAGGGCTCTTATTCTCCCCTTAATTAGATTTAAGGTTATTAACCTGTGAAAATGGAATATTCTGAAAAATGTAAATTTTGTACAGTGATAAATTTTAGTTCTCTATGTAGGAATGTTCATATAATAGTGCAGAAACTAAAATAATTAAAGTGCCAACTAATGCAGGACTGCTGATTTTATGTGTAAAATCATCTCTCTGCCCTTTAAAGTAATTTCTTCTTCGTTATGTTTTATCACTCAGTTGCTTTGAAAAGTTCACCAAGGAAGGTCATGATGAATAAAAGTTATCATGGAAAGCTTTGAAGAAAAGTAAAAGTGAGAAAGTACATACCTGCAGAAGTTATTTTATTATTTAAAAATCTGTGTTACATTCACATGACTTTTTCTACCCTCTAGCCCTTGTTAGTGGGTGTACAAACTATTCTTACGAAGTTTATTTTCCTATCTTCTTCATTTTAATCGAGATAAAACTTTCCTGAAATAGCTACATCACACATTTTGTTATAAATGTAAAGGGAATAGCAATAGTCAAATGTTTAAGAACTGGACACTATGTACTGGCCTTAAAATTCCATACACTTTGCGTGCAACTCTGAGAAACAACTGAATTTCGAAAGGACTTGAAAAGAATAACAAAGCATTGAACTATTCAAACCATTAGTAATATATATCTTGGAAATGGCTCATGCCACAAAAAAAGTTATTTGAAATAAATTGTGTGTTTTAGAGAGATCTGCATTTTTTGTGTAGTATGTTTTCGTCTGTCACTTAACATTTAGCAGTTACATAAGATTATAGAAAATTTCTTCTGAATGAACTGGACCTCACAGGCTGTTTCCTGAAAATTCAAGACATGCATTTTGTTATGTAAATATCTTTAATATTTGGTATTTTAATCAAAATCATTAGCCATTATTTAGGAAAATAAAAATTTTTGAAAACTCTTCCATGTAATGGGTAGTTTGAGGTGGGGAGATTTCCTTGAAAATCTTCATGTTGCATCTTTGGAAGGTACAAAACCCAAATACGGAGTTTAGTATTTATCCAACTTTTTGGTGTGCGCGCTGGCTCTCTCTCACTCGTGCACACACGCACACACACAAAAAATTAACATATTGTAAATGTTCTACTCACTGATGTACATATATTGTAAAACTTATTTGTAAACTGCATATAATGTAATAAAAGGCATGTAGTATTCCTATTGAATGGAGCATGCAATAAAAATAATTACACACACTCCTTTTTCTAAGATGTGTTTTTTAGATTCAGGAGGCTCAAAACATGTATTTCCGGTGACATCTCGGTATCAAATTTTTGGGTGGAATGCAATAAGTTCTCTACCTACTATGTACGTGGTAGAGAAAGTAAACAAAAAAAAATTATATTTAGATATATGGGAGAATTCTTTTTCATTTTCTCCTCCTCCTCCAAACCCTTTTGCTGTCAAGTGCTGGGTTCACCTCTTTGCATCCACTTCTTCCTTATATCTCTGACCATACACATTCTTTTTATTCCAACTATTGTTTTCCCTCATTTTTGTTGTTCTTCCTATTGTGTTTTCCCATTTAATTCTTCATCTTTCTCTTCCTATTTTTCCTTTTACTTTCATCTCTATTGTCTGCTTAATTTTCCTTTCCTCCATCTAAACATGCCCAAACCACTTCAGGAAAAGAATTTTAAAGTTTTTAATTATATGAAACATGTGATATTTTATGCTAATGCAGACCTAATTGAATGATGTTACAAATTGCTTGGAATTCATAATTGTGATAAATAATGAAATGAAAGTGTAGATTAGCTGTCTAATCGCATTAACACTTCCCTCCCTTGGTTGCCAATGTGCAGTCAGGTCTGTCTGTTCCACTCAGCTAGTATATCTTCTCCATAGTTTTACAGCCCATCTGCTTCTCAGTTTCTAAGTCTTGCAATAAAAACTGGTAGTTAATATCTGACAATTTTTCTTTCACGCTAGCTGCGCATAAGCAATCAGTTGGAAAGTTGAATTAGAATCCAAAAATTCAATGCCATGGCCAGGATTTCAGTTATTTCACTTATGGATGATTTTCAGCTCTCTGTGCAGAGACTCTTATCACTTGAGTTGCAGGCGAGATGCCTGTTTATGCATTAAATCTTCTCATCAGATCTCAGGATTCGAGATCTCTTGGAAGGTTTGCTGGAATATTGAATCGTATAAGAAGATTTAATGCATATTAATATAGGCATCTCACCATTATTATTCAAATGTTAAGAGCACCAGCATGGAGAGCTGAAGATCTTTGGTTCAAGTTCATGCAATGGCATGAATTTTTCAAGACTGATTCTATTTTCCAACTGATAGTTGATGGTATGCATGCAGCCTTTTATTTATTTATTTATTTAATGACAATTGCTTCTTCACCTGAAATTTCAAGGCAGGTTTCAACATGAAGGGTTTGACACCCTCCCTTGTAAGTAATAGTGAATGAGAAATCTCATCATGCAATGAAGTTATTTTGCATTAATGATAATAATAAAAATAATAATAATATTTATGATATAACAGCAGTAATGTCATTATTATGCAAGATCATAATAATGACCACCATTATTGCAGTTCTCTGTATATTTTTTTATTACGTTTTAGTTGTTTTTGAATATAATTTCCATCTATGCACCTCCAGTTATGTTATATATTGTGTTTTCTTTTTAGGAACTTAAAGGAAAGGAGGATGACAAAATTTACAGGGGTCTGAATAATTACACCCAGTACTATGAAAAACGTGACACAGCTCAAGGAAATGCTTCTAGTGGCATGGTAAGTGGTGTAGACAAAACTTAACACTTGAAGTATCCTTATTACTAGACACTGGATTTGTATGCACTAAAAAGATTTAAAATATACATGAACTTATGTTGTCAAAATCTTTAAAATCTGCTCTATAATTTCAACAATATGCACTAATTATGAACAAAAATTCGTGACTTTAAGCTTGTATTTTTTGGTATTTACAATGCACATTCTTCCTTAGACATAATTCTGGTTCTTATAATTTGATTTGAATATGCAATGATTATTTTCTCCAAATGCTCAGGTATAACTTTATGACGTTTATCAGTTAACACAAGTTTATATGCTGAGAAGAATCTGTCCACTTCTATATTCGAAAATATCAATTACTGACATATGCTCATATCTTGAATAATCTGGAGTGGGGAATTTAATAGGTTTATCAATGTCAAAATCAGCTCCTTTCTCCGATCGTTTTTCAGCTGTTTCCTTCTCAGCTGCCCATTTGATAACAATTTCCGTTATCGGGGTAGATACATTTTCAGGTGCAGCTGCCTCTAGTTTGGGTGGCTGTACCGATGGGTTGTACTCATTTTGGTCAACACCTATTCTTTCGTTGTTTGGTAATCTTACTTCAGCGTTAGTCAGTAACTGACGAGATGTGAGGTTGTCAAATAATCCGCCTCCATCCTCATTTCCAGAATCCTCATCTGTGTCTACGTTTGGTACTGGTGGTTCAATAAACACATCACCATCAATATCATCACTGTAAATTATCTCCAGTGCTTCAGCAAGTGAAAGCCCTTTCCTGAAACAGTATAATGAAATATACGTCTTACTGAGTATATCCGCCTAGTGTTGCAATATGGTAACATTGGAATTAGGAAGCCATACTTTCACCTGTTTTTCTCTGAATCACATTGTAACTCCCAGAGAATATATGTTGCACTATACAAAGAAATATACTTAAAAAAAATAATCCATATAATAACTCTAAGCATATAAAAATATACTTACTCGAAACGGATGTCCATTTTTGCTCCACATTCAGCAATAGCAGTTTTCAAACAATCTGTACGTTATTATTGTAACAAACACGACAATGAATACTACATTATCGTAAATGCGGTTCCTTTTCAGAGAGATTAGCAGTGGTACCAAAGCTCCAGCGTAATTTTTGAAGCACAATAACAACTTTAAGAATGTGTTACGTGCATTACCATACGGCAACGCTAGGCGTTAATCGGTTAAAGAAGGTGGGCATGGGCATGGTGCTTTAGCCTCTACTGCAATAGATGCCAACATCCCCTGCTGTGATTGTTTATAAGGGTCACTGGATAACATTATGTAAACACAGTGAATTTTTGTAAACTTACTGTGTAATGGAATTAATTGTTCTTCCATACAAGCCTTGTGTTGAACAGGGTTGAAGAGGTAGAATCAGACAACTGAAAAATTAAATGCCATAGCCGGGATTTGAACCACGGATCTCCAGGTCTCCGTCCGGTTGCTCTAACCACTAAGCTACCATGGCAACTTGCCGGTACAACATTAAATTCCCCAAATGAGTCGCATTTTTCCCGGTAAATCACAAGGAGATCTCAAATTGTATTGAGATGACATACCCCAATGGCGACCTACAATGTTGCAAGTATTTTAAGTCCCAGGCTTCATAGTTGCAACCACTATTAGGTCAATTAATGGAATTAATTGTTCTTCCACACAGGCCATGTGTTGGACAGGGTTGTAAAGGTAGAATCAGATGATTGAAAAATTCAAATCCGTGGTTCATATCCCGGCTATGGCATTGAATTTTTCAGTCGTATTATTCTACCTTACTGTGTATTTTTTATGGGTGTCTTTTAAATTATACACGATAAATCTCCATATGATCTATATTTGTGCCCATTGGGTGCCACAATTGTTGACTCTGGAACAAAAGCCTGTATGAATGCAGATATGTCTTGAGGTGCTGTTATGTCTCTCTGAATTGCTGATGGAGGAGGATGCTTTCTTGGATCAGCTATCACCAGTGATGAGTCATAGCTATATTATTTTGATCCTGAAGGAAAACAATCCAGCACATTTTGGAAATCACAGGTTCTTCAAAGAGAAGGTTTATCATATGCAGTTGCCCTCTCACTACTGCTATAGGACCATACTAACATGTCATATTGGCTACACTTAGGAAGCACATTGCAAAGAAATGACCATGACTTCATTAGGATGGGTGAACACTGCATCTTGTCGTGCAATGTACCACATCCACCTTACATACCAGATTTTGCTCCCATGAATTTTTTACTTCATCTAGCACCTACATATAATATGGGTAGAGGAAGTATTACATTCCATCTAAAAATTCAATATCAAGATTTATACATGTTTTGAGATTCCCTGAATCATAACAAGAAAAGAAAAAGCCTTTTTAGAAAAAGCTTCCTGTGTGTGCGTGCATGCGTGCGCATGCCTCACTCTCCCCCTCTCCCTCTTTCTCTCTCTCTCCCTCTCCCTCTCTCTCTCTCTCTCTCTCTCTTGATGAGAAATGTTTTTATATTTTTGATTTCTCAAAAATGACTAAGAATTCAATTAAAATATAAGTTTAAGATATTTACATGACTAAGTAAAACATACATCTTGGATTTTCTGCGAATAGCTTATGAAGTCGTCTTCATTCGCAATGAATCTTCTGTAAATTTTTATAACTGGTAAACTATAAAAGATACAAGAAAACTTAACCAACAAAAGATGTAGATATCTTTAAAACACAGAATTCATTTTAAATTATGTATTTATGTGATATCAGTAATTTCTGAGATATTCATTATTATTAATGTTATGTGAATGTAAACACATAAGTTTTTTTATTAAAACCATGTCATTAAAGGAAAAGCCCCATGGCATTTGATTTAAGAACTTGGAAGCAGTGCTCAACAAATTTGAGGTGATTCTCAAGGACCTGATAAAGAACAGCCAGCATTAGGGATGTGACAGTTATTTTTGAGTAATGGTTATAACTGTTGTGGTTACAGTTTGTTAACGGTTACCAGTAACTATGTTTCAGTATGAACGATGTCAACACAGACTTACTTTGTTATTTGATACAATATAAAAAGGATTTTCTTTAGGTGTCAACACTTTGATTTCTATGTTGGTTTGTAATTGCAAAATGCATTCGCACTTGTGTGTACATTCCTGCACACACAAGCATGCACCCACCCTCCTACACACGAGCACATGTGCACACACACATACACACACTCCTCTGTATTGCCTTCTCCCTTTTGGTATTGGCTAAGCTATTTGCACCATAAGTTCCTCTCTTAGCATGTGCAGGTGGGAACAGTCACGAGTAAATGAAAAAATAATTACATTCATGCAAATCGAGGTTGGAAGCTTACAGTTGTACAATATTAATCAATAATATTTAACTTACACTTGTGGGGGGTAAGGAGGCAGCCCTTTCAATTTCAAGGCTTGATTTGGGAAATACTTATTTAACCCTGTTGTGTATCTGTCAGTCTTTCATTGTTCTTTGTCGTACAAGGTTAAAGGCATAAATATCTGTGATAACAAATCCAAAAGAGCGGAAACATACACCTTCACACGTGGTTTTCGAATTCGAAAGTTGCAAACATTTCATGTGTCTAAGTAAACTTGCTGAAATTGTGCAACTCTGGATCTTGATTCACCACTGTTAAAGTTTATGTATTGTCGTTTGAGGTTATCAGCACCACATATTTTGCTACTAAACAGCATAAATTGTTTATTCATACCTATTTTACCTGTGATGTATGAAAACTCGTGCACATATAAATCATATGTGAATAACCATCTTAATGCAATGCAGTGCTGACTGACCTGTCATCTGAAGCCTGTGACCTATATTGAAAGCGATAAGCAATGTGCTGCAATAAACATGTGGCAACCATCCTTAGGTTGTTAACGTAAATTAAGCAGCAAAGCCATTATAACTGCTTGTCTTTTGTTCATGCGCATTATTTATTGTAGTTTGATATGGAAATAAATGTTTTTGTTAGAACAGATTATATTTTGTAGTTTTCATTCCTAAATCACACCAGAACCCCCACAATTGGTGACTCCTGATGTTCTGGGAACAAAGAGAACAATTTAAAAGTTTGGTTATACCATTCAAAATTATTGTTCTTTAAAAATGACGGAAGAATTCCTAGCACAAGTTAATGAAGAAAAGCTGCAATTGGCCAAGGGTTCAGCGAAAATTCCTCCTTTTTGCAGTAATTGGCCAGATGGTTTCAACAAGGTGAAGCACAACTTAACATCACAGTAATTATGCAAGATCAAATTAAGATTAGCTACATAATGAGAAATTGGATTTTGACATAATGGAGCAGTGAGCGAATCATAGCTAATCCATCTGGCCAAAACAGATTTTCCGCATTAAAAGAAAAGCTTACCCCAATTTTTGCTGCCAGTGAGGAACACAAATTATGTGAGCTGCTAAATGAGCTGAATTGGGAGATCAGAAACCATCTCAACTTTTATGACAAATGAAAGATTTGGCCTGTAACAAAATTACAGATGAAGCATCTGTGTGGTTCCGTCTCCCTTTGTCAGTTCAGATGGTACCTGCAGTCAGTAGTGAAAATCTAGACAAATTAGCTACAATGGCTGATAAAATCATTGAGGTTACTGCTCTTCAAAGCCCAAATTCAGTTAATGCAGTTGCCATGGGTACCAACCCAAACACTAGTAATTTGTCATAGCTTAGTGATGCTTTAGAAGCCATTACTTCACATTTGGAGAAATTAGAATCTTCTCACCAAAGCAGACGATCACAAGCAGCAGTCGACAAAATCATAAGCATAACAAAAGCAGATCCTCAACCCAATCTGACACAGATTCCTACTGGTATCATAAATTTGGGGACAAAGCCAAAAGATGTCATTCCCCATGTATGTATCTTCCAAAAAACTAGAGACAGATTCATATGGCCCTTGATTGACAAGCAAGTGAAAGAATGGGTGAGACTTGTATCAACTGCCACTCTGCCAAAATTAGCCAACACACAAGAAGTCCATTGGGAACATTTCCACACATTCAGCTGAAATTGGAGCATGTACACTTGGACATTGTGGCACCTCTCCCAATATCCCAAGGTTTTAGATACGTCCTGACAATTATTGATCAATTCTCTTGGCCAGAAGCAATTCTCATAAAGGATATCACAGCAGAATCTGCACCTCTGAATGTATTTCACGGTATGAGACTCCTTTCAACCCCACAACAGACAGAGGATGCTATTTTCATACTGCCACTTACCATCCACAGTCAAATGGTAAAGTGGAAAGATAGCATCGATCGCTGAAGGTGGCAATGAAGTGCCATCTCAAGATGACTGGGTGAATACATTTCCAATTCTACTTCTTGGACTAAGAAATGTTGCCGAAAATGAGTATGCAGTCTCAGAACTACTTTTTGGTCAACTGTTCGTCTACCAGGAGAATTCTTCGTTCCTATACAGCTGGATGACACAAACTTAGCAGCATATCTCAAACAACTAAGAGCAGCATTTCGTGAAAATCAACCGACACATTAATATAAGGCTGATGTAAAATCCTGCTTCGTCCATTCTGCATTATGTTCAGCAACTCGTGTGTTTGTGTTAGTAGATGCAATGAGAAAACCTTTACAACAACCTTAAGAGGGTCCATTCCCAGTTAATCAGTGAGACAGTAAGTTCTTCATAATTGATTCCAACAATAAGCAGGAAACCATCTCTATTGATCACTTAAAACCAACCTAATCTGATGAACCAATCACATGGTTTGGTCGTAGGTCCATGAGTGAAACTGCCCACTACTTCACTTTCATGCCCAATATAGAATGGGACCTAAGGACCACAGCAGTTAAAGAGTGTCCATAAATAAAACTCAATTTAATTTACTTCAACACTGGTATTTTCAAGTAGTGCTACTCAACTTGCAGTGGGAGAATTGTACGACTGCCTTCGAGATTCTTAACCATCCATTAGGAGGGGAGTATCTGTGGCAACCGTCCTTAGATTGGTTAACCTGAACTAATTAGCAAAGCCATTATAACCGCTTGTCTTTTGTTCTTGTGAGTTTTGCATTGTAGTTTGATGTGAGAATAAATAATTTTGTGAGAACAGATTACATTTTGTAGTTTTCATTCATGAATCACATCAGAACCTCTACAAACAAAGATGTACTGGCAACATGACTCAAGATGTAAACTAGTTGAGGTAACTAGTTCCTGATAAGTGATACCAATGCTGCACACATGTAGTGAGTGATATCCAGGCTTGCCAACCATCTCGTTCCTTTAGTAACCATTAACACAATAACTAGTGTCTTTGTTACTTTGGTAACTGTTATTGGTAACTAATTACTTTGGTAGCCATTATTGGGTAACTAGTCAGCCCTTATGTCTTTAGGCAAAAGTGACAATTGCATTTCCTCTTTGCATGTTAGTAAAGATATATGTGCTTCCCAAATCTGTAAATGTGCACACTTTTCTTAGCAAATACAAATAGTAGTAATGCTAGAGCAATATATTTTCTCAGATATATTGACAATGGGGATGTAATTTATGATTCAAAATCAGTTTATTTACAGGTGAGGAAAGGTCCTATACGAGCACCAGCACATTTAAGAGCCACAGTGAGGTGGGATTATCAACCAGATATATGCAAGGATTTCAAAGAAACTGGATTTTGTGGCTTTGGTGGTGAGTATTTAGTAATCAATTAAAATCAAACAATGTATGACATAAAGCTTTCTGGGCACTGGTAACCAATAATGGTTTCTCAGGAGAGAAAAATGAATAATTAGTTCTAGATTTCTGGCTGGGGCATGGAATTTTTCTTCAACCAGAATATTTCCCTATTCGGTGCAGAATCTGGAAGTATTAATCTTCAGTATTATAAACCAGGGTTAAGAAAACCTACACTTGAGTGAGTTTAACACCATCAGTTGTTTCTCAACACCAGTCTCCGAATATGGCCATAGAGACTAAAGGGGGACAATGCAAATGAAACAATTTTAAAAGAAAGAGGGGGGAAAAAGTCTTACTGTTCAGCATAGTGGTATCATTGGTTTTGTTACCTTTTGACTGTATTGAAAGTTGAAAATGCCTTACTGCATGCTATGTTTAACTTTTATTTCAGTAAGATTTCTTTGGTGAGTTGGAATTGCAACACTAAAAGCATTATTAAGTGCTTTTAGTGTTACAACTCCAATCCACAAAAGAAATCTAATTCAAATACATCACATTTTCTAACTTTTTTATACAAATTCTATTTTCTTTTAATGTTTAATACCATATAATTTCTGAAGAGAAATATTAGTCTCATAGGGTAAACTTCTCACTCACATTTCCTAGAAATGACAGTGTTCAGCACAATTTTTACTTTCTCTACCGCTTACATATGGTAGGTAGAGGAAGTATGTATGTCATCAAAAATTTTATATCAGATTTCACTAGAAATAAAATTAAAACTTGCCACATACGAAGCATACATATGTGGTAAGTGTATTATAGGCTTTTGCTATCGTGACATTTATAATTCTCTGAACTCTGTTTAGTTTTTCTGTTTTCTTAGTGTGTCCTTCTATATCGAGGCTCCATATGTTAACATAGGCAAGATTGCTCTGTTATATGCAGTTTTTAATGCTGTATGTCCTAGTCCCCAATGTGTTCTTGCAGCTCTTTTTAACATATTCATAAGACTCATGGCTTTGTTTGTTGTTATCTCAATGTGTTTGTCAAAACATAGCTTGCAGGTGAAGTATATTCCTAAGTACTTTATTTCTTGGACTTGCTTGATTCATTCATAGTTTATATATAATGATATTTTTATTAGTAAACACCAATTTCCTTGATATTAACCTAGCTGTAGACTTGGATTCATTGAATGTGAATTTGTTGTTTTTAACCCATTCTTCTATTTTCTTGATGTCGGTATTAGCATAATTTTCGTCCTCAATGTCACTTTCTCCTATTGAGAGAAGCATTAGGTCATCAGCGAATGCAATAACATATGAGTGGTTTGAGAAGTTCAGGTTCAGTGAATTGTACATGGCATTCCAGAACCCAGGCTCACTACAGGATCCCTGTGGGCATCCATTAGTTACATCCTTTATAACTCTAAGCGTATTCACTGAGAAGTTGCTGATCTGTCAGTGAAGTAATCCTGTGTTAAAATGTATAGATGTTTTAGGCATCTAAGCTGTTTTAAATTGTATAGTATGCTTGGCCACCATGCCACATCAAATGCCCCTTTTATCTAGACTTACAAGAACAACACTTTGTTTTTTATTTAGGCTCTGTTCAATGGTATTTTTAGCCTCCATTATTGCCTCTATTGTTCCTACTTGCAGATGAATCTAATTGGTTGCATTTAGTAATTTATTTTTGTACATGTGGGGAAGAATTCTGTCAATGAGTAGCTTCTTCAGCACTTTTCCTGCTACATTGAGGAGGTTTATTGGCCTGTATTTAGACACATCATTAGTATGCTCCTTGCCTGGTTTAGTGATAGCAATTATTATTGATTTTTTCCACACTTTTGGGAAGCAGCCTTTTTCCAAGCATGTATTGTACAGTTCTGTAATTAAGTTGGAAATAAGTTATAATACTTGCAGAGGAATGTCACTCATAATTCCATCTTACCCGGGTGATTTTTTAGGATCAGATTTCTTAAGCAGAACTAGGATTTCCTCCTTTGTGAATCCTCTTGTCATCCGTTTCCTTGGGTGGATCCACTGCTAGTTTTCTAATTTCTGAGTGGTATTCGTAGTCACTTTCTTTATTCTTTTTAGGTACAAAGTAATCAATGATATGTTTTATCATGCTTACCATGTCCTTGGTAAGGATCCCTTCTGGCATCCATAATGTAGACAAGTTTTGTTTCTAGTTTTTCTGGATATACTTTTGTAGACTATGTTCCATGGATTGGATGCAGCTGTAACGGTGCAACATTTTTTCCATGACTTTGTTTCTTCTTCTTGGAGTTTTGCTGATACACACATTTTTCTTTCTGGGTAAAGGTTTTTCCTCTCTTCTCGTAGGTATGAGTTGTTCTGTATTTGTTGGTATCTTCGCCTCAGTGCATTTACCTTTTTACGTAGATTTGTCAATTCATCTGTCCATCATGGGACTGATCTACTTTTCTTTATTTTACTTATATTCTTTAAATGGAATGCAAATCTACATGCTGTTTTAATGCAGGAGAAGATCGTAATCTTCTACGATCTCATCGGTAGGATTTGTGTTCCTAAGCTTCTCGATTAGTTCTTTCTCAACAGCTGCCTTATCTGTGGTCATACAATTAAAAGTGGTTCTGATATTTTCCACCAAACTGTCATCAAATTGAGGAAGTTTTCCTCTTTTATTATGTATCGTGGATGATGATTCTGATCTGGTGTTTCAAGTGTTCTGTACTCATTATTTTGTTTATATTATTATTTATTTATTTTTTTAATTCTTTCCTTTGCCAGTACGCTCCATTACCCTGGTAATATTACATACATTACATTACCTATTTACGTTGTACATACACAGTATTACATAATTTTGTATATATTAATAACTTGTTTGCTTGTCGTTCAGACCTTACTGTATATTATTGTTCTTATATATTTCTTAAAATGTCTTAAATATTTTTGTATAAAATTTTTCTGTGGTACTGGCCATGTTCCTCCATCTTTGTGGATTTCTTCCTTCAACGTGTTTCTTGCATGTTGCTGCATTTCACAATCGTACAGATGGTCCACGGTCTACATTGCTTTCTGATGTGGGCAGGTTGAGTAATTTATGATTCCTATTTGGTGGAGCTGTGATTTGTTTTTGCCTATCATCATCAACATCATCATCATCATTATTATTTTTATTGTTGTGGTCGTTGTCTTTGTCGTCATCATTATTGACTTAACAATAGGGGGATTTTGCTCTGTAGACATTCATATTGTAGAACACAGTCTGTTCAATCGTCCAGCTTTTGAGGGAACATGTTTTGAACTTAAGTCACATTTATTAACTGGTAATAGGTGTTTTGAGAAACCATTATGTTTCATATTCTATTATGATTATTATTATTGTTGTTGTTGTTAACCTTACCAAATGATCTTGTGTTTTAAACATTTGTAAGCTAGTATTAAGAATTGTATATATCATAATTTTATCTTTACATTTCTCTTTATGTTTATTTTATTGTGTATGTATAGATTTTTATCACTGGCTGTATATTTTGTATCAATTACAACCCTAACATGCCTCATGGTAAAATAGGGTTCACAGCACTTTGGAGATTAAATGATAATAATAGTAATAGGGGATATATAACCTGTGGCATTATCAAGATAGAAAACAATTTCTCTGAACTGGAGAATGTCAAACAGGAACAATTTCGGAATTAACATACGATACAAAATTGGTTACACGCCTTTATACATAGAAGACTACTAATAAGAAAGTAGTTCAGTGTACAAGCTATTGCCTTTACAGTTTTTTGCTAAGTGAGTATCAAGTATCAATTATCGGTGGTAAAAAAATCAGTACTGGTATTGAGTATTGAGAAATAGTGGTATCGTCCCATCACTAGTAGTTTTTAATTTTGGGTGTTGAAAGTGTCTGTTAAACTGGATTGTTAATCTGATATTAATATATATTTAGACATTATGTATTTATTGTGCAAAACTATAATGCAGGCATAAAATAAGAAATTACCCGATGAGTAGGCAAATCTTTTATCAGAAAGTGATGCAGTGTTTACCATTAACAAGAACAAACCACAGGTTTGCACGTAGGATGAACTTGCCATAAACAGGAAACAATTTAGAAAATTAATTGCTGTAATTTGATACAATTGTATTTAAACAAAATAGTTTTAAGTTAAGGAATGTGAATGTATTATGAAGCATACAGTTGATGGTTAACAAATATTAATTCACTGCTATAGAAATGAAGGTCATTAGTAGTTTAGCAAAAAAAAAAAAAAAAAAAAAAAAAAAAAAAAAAAAAAAATCACCAAAAAGGATCTATGTGATCTATAATAGCTTGTAAAGAACACGTTTTCCACTATGGAGTCAACATTATTGTGAACCTCATGTAATAACTTTGTGTCTTGATAAGGGCTACTTCTAATTACCTCTCACATAATGTCAAACCATCATCAGTAGCCTTTCTTGTGACAGTTTTATTTATAACAAAGGTATGTTCTAAGCAAATACAAAAAACGTCCTGGTATCACTTTACAGTAATGCAGTGCATGTGTAAAACAAGGGCAGTGATGTTAGTGTTTGCCACAAATACAGATAAACTGAACAGTAGCTCTTTATTACTTTTAAGTGGTAAAAGTTTAGGATTTATTTTAAAGTAAGAAGGTAATAGTACACTTTATGTCCAATAATAGGCCTTGATATTATGTGGTTTTTTTGCCCCTGTTGTGAAAGAAAATATTTCTGTGCAATTACAGAATGCAGAGAGCATGAGACCTTTTATGAACCTATAGTGTAACTTTTGTTATTTGTTCCAGACAGTTGCAAGTTTTTGCATGATCGCTCTGATTATAAGTTTGGGTGGCAGTTGGAGCGAGAGATGCAGGAGGGAACGTATGGTGAAACGGATAATGATCCACATCAATATGAAGTTGATTCTGACAATGAGGATCTTCCCTTTAAGTGTTTCATCTGCCGCAATTCCTTTAAGGACCCAGTGGTGACAAAGTGAGTAGTAAATTTGCAGTGTAGTAGCAGTTGATCTGAGAGAATTAACAATAAGAGCTGAGCTGTTCTGTTGCTATGTTTTTTTATTGCATTTTGCTTTGCTTTTCAGTGCATACACAGAAACTTTACTTTCATTGAGGCAAATGTGAAATAATTTATGCAGTTAATACAGATAGTAAATTATTACTGGTCAACTAAGGCATTAAATTATTACTGGTCAACTAAGGCATTAATGCAGACAGTGGTTTTTCTCATTTGTTGAGGCATTTTTGCAAGGCATTCATTTCAAATTTGATAGGCTTTTATCTTAATTAAAGTTCTATCTAAAACCATTTGGCTTGTTGCTAAGAAAATAACTGCTTAACAACTTGAAGATCTGTGGGTTGTCTACTACTGTTGTTTTTTGATTTGTGACTGGTTGGGAAAATGTTTGTCTCTTGTATTGCAGATGCAAACATTATTTTTGTGAGCGATGTGCACTTGACAACTTCAAGAAGTCTGCACGTTGCTACATTTGCAACCAACAAACACATGGGGTTTTCAATCCGGCAAAGGAGATTATTGCAAGAATCAAAGGAGCTGAGGCTGATCGCAGTAGATTTGAAAATGATGATAATACTCCCGATGTGGATGATTCTGATTAAATTATTTTATCATAAAGGTGTTTTCATTGTCAAGATGAAGTGTCCCATTTCCTATCCTTTGGTCATTTGCAACCTCAACTTAATTTTTGGAGAAAATACACTTTGAAGGTTTGTTTTATTGGTTTCCATGAGACATATATCCTGAATATTCCTTCATTCTATTCCTAATAGTTATTTCATGTCTTTGTTACCCAAGGATGCTACAGAGAGACAGACAGAGAAAGTGTTAAAACCAGGAAGTTTGAATGTGGTATAATTCTGAGAGCCTAGTTTTGGGCGTACAAGAAACTGACTATTGAGATTTGTTTCATTATTTTGTTGGTATGAATACAGTGGAATCTCATTAGCACGTTCCTCATTAACATGTTTTCCCATTTATTATGTTGAATTATAAAAGTCCCGGTACCAAATCACCAAATGTAATAAATAATGTTTGCTTAGTGCATTTTCCCAATCCTGCTTACTACGTTTGAAGTTTGACATCCTCATTCGCTGTTTTGACCAATCCTTGGTCAGTCCAGTGGGAGTAGGCGCTTAACACGTTCAAAGTTTTATGTCCTCCATTTGCTACTTTGGTCAATCCTTGGTTACGGGGTGGATACCGGCAGCCAATCACGTGCATGTATGTAAATATTTGTGTGACACGATTTATGTGGGCGGGATAGTGAATGCTTTACCTTAGCGTGGTAAATGCCAACGATAGTTTCTACTGTTGAGTGTTCACCATACATACGTAGATTGTATTTTAACGTTTCATTTGCAATAAAAGAAAGAAAGTGTAGTAAATAACCAACACTGAAAAACTGAAAATCCTTGAAGTATACCACAATCCAAATATGAAACATGTGGATATAATGCAGAAGTTAAACATTCCTCCGTTCAACCTTAAACACGATTGTTAGCAAACCTAAATTGATTGAAACTGCTTTTAAAGAAGGGAAAAATGCTAAAACAAAACTTTCCTCTTGGAAAATAGGATCAGAAAAGGATCGGAACGAAATTTGTTGCATGGAAACACCTACCGTATTCAAATCGTATTAATACACTAAAGTTACTACCGTCTATTGTACTTGTAATACGATGCACGCACATAATTTTGTTTTCTTTTTTTTAGCGGAAATTGTTATCATATGTGTAATAAAACACACAGCAAAGTCACTATTGTCGCTTCCATAATTCACAATTTATTTTCTCAAAAACATTCATAACCTCAAAAATCCAAGTTGACCATCATAAAAGCTTGAATTATTTATTCTCAGGTTTTGTGTATCCAAATCCATTTGAACACATATTGAATTTAACATGGAAACACAGATCGTATTCAGTATAAAATTTTACTTGAAATCTGTTTCAACTGCCCATGGAGACGTAGTAATTATTAGATTTTATTACATAACTATGTTCTTAAATTGCAGATTTTGTATTTTCATTAACACGTTTTCCCTCCTATGACGTCCAAATCCTTAGGTCCCTGCAAAAACATACTAATGAGATTCTATTGTATTAGGATTAGAAATGCAATAATATAACCTGCCATTGCATGTAGCACATTTATGTGTACTCTTCCACTCTCTCTCCAAGACCATTCTGCTGTCTACCCCATGCTTTCGGGGTTTTTGCTGTTGTATCTTCAGTAGTTGATTTGTGAAATACACTGTCACCTCAACAATAGGAATGTTACTATATCAACTTATGTAACTTGATTTCACAAGTATATAATTTGAATTTAATAAATTAAAAGCTTCACTTTCTTTTTAACTTTTATTACTACATTATAAGATATCAGAGGGTCACTGTCTACAATTGCTTTTCTCAGCTGTTGGCACTAATACAGGATTTTAATATGCTAATCTCTCTTGTTCAGGATCCATTTAAAATATGATTTTTTATTATGTTAGCATGTTGTGTTAAGTGGCTGCTTTGGCGGTATCTATAAATCTAGTGTACTCACCGGAGTTGGTGACCTGGAAGCATTGATATTTCTCTGCATTTCTCTTGTTAGGTTCTGGTTTTTTTCTCCTCAGTTGCTGCATTGTAGATTTTGTTTTGAGCTATGAAAATCTTTATATTACATCAGGTCGAGACATGGGAAGGTATTGTGAAATAAATAAGTCATCCTCCGTGGACTAGTGGTACTGTGCTAGCCTCTAGTTCCCAAGGTTGCGGGTTCAAACCCGGCGGTGGGCGATGGATTTTTTTGGGCATAAACATCCTTAGCACGGCTTCCTTCGGAAGGGAAGTAAAGCCGGTGGTCCCATGTCGTAGATTTACGGCACGTAAAACAACCTCAAGCCTGATAAAGAGGCCTCTGAGCAAAATTACTGGTCTTTCACGCCCAATATAGAATGGGACGCTAAGGACCATAGTAGTTAAAGAGCGTCCATAAATAAAACTCAATTTAATTTAATTTAATTTATTGTGAAATAAGATTACGAATTCACAGAAAACTTAATTTATTTTGAAAAACATATTCCTGCACAAAAATAATAACTGAATCACAATTATTAACTGTTTCCTGACTCAATGACTTAATTTTCAAGTCCTTGTAATTTATGATGGCCGTCCAGAATATTGCTTCTGAAGTCGCCTATCCACCGGTTCATGAGCATCTGATGCTAAGACATCCCCTACTCTCCATAAAATGCTTATATAGTAATCACTGTTGCTATGGTTACAAATTAGTAGGTATTGTTTGATCCCTCTACATAGCTAAATTAAGCAGTATAAATTTTGTTTTGAGTAATGAGTTATTTCATTGTAGGCCATGCAATTTTTAAAATAATTAAGATTTTTCCCTCTTTTCTCAATATTTTGGACGTTTCAACTATCCAGAATATATACAAACATCATTTAGAATAAATAAAGAAACCTTACAATTTTTAGAAATGATTATCTCAAATTAACAAATATGTAAAATGTTTGATATTTTTAAACGAAGTCTCCATTTTGAATTCTAGTCATTTTAAATTTCAAAGCATTATCTCCTGAAATTCTCATCCTTTTAATATCTGTCTCAGCACTACTGAAAATTACTTAACAGTCTAGCGTGGTGGGTTGTAACGTGAAACATATTACATTAAGGTGTACATCAATGTAATATTAAAATAGCTAACAGAACACATTGAATGTGTGATCTTTAGCACCATTTCAACCCTTTAACTGTTAAAGGGCCACATATCCATTACAATTTACAAACATCTGTGTTACATTCACATGACTTTCTCTACCTACTGTTGCTATATAGCTTCTACAAACTATTTTTACAAAACTTTATTTTTCTACCTAATTTGTGTTAATGGAAAATAACATTTGCAGAATTAATTTCATTACACATTTCATTGTGTACAAGGGGGATGCAGAAAACTGAAGAGATAGACAAATGTTTTAAAGTAAGTCGCTATGTGCTGGCCTTGAAACTCCATACTCTCCGCAACATTTTGAGAAATAACTGAATAGCAGCAGTGCTTTAAAAAGAATGCTGGTATTAAAAACTTCAAACCGATAATAATGGTTGTCTTGGAAATGGGTGATCCTAGAAAAAAATTTATTTGAAATACATTGTGTTTTAAAGAGATGTCCATTTTTTGTGTAGTAAGGTTTTGTATATGTATCTTATGGTTTGCCCATCACACAAAATTCCTTTTGAATGAAGATAAGTTCACAGGCTGTTACCAGAAAACTCAAGGTATACAATTTATTTAAAGGTGAGACGGAATTGTTACACTAACATCACTTAAGTTTACTCACTTAACATGTTTCGGGAAACCGTTGTTCCCATCCTCAGAAGGTTAATTCGACTGGCCCGTGTTGTTGGTGTTTCCGTTTTTTGGACTGGATCCTGTGGTGGCATCTTGTGGTGGAGAAATGTACTTCCAGAGAGGATTTGGTGGCAGCAAATCAAAATTCATTAGATGTGTGTTGTGTTTTAGAATAGTGTTCTTCTCCCATGCATCTAATTCGGCTGCAAATTTGGCTGGTTTGACTAATGTAATATTGGGTTTGATGTGATTAGTGATCCAAAAATGGTGTGAAACTGCAGATTTGTCCATTTGTTTGTATTTAATACATCTCATGTGCTCCTTTAGCCTAGTTTCTAGGTTTCTTTTTGTCTTACCTATGTATACTTTATTGCAATCTGAACAATTGATTTTATAGATTCCAGCTTTTTTGTCTTGTGGAATGGGGTCTTTTAACTTGTTACAAAGTAATTTCTCTATGTTAAATTTGTTCTGTGGAGCTAGGCTGATGAGCACATGAGATGTATTAAATACAAACAAATGGACAAATCTGCAGTTTCACACCATTTTTGGATCACTAATCACAACATCAAACCCAATATTACATTAGTCAAACCAGCCAAATTTGCGGCTGAATTAGATGCATGGGAGAAGATCACCATTCTAAAACACAACACACATCTAATGAATTTTTATTTGCCGCCACCAAATCCTCTCTGGAAGTACATTTCTCCACCACAAGATGCCACCACAGGATCCAGTCCAAAAAACGGAAACACCAACAACATGGGCCAGTCGAATTAACCTTCTGAGGATGGGAACAACGGTTTCCCAAAACATGTTAAGTGAGTAAACTTAAGTGATGTTAGTGTAACAATTCCGACTCACCTTTAAATAAATTCAATACACATCACTGTTTCTAGCTTCTTTTCATTACAATATCAACGTCAAGGTATACATTTTATTTGTCTAGTATTTCAAACATAGTTGTAACTGTTTAAGAATGGGACCATCATTGGCAGTTTTATCACCCTATAGAGGGAAGTATGCATAGGAAAGCAAATGAAATCATTCCATAGACCTCTAATACCATCAGGGTTGAAGAAAACAAAAGTTTGATCGAGGAACTTAAAGATATATATGTTTAATCAAGAATTCGATATTAAAAACAATTGAACATTGCAATTAATAACTTAAAATAATCAGATCCTGACAATATACATGCAGAATTCATCAAACACCTGGGAAAAGTAGCAAAATTAGGACTGCTAAATCTTAATAAGTTATCATGGAATACAAAAGTACCAGATCAGTGGAAAAAAGCAATAATCATACCTATTTTGAAATCAAACAAACCAGCAGATAATATTTTAAGTTATTGCCCAGTAGCACTTACTATTGTATTGACAAGGATCATGAAAAAAATGATTTCTAGTAGATTAAATTGGTTAAAAAAAATTAATTTAAATTAACCAAGCAGGATTTACAGAACACAGTTCAACAAATTTTAGTCAAGGCACTAAAGATGCATTGAACAAAAGGAAGATACGTTAGCAATATTTATTGATTTTCAAGGAGTATATAATTCTATTTGGAGATACAAAGTACTTGAAAAACTTAAATTTTTAGGAGTTCAAGGCAAAATGTTACATTAGGTTAGCAAATTTGTCATCCAGTGCTTTATTGCATCCAAATAAAATGACCAGCTATTAAAATATCAACAGACACACCAAGGTATACCACACAACTTAGTATCATACTTTTCAGTATGTATATCAATGATCTTCCCTACCAATTACAAAAAATGCAATCAAAAGTCTTAATGTTTGCAGACGATGTAGTCTTATGGAACTCTAAACCAAAGAATCAAAGTCAACAGTTAATAAATATAGCACAACAGTTCCTGATAAAATTACAGAAATGGGCATCTAATCATTAGATGAAAATAAATATTCAGAAACAAATTATCAACTTTTCTCATTAAGTAAGAAGCGATTAAATATTTCACTAGGACTAGAAGGGAAAACACTAAAAGAAAAATTTGTGTTATGTTCACATGGCTTTCTCTACCCTTTATCACTTATTAGTGGGTATATAAATTAATCTCATCAAAGTTATTTTCCTATCTACTTTATTCTAATCAAAACAAATCTTTCTGAAAGTAGCTGCAATTTTATTACAGATACAAAGGGAAAGCGGTAGTCAAATAGTTTAGAACTGGACACTATATGGTGGCCTTAAAATTCCATACTCTTTCCATGACATTGTGAGAAACAACTGAAAATTGACAAGACTTTAAAAGAATATATTAAAGTAGTGAACATTTCAAACTATTAATAACGGATATCTCAGAAATGGCTGATGTCACTAGAAAAGTTATTTGAAATAAATTCTGCGTTCTAGAGTTCTAATTTTTGTATAGTACTTTTTCATCTATCGCTTGACGTTTCCTAATTTTACAAGATTATGCAAAATGCCTTCTGAATGAAGAGAACTTCACATGCTGTTTCCAGAAAATTCGATATGCGTTTTATTTGTCATGTAAATATCTTTAATATTCGTATATGGTATTTTAATCAAAATTGTTAGTCATTTTTCAGAAAATAAAAATTATTTGAAAAATGTTCCATATAAAGGGTTGTTTGGTGTAGGGGATTTTCTTAAAAATCTTTGTCTCATATCTTTCAAAGGTACTGAACTTAAATACCAAGTTTAGTATTTATCCGACAATTAGTTTTTGAGTTGTGCTGTTCAAGAGAGAGATACGCATGAATGCACACACGGAACTGTTTCTAAAAATTATTTTTTGGATGCAAGGGGTCTTGTAATACCTTCTGTATACCTACAATGTACATGTATAGGTAAAAATGTGAAGCCAAATATTGAGGTATTGTTTTGATACAAAATTAACATGGGGAAAACACATTGATAATATATGCAAAAAAATCGAGAAAAAACTATTACTATTAAAAAGACTAGTTGGGAAAAACTAAGGATATACTGCACAAACTGATATATCGAAGGTGTAGATTGAACCAACTTTCAAATACTGTGAAAAGATATTAACAACAACTGCAAAGGTAGAAAAACTTAATATTCTACAAAACGAAATTCTTCGTTTAGTAACTGTAGCGGTAAAAAACTAACCCAGTACTTGTTCTACAAATTTTAACAAATAATTCAAGACTTAATCTTGGCACTGAAAAAGCAGCTATCATACAATATAAAAAAATATGATGTGTTACATTCACATGACTTTCCCTACTCTTGCACAAACTATTTTTACAAATGCTTATTCTCCATATGCTTCATGTTAATCGAGATATCGAGATGCCAATCTTATTGCTAATTTTCTTGTAGATGCAAGGGGAATATGGTAGGTTTTAAGCGATGGTCAAATATTTTAAGCGCTGGTTGCTATGTGGCGCATTCCATTCTCTTTGCATATCCAGGATAACGAATTTGAGAAAAAGTATAAGTATTGGAAAATTTAAGGGAATAACAAGCAATATCTGAAAATGGTTCACTCAACAAAAAAAATGTATATGACATAAATTGTGTATTTTAATGCGATCTCTATTTTTTGTGTAGTAAAATTTTGTGTATCTCTTATGGTTTAGCAGTTGTGCAAAAGTCGTTCACAATGAAGAATACTTTTGGAGACATTCCCAGAAAATTCGAGATATCATTGCATTTTTCATGAAAATATCTTAAACATATGACATTTTAATCAAAATTGTTAGAGCCATTTTTGAGAAAATTAAAATTTTCGAAAAATGTTCCATGTAAAGGGTAATCCGGGGTGGGGGGATTTTCTTGAAAACCTTCATGTCGCATCTCTGGAAGGTACTGAACCTAAATACCAAGTTTGGTGTTTATCCGACTTTTCGTTTCTAAGTTATGCTGTTCACAGACACACACACACACAGACATGTTTACAAAAATGCTTTTTTTGGATTCAAGGGGTCCCAAAACATGGATTTCCAGTGAAATGTCGGTATTGAATATTTGGGTGGAATACAATACTTCCCCTACTTACTATACGTAGTAGAGAAAGTAAAATTAATCAGGCTACCCTACAACATCTGGGAAAGAAGAAAACCACAAGTAAATTTAAAAGCTCAACAAAACTTGTTAATAAAGTCCAAGAAATTAAAACTTCCATACTTAAAAGAAAACTTACAAACTAAAGTCAACTCATTAGAAGTGTTTGATATTGAATGCTATGTACAGATAGCAGAAGAATTTTAAAAAATCTGGAACTTCTCCCATGTTTTGAAACAAATGTCACTAGAAATAATACAGTTGAAATATTCTACTAAAGAATGGCTACATGTCTATATTGATGGATCCAGTTTACCAATTAATGTACTGGTGGTGCAGTATGCCCACTCTTTTTTTCATAGAATAAATTTAAATTGTACAAATTTTGATGGTTAAATATTAGAGATCCTTCTTGGCTTATAAAATCTATATCAAATAAACAAATTTATATGTGTTGTAATATTATCTAAAGCAGCTATAATAACCATAGATCTGATAAACAGCCAAAAGTATAAATGTTGTATAAAGTGACAAATTTATAAAACAATTAATTTAAATAAAAAATTAGTACTTCAATGGATATCAACCTACTGTGGGATATAAGGTAATAAAACAGCTGATATCCTGGCCAAGAATGTAATAAAATTGCATACATAAAAATCATATAATCCACTGTGTTATTGCTTTATCAAACAAATAATTACATCAACATACAAGACAAAAATTATAGAATATGTATCACAAACAAAAAGAAAACAATGGGAGAATCTACACGACTGGAATTACTACACTACTAAGAAAATCCTCCGTAGCAGTATTTGGATTACTAACAAACCACGACTGTCTTAACAAACATTTACACAGAATTGGCATAGCAGAATCTCCTGTATGCCCTTTCTGTGAACTTGAATAAGATATGGAAAGAAACCACCTACTCCACTGTCCAGCTTTTGATTGTCATACCAACCTCTCATCAAAATACTGTAGTGTAAGAGGGTGGAAGGCTTCATTTTCAACTGCCCAACCTTAGATACCAACCATTCAACATTTTATTTATCCTGTAAATATACTGAACATGAGGTATTAATCAAAATCATTAAAACTGTTTTGAAAAAGTAAAAACTATTAGATTTTTCAATGTAAAGGGTAGTTTGGGGTGGATTTTCCTTTATAATATTGGTATCACATCTTTGGAAGATGAACTTAAGGTGAAGCGCTACTGAAATATGATCATTTTGTGCGTTTGTTTGAGTCAGTGACCTGGCTTTAATTACTATCAATTATGATCATGCATCTGCTTTAGATAGAAAGGACTTCAGAAGTGATTTTGCAAGAATGAAGTCAAGAAAGAAGGCATTTATTGGAATGTGTAAAAATAATTTTATATGAGTCTCATGTTTTAATGGTCATTTTTCATTGCTGTAGACTTGCAGATCTTCAATATTCTGTAATTTTGGAGGAATCTCAATCTTATGTAATTTTAAGAAGAACTAAAATAATTGTATGAGAAAGTTTATTGCTTTGGAACTTCCATTATTTGAGAAATAGTGCACGGGTGTTTTCTGTTAAGGCTGGGTCACAACCGCCCGAGAACGGGAAGCAATATGCCATACAAGATATTGGTTCACAACAGCCTGGTAACGAGAACGGGAATGCATATCGACGATCATATTGATCACAAACTGAAAGTCGATTTTGCGCATTGGGATTTCATTTGTTTTTAACTGACCAATGATATTTTTTCACCTACTTCCAATTTAGCCAACATAACGCAGGTTAGCCAATGTCAAAATTTGATAGAGTAAACATTATCTAAATGCATATCCATTACATTTCTATCCCTCTAGTTGTACCAAGCTTTCATTCCTTTATTTAATGGCATACATTGAAATGGTTTATTGTTCTTTTTTAATTTCCACTTTGTAGCTTTTGCCATTGTTTTTGGGATAATAGCCAGTTTTGAGTTGCATATAAACAAACTACTAATGACCCTTTCACCAGAGGAACCAACGCTCATTGGATTTGCGGGTGTTGGGATAAGGTTAGGAAGCAGATTTACTACTAATTTCTTCCAGTTTGATTTTTCCAGCTTGTGACTATAGAGAGCACTAGCAGCTGTTTCATGTTATGGCCACCTAGAATAATCTCTAGAGTGAAGAGTCTTAATATGCACAATACGGATCTAATATGCTGTGCCCGGGAATGAGAATGAGAAACTTAAAAACTGGGCAACTCTTCTTTCCTGTTTATGGGGCCCGGGAAGGCTTCCCATCCATTGTGAATACATGTATTTCAACTTTCTCGTTCTCGTTCTGGTTACTGTTCTCGTTGGTTGTGAACCAGCCTTTAATGTTTGCTAGGGGGCCCAAAGTTTATAAATCCACAATGATAAGGCCTATCTGTGGAATGTTCACCACTCATTAGTTGTTCAGAGTTCTCACTTCATCATATTCTAACTTTGTATAACATTCTTAACTCATTCGTTATTCACAGTTCTGACAAATCATAACATTCTCATTCATCATGTGTATTTCTCACACTTTATAACATTCACAGCTCATTAGTCGTTTGCAATGCTCATACATTATAACATTCTTAAACTTTGTAATGTACTCAACTCATTAACTTTTCTCAGTATTACCTCTTCTAGCCTCTTGATGGCAGCTAAACTTTGGTACATGATCACTTTTACACATGGACGATTGCAACAACCATACTGCATACAAAACAGCAGCCGCATGGTTAAGCTGTGCTGTCTATTGAAATTATTAAGTATTATCAAGCAATACTGAGTGAGATATATACTGAAATATGTTGCTCCTGAATGGCAAGTTAATCATCTTAATTGGGAACGTTCTTTATGAACGAAATACTTCATATGAACAACTCTCAGTGGTGTGAATGAATGGAGTGTTTCACTGGAATGCAGGGGTGGTTCTTCCTCGAAGCATTTGAATTGCCGAGTTGCCTACTTTTTTGAACAGCTTACGTAGTTTATCTTCTAGCATTTATTCTTTTGTACAGGGAGGGGCATAAGTAGGTATACAGTAATGAATAATGATACATTATATTTGCAAAGAAAAATGTACTTTAATTTCACTAAATTCCTAACATTGAAGACTGTTATCACTAATGTAAATGTTCAAATTGTTGACCTTCAGCATTTACGCACTCTTGTAGTTTACATTTCACACTTGAACATACTTTTGTACACAATTCTTTATTTGCATCAAATTCTTGGTATGTCTCTCTTATGTACTGAATCATTTCATCAACAGTGTGGGGTCTTCTTGCAAATACCTTATCTTTAACAACACCCCAAAAAAAGAAGTCCATATGTTCCAAAATCCCAGATTCTCAATCTTTAGTTAAATTCTCAGCCATTGTGACACAGACGGAAAAGAACGACTAAACAAAAGACAGAAGAACAGACAAAAGACAACTGAACAAGGCTAGGAAATTTAATAATGAAATAAATAGCCATAAAAACCAAAATTATTCATCTGAATGCATCAAATGTACCAATCATACAACTGTATACATACTTATGTTCCTCCCTATATAAAAATTCTGAAAATTGTATTTTTCATAATCAAATCTCTCTCTTTGCGATCCCCTGGTCAGTCATGAAGCGTGCTACTTCGACACTGATGGGATTTCAAAAGTGTAAGCTGATTACAACACAGAGCATCACAAAATGGAGCGTAAAGTGGTTGGTGGGGAGGGAAAATATACGTGGTTACAATGACTATGGATGCATTTCATGGCAGGAAGCTTTTCCACAAAGGCCAGTGTTCTCACCACAATGCAGGAAAGTTTGTAAATACCATACAGTCTGTTTGAAGTGAAATAGTTGTTAGAAGTGGAGCAAGTCCAACTGCTATTATTTATATTGTTTTGCATCATATGTTAAAATGTGATTTTTTCCCTTAAGTAATAATAATAATAATAATAATAATATTATTATTATTATTATTATTATTATTATTATTATTATTGTGTGTTATGTGAAAGCATCATAAATACTATGAAAAACAGAAAAATCATCTTGATATATAAGCAGTATGGTGAGTCTATTTTAATTAACGAATAGCTGAATTAGTAATGGGTAGCAATTCTAGTTAAACTGTCACTTAGCATTGAGGCTATTCTGTATTCATACATGATCAGTAGATGACCGACACCTACTTTAAACTGGACGTATGGAGCATTTAATAATAATAATAATAATAATAATAATAATAATAACAACAATAATAATATAAATTATTATTATTATTATTATTATTATTATTATTATTATTATTATTATTATTATTATTATTCTTTGAGGAAGAGGATACTTGGTGAGTCATCTGATCAATTCCTCCTGAGTTGGGATGAACTGGTTTAATTCACCAGCACTGTAAAACCCATCTCCTTTATTACTCAGCATGACTAACATCATGGCTGGGTAGTACGAACAATGAGTGCTATTCTCCAGCATTGTTAAGAGTTTGCAATGAAAAAATTATGACCCTATGGAAATTTCAGTAGCAAATCATGCACAACATTTTGGTTTAACAAAGAAGATGCAGGAAAATCTATCCAGTTCCTTTTTTCAAACTGCCCATAATTTTTATAAGCTCTTGATACTACAAAGTACTGCAACATAATGATGTGATAATGTCGCACACAAACAACATTTGTGGTGAATTTAATGGAGAGAAAAAAGAATGCTGTTAACGTGTCGGTTAGTATTACAAGTAGAATCATTACTTCAGCTATGGACATCTATACCCTTTCATTCTGAAGTGAAGATGGTGATAGGAGTGAGCAGCTAGGCAGCCTATTTGTTTTTAGACTGGCATTGGTTGACTTCTTGTTACTTTCTCTATTACTTGCCTATGTAAATAAAGGAAGTATTGCATTCCACCCAAAAATTCAATATAGAGATTTCACTAGAAACACTGTACTGAATAAATGAATAAAAAAGAAATTTAAAAAAGGCCTTGTGTGTGTCTGAACAGCATAACTCAAAAATGAAAATTTGGTATTACCAAATCTAGTATTTAAGTTCAACATCCTCCAAGAATGTAACATTGAGATTTTCAAGAGAATTCTCCCACCCCAAACTAACTTTTGATGGAAAACATTCAGTTATTTTTTACTTTCTCAAAAGTGGCTCTAACGATTTTTACTAAAATGCCACATGTTTAAGATTTTTCATGGCAGAATGTGTGTCTTGAATTTTCTGGGAATATAGCTATGAGGTCTTCTTTATTCTGAGTAACTCTGTATAACTGGTAAACCATAGAGAGATAGGCAAAATATTACAACAGGCAAAAAATGTAGATCTCGTTAAAGTACTCAATATATCTTAAATACAGTTTTTTTGTGCCATTAACTGTTTTGAGATAGGCATTCTTTGTAATTGGTTGGAATTTTTAAATACTTTTTTATTTTCAAAGTATTTGCTTTTATCTCATGGTATCATGCAAGGAGCTGAGATTATAGAGCAATTGCATAGCAATGCACTTTTTGAAAACCTTCCTGTAGACTTCTGTATTCTTTTTATACCTACAATGAAACGTATAATGGTTTATCTCTATTAACAAGAAGTAGACGAATAAGCCTATGTGAGAATAGTTTATAGTGAGTAGGGAAACTCCTGTGAATTCAACACAGTTTTTTTAGTGGAGAAAGCCGTATTTGCATAATATATGAATTCCGCAACATCCAAGCGCCTAACAGCTTCCTCGCCGTCCATGGAACATTAATAAATGAATTAATTGTCCCCGTGAGTCTGCACATTGCCTGGAATAGTAAACCAAATTTTCTCTCACGAGAGCTTTCGATTTCATTGCAGTGGCTACACGCATTACCACAGAAACGTGAAACCAATGGGCTACTGCAACTTAGAATTGTGGTTTGTTTCATGGCTCTAAACATATTGCCTTACTGTCTCTTATAGGCAAAGGCATGCAGGTATTTCCGGGTTGAATTGCTTCAAAATACAAGCAGAACCTAAAATTTGTCGCCAGCAATTCCAAATTATGCATCCATGGCGGTATGGACCATACCATGTGAAAGCAAACTGCAAAAATCCTCGCATTTTTGTTTCAATTGTAATTTTTCGTGGTAATAAAAGATGCTAAGAGGAGTATATTTATCAAATATTAGCATCTAAGCCTCAACGGTTGTCACGGTATTGAACGATAAATTTATCGCATTCATTTTATGATACTTTTAAGTACGCATAAATCCGCAACCGTTTATTTTAGAGTATTGTACCGCATCTCATTTTGTGGATGGCTTTATTTCATTACAGCATGTAATGATTATTTGTATAATATTTACGAAAAGCAATATACCTACAGTTTTTGCTTTTACGTCGTTGGATTTTTATAAAATCAAAATATTAGCTTGGGAATAGTCCATGGTATTATTAAGACAAACTGGCGATGTTAGTAAAGCAGTAACATTAGTGTGTTCGTAATTATAACACGAAATGTGAATAAACACATTTACATATGTATTTTATGCATGGTGTTCTCCAGGCGCTCTACACAGCACTGCACGTTTGTTGCAAGAAAGGTAGGCTGATTCCAACCTGACACAATACAAATTAGCATTTCTTACGTTCTCTTCACTCTCTGCGTGCGCTAGCAAACAGTAGCGGCTTTATGTGCATACTAAAAACTTAAATAACTATTAATATTATTCGCCCTACTTGTTTAGATAAGTCAGTCTTACTGTCTCTTAATGAAGCAAAGTATCTATTATTTAAAGGTATACAATAGTGCACAACTAACACTACGTTAATCATTATTCCGCCTATTAAAAGGAGTTCCTAAAACAAATACATACATCATATTTGGCTGGAAACATTAAAAAAGGAATTTTAGATTTACTTGTATTCAGCGCTCACACTACATATTGACTGCTTGTAAGTACACATGACATAGTTTATTTTGTTAGAAACAAACAAAAATGAAGGAAACTAAACACAAATTGACTTGTATTCTGTGTTCACATTCTCACACCTACTCACTGACTACTCGTCTAAAGCTCTTACGTTACAACCTACAAATTGCTACCTAAGGGTTTAAAAGAAATACTTGACGTTACAAGCCGGCGCCGTCCTATGGCTTTGGGCCTCCGAAGAAAACCGAATGGTTACGATGCACAATACCTACCTCCGTCGGGCCGTAGCGTTAATATTAATTTCAGTGAACCATTGTACTCAAAACTTATAAAGACTGAAACTGAATATACATTTATAAGTTGACGTTCATAGGAATGTATGCGTACGATTATTGAGAAAGGAGTATTTTAGGAGTTTTATCGTATTTCAACTGTTGGGGAGCCAAACTTGTAGTAGTTGCAACCGCACGTATAGTAAACAGTTTCCGGTAGCCTTTGCCCCAAGTTTAAAAAAAATATTAACTTTGTAATTTAACTGTTTCTTTAAATATAATATATTTATGTTTGCCTCGGCTGCGTCAGTATTATTGTTAGGGACACGTTTCTCTTAGCAGGGTTGTGGTGCAACAAGAATGTAGGCTTACAAAGATTATAATTTTTACTTCACTCCTTTTATTAATGCTTGATATGATTTAAATAACACTTCACTGATATAGAGAGCTGTGAGATTCTTTTTATTAATTACTTGCACTTTTTAACACGTAAACTTATTTTTCGTCTCACACGAATACATATTATATTTCTTGAGGACACTTTTTGCGTCTGGTTAGTAACACTGTCTGCAGGCCATTGAACTCTAAATTTGTAAAATTTTCTCCTTTTTAGTTTCTGATTGGCTAATCCTACTCCAATAGAATACCTTCATTTAACTAAAGCTTTTTCTGGTTGTTGATTGGCTATTTTATAAACTGTCACTAAAATTACATTATTGTTACTCCAAGAATCACAAGTAGTACTATTAAACTTTCTTACTGATTATTGCCTCAAGGTTACCTCATTGTTAGCAACTTTTAACCTATTATTCTCACAGCTCCTACATTATTAAATTACGTAATATAGTCACATAACATTATTACACATGGATACAATAATATAAACATAAACAATTATTGTAATATACACGTTTTATATATTGTTACATATACATATTGCTTTAAGGCGGGCTGTTATTGAACTTATATATTATATAATTAGACGGAAATCATTTTAGTGTTAAAAACACTGCCTCATTATTTACTTGTGTCAATAAATGGCCGCAAGAGGAGTGTTATTTCAGTTTCTACTTAGGGGGAAGCCAAGATTGCCTGAAGCAGTTTCCGGAATTTTTATGTAAATTTTTAACGACACATTTAGCCTAAAAGAAAATCACCGTTTACTTCTCAAATGTGAAATATTTGTATTAAAAGTACAGTTGTAATTTTTTTTTGGTAGAGCAATATAACCAGTTTCTCGTAACCTAAGGGGAGCAATTCACCTCCTGCCCCTCCTAAATGACGCCTGTGCCTGCAAGAGAGAGAAGCGGCAATAAGAGGTAGTGCAAACTTTAATTTTGTAAATAGTTTAATTTAAGCGAACAAACTGCACTTACAGTACTTGAGAGTGACTATTTAACTGAATAGATTAGTAGACAGTGGTTCATTGAAATTAATATTATTTACAAAATAAAAATATAAACACTCACATTCCTCTCTAAACTCATAATTTTGCTCTTGATTTGATAATTATTCACAACTAGTTACTGCTTTCTTTCTTTCTTTCTTTCTTTCTTTCTTTCTTTCTTTCTGTCTGTCTGTCTCTCTCTCTCTCTCTCTCTCTCTCTCTCTCTCTCTCTCTCTCTTAGCAAAGAAACTGCGCTATTCTGGTTTTGCAAGAGGAATGCGATGGGAAGTTCTCTTCTTTTTGGTAGAAGAGAGAGTCTTCTCTGCGGCACAATTTTTATGTTATTTGATATCTTCGGTTTTGGGCATGGGTAACTTGTTCATTTTGGTTGCGAACTCCTGCTAAAGTCAGTTTCTTTTGCTACAAGAGATAGATGATGGAGGGATAGAGAGAGAGAACACTAACTAATTGTGAATAATTATGAAACCAAAAGAAGAATTTGGAGTTTAGAGAGGAATGTGTGTGTTTATATTTTTATTTTCGTAAATAATATTAATTTCAATGAACCATTGTCTAGTAGTCTATTCAGTTAAACAGTCACTATCAGGTACTGTAAGTGCAATTGTTTGCTTAAATTAGACTATTTACAAAGTTAAAGTTTGCACTGCCACGTACTACCGCTTATATTATCTCTTGCAGCTGTTTACTGACACAGTAAATAATCGTACGCATATCTTCCTATGAGCTTCAAATTATGGATGTGTATTCACTTGTATACCTCAGTCTCAGTCTTTATAAGTTTGAGAACAATGGTTCGTTGAATTTAATATAAACGATACGGTCCCGACGGAGGAAGTTTTTTTGTATAGCGGCCATTCGCGTTTCTTCAGAAACCCGAAGCCATGGGACGGCGTCGGTTTTTAACGTCAAGGTAAGAACATTTAAATTGAAAGAAGCTTTTATCAAGTTAAGGAATGTCCTAAGACAGCACTGTAATGTGCTGTACACAAGAATCTCGTTTATCCGGATTAGGTGGCACGAAGTAGTCCGGATTAACGAAAATCAGGATAATCCCGTAACAAACTAATAAATTAATACAAACGCTGATGTACGATAGTGAAATTTCGGTCACTACAAAAGTAAGCATGACTGCTTCTGAGGCCAAGTGGTCAGCGAGCCGACTTTTCACCCGGAGGTCCGATTTCGATTCCCGACTGGGGGTAGGAATTTTTCTTTGATTAGGATTATTCCCTACCCTCCACAGAGTCTGAAAGTGTGAATGTGTGTGTGTGTGTGTGTGTGTGAGAAGAAGTTAAAAACGACGAAAACCTATAGTAACCAATCCTAAGGTTTAAAGAGTAAAACACCATCAAATGTTTCAGTCAAAGCCCCAATAGCTATCGGGATTCTCATGAAAACTAATGAAACCTAATCTCACTTTAATTTTGTTGTTCTGTGACACTGACCGTGGTAATGGTAGTTATTGTTAGCCTGAAGCGTGCTGCCGACGGCGATCTCTACGCTATCGCCAACATTGCAACCATATCATTCATATGTATCCATCAAAGGGCACACATTTTTGTGGCGAAAAATTAAGCAAAAAGTCAATTCGGAGTAAAGAGGGCCAGATAAACGAGGTTCTTGTGCACATTTTGCATTACAGTAATTCTATTTTCATAGGTTGCCTAAAATGGAACGCAAATCTTACCTGGGTCGCCGTTGCTTCAACCCCCTTCAATTCTCAGTTCACAAAAATGCTAGCTCCGAAGCGCTCCGTAAAGTACCCCATTCTATGGGAGACAAATAGGTGTTACAGGGCGATACCTCGTGTACAATTAAATTAAGGAAAAAGGACACAGGTCAGCAAAAAAAAAAAAAAAAAAAAAAGAAAAGACATCTGCAACAAATTAGATTGTTTCATACGCTCAGCTTTGGGAAAAAAGGGCTGTAATTTTCGCACTATGTGAAATAAGCTTTTACTTCCAATATTGATACTGTGGCGATTTCATAGAAAATACGCATTTTGAGATCTCTGAACCAATGAGTAAAACTCTGATGCGTTAGAATCATACGACTTTCTCTTCTCACTATAATTTATTTTCATAGTTATTATACATATTTTGCATTAAAAGTTTGTTTCTTTGTGTGCTTCCTGCTAAAATGTGATAAATATTGACCCAATTTGTTTCAATACACATTGTGTTATGGCTATACAGGAGGCTAAGATGATAGTTTTAAAAACAGATTACTATATGCTGGCCTTGTTTTTACACTCTCGAGAAACAAAAGAACGTGTATATCATTTTAGAAGTGATACGGGAACGATTGTCGGCAATTTGAAAGCCGTTTACTTTACCCGCTTCGTTATTGATTCTGCTGCCGTGATCTCGTAGCTCGTTCTGTTGTCTCGTGCACCAGCTGCTCCAATGGTAAGCTATGAGATTTTTCAGAGTATGCGTAGATGTATTATGAAGGACAACACCAGCTTACGTTGAATGAGAAATTTTTAATATGATCTGATACTTGAGCTATTGAAGCAAGTTGCCGGCCGTTTAAAGAAAAAGAATGACAGTGATTATAAATCAAAGCATTCGAAATTAAAACAAATGAATTACTATACGTGCTAACTTCTGTAGTATCAATTTTACGGTTTGAAATAACTGTTTCTGCAATAAAAGAAACTAGTAGCGTAACGCAGTGAGTAGCTAAAATGTTTATCTGCGAGACCTCTCGCAATAACCGCGAAATCTTACTCACATAAGCGCGTCACTAGACGCTTAAAATATCACACGAGCAGCACGTACCAGAGAGAGAGAGGGTAACTCTCTGATTTAAATGTACACGCCTTTATTACTTTTAGCTCCGCCTACTTCATTACTCCCTACTAACATTATTTATGCGCAACCAATAATCCTATGTGTGCCCCTTGACTTTGTTACCAGGGTGTTTGGCTAAAATCTCAGAATCGAAGTGCATTTCCCTTTTCCAGAATTCTATCTACGTGGCCCTGCAAACGTTCTGAGCTTATAAACTAATTGACTTCCCAGAATCTTTAAGCTGGTGCGCTCTCTATTCTCGGCTGATGCTAATGACTTTCGCTAACCTGACTTCCTAATTACCTTCCTCTGTCCGGACAGATATTCCAATTCAACCTTATTATATTATATATTGATTTAATATACGGAAATTGTTTATTGCGGTTATTTCTTAAAGCATATTCCTCTTCTCAGTATGCCAAACAAAGGAAATTTTACTGAAACCCGAAAAGGACCCGTTTAGAGTCATTTTAAAACTAAAAATCTGATGTGATACATTCACATTACTTTCTCTACCTTCTGTCATTTATTAGTGGGTATACAAATTATTCTTACACAAGCTTATTTTTCTATCTACTACATTTTAATCCAAATAAACCTTTGCAGAAATAACTACACTACACATTTCGTTATAGATAAAAAGAGAACGGCGATAGTCAAAAGACCTGGACGCTATACGCTGTCCTTAAAATTCCATACTGTTTCCATGCAATCGCGAGAAACAACTGAATGTTGAAAGAACTTCAAGAAAATGACCAAGAAACGAACAGTTCGAACCTTTAATAACGGATACCTCAGAAACGGCTTATGCCACCAAAAAATTATTTTAAATAAATTGTGTGTTTTAAATAGATTTACATTTGTTGTATATTACCTTTCCAGCTGTCGCTTAACGTTTACCAGTTATACAAGATTATACAAAATTTCTTCCAAATAAAGAGGACTTCCAGGCTATTCTCAGAAAATTCAAGATATACATTTTGTTTGCCATGTAAATATCTTTAATAAATGGCATTTTAATCAAAATCGTTAGAGCCAGTTTTTAAAAAATAAATTTTTTCGAAAAATCTTCCATGTAAAGGGTACTCTGGGGTGGGGGATTTTCTTGAAAATCTTGGTGTCGCATCTTTGGAGGGTACTGAACTTAAATTAGCAAGTTTGGTGCTGATCCGACTTTTGGTTTTTGAGTTATGCTGTTCTCACACACACGGACCTTTTTCTAAAAATGCTTTCTTTGGATTCAGGGGTCTCAAAACATGCATTTCCGATGCAATATCGATATCGAGTTTTTGGGTGGAATACCATACTCCCCCTACTTACTCTACGTAGTAGAGAAAGTAGAAAACCAAGGAAAAAATGTTTCATGTATAAAGGGTAGTGCAGGGTGGAAGGAATCTCGTAAAATATTCGTGTTACATCCTTGAAAGATGCTGGACTTAGATTGAAGTTTGATTTTCATTGAATTTTCGTTTTTGTTATAGATACTGCGCGCGCACAACATACGTATGCGTGCGTAACTTTTTCTAAAAATGCTTTTTTGGTGAAGTTTAGAGGACCTGAAAACGTATGTTCGGTGAAATGTTGATATAATTTTGGATTGGCATATAATAATCGTAATTTATCCAAATAGCATTAGTAGAGATAATATGTATGTTTGAGCCCACAGAGAGATGCCGACAAGCGATAAAGTTCTTTGTTCTACGCCGACAAGCCCCGCCCCCTCCCTTTGTGTGCTCACATGCCGCCAGGTCTCGTGTCGTTAGGCCCCGCCCCCTCTCGCTTTGTGTGCTCACCTAATGCCGGCAGTATCTGTGCTAACAGGTTCTACCCCCTCCCCCATGCGTTCTACTGTGGCGTCATGACTTGATGGAATTGTTTTCTCGAGTCCTGCTGCCCCTCGGCAAATTAATTAGGTAATGTTCGTCAAACATTTTTTTTATGATTACTAAGGTCTGCAGATTGCATCCTCGAGCAATTAAGTTTTTTGATTAATGAATTGTTGACTGGAGCTTGAGTATAAGTAGTCTGCTCACGGTAACAGTCTGTCATGTAATGAAACACTGCAGCCTTCTTCTTCTATCCGGGGAAGGCGCTTGTCCATTAGCTGAACATGTTAGACGCTTTCAACACATTAATAGGCTTTTAAGTTTACATTCTGGATCTGTTTACATACATTAGCGAACGACATACTTCCGCCCGGATGTAACGGTGATCTCTATTAGCTGAGACGCTTTCACCCCATTAGCGAACAATGTCAGTAATTGTTTTCCTAAGTGCTATGCCCAACACTCAACACTTTAGATTTTAGCGATGGAAATGATATAAAAAGCAGCAGCTTCTCCAACGAGTTCCAAGTTGACCAGGATGGCCGGGTTCGAATTACAAATTCAGCTTCTAATAACTCAGAGACTAATTACGATAAAGACATCAAATAAAGTTTATTACATTAATGTCATTAGATAGTTTCTTGTGAATGTATATTTGGGTACATGGTGTCCAGGGTTCGAATACCGATAAAATGTAATTTAATTATAAATTTAATAACTCCTAAACTAATTAAGATAAAGACGTCAAATAAACTTTATTGCCTTTATGTTATTAGGTAGTATCTTGTGGAGATGTAACTAGATACCTGACGTTCTGGGTTCGAGCCTGATGCTTAAATCGTCATTATCTCAGAAACTAAGAGAGGTAGAGGAATTGACCAAAGCATGATTGATAGCTCCTATGATGGGTAAATAATACTGTATATAATTTTTAATCAGTTGTCCTTATTTCGAATCCCGATCTTTCAATCACTTACTTATTTTTTCTCTATACTCTAGAATATGTCACTTAGATTGATGCTGTAACTGCATACACAACCTTTAAACATATCAAACTAATATTGTAAATAATTTTGTTTCTGGTGTCCAGGGTTCGAATACCGATAAAATGTAATTTAATTATAAATTTAATAACTCCTAAACTAATTAAGATAAAGACGCCAAATAAACTTTATTGCGTTTATGTTACTAGGTAGTATCTTGTGGATGTGTAATTAGATACCTGACGTTCCGGGTTCGAGCCTAATGTTTAAATCGTCATTATCTCAGAAACTAAGAGAGGTAGAGGAATTGACCAAAGCATGATTGATAGCTCCTATGAGGGGCAATTAATACTGTATATAATTTTCAATCAGCTGTCCTTACTTCGAATCCCGATCTTTCAATCACTTACTTATTTTTCTCTACACTCTAGAATATATCACTTAGATTGATGCTGTAAATGCATACAGCACCCTTAAACATATCAAACTAATATTGTAAATAATATTGGTTCTGGTGTCCAGGGTTCGAATACCGATAAAATGTAATTTAATTATAAATTTAATAACTCCTAAACTAATTAAGATAAAGACACCAAATAAACTTTTATAGGGGAAAGGATGCTCTCCTGAAACATTAGGTCTCTAGATAGAAGTATTTATAGGGGAGAGATAGGGAATACCAGGGCTGATGCTAGGCTAGTCAGATGCTAAAGGAGGGAGGGATATGCTTTATACGAGAGAGATAGGGAACACAAGGAAAGATGCTATACTAAACAGGACTTGAAGGGTAGAATATGAGCGATATAGCAAACCGAGGAGATGTATTAGGATAGGAGTTTTGAATGATGGAGTAGGCGTTTATATGCGAGAGATAGGGAATACGAGGGTCGATGCTAGGCTAGACGGTGTTGAATGAGGGAATGCATCTTATATGAGAGAGGTAGGGCAATATGAGGAGAAGTGCTAGGCTAGTCGGGAAGGTCTGAATGAGAGAGTATACGTCTATATGGGAAAATATAGGGAAAACGAAGGTAGGTGCTAGGTTGAGAGAGTCTTCAAGGAGGAAAATGCATTTATATGAGAGCGGTAGGGTATACGAGGAGAGGTGCTAGTCTAGACATGGTTTGAGGATTAGAGTATACGTTTATATGGGAGAAATATGGAAAACGGGAGAGATACAAGGATAGACAGAGATTGAAGGAGGAGGAATGTAGGTTTATACTGTAATATAGAGAGTAATTGGATTATAAAACTTTTCTCATCCAGCCTTACAACACTTTTATATACTTAATTTCTAAACCTTACAAACTTTATATTTGTTAAACAGTAGTGCGCGAGACGGAGAGGGACAAACAGTATATCGGTTTACAGTGAAGTATACGTCCTAACCCATTCCCACCTTGTTTGTTCTGGATCTTCTCATTGTCTATCATCTAACGTAACCACGTAACAAGACGTAACACAGGAAATCATACATATGGCACATTAAAAAAAAATAAAGGTATATATAATGAAACATAAACAAGTAGACAGAGGGTCATCGATACATAGAAAACCAGGAGTTGTATGTACTGAGACCATAGATTAGTATAGGCAAACAACAAAGAAGTGAATTTATAGTGTAAATAGCCTAATATTTTCAAATATTATTATAGTCTAAAAGTATATAACTTAATTATGTATCGAGTATTGAGAAATAAACGTTATTCATTATTCACTAATCTCAGATCACTGCAATTGTATTGAATCAATTCACAATTGCTAATGCCATTCAACTTTCATTTGTCTCTGATACATAAACAAATTGCAAAATGGAGAAGGACGAAAGTAATAAAAAAACTCAGGCAGCAAATTTTAAGAAAGAAGAGAAAGATATATGACCGACATTGTTTTGGAACACAAATTAGTGTTGAAAATAAAATGACTGATAGCTCTGCTAAGCGTAAGGAAGAGACATGGAAATAAATTGCAAATGAATACAATTCTAGGTTAGAAAAAAGAAGATAAACAACATTCATGTAAACCAATTTTTAAAAATCAGTTTAACTGAATACATGTAAAAAAACATATCACTTTACAAAAAGTAATGCAGACAACATTTATTTTTTATAAACATTATCCTATTACATTCCTTTACAAAAAACCATACATATTTCCTAAAGGCAAAGGTGATAGTCTAGACATTCTAAACACTCAGTTATATAATCATATACATCACACAGAAAGAGACCATCATTATCACTAAAAAAACTAAACATCTCAACAATGTCTGAATGATGTATTTTATAAGTACAAGTTTTTTGATATTTCAAAGTTCCTGTTAACCATGGCAGTAATTGATTAACACAATTTCTCGATCCTGTCATGCTATAACATTAGATGCTTTCAGCTTACTTATAATTTCCTCAATCTCTTGTGTGTGTCTATTATTACCAGCATCCCTCGACGCAATTAGTAACCTCAATATATTTACTAGTCTATTTGGATTTTCAAGCGTTGATATCACTGAATCATCATCATATGAAGATTTCATATTCTCGCAACTTCCGATGTATCCAGATTTTTCACCAACAGTAGTCTCCAGTGAAGGACAGAGGCTTGATACGGTATAACATTCCCCTCTATACATCTTCGGATCTTCAAGTGCAGGTGAGAGAGTCGATTCAGTATAACATGTTGCTCTATGAAACTTAAATCTTGACAAAGAACGATTCTTAAAAATCCGCCCGCATACACAGCATCTAATAACGCGTTTTCCTTCATGTGTAATGTATGAAAAATCGAGTTTCTCATTCGTCAGTTGCACAGATTTTCTCGGGCAGTAGCTCATGCTAAAACTACAAGAAATTAAATGAATACGTGAATGCTAACGCTCGAAGGAATTAAAAGCGAATGAATGAATTCATAACACGCACCTATGTATATATCCAGGATGAGGACGACGGAGGGAATTGCGATCAATGCATAGCAGGGAGAAAGGATACTCTCTTGAAACATTAGTCATCTAGACAACTATTGTTCACGGAGCCTGTAGACGTCAGGTTGAATGGGACAGACCTCAGGTTCAAATCTTTAAGGGCACGGACCCAGCCTTTTGCCTGTCATGTATACTAAACCATCCTAACAGCGTAACATTACGTTACAACGACACGTAACCAGAACATGGCGAGTGCGAGCATGGAAAAAAGGATGCTCTCTGGGAACATTACTGGAAAAGGATGCTCTCTGGAAACACTAGTCATCCACACAACGGGTTGTCCCTAACATTTCCAGATTTCGGGTCGTTCAACATCGTGACGCGCCCCTGTCATCTACATTTCGACGAAATTTTACCTCCTGAATTAAAGTTTGGTGATCTGTATAGACCTGTACAACATGCATTACGCTATGTAACAGACTCATCACGTTATGTAACAACACGATCACGCTAGGTAACAACATGTTCACTCTATGTAACAACATGATCACGCTATGTAACAACATGATCAAGCTATGTAACAACTGATCACGCTATGTAACAACATGTTCACGCTATGTAACAACATGTTCACGCTATGTAACAACATGATCACGCTATGTAACAAACTGAGTACGCTATGTAACAACATGATCACGCCATGTAACAAAACGATCAAGCTATGTAACAACATGCTCAAGCTATGTAACAACTGATCACGCTATGTAACAACATGATCACGCTATGTAACAACATGATCACGCTATGTAACAACATGATCACGCTATGTAACAACATGACCACGCTATGTAACAAAACGATCAAGCTATGTAACAACTGATCACGCTATGTAACAACATGATCATGCTATGTAACAACCTGAGCACGCTATGTAACAACATGATCACGCTATGTAACAAACTGAGTACGCTATGTAACAACATGATCACGCCATGTAACAACTGATCACGCTATGTAACAACATGCTCAAGCTATGTAACAACTGATCACGCTATGTAACAACATGATCACGCTATGTAACAACCTGAGCACGCTATGTAACAATCTGATCACGTTATGTAACAACTGATCACGCTATGTAACAACATGATCACGCTATGTAACAACATGATCACGCTATGTAACAACATGATCACGCTATGTAACAACATGTTCACGCTATGTAACAACATGACCACGCTATGTAACAAAACGATCACGCTATGTAACAACACGATCACGCTATGTACAACACGATCACGCAATGTAACAACTGATCACGCTATGTAACAACCTGATCAAGCTATGTAACAACTGATCACGCTATGTAACAACATGATCACGCTATGTAACAAACTGAGTACGCTATGTAACAACATGATCAAGCTATGTAACAACCTGAGCACGCTATGTAACAACATGTTCACGCTATGTAACAACATGAACACGCTATGTAACAACATGATCACGCTATGTAACAACATGATCACGCTATGTAACAACATGATCACGCTATGTAACAACATGTTCACGCTATGTAACAACATGACCACGCTATGTAACAAAACGATCACGCTATGTAACAACACGATCACGCTATGTACAACACGATCACGCAATGTAACAACTGATCACGCTATGTAACAACCTGATCAAGCTATGTAACAACTGATCACGCTATGTAACAACATGATCACGCTATGTAACAACCTGAGCACGCTATGTAACAACATGATCACGCTATGTAACAACCTGAGCACGCTATGTAACAACATGATCACGCCATGTAACAACTGATCACGCTATGTAACAACATGCTCAAGCTATGTAACAACTGATCACGCTATGTAACAACACGATCACGCTATGTAACAACCTGATCAAGCTATGTAACAACATGATCACGCTATGTAACAACCTGAGTACGCTATGTAACAACATGATCACGCCATGTAACAACTGATCACGCTATGTAACAACATGCTCAAGCTATGTAACAACATGTTCACGCTATGTAACAACATGATCACGCTATGTAACAACATGTTCACGCTATGTAACAACATGATCACGCTATGTAACAACATGACCACACTATGTAACAACATGATCACGCTATGTAACAAAACGATCAAGCTATGTAACAACACGATCACGCTATGTAACAACCTGATCAAGCTATGTAACAACTGATCACGCTATGTAACAACCTGAGCACGCTATGTAACAACCTGATCACGCCATGTAACAACTGATCACGCTATGTAACAACATGCTCAAGCTATGTAACAACATGATCACGCTATGTAACAACATGTTCACGCTATGTAACAACATGTTCACGCTATGTAACAACATGATCACGCTATGTAACAACATGACCACACTATGTAACAACATGATCATGCTATGTAACAAAACGATCAAGCTATGTAACAACATGATCACGATATGTAACAAAACGATCAAGCTATGTAACAACCTGAGCACGCTATGTAACAACATGTTCACGCTATGTAACAACATGATCACGTTATGTAACAACATGATCACGCTATGTAACAACATGATCACGCTATGTAACAAAACGATCAAGCTATGTAACAACCTGAGCACGCTATGTAACAACATGTTCACGCTATGTAACAACATGAACACGCTATGTAACAATACGATCACGCTATGTAACAATCTGATTACGCTATGTAACAACTGATCACGCTATGTAACAACATGATCACGCTATGTAACAACCTGAGCACGTTATGTAACAACATGAATACGCTATGTAACAAAACGATCACGCTATGTAACAACTGATCACGCTATGTAACAACCTGAGCACGCTATGTAACAACATGACCACGCTATGTAACAAAACGATCACGCTATGTAACAACTGATCACGCTATGTAACAACCTGAGCACGCTATGTAACAACCTGAGCACGCTATGTAACAATACGATCATGCTATGTAACAACCTGATCACGCTATGTAACAACCTGATTACGCTATGTAACAACTGATCACGCTATGTAACAACATGATCACGCCATGTAACAACCTGAGCACGCTATGTAACAACATGATCACGCTATGTAACAACATGAACACGCTATGTAGCAATACGATCACGCTATGTAACAATCTGATTACTATGTAACAACGGATCACGCTATGTAACAACATGATCACGCTATGTAACAACCTGAGCACGCTATGTAACATCATGATCACGCTATGTAACAACCTGATCACGCTATGTAACAACATGCTCACGCTATGTAACAACTGATCACGCTATGTAACAACATGATCACGCTATGTAACAACCTGAGCACGCTATGTAACAACATGATCACGCTATGTAACAACATGTTCACGCTATGTAACAACACGATCACGCTATGTAACAACACGATCACGCTATGTAACAGCATGGACACGCTATGTAACAACATGAACACGCTATGTAACAATACGATCAAGCTATGTAACAACCTGAGCACGCTATGTAACAACATGATCACGCTATGTAACAACATGAACACTCTATGTAACAACCTGAGCATGCTATGTAACAACATGATCACGCTATGTAACAACCTAATCACGCTATGTAACATGATCACGCTATGTAACAACATGATCACGCTATGTAAATAGGGTGGACCATTTAAGTTGAGGCTATACAATATATCCAAAACTAAGCGTTGTAGAAAGAAATGTCTTTAATAAACTTGACTGATATTATGGCGAAAGTAAATGCTGCTAGTCGTGTTTCGTTTGGAGGCCGTTATGAGGGTCATTTTGGGTCAATTTATTTTTTTAAATGGGAACCTGCAATTAGGGTCCCATTTAAAAAGACCCTGAAATGACCCTCACTACGTCCTCCAAACGAAATACGACTAGCAGCATTTACTTTCGCCATAATATCAGTCAAGTTTATTAAAGACATTTCTTTCTACAACGCTTAGTTTTGGATATATTGTATAGCCTCAACTTAAATGGTCCACCCTATTTACATAGCGTGATCATGTTGTTACATAGCGTGATCATGTTACATAGCGTGATTAGGTTGTTACATAGCGTGATCATGTTGTTACATAGCATGCTCAGGTTGTTACATAGAGTGTTCATGTTGTTACATAGCGTGATCATGTTGTTACATAGCGTGCTCAGGTTGTTACATAGCTTGATCGTATTGTTACATAGCGTGTTCATGTTGTTACATAGCGTGTCCATGTTGTTACATAGCGTGATCGTGTTGTTACATAGCGTGATCGTGTTGTTACATAGCGTGAACATGTTGTTACATAGCGTGATCATGTTGTTACATAGCGTGCTCAGGTTGTTACATAGCGTGATCATGTTGTTACATAGCGTGATCAGTTGTTACATAGCGTGAGCATGTTGTTACATAGCGTGATCAGGTTGTTACATAGCGTGATCATGATGTTACATAGCGTGCTCAGGTTGTTACATAGCGTGATCATGTTGTTACATAGCGTGATCCGTTGTTACATAGTAATCAGATTGTTACATAGCGTGATCGTATTGTTCCATAGCGTGTTCATGTTGTTACATAGCGTGATCATGTTGTTACATAGCGTGCTCAGGTTGTTACATGGCGTGATCATGTTGTTACATAGCGTGATCAGTTGTTACATAGCGTAATCAGGTTGTTACATAGCGTGATCAGGTTGTTACATAGCATGATCGTATTGTTACATAGCGTGCTCAGGTTGTTACATAGCGTGCTCAGGTTGTTACATAGCGTGATCAGTTGTTACATAGCGTGATCGTTTTGTTACATAGCGTGGTCATGTTGTTACATAGCGTGCTCAGGTTGTTACATAGCGTGATCAGTTGTTACATAGCGTGATCGTTTTGTTACATAGCGTATTCATGTTGTTACATAACGTGCTCAGGTTGTTACATAGCGTGATCATGTTGTTACATAGCGTGATCAGTTGTTACATAGCGTAATCAGATTGTTACATAGCGTGATCGTATTGTTACATAGCGTGTTCATGTTGTTACATAGCGTGAACATGTTGTTACATAGCGTGCTCAGGTTGTTACATAGCTTGATCGTTTTGTTACATAGCGTGATCATGTTGTTACATAGCGTGATCATGTTGTTACATAACGTGATCATGTTGTTACATAGCGTGAACATGTTGTTACATAGCGTGCTCAGGTTGTTACATAGCTTGATCGTTTTGTTACATATCGTGATCATGTTGTTACATAGCTTGATCGTTTTGTTACATAGCATGATCATGTTGTTACATAGTGTGGTCATGTTGTTACATAGCGTGATCATGTTGTTACATAGCGTGAACATGTTGTTACATAGCGTGAACATGTTGTTACATAGCGTGATCATGTTGTTACATAGCTTGAGCATGTTGTTACATAGCGTGATCAGTTGTTACATGGCGTGATCAGGTTGTTACATAGCGTGCTCAGGTTGTTACATAGCGTGATCAGTTGTTACATAGCTTGATCAGGTTGTTACATAGCGTGATCGTGTTGTTACATAGCTTGATCGTTTTGTTACATAGCGTGATCATGTTGTTACATAGTGTGGTCATGTTGTTACATAGCGTGATCATGTTGTTACATAGCGTGAACATGTTGTTACATAGCGTGATCATGTTGTTACATAGCGTGAACATGTTGTTACATAGCTTGAGCATGTTGTTACATAGCGTGATCAGTTGTTACATGGCGTGATCATGTTGTTACATAGCGTACTCAGGTTGTTACATAGCGTGATCATGTTGTTACATAGCTTGATCAGGTTGTTACATAGCGTGATCGTGTTGTTACATAGCGTGATCAGTTGTTACATAGCTTGAGCATGTTGTTACATAGCGTGATCAGTTGTTACATGGCGTGATCATGTTGTTACATAGCGTACTCAGGTTGTTACATAGCGTGATCATGTTGTTACATAGCGTGCTCAGGTTGTTACATAGCGTGATCATGTTGTTACATAGCGTGATCAGTTGTTACATAGCTTGATCAGGTTGTTACATAGCGTGATCAGTTGTTACATTGCGTGATCGTGTTGTACATAGCGTGATCGTGTTGTTACATAGCGTGATCGTTTTGTTACATAGCGTGGTCATGTTGTTACATAGCGTGAACATGTTGTTACATAGCGTGATCATGTTGTTACATAGCGTGATCATGTTGTTACATAGCGTGATCATGTTGTTACATAGCGTGATCAGTTGTTACATAACGTGATCAGATTGTTACATAGCGTGCTCAGGTTGTTACATAGCGTGATCATGTTGTTACATAGCGTGATCAGTTGTTACATAGCTTGAGCATGTTGTTACATAGCGTGATCAGTTGTTACATGGCGTGATCATGTTGTTACATAGCGTACTCAGTTTGTTACATAGCGTGATCATGTTGTTACATAGCGTGCTCAGGTTGTTACATAGCATGATCATGTTGTTACATAGCGTGATCAGTTGTTACATAGCTTGATCGTTTTGTTACATAGCGTGGTCATGTTGTTACATAGCGTGATCATGTTGTTACATAGCGTGATCATGTTGTTACATAGCGTGATCATGTTGTTACATGGCGTGATCATGTTGTTACATAGCGTGATCATGTTGTTACATAGAGTGAACATGTTGTTACCTAGCGTGATCGTGTTGTTACATAACGTGATGAGTCTGTTACATAGCGTAATGCATGTTGTACAGGTCTATACAGATCACCAAACTTTAATTCAGGAGGTAAAATTTCGTCGAAATGTAGATGACAGGGGCGCGTCACGATGTTGAACGACCCGAAATCTGGAAATGTTAGGGACAACCCGTTGTGTGGATGACTAGTGTTTCCAGAGAGCATCCTTTTCCAGTAATGTTCCCAGAGAGCATCCTTTTTTCCATGCTCGCACTCGCCATGTTCTGGTTACGTGTCGTTGTAACGTAATGTTACGCTGTTAGGATGGTTTAGTATACATGACAGGCAAAAGGCTGGGTCCGTGCCCTTAAAGATTTGAACCTGAGGTCTGTCCCATTCAACCTGACGTCTACAGGCTCCGTGAACAATAGTTGTCTAGATGACTAATGTTTCAAGAGAGTATCCTTTCTCCCTGCTATGCATTGATCGCAATTCCCTCCGTCGTCCTCATCCTGGATATATACATAGGTGCGTGTTATGAATTCATTCATTCGCTTTTAATTCCTTCGAGCGTTAGCATTCACGTATTCATTTAATTTCTTGTAGTTTTAGCATGAGCTACTGCCCGAGAAAATCTGTGCAACTGACGAATGAGAAACTCGATTTTTCATACATTACACATGAAGGAAAACGCGTTATTAGATGCTGTGTATGCGGGCGGATTTTTAAGAATCGTTCTTTGTCAAGATTTAAGTTTCATAGAGCAACATGTTATACTGAATCGACTCTCTCACCTGCACTTGAAGATCCGAAGATGTATAGAGGGGAATGTTATACCGTATCAAGCCTCTGTCCTTCACTGGAGACTACTGTTGGTGAAAAATCTGGATACATCGGAAGTTGCGAGAATATGAAATCTTCATATGATGATGATTCAGTGATATCAACGCTTGAAAATCCGAATAGACTAGTAAATATATTGAGGTTACTAATTGCGTCGAGGGATGCTGGTAATAATAGACACACACAAGAGATTGAGGAAATTATAAGTAAGCTGAAAGCATCTAATGTTATAGCATGACAGGATCGAGAAATTGTGTTAATCAATTACTGCCATGGTTAACAGGAACTTTGAAATATCAAAAAACTTGTACTTATAAAATACATCATTCAGACATTGTTGAGATGTTTAGTTTTTTTAGTGATAATGATGGTTTCTTTCTGTGTGATGTATATGATTATATAACTGAGTGTTTAGAATGTCTAGACTATCACCTTTGCCTTTAGGAAATATGTATGGTTTTTTGTAAAGGAATGTAATAGGATAATGTTTATAAAAAATAAATGTTGTCTGCATTACTTTTTGTAAAGTGATATGTTTTTTTACATGTATTCAGTTAAACTGATTTTTAAAAATTGGTTTACATGAATGTTGTTTATCTTCTTTTTCTAACCTAGAATTGTATTCATTTGCAATTTATTTCCATGTCTCTTCCTTACGCTTAGCAGAGCTATCAGTCATTTTATTTTCAACACTAATTTGTGTTCTAAAACAATGTCGGTCATATATCTTTCTCTTCTTTCTTAAAATTTGCTGCCTGAGTTTTTTTATTACTTTCATCCTTCTCCATTTTGCAATTTGTTTATGTATCAGAGACAAATGAAAGTTGAATGGCATTAGCAATTGTGAATTGATTCAATACAATTGCAGTGATCTGAGATTAGTGAATAATGAATAACGTTTATTTCTCAATACTCGATACATAATTAAGTTATATACTTTTAGACTATAATAATATTTGAAAATATTAGGCTATTTACACTATAAATTCACTTCTTTGTTGTTTGCCTATACTAATCTATGGTCTCAGTACATACAACTCCTGGTTTTCTATGTATCGATGACCCTCTGTCTACTTGTTTATGTTTCATTATATATACTTTAATTTTTTTTAATGTGCCATATGTATGATTTCCTGTGTTACGTCTTGTTACGTGGTTACGTTAGATGACAGACAATGAGAAGATCCAGAACAAACAAGGTGGGAATAGGTTAGGACGTATACTTCACTGTAAACCGATATACTGTTTGTCCCTCTCCGTCTCGCGCACTACTGTTTAACAAATATAAAGTTTGTAAGGTTTAGAAATTAAGTATATAAAAAGTGTTGTAAGGCTGGATGAGAAAAGTTTTATAATCGAATTACTCTCTATATTACAGTATAAACCTACATTCCTCCTCCTTCAATCTCTGTCTATCCTTGTATCTCTCCTGTTTTCCATATTTCTCCCATATAAACGTATACTCTAATCCTCAAACCATGTCTAGACTAGCACCTCTCCTCGTATACCCTACCGCTCTCATATAAATGCATTTTCCTCCTTGAAGACTCTCTCAACCTAGCACCTACCTTCGTTTTCCCTATATTTTCCCATATAGACGTATACTCTCTCATTCAGACCTTCCCGACTAGCCTAGCAATTCTCCTCATATTGCCCTACCTCTCTCATATAAGATGCATTCCCTCATTCAACACCGTCTAGCCTAGCATCGACCCTCGTATTCCCTATCTCTCGCATATAAACGCCTACTCCATCATTCAAAACTCCTATCCTAATACATCTCCTCGGTTTGCTATATCGCTCATATTCTACCCTTCAAGTCCTGTTTAGTATAGCATCTTTCCTTGTGTTCCCTATCTCTCTCGTATAAAGCATATCCCTCCCTCCTTTAGCATCTGACTAGCCTAGCATCAGCCCTGGTATTCCCTATCTCTCCCCTATAAATACTTCTATCTAGAGACCTAATGTTTCAGGAGAGCATCCTTTCCCCTATAAAAGTTTATTTGGTGTCTTTATCTTAATTAGTTTAGGAGTTATTAAATTTATAATTAAATTACATTTTATCGGTATTCGAACCCTGGACACCAGAACCAATATTATTTACAATATTAGTTTGATATGTTTAAGGGTGCTGTATGCATTTACAGCATCAATCTAAGTGATATATTCTAGAGTGTAGAGAAAAATAAGTAAGTGATTGAAAGATCGGGATTCGAAGTAAGGACAGCTGATTGAAAATTATATACAGTATTAATTGCCCCTCATAGGAGCTATCAATCATGCTTTGGTCAATTCCTCTACCTCTCTTAGTTTCTGAGATAATGACGATTTAAACATTAGGCTCGAACCCGGAACGTCAGGTATCTAATTACACATCCACAAGATACTACCCAGTAACATAAACGCAATAAAGTTTATTTGGCGTCTTTATCTTAATTAGTTTAGGAGTTATTAAATTTATAATTAAATTACATTTTATCGGTATTCGAACCCTGGACACCAGAAACAAAATTATTTACAATATTAGTTTGATATGTTTAAAGGTGTTGTATACATTTACAGCATCAATCTAAGTGATATATTCTAGAGTATAGAAAAAATAAGTAAGTGATTGAAAGATCGGGATTCGAAGTAAGGATAACTGATTGAAAATTATATACAGTATTAATTGCCCATCATAGGAGCTATCAATCATGCTTTGGTCAACTCCTCTACCTCTCTTAGTTTCTGAGATGATAATGACGATTTAAAATTAGGCTCGAACCCAGAGTTTCAGGTATATAATTACACATCCACAAGATACTACCTAATAACATAAACGCAATAAAGTTTATTTGGTGTCTTTATCTTAATTAGTTTAGGAGTTATTAAATTTATAATTAAATTACATTTTATCGGTATTCGAACCCTGGACACCAGAAACAAAATTATTTACAATATTAGTTTGATATGTTTAAGGGTGCTGTATGCATTTACAGCATCAATCTAAGTGATATATTCTAGAGTATAGAGAAAAAATAAGTAAGTGATTGAAAGATCGGGCTTCGAAGTAAGGACAACTGATTGAAAATTATATACAGTATTAATTGCCCATCATAGGAGCTATCAATCATGCTTTGGTCAACTCCTCTACCTCTCTTAGTTTCTGAGATAATGACGATTTAAAATTAGGCTCGAACCCAGAACGTCTGGTATCTAATTACACCTCCACAAGATACTAGCTAATAACATAAAGGCAATAAAGTTTATTTGGCATCTTTATCTTAATTAGTTTAGAAGTTATTAAATTTATAATTAAATTACATTTTATCGGTATTCGAACCCTGGACACCAGAAACAAAATTATTTACAATATTAGTTTGATATGTTTAAAGGTGCTGTATACAGTTACAGCATCAATCTAAGTGATATATTCTAGAGTATAGAGAAAAATAAGTAAGTGATTGAAGGATCGGGATTCGAAGTTAGGACAACTGATTGAAAATTATATACAGTATTAATTACACCTCATAGGAGCTATCAATCATGCTTTGGTTCACTCGTCTACCTCTCTTAGTTTCTGAGATAATGACGATTTAAAATTAGGATCGAACCCAGAACGTCAGGTATCTAATTACACATCCACAAGATAGTACCTAATAACATAAAGACAATAAAGTTTATTTGGCGTCTTTATCTTAATTAGTTTAGAAGTTATTAAATTTATAATTAAATTACATTTTATCGGTATTCGAACCCTGGACACCAGAAACAAAATTATTTACAATATTAGTTTGATATGTTTAAAGGTTGTGTATGCAGTTACAGCATCAATCTAAGTGACATATTCTAGAGTATAGAGAAAAAATAAGTAAGTGATTGAAAGATCGGGATTCGAAATAAGGACAACTGATTAAAAATTATATACAGTATTATTTACCCATCATAGGAGCTATCAATCATGCTTTGGTCAATTCCTCTACCTCTCTTAGTTTCTGAGATAATGACGATTTAAGCATCAGGCTCGAACCCAGAACGTCAGGTATCTAGTTACATCTCCACAAGATACTACCTAATAACATAAAGGCAATAAAGTTTATTTGACGTCTTTATCTTAATTAGTTTAGGAGTTATTAAATTTATAATTAAATTACATTTTATCGGTATTCGAACCCTGGACACCAGAACCAATATTATTTACAATATTAGTTTGATATGTTTAAGGGTGCTGTATGCATTTACAGCATCAATCTAAGTGATATATTCTAGAGTGTAGAGAAAAATAAGTAAGTGATTGAAAGATCGGGATTCGAAGTAAGGACAGCTGATTGAAAATTATATACAGTATTAATTGCCCCTCATAGGAGCTATCAATCATGCTTTGGTCAATTCCTCTACCTCTCTTAGTTTCTGAGATAATGACGATTTAAACATTAGGCTCGAACCCGGAACGTCAGGTATCTAATTACACATCCACAAGATACTACCCAGTAACATAAACGCAATAAAGTTTATTTGGCGTCTTTATCTTAATTAGTTTAGGAGTTATTAAATTTATAATTAAATTACATTTTATCGGTATTCGAACCCTGGACACCAGAAACAAAATTATTTACAATATTAGTTTGATATGTTTAAAGGTGTTGTATACATTTACAGCATCAATCTAAGTGATATATTCTAGAGTATAGAAAAAATAAGTAAGTGATTGAAAGATCGGGATTCGAAGTAAGGATAACTGATTGAAAATTATATACAGTATTAATTGCCCATCATAGGAGCTATCAATCATGCTTTGGTCAACTCCTCTACCTCTCTTAGTTTCTGAGATGATAATGACGATTTAAAATTAGGCTCGAACCCAGAGTTTCAGGTATATAATTACACATCCACAAGATACTACCTAATAACATAAACGCAATAAAGTTTATTTGGTGTCTTTATCTTAATTAGTTTAGGAGTTATTAAATTTATAATTAAATTACATTTTATCGGTATTCGAACCCTGGACACCAGAAACAAAATTATTTACAATATTAGTTTGATATGTTTAAGGGTGCTGTATGCATTTACAGCATCAATCTAAGTGATATATTCTAGAGTATAGAGAAAAAATAAGTAAGTGATTGAAAGATCGGGCTTCGAAGTAAGGACAACTGATTGAAAATTATATACAGTATTAATTGCCCATCATAGGAGCTATCAATCATGCTTTGGTCAACTCCTCTACCTCTCTTAGTTTCTGAGATAATGACGATTTAAAATTAGGCTCGAACCCAGAACGTCTGGTATCTAATTACACCTCCACAAGATACTAGCTAATAACATAAAGGCAATAAAGTTTATTTGGCATCTTTATCTTAATTAGTTTAGAAGTTATTAAATTTATAATTAAATTACATTTTATCGGTATTCGAACCCTGGACACCAGAAACAAAATTATTTACAATATTAGTTTGATATGTTTAAAGGTGCTGTATACAGTTACAGCATCAATCTAAGTGATATATTCTAGAGTATAGAGAAAAATAAGTAAGTGATTGAAGGATCGGGATTCGAAGTTAGGACAACTGATTGAAAATTATATACAGTATTAATTACACCTCATAGGAGCTATCAATCATGCTTTGGTTCACTCGTCTACCTCTCTTAGTTTCTGAGATAATGACGATTTAAAATTAGGATCGAACCCAGAACGTCAGGTATCTAATTACACATCCACAAGATAGTACCTAATAACATAAAGACAATAAAGTTTATTTGGCGTCTTTATCTTAATTAGTTTAGAAGTTATTAAATTTATAATTAAATTACATTTTATCGGTATTCGAACCCTGGACACCAGAAACAAAATTATTTACAATATTAGTTTGATATGTTTAAAGGTTGTGTATGCAGTTACAGCATCAATCTAAGTGACATATTCTAGAGTATAGAGAAAAAATAAGTAAGTGATTGAAAGATCGGGATTCGAAATAAGGACAACTGATTAAAAATTATATACAGTATTATTTACCCATCATAGGAGCTATCAATCATGCTTTGGTCAATTCCTCTACCTCTCTTAGTTTCTGAGATAATGACGATTTAAGCATCAGGCTCGAACCCAGAACGTCAGGTATCTAGTTACATCTCCACAAGATACTACCTAATAACATAAAGGCAATAAAGTTTATTTGACGTCTTTATCTTAATTAGTTTAGGAGTTATTAAATTTATAATTAAATTACATTTTATCGGTATTCGAACCCTGGACACCATGTACCCAAATATACATTCACAAGAAACTATCTAATGACATTAATGTAATAAACTTTATTTGATGTCTTTATCGTAATTAGTCTCTGAGTTATTAGAAGCTGAATTTGTAATTCGAACCCGGCCATCCTGGTCAACTTGGAACTCGTTGGAGAAGCTGCTGCTTTTTATATCATTTCCATCGCTAAAATCTAAAGTGTTGAGTGTTGGGCATAGCACTTAGGAAAACAATTACTGACATTGTTCGCTAATGGGGTGAAAGCGTCTCAGCTAATAGAGGTCACCGTTACATCCGGGCGGAAGTATGTCGTTCGCTAATGTATGTAAACAGATCCAGAATGTAAACTTAAAAGCCTATTAATGTGTTGAAAGCGTCTAACATGTTCAGCTAATGGACAAGCGCCTTCCCCGGATAGAAGAAGAAGGCTGCAGTGTTTCATTACATGACAGACTGTTCCCGTGAGCAGACTACTTATAGTCAAGCTCCAGTCAACAATTCATTAATCAAAAAACTTAATTGCTCGAGGATGCAATCTGCAGACCTTAGTAATCATAAAAAAAATGTTTGACGAACATTACCTAATTAATTTGCCGAGGGGCAGCAGGACTCGAGAAAACAATTCCATCAAGTCATGACGCCACAGTAGAACGCATGGGGGAGGGGGTAGAACCTGTTAGCACAGATACTGCCGGCATTAGGTGAGCACACAAAGCGAGAGGGGGCGGGGCCTAACGACACGAGACCTGGCGGCATGTGAGCACACAAAGGGAGGGGGCGGGGCTTGTCGGCGTAGAACAAAGAACTTTATCGCTTGTCGGCATCTCTCTGTGGGCTCAAACATACATATTATCTCTACTAGCATTGATAGCGGCATAGAAAGTAAAAACAAGACTGAATTTTTTTTTTTACGGATTTCAGTCAGATTTAAAATGTAGCGACTGATTTTCATCAAACTCTTACAAAAGATTTTAACGCATTCATATAGTGTACAATAGTGCGAATGGGCACTCTACGCTACGACACAGATATGGCTAAGATTGCACATAATCTATCCAAATAATCTGTTTTGTGGTACTTTTGTTCATATGTGTGTGGAAGTAGTGTGCTTAAGCTAGACAGATGCTTAAAGTTGCCTTCTGTACTCTGGTATTAGATGCGAAAGTAGTCTGTTATTATTGTGGTTATTATATTATTATTATTATTATTATTATTATTATTATTATTATTATTATTATTTCTGTTGTTGCCCACAACAATCGGGCCATGTGCGCTTTACAGCAAATTTTCCAGATATGGAAAATCGAAACTCCTCTTCCAGGGAGAGGCCGTGAACTATTTAAGATGAAACACCGTAGTCAGTCAGTAATGAGCTATTTGGGAGTTAAAGTTAGATAAGGGTCTAACTTTTGAGGGACACATCAGGGACCTCGCGCATCGGGCCACTGGGGCTACGGCTCCATTGTACCCCATGCTGAGGTCGGGGATGCCTGTCCCTCTTAAGTTACACCTTTTTCGAGCGCTCATAATCCCCGTCCTGCTTTACGCCTGCGAGATCTGGGGCATGGCCGCAGACTCCAGTCTGCCGCTTCTGCAACGGGTGCAGAATAGGGGCCTTCGGGCTATGTATTCTGCAAACCGCTCCTTTCCCGTGAGACTGCTTCACGAAGCCTCATCTCTTCCTTACGTGGAGGATGAAATTAGGCGCCGGGCCGCAAAATTCTACGACCAGTTGCCATTCCTTCGGAGCACCCTCGTTGGGTCTCTTGGGAATTATAACCCCAGAGCACGCCGCTTGAGGCGTCACCGGCTTCCCCGCATGGTATGCAGGCACATCCGGTAACAACGGAGCACCTCCACCAGCAGCTAAGGCTGAGTTCCTATACAATCCCTTCAAGAGTAGCTTGGACTTCAAAATTACTACCCCCACACCTTGAAAAATGAAAAATTACTAACACTAGCGGTGCACAAGGGCCGTTGCACCATGGCCGGCAACCTTAGAGGAACAAACTTTGTTACCTACTTTCTCTCCTCTACAAAAATCTCAACGGGCACCCTGCAACCCCCATATCCCGTCACTATGTGGTTAAGCCCTAATTAGGGCAGGTACACGCCTAACACACCTTCGGGTTGCCCTCAGCCCGCCAATATGTTGTCGTCGTCGAGTCAGTTGAATCAAATCGAGATGCAATTGCTGTAGTAACCATCGAGCGGGCCGTGGGTTCAGCACAAAAGTAGAATGAAAAAAAGAAGAAGAAGAGAGAGAGAGGGAGAGGGAGGGAAAGAAGTAGGTGGTGGCAAGTGTATGAATTGTTGTGAATTGCTACCATTTGGGACTTAGTAACTAGAAGAAGAAATAGGTCACAATGGTGTCGGATTGCAGTCTAAAGGAACATTATTAGTCGGCCATGATATGAGTGCCATCGGTGGGAAGAGGAACCAGACAGTTGCGTAACAACTGGGCGGGGCATCGGAAGTGCAGTCAGGTAAAGAAAAAATTTCCGAGTTGCATTTACGAGTGAGACTGAGTCATGTAAACGTAGTACTGTTTTCATTGCGCAATTGTACATTCCCACTATCACCACATCCTTCACTCCTCTCGAATCACAGCCTTGACGACATTACGCATTGTCAACAAAACAGTGGAGCCCTCCTCCAAACGACGACACTACCGTGGCCGACTAGTACCAGCATAGCTTTCATGATCAAAGGAAAGAATAAAGAAAAGAAAATTGCGGCACCATATGTGTTTAAGTGTGGCCAGAATTTGAATTGCCTTCTATACTATTCACCTTGTCTTTTTACTGCCGTGTGAGCTCGAGGTCGTGAAATGCATACGCCAAATCGGTATTCGGCTTTGCGGCTACAGAAAACCCCTCAAGATATCCTAATCAGGCTGGTCGGAATCAGGGTTGGTTGCTTCCGAGTACGAACAATCTCCTTCGGCTCAGCTTTCTATGAATGGATCCAAAATATTCGCATCTTAACCATTAGAACCTTCGGAGCCGGAATGCTACTAGTTTCCAACATCTCCTCTAGATTGCTCTGTGGTCGCTCAATGTAGGAGAAATATGTATTGGAACAAACCTGCTGCAGTACCTCCTGTTGTCATAGCAACGTGACGTCAAATTATACGTCACTACGGCATTCAGAAGGACTACCGAGTGAAGAAGCCGTTTCAGGTATTGTGCTACCTCGCCATTCATTAAAAGATATGGAGGCTCAGCTGTGGTAGCAATAAAACCAAAAGCTAGAAGTTCAAACCTTGAATGGTATAAGTTGCGTGTAAAAGCTTTTTTTTCGGAAGGATTTTCTTTATGTTGTGAGGACTATGTCGGGCAACTTTCAGCTCCATGGGCCCCGGGCTCCTTTGATTTTAGATTAATCATCCCTATCGTCTCCCACGCTGGGTATCTTACCAGCCGAGTTTCATCACAGTACAGAGCAAACAGCTCTCTCAACAGGCGTCTGATCGAGAATAGCGGTAAGTGTACATTCCATGGCGTGAGTTGAAAAGACTGACGAATAAATACTAGACGATGAGACGAAGAAGAAATAAATTGTTGAATCTTGAGGGTGATAACATGCGTTCTCAACCATCAGTCTTGATATGAAGAATTATTTGCAACTTTCACCATAAGAATAAAATATCTCGTTTTGGTTATATACAGTTATGTGCAAAAAGTATTGTCAGCCCTTTCGGGTCACAACAGTGAATTTCCTTCTGTAAAATTGCTAAATTTTGCTAATCTCTGTTGTCCTCCAATCCTAATACTTCATAATCTGACTCCATATAATAAAATGCTTCATAATAACAATTCAACAAACCATTACTGAAGTAAGCAATAGCATAGATGATTTGTTGTGATTGAATGTACCTTAGGTGAAAGTGGACTGGCTCAGTTTGAAGGCCTGCGCGTCGTGATCTATTGGGGGAGGTAAAAGAGTATATAGCTTCCCAAGTTCAGGAGGCAGCAGGGAGGGGTCAGCTCAGGAAGAGTAAAGTCTTGTTTGACGTTTCAGTGCCAACCTCTCCAGTCTTATTTTCAATAGTTTCTGCAGCTAATTCCCGAAAGAATTGAAAGTGCATAAATATCAACATATATTCTCTTTTGATTACAAAATATGTACTGATAACTGACATTTCATTGGTACGAGGCAATCTGTTTCTTCTTCTCTCATCTTCTTCTGCGCTAAATTTGCCTCGCAGATCGCGGAACTAAAATCGATGCAGTGCCACAACTAAACACCATGTTGTGGGCGCTCGCCTTTTATACTTGCCACAGGCTCCTCAGGGAGGTTCTCTTTCTCATGTTTCCGCCGACGAACCGCAGGGCGTTTCTGAAACTTTCAACATTTAGAAACGTTCATTACAGTGGCCACATTGTTGACCAGCAAAAAGCGGCGATCGAATGTTTATATACTTGGGATGATGGAGTAGCTGTTAGTAAAGTAATCCTGCCAGCTATCCAATCCAGCGGATAAGATTAGTATCCTGCTTGGATCAAGCTTTCTGGCAGAATTCGAAACTTTCTCCGAATTCGCCTTAGATTCCCAAACTCATTGCCGCTTTGATTTCATTAATTCAGTCATCGGATATTTCCATCCAGATGGTGAAACTTGTAAAAAAAAAGTACCTAGGGAAAAGGAAAAGAACTCGAAGAAAAGGGCATTAGCTCGAGTTCAGTATTTTACGCGGATGAAATTCGGACTGTTTGCAGCATACTAAAATTTCATGATGATTTAATTATACTGCCGCAAAATAAAATGCTGCTTGAACTGCAACTGGTGTGTGTGGGTGCGCATGTGTTTATCTGGATTTTTGTGGCTTTTTTCTTTCTTTTGTTCTTTTATTTTTGTGTTCTTATTTATTGTTGTTTCTAAGGTCATATCTTTATTGTATGGGTTTCTTCGATTGCAGTTGTGCGAAATGTTTGCTTGTGCCGGGCAGATGGTCTTGGAGTTGCCTATTGTACCAGGTTTTATTTTTGTGTACGGTGATCTGCTTAAGAGTTTCCTTCTCTAAGGCTCGCCTTAGTTTTCTTTCTTTTCTTTTTTTTTTGCTGCCATATGACCTTGGGGTTATGGAAATCGCATACTCTTTAATCACCTCATTCATTAAGGATTTTTGGATGATTTGAATAAAATTTGCCCTTCAAACACGCTCATAGAAAGCACTCACAGACAGAGAAATCTGGGGACCTTGGAAGCATACAATGTCTCCATTTTTCGAGATGAGTTGATTCCCAAAGAGTTGATGCACACCTACCATGGATATTCTAGCAGTGTGTGCTGTGGCGTTATCTTGCTGGAACTATTTTGGCTGCCCCCTTTGTAGATCTTAAAAGTCAATATTCACAGGAAAGTTTATGTTGCTCCAGTTAACACAAACAGAATCGTTTGACGATATGCATGACAGGCTGGCAGATTGTCGTCGCAGAAATGGAAGCCGTTTGTGGGACGGGATAGCGATAAGGAATGGAGGCGGATTTCAGGCACTGCTGCCAATATTAGCTCTATGGCACCCTCTAAACCTTTGGGAGAAAGAAATGGGGCGAGAGAGTGGCCGGCTGGATGACGGAGGCAGTCGCAGCGCAGCCCTAATACTTCTAGATTCAACATCCCGGCTATCCCCTAGATGTCTCCCCTATCCTCACGAACAGTTTCGGGCAGGAGGTTTCATACCAGAGAAGAAAGAGTTCTCTCCTCATAGCCACAAATGTCACACACACCGTCCACCCTACACGAGGTAGTGTACAACCCTGAAAGATGAAGAGGAAAATGAGGGACAGCAAATGCTGTGGTGGTATAAAATCCACTTCAACAATCTCCTTCCGATCTAGGAAAACTACGAAGAACCTAAGGTCAGGGGACTAGTCCAACGAAATCAAACCCGTGACCACCCGAATGTGAGCCTCAGGTATAAAATGACACAGTGGCATTAATCTCATATGTATGGATATGTGTATGTTAATTTACATAATATAATTAATGTTTACTATACATTTGTAAAAAGCTTGTTTTATTGAATCGTCCTGTATAATGAGAAATGTGCTATTTATAAATTATAACATACTATGGTTAGAGTTAAACATCACATTACACTTAATATCTATCCAGATTTTATATTTTAATGTATATTCTTTGTCGCTATTGTCAGTCAGGCGAGTCTATTATTTAAGCAAGTTTATCATCTCGTCTTTTTAAACCGATTTATCGAGATTGTGCGGTTTATTCGCACGAGTTTATTCAAAGAATACATGGATCATGACAATTCTGTTTTAGAAATTAATAATGTACAAGCCTCCACAAGATAAAATATAGAAAATCCCGTACAATACGGGACATAGGAACTTGGTAGCGATATAAAATAATTAGAATTGCCCTAGTGTGGATGGGGCTGGCCGGGACCACGGCGCTGTATGAAGAGGGGAACGGAGGGGGAAGCAAGCCAGCGCTGGCTGACGATCAATGTTTCGCGACCGGGCCAGTGCTGAATGAGTCTCCTACTAGTGTCGGAGACGCTAACATCATCCCGCCAGGTGTGTGTATAGAGGGCAGCAGTGACATAAGTGATACTATCGTGATCGCGTGACTCCCACAACAGCCGTGCCGTGCGGGTTGCGGGTCTCAACCACTTCTTGTTCGAGAAGCCAGGTGAGTGAGTGCATTCTTGTGTTAGCTGTGCTCGAGCACGCGGCTTCATTTGCTTCATATTTTTTTAATAATTCTGACACAATCAACAAATCCATCCGGCATCCCATATCGAGTATTAGCCCGGAAGTTTTGGGGATTGGGTCACATTTGTATGCATTTGGGGTCATTAGTTATTCATGCTCTCATACTGCTGCATCAGCTGATCCTAGTGAGCTACAGTTTCATCCATTAGAATCCAGGATTTTTTAAAATATTGTATTCATTAATGACATTTTGTGAATGTTGCTGTAACTGATTGGGAACTGTGGCATTTTGTGACAGCTAAACGTGTTCTCGAACCGTCTTAACTTATTGTTTAATTCGTATGCAGGCACGTTTGATTTAGTTATATTAGAATTTTGTTATTTTATAATGTTATGTGCACAAATTAAGAGAATGTCACCCGTTTCCTTCAGTTTGTTAAAACTGACATTTATACTGTGCGTATTAATCGCACCATCTAATGGTAATGATCAAAACAAGCTATTATTTTTGCTTATGATAGTTGTTTTGTAAATAATCTCTGTAATATTGTAAAGGGAGATTTGTATGTGTGGGGGGAGAGAGAGAGGGAGAAGGAGAGGGAGAGTATGTATGCGGGGGATAATCTCTGAACCACTCAACGAATTTGATAATTCTTTCACCATTGAATAGCTTTGTTCTTCCCGACGGACATAGGCTATAAGACATGTTCCAATTTCAATCGCTAAATGACTAAAATACATTTACAAAACCTTCACACTAGAAGATGAACAGGTTGGAGTCAATAAGAGAATATGCTTCCGAAGAAGGCTTTTTGTTTTCGTTTTACTCCACAGAAAGCATGTAAAAATAAGACAAAAGAAGCGGATATTTCCGAGCTGTATACGCAGATGGTCACTAAGTATTTAGCAACTGAGAAAAACACAGAAGACATAGAAAAGCAAACAACTATCGGATCTGCTTGTTATGGTATGCTTATTTTAACCTTTTGTAAGAAAGTTTTGCTGTATTTTCTCTGTGTAGTAATCGAATTCATTACGGGTGTATGCTAAATAAAGGAGAGGAAATTGTGTCCAGCGTGACAACAGAAATTAGCCAACTGATATTTTATAATCAACAACTGAGAAGATTACTTGTCTTGATGCTTGTAGATCATGTTTAGCTTGGTGGCCTGAGAATAGGGAGTCTTCATATACACCAGCTTCTCCCATTGATATCGAGGGATTATCTACTTCTAATTTGAATTTTAGAGTCTATATTATTAAATAACTACGGCAGCAAAGGAAAAAGTTTGAATGACCATTAATTAGAAATAACTCTGCCACTGGGGTTATTCTTTCACCGCTGAAAGAAATTTACCTACAGGCGTCATAATATTTTCAAAATCTGGAAACAATTTCGAGGGAAGATTTAAGGAGATCGGAAATACAACCTTCACCTATATTTTAATGAATATGAGGGGAATTTTTGTCTATTATTACGAATATCATGAGGACTTAATAAAATTTCATTTATAAGTGACAAAGGAAAAAAATTATTTATTTATTTTACAATAATTTATTGTAAAATAAATTCATAAATAATATGAGAGAATTAGTAAATTAAACTAATTATATCATCAATTAAGGCTTGAAAACCTTCCGTGCAACGCTGAGTAAGCCAGAAATTATATGTAGTTTTCTTTACATTTTAACATAGTTGAATGAGAATCATTTTCAAGCAATAGACATCCCTTGGTTCTCTTTCTTATTGTTATAAGATTCAGATTTTCAATCACATCGCTTTCGTCAATAGTATTTTACGTTATATGCTGTGAAAAATGGGATCCATACGATTTGTGGTTTAAAGAGAAACAGGGTGTTCAGAAACAATGAAATAAATAGCATTTAGTATTAAAATCTGCAATCTTCCAGCTTAAGAAAATATATGATTTTGGGATTTTGAGCATTTTGTTAAGAAATGTCAGTTTACGTACGTGCGCAGCCATTTAAATGGCTGTGGCATGCCACCCTTGGAATTTAATTTTCTGGAAACTTACATTTTTGTGTATGTATATACATTTTTTCTCAGAAAGCATTTAAGCTAGAGAAATGAAGCTTCGTATACTTGTACACTATAAAAATGTAAACTCTCATTCTGCTTTCTTTATCCATAAAGAATTTACACATCAGTTATTGTTATAATACTTATACAAAAGTGACTCTTCCATCTATGTTACGTTACTCACGGTATAGTTTTTTGCATAGGAAGGATTTCAAATTAACCAATAAGAGTTTAGTTAGTGCACCCGAAAACAGCACTCAAATGTTTGCCAGTGCTAACGAGCTCTTGAAAAAATAAACTGAGTTTTATTTATGGATGCATGAAAGACCGGTAATTTTGCTCAGAGGCATCTTTATCAGGCTTGAGGTTCTTTTACGTGCCGTAAGTCTACGACACGGGACCACCGGCTTTACTTCCCTTACGAAGGAAGCCATGCTAAGGATTTTTACGCCCGGAAAAAATCCATCGCCCTCCGCCGGGTTTGAACCCGCGACCTCGGTAACTAGATGCTAGCATGGTAACTACTACCACCACGGAGGACAACAAGCTCTTGCGTTGTAAAAAAGATTGTATATATAAAAAATGACATGTAACATTCAAATGCTTTTTCCACCCATATAGCTTGTTTCTGTATCTCTTCTATAAATTCTTCCTTCAAAATCTTGTTTTTGTATTTCACGTTAATCGAGATAAATGTTTGCAGAAATGATTTCATTATACATTTCCTTGTAGATACAAGGGAAAACAGGAGGCTGAAGCGATAGTCAAATCTTAAAAAAAAACAAAAAAAAAAACAGGTTGCTGTATGTTGACTTTAAATACCCTAGTCTTTTTTAAGTATTGGAAATTTTAAACAATCAGCAAAGAATATCTCGGAAATAACAAATGTCACACACACGCACACGCTCGGTGTGGAAGTTTTGGTTGGAGTACGTACATCCCTAACCACCACAGGTAAGCGGTAGAAAAATTAAACATTTTGGGGGAAATTGTTTTGGAGAGTTCCACCATTTAACGTAGAAAGACCTAATCAAATGTTACATGTTGCTATGATAGATACGTTGCCAAATTAATAGGACGGTAGAACTAACAGTGCTTTGCTGCAGACTTACCTATGCGTTTTGTAGGTTACGAAACACAAAGCGCTAGCCTCTAGTTCCCGAGGTCATGGGTTCAAACCCGGCGGAAGGCGATGGATATTTTCAGGCGTAAAACTCCTTAGCATGGCTTTCTTAGGAGGGGAAGTAAAGCCGGTGGTCCCGTGTCGTAGATTTACGGCATTTAAAAGAACCTCAAGCCTGATAAAGAGGCCTCTAAGCAAAATTACCGGTCTTTCACGCCCAATATAGAATGGGACGCTAAGGACCACAGCAGTTAAAGAGCTTCCATAAATAAAACTCAATTTAGTTTAATTTAACTAAGAAAGCTTCCATCATGGTGTAGTTATGGTAATTTAAACCTTTGTTGTTACTGTATGTATAAGATATGCAGACATTGTTCTAAAATGACGGTATGTACGATAATCCTTTGTATACAGAAGATGACACTTTGGTTTTTAATTACCTATTATTATATTTAATATATAAATTAACAATTGTAGTTTTCTATTTAGGATAGTCCTTTTATATTCAGAAGGTAACATTTCATGTATTATTTTTGTAGATAATTTAGCAACTGTATACATAATATCTAATTATGGAACTAATTGGTTTTGTTATTTATCATTGTTGTGTAGTTTAATTTGTAGATTTTATTTTGTCTTTTCTTTTCAATATGCACCTGTGCATTCAAGATATTGTTTTAATAACTAGAAGAAAACATTAACGCCTAAATTTCCATGACATTTATTTTAGCAAATTTATAGACATTTTAAAGTTTAACTGGTTATCAATGAACACATACTCTTTTTATTGTTCCATAACGTATTTTCTTCTATAACTAGAATTCAAACTGAACTTATAGCGGAATGCTATGTTGTTTTAACTCTTATATGTTTTGTAAATGTATTAGGTCTCCTGTTTTACAAGTGGGAATGTTTATCTCAGATAATGTCTGTTTAATAACCGCGGGAGCTATTTTAGGAGGAAAAAAAATTGAAATTAGTTTACGATGCGTCGTAAACTCCGCTCCTCTTTGAACTTCTGATACAGTAATGACACGTGACGAAAGTGTGATATTGATACGAAGTACTTGTTTATAGTACAAAAAGAAGTCGTGTTTCGTTAGAGATAACTAAGATTGCAGGAAATATGAACTTGATGAAAAGCAACGGGCTTAATTAGGTATATTATCAATCACTCAATCATAATTTTCTGCACAAGGGAACATCTCTTCCATTCTTCGCTTTCCACTTCGTTTCTGCGTATGAAATTATAGCCCTGCGTTAGACTCCGAGTTTCGTAGCAATAAGTTAGTTGTTCTGGAGTTTTAAAAAATACAGGTACACGCACACAATATACACCTACACCTACCCGACCTCCCCACACACAGATACAAAACCTTTGCTAAATGTTATTTCTTAGTAACAGTTATTATCGTTCCTGTTCCAAATACGTTATATTGTTCCAAAATAACAGTCAAGTGCGTCCACGAGTATCTACAAATAATCATAACAGTAAGATATTCTTGATCCACTGTTGCGTTACTTACTTGACTCGGGTTCTTTCGCATCAAATCTTGATTACTCTTCCAGTATCGGAGCACGATGCTCCCCTCCCTTCTTTCTCCTCCGCCATGCACGCGCGAACTCGTAATGCACTGTTAATACATACTTATATCTTAAGTAAACTACCTTTGTATACTTATTATGATTACTGCTCATTTAACTCAAATTAGAACAATTCACGTTGTTCATAATCATCATCACCAGCATGCAACGGTTTCCATGACGCTAATGATTATATATTCCGCAAGAGCATCTTGGGTAAGCGCCTTTTGCATTGTATTGCAGGAGTTTAATAACATAATTAAATCTGATTGGCCGGAAGGTTTTTGGTTGGAATTTGATACCAGAGACGCTTTCCAAGTCTCGCATTGTCATACTGTAACACTGCGTACTCTATATGAAACCGGTTATAAAATACCCCAACGATCTCGTTAGTGCAAAGTTGCAGGACTTTTATTTTGGAAGTGTATAAGTGGACCTATGGTTATTTTTTGGAACGGTACCATTCTCGTAGCAGTTCCAAAATAACGGTCAGATAATTTTTACTTTCCCTACTACGTTAGTAAGTAGGGGAAGTATTGTATTCCACCCAAAAATCTGATATCGAGATTTCACTGGAAATACGTGTTTTGAAACCCCTGAATAAAAAAGAAATCATTTTTAGAAAAAGGCGCGTGTGTGTGAACAGCATAACTCAAAAAACAAAAGTCGAATAAATACCAAATTTGGTATTTAGGTTCAGTGCCTTCCAAAGATGCGACACTAAGATTTTCAAGAAAATCGCCTACCCCAAACTACCCTTTACATGGACGATTTTTCGAAATTTTTAATTTTTTAAAAAATGAGTAAATATTTTGATTAAAATACCATATATTAAAAATATTTACATTACAAATAAAATGTATATCTTGAATTTTCTGGGAATAGCCTGAAGTCCTCTTCATTCAGAAGGAATTTTGTATAATCTTGTATAACAGGTAAACAAGCGATGGACGAAAACGTACCACTCAAAAATTTAGATCTCTTTAAAACACAATTTATTTCAAATACTTTTTTTTGTGGCATAAGCCGTTTCTGAGATATCCATTATTAATGGTTTTAACTGTTCAATACTTGTCATTCTCTAAACATTTGACTATAGCTGTTCCCTTTGTATGTATAATGAAATGTGTAATGTAGCTATTTCCGCAAAGATTTATTTGGATTAAAATGCAGTGGATAGAAAAATACGCTTCAATAAGAATAGTCTGTATTCTAGTAAAGATAGTTTGTTCTAATTTATTATTCTAATAAAGATAGAGAGTAGGGAAAGTCATGTGAACGTATCACGTCAGAAATGTTTCCCCTATTATTAATATATGTGCATTCACTACCGCAGAGCATTTATTAGCGTTGCTCTGTCCGTCTATCCGTCCGACGAACAAAACAACACACTGGCCGCTCCAGTACTGAGTTGAAATTTTATACACAAGAGTTTTAAGAAACTTTATTGTCACGTTTCAAATTCGGTTGAAATCGCTACAAAATTAAGGGTTGTTTATATTGAGAATACCCTATTGAAAATATAGAGGACTTCACAGGCTATTCCCAGAAAATTCGAGATATATTTCATTTGTCATGTAAATATGTTTAATATATGGTAATTCAATAAAAATCGTTAGAGTAATTTTTTAGAAAATAAAAATTTTCGAAAAATATTCCATGTAAAGGGTAGCTTGGGTTACTGAGATTTAGGAGGATTTTCTTAAAATTGTCGCGTCGTATCTGTGGAAGGCACTGAACCTAAATACCAAGTTTGATGCTTATCCGGCTTTTTGCTCACAGACACACGCATGGACCTTTGTCTAAAACTGCTCTTTTTTAGAATCAAGGCGTCTCAAAACATTATTTCCGGTGAAATCTCGGTATCGAATTTTCGGATGGAATGCAATACTTTCTCTACCTATTATGTACGTAATAGAGAAAGTAAAAACGTGTAAAAGTATATGACCTTTCAAAATAAAAAAGTGAGTAATAAGCAGGCATAGGAATTTCTGAGCATTAAAGCCAGGACGGAAGGGAATAAGGTTGAACTTTTCACTGGACTATAGGCACGGAGGTCGCAGATAACAAGTATCCTCCAACCCTCGTACGGTCTTTTGGCGTTTCCAGACACCACTCGGACCGGTTTTGTACCTGCCTATCAGCGAGCCTTGCCCTCTGTTGTTTTGCAGTCTTTGGTTTGAGTGTAGCCAACTGCTGAAGAATTTCTGTGCCTGATAATAAGAATAACTGAATGACTTTTAAAACTTGTTTTATATATCGACCTACAACTACACTAATCTTACTCATATAATACTTTATTTCAGATTCAAAATAGTTATTAATATAAATTTAGTTAATGGTGCTTCAGAAAATGCTAACAATTTGCTGACTCAAAATAGGTTGGCCACCCTTGGTCTAGATGGAGAAAACCATTTTTATAACTCGACAAACGTCATCGGAGTATTTATGGAGCCGCAAGCTAAATAAAGTAAAAATACAATTTTTGTACCACACATAGTTGCGATACGATATGGGTGAAGTCCGCCAACTCTGCTGGGCGGACAGCTTGCTGTAAATTAAGGATGCACCGAAGAACGCTTTGCGCCACGGAGCTGTTCCTGTTATCACACCCTCGTAAATTTCAATTTTTACGTGCCACCCCGTGTTTGTTCAGCTAATCCTACCTCGGTGCAGGCAATCAACTTGTCGGAATAAATATTTCTTCGGGACGTATGAGAGAAATTAAATTAAAACTCCCTTTATCCTGTGCCGTCTTTTCCTCTCTGGTAAGTTGCTACTCGCTCTATCTGAAATTGCAAAAACTAATGAGTTTGCGCTATAGACTTCTTTCATTTGTTTCATAACGTGTTATAGTTAAGATTACGGTAACGCTTGCTTGCTGAAATGACAAAAAAGTAATGTGTTTTAACAGGGACCTTGCGAACGACCTACTTTTGGATCAGAGCGCCCCTAGCGTAACAAGACTTAAACGACTGCTAGGGAGAAGATTAAAAGCATAGCAACGACTAGTGTGGCTTAATTTAAATAAGGCAGGATAAGTATGCTAGCCTTCGCTTGTTTAAGGGGGGGGGATAAAATGCCAAAAGTGGCAGTAAGAGTTTCTGCAGTCTTATAAATTGGAATTTCCTCCTTAATTTTATATATATTATCGTCGTAGGCACAACACTTGTATTTTAAATATGCATAATCGAGCGAGGTGGCGCCCCGGTAACGTGTGCGAATCGCATTCGGGAGGTTCCGGGTTCGATCCCCGGCGATCACCCGCTCTGACCCAAGGTTTTTCGTGTTTTCCACTGGGTCGGCAAGCGTATACTGGGATTGTTTCTTCTCTACCACGATTTCGCTTCCATCATTTCTCTTTCATGCGTTTCCTTCTCATCTTTCAGGTGTGCTTCTAGGTTTCGTGGCGCATGGCGGTGCCGGACAGATGGCGCGGATACATGCTCAATGGAAAGAATATTCTCCACGGACACCAGAGGGCTGCTTGATTGGTGGGTCGTTCATCACCCTCTCTCAACGGCTAGTGGGACGGATCTTGCGAGCTTGGAAATGTTAGGGACTTTCGCGCATCTCTGTGGCCTGCCTTGCTACGTCCTGTAGCCTCCTGTGGTTCCTTTACCTCATTGCTTCCCCCTGGGAGGTGGTGTCCCCTTCCGTTGAATCGTCTATATATATATTCCACTATATGTATCACACCATATACGAGTATATATTTTTAATGCGACATCTGTCACACCACTTCGCAAAAAAAAATCATAATCCCTATACGTACGTAGTATAATCTGGAGTTGAGAGGTAAATTTTAGCCCAACTTTTAGAAGCTTTGCTCTACAAATTGATACCGCTGCTAAATATAGCAGCTTCCGTATGTTCAAGCCATATGGTTTCTTTCTTTCCAAATTAATATGAACTTTATTCGTTCATTTTTACTTTGAGCAGTGAATGACATTTTCTGATATATGATCTGTTTTCTCGAAACCATCGAAGATAGCTAAATTAAAATTTAAGATTCTGAAAATCAACACCTTAATACTGTTTTGGATCTATTCAGGTGTTAATAGGACAATTAATTATTTTTAAACTAGCTGCTTATAACTTTTAACAAAACGTTGTATAATTAAGGAAAAGTACAATGTTCCTTGATAAACAGCATTATTGTATAAAAACAGAGGTGAACTTAGGGGGCTGTGGAATTTCAGTCCGCTTTAAATGAAGGAAAACAATTATAATATAACAGTAAATTGAAAGGAAAACTGTCGTAAAAATCTCAGGATATTGTTTAAGAGTGATAAATATTAATCTTCCTGTTTAAACTATAAAACAAGTTAGGGATCGTTAACACTAAGTTTTGTTAATTTATCAATTAATTCCAACATGCATATCATTGAACCCATATACTTAAGATGTTCTACGACTATTTATAATGCTTATTTATTTCTGTTTTAATAAATATATCCTTTTGAAGCTGACTGCGACAGAAAATTACTCAAAAGGGTCGGTACTTGCAAAACGTCTCTGGACGTCTTTGCACATTGACGCAGTGTGCGTTTCTCTAAAATATGAGGGGCAAAAGCAAAATCCGATCTTCAGCAGCGCATAAATACAAAACATGTATATTAAGAGAGGGAGATAATTGCGAAAATGTACAAAATAGACGAATCTTGCTATTCTAGTCATTTGATATAGTTTCATTACGCATTCCGTTACAGGTAAAATTAGGCTGAAGTCATAGTCAGATCTTTAAAAAAATGGATCGCTATATCCTGGCTTGAAATTCCATAATCTTTCCATAAAACTCTTCAAAACCTGACAAAGTACTGAAAACTCCAAACCAATGAAAACGAATACCTCGGAAATGGCTGTTGTCAGAAATGAAGTTATTTGAAATAAATTACCTAGCACACCCGCTCACAAATGTACACGAAAAATCACAGCAATCTACAAATGAGATTATGACTATTATGGACTTTGAGCGATGGTTCTGAAAACGACTGGAACCTCTGTTATCGCCATTGGTGTTAACAAGGCATCATGTAAGGGGGGTTTACCACCAAATGGACAACACATTCTGAGATATGCTTTACTGTTCCGAAACGTAACCTTTTAGCATGTATTATGATTTGTTTGTGATTTGTCCATTTGTTGGTAAAATTTGCGCGAAACTGCCAGAAGACTAAGGCTTCAATTTTCTGTCTTTATGTATTTATTTTTGTTAAAAATTAATTTGAGTTTTATTTGTGGACGCTCTTTAACTACTGTGGTTATTAGCGTCCCATTCCATATTGGGCGTGAAAGACCCGAAATTTTGCTCAGAAGCCTCTTTATCAGGCTTGAGGTTCTTTTACTTGCGAGTAAAGGTACACTTTTTTGTATGAGTGTACATGGATATGCAACGTTATTCCACTAAGCATATGCTTTCATTTTTAATCAGAACTATTCCATTTTTTATTACTTTCTCTATTACATATAGTAAGTAGGGGAAGTATTGTATTCCACCCAAAAATTCGATACCGAGATTTCACCGGAAATACATGTTTTGAGACACCCTGAATCCAAAAAAAAGCATTTTTGGAAACATGTCCGTGTGAGTGTCTGTCTGTGTATGTGTGTCTGTGAACAGCATAACTCAGAAACGAACAGTCCGATAAACACCAAACTTGGTATTTAGGTTCAGTATCTTCCAGAGATGCGACACGAAGGAACACATGGAACATTTTTCGAAAATTTTAATTTTCTCAAAAATGGCTCTAACGATTTTGATTAAAATATCATATGTTTAAGATATTTTCATGACAAATGAAATGTATATCTCGAATTTTCTGGGAATGTCTCCAAAAGTATTCTTCATTGTGAACGACTTTTGCGTAACTGGTAAACCATAAGAGATAGACAAAATTTTACTACACAAGAAATGTAGATCGCGTTAAAATACACAATTTATGTCATATACATTTGTTTTGTTGAGTGAACCATTTTCGAGATATTGCTTGTTATTCCCTTAAATTTTCCAATGCTTATACTTTTTCTCAAATTCATTATTCATTTTTTTATGTCCTGGACATGCAAAGAGATTGGAATGCGCCACATAGCAACCAGAGCTTAAAAGATTTGACTATCGCTTAAAGCGTAGCAATTCCCCTTGCATCTACAAGAAAATTAGCAATAAGATTGACATCTCGATATCTCGATTAACATGAAGCATATGGAGAATAAGCGTTTATAAAAAGAGTTTGTACAAGAGTAGAGGAAGTCATGTGAGTGTAACACATCAGATTTTTTTAAAAGAAAAGCCTTTCTGCTTCTTCATTCTGAGACTGTCATAAAGACAAAGCATAGCAAACAACTACGTTACGAAACCCATTATTGTTTTGGGTGAGCAAGAACATTTAACCACTTCTAACAAGTTTTCTTGACTTGTCCATATTTTCTAAGCGACGTTTACAACATTCTAAAAGGAAGTTCTTCGGTTTTAGCTGCTTTTTAAATATCTTAGTTATCATACTATAAACCTAAACCGGTATAATTGTCATAAGGTTTCTTCTTTAAATCGGATAAAAGGGAAACGCTTTTGAATATATTTTTTAATGGTATAATCATATACGAGGGCTGATCAACAAAGACTGAGACTGATTTTTTTTTCACAGATGTTTATTACTCCAATTCAATGTTTACATGATCTTTTTCAAATCAGACCCCTTCTACTTCAATACACTTTTTATACCGTCTCTGCCAGTCCTTGAACTCGTGCCGCAGACCATTCTTTGTCAGGTCTTTGAGAATCGCCTCACTTTTCTTGAACACTGCTTCAGAGTTCTCAAATCGAATACCCCTAAGCTTTGCCTTTAGTGATGGGAATAAAAAAAAGTCACAGGATGCAAGATCGGGGCTATAAGGTGGATGTGGTACACAGGTAATGTTGAATCGAGCCAGAAACTGCATGACTTGATTTGCGATGTGAGGCCGTGCATTACCATGATGAAGTCGCCACCCGGCCGAGAAAGCTCTGGTCGTTTCTTTGCAATGTGCTTCCTCAGTGTAGCTATACTGACGTGTAGTATGCTGCTGTAACAGTATTGTGAGGGGGAACTGCATGCTGGTAAATCATTCCATTACAGTCAAAAAATGTGATCACCATCATTTTCCCTGCAGATGGAACAACTTTTACCTTTTTTGGTGTTGGAAAACCTGGCGATTTCCACACTGTGCTGGCTTGTTTTCCTTCAGGACCATAATGATGCAGCCATGAATCATCACCGGTGATAATCGATTTAAAAAATGCATCACCTCCATTGTCTGGTATGCGAAATGCACGTAGGGTCTACAAAATAGAGCACTACTACCAACCTACCAATACGAGAGTGCTGCCGCCTACCAACATTATACATAAAAACCCGCTCTTTTCAAATATTTATGTTACAGATACGAAACTACCATGGAAGCTACAGGAAAAAATCAGTCTCAGTCTTTGTTGATCAGCCCTCGTATTTAAGAGGATATATTTCAAAATGACGAAAATATCGTAGTGACAAACTCGCAGTTTTTGTTTTGAGCTTTAAATTGTTCCTTGGTTGAAACATTGTGCAAGCTATTTAATGCTCTTCTACCACTCTAACACGGCAGTTAATTGAGACTCGCAAGAAAACACTATAATACCAGATTCTTTCTCAGCATGCAATAAAAAATGTTCTCTTGCAGTTTTCAAATCCATTCTTTCCAATTTACTTACTACGTCCTCAGGGCTTCTTGGCATAGCAAGCTGTTTCTTTCGTCTTACCTTGTATATGTTCTTTCGTACATGAGCGACGTCACTAACAGTCAAATTATCTAAACTGGCATCACTTTCTTCAATCGCTGCGGGAATTATTTTTGATGGACGTTCCCGCGTTTCTTTTGGTAGCACTACTCACAAGTTTCCTATGCATGTTTTTACCATTACACTCAGGGGAATGATGTGTATCACTTCACGAAATAATTGATCTCCGAAATTGTATAGGTACACTTTAGCATTACATGCTTTTATTGTACTGCATCTCCAAAATGTTTCACTACTTTTTAAAGTATTCGTCTTATAATAACTATATCATCGAATATAGCAGGTCTTTTCCCTAATGTTTCCTTTCCATGACGATAAGGCGACGACTGCCACAGAGTATGCGATAAACAAGCACACGAAGCAAGTGAATGCTACAGAGCATAGAATGCCAACCACCTGATACGGAATTTATTTGTGGCACAAGAATTATGCGGAATTTACCTTTGTGAATAACATACCTGAAAATATATATATGAAAATGTTATATACTGGGTTGAGGCCAAAAGGTTTGCAGCTAGATATTAAATTTTAGTTATTTTTATTTGAGTGGGGGAGATGTGGCGTGTATGTGTGTATTGTCACGCCAGACACATTATTGTGTCGCTGGCGACAGTATTGTTGGGGTAATTCTTTCGGCTGGGGTTTCGAAGTTCGTTTGACGTGGCGACTCGCCACCGTCTAGCTGGTGATCCTAGCTAGCGGTGGAGAGAGTGGGGGAAATGAGCATTACTTCTTTGTGTTGTGTGTTAGCGTCACGTTTTGGTCGAGTGTGAGTCTGTAAGGTTGTATGTGAAATCGTGTGAATGTAGTCTCGTGTGCGTAGCATCTCCCTTCAATTTCTTCCTTTTTATTTTTTGTGTGTGATGTAGGGGCACCGTGTTTACACTAAATAAACCGCAGGTAATGTGATTAATGTGAAATTCTGTGTATTTTGTGATAACTATCCCACGCCAGCTCTGGAATGCGTAGTTTAAGATTCTGATCCTCTTGCTGCCACTGCAGCTATGCCTCCCAATGTATATGCTGGTGTAACTAAAATTTAATATCTAGCTGCAAACCTTTTGGCCTCACCCCAGTGTGTAACATTTTTTACCTGTGCACTTAGTCCAATCCGAAATTTTTGCGTGGAATTTGGCTTGCCCGTAACTTGATTAGAATTATATTTCCCATAACTTCTGAAAACAAGGAACTCTTGTTATGTTTACGTTAATTTGCACTTAGAAATGTGTGTGTAGGTATCTCCTGAATACAGTGTATTTTATGCACCTTCCAGTTTCCTTAATTAGTTTTACACAGCAATGTCTAACTGTAGTGCTCTTGAAAACATTGGAGGTTAGAAGACACACAACAAAGGCTACGGGAAGTACATACAACTGCACACAGCTTGAGGAAGGAGTTTGCGAGATTCGAATGCGACCCCGTTCAGTATTGACGTCACTCCCCCATTGTGAGTCTGGTGGTTGGGAGGGCTGTATGCCCCAAATGTTGCGTCAGTCTTTTATACTGGTCCTGAGCTGTCCAAGGAATATATTCAGACCTTGAAAGATTTTACTCTCTCATATTTTCCTAACAATTGTGTCGAACATCGGAACTTGCTCTTGATATCTAGTTGCGCATTTTTCAAAATGTAAGACCTAAGCTGCTAGTCGGGATGCAAATTTATGACACTACATTGAAAGCTTACGCAAAAGTTGTAATTACAGACCAAAATATCATATTTCGTTAGCCGTGTAAGAACAAGGATTTTCAGGGATAACGGTGTATTTGTCTACATTTTAAAACATTTCTAGCAGTCGAATTAACGGAGAGAAAATTCTCAGTTTTAGTATGCAAAAGGAACAAACGATATTGCAATTTTCAAAGCGTTTATTTTCCCAGATTTTTCATTTAATTTGTTATAATTTTTCAACTTTTTCATGTGTTGTGTTTATACATTTTTACATGCATTTTGTAGGGCAAACTTTTTGATATAGTACCTGAAAATGTCCCGACATTTGAAACGATTGAATGAGAAATACATTTGTGAAGTCGAAAAAATTGAAGCGTTAATGTAGAACTTCAGGAAAAATGTGTAGAATTCCTGACTTCCACGTTTTTCCTTGGTCAACTCAAAACTGGTTTTCCACCACAGTTTTATGTAATGTACCAAACTTTTTTCTGTACTAAATGCATGTAAAATCATTTTATAAATATCAAAATCTCCTACAAATTTTTAATCTGGCATTTTATACATAAGACTTTACCAAGCGAAGTGGCGCCGCGGTAACGTGTGAGACTCGCATTTGGGAGGTCCCGGGTTCGATCCCAGCGACTGCCCAACCTGACCCATGGGTTTTTCGTGGTTTCTCCGGGTCGGCTGGCGAATGCTGGCATGGTTCATCTTCTAACACGACTCTCCTGTCCTTCATTTCCTGTAACCATCATCTTCCTTATCAGCTGTTTCAGGGTTGTAGGACCAGGCGACAGTTTTCATTGGGCGGTAGCTGTGCGCTCTGTAGAGGTTTGTTCCCTAGGGTCGTTGTGGGACTGCTCAGTCAGGTCTCGCCTCCGAGTGGGTACCATCCCGGGGAATCGCCGGGGGTTTGGTGGCTTGCGGATGGATCCGGGCGGAGTCGAATGCATTCGATCTGGAAACATTAGGGACCCAGACTATGCTTGCGCCCGTCGTCATCCGGATCTGGCCGCCCTTCGGGCATCACTTCTGATCCCTCCTTCCTGGTCAGAGTAGGAGCAAAAAGGGCCGTCGCGGACAACTTTTGGTGCTCTCTCTGTTCGTCCGTGTCTTTACTTATTGCTCAAGACTTTGAATAAAATTTGTCAAGACATTTAAATGTTGGTTAAAATCGGTATAAAATTAAGGGTAGTTAAGATAAAGAATGCCCGAGTCTACGAGGGCAGTCCCAGAAGTACCCGACCTGACGTATAGATAACGTTTGTTGTTTCAAACAAATGACTATGGTAGAAAGTACCAACCTTAGAAACCTTAACTTTGAAGTTTGACGATGCTACGTTGTTTAGTAATTGTTTGGCAGCCATCAATAATGAACGCTATCAACAAATTTGTAAACATGGATAAAACTGGCCATTGTTATGAGATACAATACTTTCATTTGAAAGGTCTTATTCCAACTAATATTAAAGCTGAGCTAGATTCTACGCTGGGGGAGTCTGCTCCTTCGTTTACAACAGTAAAATAGTGGGTGGAGAGTTTAAGCGAGGCCGTAGAGCTGCCAAGACGAACATCGCAGTGGTCGACCAAATGAGGTGACCACGCCAGAAATTGCGAGGAAAATCCACAAAATGGTATTGGATAGCCGTCGACTGAAAGTGTGCGAGCTAGCAGACATCGTAGGCATTTCAAAAAGTGCTGTACATCGCCCACTAACTGAAAATTTAGACATGAGAAAGCTGTGTGCAAGATGGGTGCCGCGTTTGCTCACAGTGGAACAAAAGCAGCGTCGTGAGAATGTTTCAGTCGAGTGTTTGGCAAAGTTTCGCTGCAATAAAGCCGAGTTTTTGCGTCGATTCATAACCATGGGTGAAACATGGGTCCATCACTTCACACCTGAGACGAAGGAGGTCAAAACAGTGGATTGAAAGGGGAGAATCGGCTCCAAAGAAGGTGAGACAGTTCCATTTGCAGGCAAGGTCATGGCGTCAGTTTTTTGGTATGTGTGTGGAATAATTTTCATTGATTATCTTTAGAAAGGAAAAACAATCAATGGCGAGCATTATGCAAACTTATTGCAGCATTTGAATGATGAAATCAAGCAAAAACGGCCGTATTTAGTGGAAAATAAACTTTTGTTTCATCAAGACAATGCGCCAATTCACACATCCATTATCGCCATGGCCAAAATCAATGAGTTAAAGTTCAAATTGCTACCTAATGCACCCTATTCGCCAGACTTAGCTCCCTCTGATTATTTTTTGTTTCCAAAGTTGAAGAAATGGCTTGGTGGTAAAACATTTGCCAACAAGTAGGAGGTGGAGTTTGCAGTTGATGGCTATTTTACAGAACTCGACGGTTCTCACTATAAACAGGCTATCGAAGCTATTGAACATCGCTGGGAAAAGGTATCGAGCTGAAAGGAGAAATAAAGATGTTTTTTCCCAAAGTTTTTGTGCTTGCTTTGTTAGGTCGGGTACTTCTGGGACAGCCCTCGTAGGTTGCAGTTGAATATTTCTGAGCCGAGGTTAAACGCTTTGAAACTTTGCTAGCTAAAACAAAACACTGCAATTAAATACATAATTGACTGCAAACAGGCGGGAGGTAATAAATGTGCTGTTTTTATTTAATTTTTATAGCTATTAGAAGTGGAATACAATCATAATGGAATTCTGTGCAATAACCGAAACCTTGTTTATGCATTTATAGACTGCTATTCAAAGCAGTCGCTCGCTGGTATAATTATTTGTACTATCGTTTTTCATGCGAGAGATCGGGTTCAATTATCCACCGGATATTAAAATTTTACGCTACCTTATTAAGCCTTAAATGGAATAAATGCATTTTTAATGCTCTGCACCTCGACTGAAGGATATAACTACATTTTTTTGTTTTATTGCCATTGATTGAGACTTCTTAAACTATCTGGTTTATCGGTATGCTTTCAAAATGCCAGGTTTGCCTGGGATATCCTTAAAATACCTCCCACAAAGTAAATGAATAAAAAGCTATCGTTAAAAGTAAATAAAGCCTTAGGTAATCTCATAGGTCTATAAAACATCTATCACACAACGTAACGGTAAAACCCCACTCATATAGGTAGGCTTGCAAAATGCGAACTGCACACTGATATATGTAATGAAATTTTCTCGTTTTATTTAAATGACGAGAGAACAAGGGAAGGTGTTAACAAATGCAATGGGAATATTATGGATGTAACTTGAAATCGACTGAAATTTAAGAGTATATACAGTGAGACTGCTAAAAATATACGATTTCTAGGGCGCTTTCCAAAAATGTGTACTAAATACCATTACACAAGGCACAAAATTCTGCGAACGCATTTGTAATGTTACACTGTGTATAATACATTTGCGACCTTATTCTAATTTACATTCGTTACGTTTTTGAGAAATCACGATCCCTCCTTCATTCCCCGCATGAGTTCTTTGGTAACAAAAATGAGAGGGAAAGGTGTGATGTTTAACAGTTTAAAAGCAGTTTTCTTTTCTCTTACTTTTCTTTTTTTTTCATGGCTGACTTTCCACACTTAATTCATGAAAGTTCTCATCTACCTGTAGTATAACATAAAAGCTCACAAACACTCGTATTTCATCTGAAACGTGACAAAAATCTGTCTTATAAATGCTTTAAAGCTAAACAGTACGAACTTTATTTGTATGTAGCATTCGGGGACATCACTCAACTACTAATATAAAAATCCCCCCAAAAATATTTTTTAGAGAAAAGTCCGTGTTTTGTGCGTGTATGAGAGAGAGAGAGAGAGAGAGAGAGAAACGGGATGTGCGCGCGTGCGTGCTCACCCCGTTTTTCTAATATGAATATTAGAAGTACCTACTTACTTACTCAGTCGGTTTATCCTCCCTGTATGTAGGACTTTCACCCCCAAGGACTTACAACCGCGCGCAGGGTTAGAGGCCTGTCGAGGAGCAGACGAATATGGAATCAGAGAATGGAGAAACTGGAACGGGGGATCGGCCTCTAGCCCGTATGAGAGTGGGGAAGTAGATACATGTAGTGAAGGCGAAATGGATGAAAGAAAAAGATGATGTTGGAGCAATTGGTGAAATAATTGGCGGGGCAAACGGAGAACCCGGAGGAAACCCGCCCAGACATCGCTTTGTCCACCGCAAATCCCATATGCGGGCCCGGGATTGCACCCGGGCCGCCTCGATGGGAGGCGAACGATCTAGCCACTCGATCGCGGCGCTGCCTATATTAGAAGTATTCATATTATATTCAGGTTTTTGAAAATGTGTATTTCCAACACGAAATCAGGTCGAATGCAATGCACTCCCTATAGGTATCCTAGTTCAAGAGGTAGAGAAAGTATATAATTACTTTCTTTTGGAAACATGTCCGTGTGTGTGTCTGTCTGTCTGTGAACAGCATAACTCAGAAACGAACAGTCGGATAAACACCAAACTTGATATTTAGGGCCAGTATCTTCCAGAGATACGACACAAAGGTTTTCAAGAAAATCCCCCTACCCCAGATTACCCTTTACATGGAACATTTTTCGAAAATTTTAATTTTTTCAAAAATGACTAACGATTTTGAATAAAATATCATACATTTAATACATTTTATAGCAAATGAATTGTATATCTCCAATTTTCTGGGAATGTCTCCAAAAGTATTCTTCATTGTGAACGACTTTTGCATAACTGGTAAACCATAAGAGATAGACAAAATTTTACTACACAAAAAATGTAGATCACGTTAAAATACGCAATTTATGTCATATAGATTTTTGTTGTTGAGTGAACCATTTTCGAGATATTGCTTGTTATTCCCTTAAATTTTCCAATAATACTTTTTCTCAAATGGAAATTCGTTATTCTTTTTTTTTTTTGTCCTGGTAATGCAAAGAGATTGGAATACTGCACGTAGCAACCAGCTCTTAAAATATTTGGCTATCGCTTAAAACCTAGCGTTTGTAAAAATAGTTTGTACAAGAGTAGAGAAAGTCATGTGAGTGTAACACATCACAATTTTTTTCGTCCAGGAAATGCAAAGAGAATGGAATACTCCACATAGCAAACAGCCCTTAAAATATTTGACTATCGCTTAAAGCCTACCAATTCCCCTTGCATCTACAAGAAAGTTAGCAATAAGATAAACATCTCGATATCTCGATTAACATGAAGCATTGGAGAATATGCGTTTGTAAAAATAGTTTGTACAAGAGTTGAGAAAGTCATGTGAATGTAACACATCAGAATTTTTTTACTTAGGTGTGTAATGTTCTACGAAATTGAAAGTAAGGTTTGCAGAAACCAGATTTTCTTTTTTATTTTTAGAATTGTGTAAAACATTGTAGAATATTTTATGCATGGTCGTAAATTTTGAAAATATATAAAATTTAAATAGCCAGTATAGCCTAGAATGGAACATATCAGGAGCGAACTCTCCTTTGCCAAAGTAATTTGATGCTATGATGGATTCAAGTCAGCGGAGCTATTCTGAAAGCCATGACAGAGGGCTTACAACCCTGGCAAATAAGGTAGGAATATAACAGCTCCGTTGGCAACCTTGGCTTTTTCATAGAATTTGTGGCCTCTATAAGGCCAAGAAATCGATTGATTTAAAAAATTACCAAATTATGCAACTGCTCTTGCGGAGGGTTGTTTGAAACTTGTTTAAATATGGCTTCGTTTGGGAAGAGGAGTTGAAAGGCAAGCCATAACTATATAAGGTTGAAATTATCGGAAAACAAAGTAAAAAATCTTTGCTAAAAGCACCAGTGTGTCCCGAACCTACATCGCCGCAAAAACCGACAGAGTTTAATGTTGAAGTATCGAGTTTCACCAGCAACCTGAGTCGTAAGTAAACGTGTAACAGATGGTGTGTGGCCCTTGGCGTTAATGTTTCCATACAGCTCTACCGGCTAGTGGAGAGACAGTGAACAACACGTTATTATGAAGTCATATACCTCGTATCGTTTCGATCATATCACTTCATACAACGTCGAACACTCTGAAAGAGTAGGTTTACAATGCTTATTTTATCGTTTCTTGTCTATCGCTCATAATGAAGCGTCATTTCAAGTAATTCCTTAAGGTTTATAGTGTTTGAAAGAAACAAAAAAACATTTTTTTCCACGATAGTGCTTTTTATCCACTTCCCGCTCATGCTATCATGTGTGGTAAGTTGAAATTTCTGCACTCCGTGCGTTTTGCATTTTTACTGCATATGTTAAAATGCATTTAGTCCTCCAACTATTGGTATGTATATTTATTCTTGCAGACTTCCAATATATTCCTATTTGATAGTTTAATTTTACCGTTTAAATCTTGCATATTTACTTCCCTTTATTTGTTAACATTTACCTATGATTTAATTCATGCAGCAGTTTGCAGAGGCTTGTAGGTTGAACCTTGGTGCTACTTTTGTACAATAATTGATTTTACTTTCGCGTATATATTTCTATTATTCAAAATTATTTTCTAGAAAATAGTATGCAATACACATGCGTTAATTTCTTTGCAAAAAATCGGAAGTAAAAATACTCGATTTCGTCACGTTATTTTCAAAGTTATCTATCGTTCTGCAAATATACACCGCAATATATTAATATCGAGGAGAGAGAGAGAGAGAGAGAGGGAGGGCCTCAAGCTCGCATTCGAGAAGTCGCAGGTTGAAATTCCGTGTACCGGCCAAACGTATTGGGTTTTTTCATAGTTCCCCCAGTTGCCAGGTAAATACAGGTTGTATATTGATTTCGACGACCAAAAGTTATACCTGTAGAACAAACTAAATAAAAATAAATGGTACGGGAAGGACTACGCAACTAAGACCATCTGTGCAGCATCACAATGACTACGTATAAACCCAAAGAACAGCCTGCAGTCCCACGATCCCGAAGCCCACATTCCTCCAGAGCTCAATAGCAACAAAATGGATGGTACAGGAAGTCGACTGTAGGGCCATTTACCAGCAAGTTCCCAAACGGATGGTGCAGGAAGGCGACTGTACAAAGGACTGTATATATAGTGTCTTGAATGAATTCCGAGCCTGAAATACCCCCTCCCCCCACGACCGCGGTAACGCGCACGACTCGCATTCCGGAGCTCCCGGGTTCGATTTCCGCGACCACCAACTCTGACCCATGGGTTTTTTCGGGGGTTTTCCCGGGTCGTCAGGCGAATGCTGGAGTGGTTTCTTTCGTCCGCCGAATTTCCTGTCCCTCTATTTCGTTGCATTACTCATTTCATTCCTTCTTCACCCCGTTTGGTCTGTTTCAGGGTTGGAAGCGTCAGGGGTGGTGTTTCAGTGCAGCGTGGCAAGGAAAAAAGATGCTTTCTGTGAACTTTATCCGTCCCTCGGCCTTTGGCTAGTTGCCGGGGTTTAAGGACCGCCCCTTAGGGGGGGGGGCGTTCGATCCTGTGTGGGTGGGGTCCCAGTCTGCCTGTTCGGCTGTCGGGGTGTCTCAATCTGTAAAGTGTAGAGACCTTGCCATTGCTGTGCCGTCACTCCTGGTTCCGGCCGCCCGGTGTCTCTTTTCACGTCATCCCTCCCGGGGGCGTCCCGTCGTGGGGCATCGGCACAATATATTCATTCCTGAATCGATGCCCAATCCTCTGCGCTTCACAATCCATTTCAATCCAACTCCCGCGATATGAGCAAGAAGTTAAAGCGACGTTAAAAAAAATAAAGTTTAATACTCACACGACTCTCTACCTGAAACCGATTATGTACAATGGCTCCAGAAGTATTCATCTCCACTTTAATAAAATTCTAGCAGCCAATTAACGCAGAGAACATTTACATTTTTAATATGCAGAAAGAGCATACGATATCCAGTTACATGTTCTGGCCTTTTACAAGATTTCTCATTTTATTTTATACTATTTTGAAAATTGCACCGAGTTTTAAAGTTTGTCGTGAGAGATATTTACAAAATTATTTTATGCGCATTAAATAGAGAGAATGTTTTGTCATAATACTTGTAATTGCTGTTAAAATGGGCTTTAATCTAATGGAGAAAAACATATCCACGTCAGGAATTATCAACGTGTTTTAGGGATTTTCTTCATTAACTCCTCAGGTTTTATTACGACTTCACAAATTTATTCCTCCGTCAGTGTAAATCATGAATAGATGACGCTATTTTCTAAAAGTCTACGAAATACAGGAAAGCAAAAACAAAATTTTGGAAACACTCTTGAAAGTTCCGCTACGTGGCTGTTTGAGCTATTCTTTTTTCTATTGTTTTGCTTTTTTATTTTCAGGAGGATTCAGTTTTCTATGCACATCACATTTTTTTATGCTAATTTGTTGTTTATTGTAAACTGGAGACGCGCAGTATTCCTAAATGGCCAGAAGATTAATGGCGGATTCAAATTCCTTGCGAAGAGCGGAAATTCCTCGAATTCCGTGCGGGCTACTGGACTGCCGAGTTGTTTCTGAGGTCATTGTGGCTTCTTCCCTTCTCTTAACTGCAGATAACATTTTCCTTCTCACTTTTAAGACTTGAGACTTCTAGGGAAAGAAGGTACCACAAAATCAAAACCCTATTTTAAAATGAACAAATATAAATTCATTGGATTGGTTATGTCGTGCTTCTTAATTTATTTTTTGGTAAATGTCTATACCTTATTACTTCCTCTACCATGTACGTCCACAGTAGGAAGAGAAGATATTGCATTCCACCCAAAAATTTGATTCCGGGATTTCACCGAAATACATGTTTTGAGCCCCCTGAGTCCAGAAAAAAAAACATTTTTACTTTCTCTACTGCGTATAGTAAGTAGGGAAAGTATTATATTCCACCCAACAATTTTCGATATCGAGTTTTCACCGGAAATACATGTTTTTATTCCCCCTGAATAAAAAAGAACGTTATAAAAAGGTTCGCGCGTGTCTGTGTGTGTCTTTGAGCAGCCTAACTCAAAAACGAAAAATCAGATAAGTACCAAACTTGGTATTTAAGTTCAGAACCTTCCAAGGATGCGACATGAAGATTTTTAAGAAAATCCCCCACCCCAACTACCCTTTACATGGAACATTTTTCGAAAATTTTTATTTTCTAAAATATGCCTCTAACGGTTTTGATTAAAATATAATATATTACAGATATTTACATGACAAATAAAATGTATAAGCCCAGCGTATTGTGTTACGTTCATAAACATTTGTCTATCTTTTTCTCTTTGTATCTATAACGAAATGTGTAAAGTAGCTATTTCTGCAAAGGTTTATTTGGATTAAAAGTAGTAGATAGAAAAATAAGCTTTAGTAAGATAGCTTGTATACCCACTAATAAAGATAGTGGTAAAGAAAGCTTTTTTACACGTACTCCAATCTAGTAATCTGGCGCGCGCAGTACTGGCTGATGATGAATGATTGGACTTACGTCACGTTCATTGTTGTACCTTGAAGCCTCACGTTGCGGCCCTTCATTTGATGTAAGAATCTGCTTGCACATCTTTGAGAACATGTTGGAGTGTTATAATTTAACTATGAGTGAAAAGTGCTTTAAAAGGCATTCGTTGGCCACACAATTGGAGGAAATTTCCTTTGTTCAGTAATATAAGTATTAAATGTAGTCACAAAATGTCCCTACCCAGCTATCGTTTGGTTGAACTGCTATGATTTCATCTGTAAAACAACATCCAACTTCATTTGCGTTAAGAAAAGAGAGGCCAAAATTAATTTTAAACATTTATTTACTTCAAATTCGTGTTACTTATAGACAATGCTAGATCCAGGGAATTCATCTTGCGCCACCATGAATGACCTACCGAGCGGGATGGCTCAGGCGGTAACGTCCCTGGCCCGCATTCAGGAGGTCCTGGGTTCGATCCCCGGTGACAGCTCACCCTGTCCCATGGTTTTTTTTCGAGGGTTTCCCGGGTCAGGCGAATGCTAGAGTGGTTTGTTTCATCCTCCGAATGCCCTGTCCCTCCATTTCGTTCTATTAATCATATCCTTCATCCTTTACTCCGTTTTGTCTATTTCAGGGTTGGAATTGTCAGCGATGGTGTTTCGGTGCAACGTGACAGGGAAAAAAGATGTCTCTGTGTACCTCTTCCCTCGATCTGCTGGTTGCCGGGGTATAAGGACCGCCCCCTCGGGAGGCGTTGGATCCTATATGGGGCGGGGTCCCCGTCTGCCTGTCCACCTGTCTTTATCTGGAAAATGTAGAGACCCTGTCATTGCTGTGCCGTTACTTCTTCCTTCACCTTATCCCTTTCTACCGGGGGCGCCACCTCGTGGGGTGTCGGTACAATATCCTCATTCCTGAATCGGTGCCGAATCCCCTCCGCTTCACAATTCAATCCAATGAATGACCTACAAGAACCACCAACCCTTTACTTGTGCACTGGGCAATATATCTTAAACATTAAAATGTTTCTGCTATTTCAAGGTCTGTATAAATGTTAAGAGTTGAGAATTCAAATAGCAGCGTTCTATTTCCGTGACTACAAATGGCAAAGGTGCAGTGTGTATTTACTTGATTTTTCTTGGTAGTAACTGAATAGTATATGCGATACAAGTGCGGTAAGTATGTTATTGGAGAACCAGTAAGAAATTGAGAATACCAGATGAAGTCGATACTTCTGGTATTCACCAATGTACTTAAGGGGACAGGGATGTGTAAAATGACAAAATTTAACATTTTCTATTTTTATTCGAAAACCATTCTGCCATTTTTTTTATTCAGAATATATGGTTTATTGGTCATTTAAAACTCTTTAAAAATTAAATATACTGTGCATTTTAAACTTTGGTTTAAACTTTTGTGTTCCACGCCCCTTTTGCTAAAACTTTTTAAAATCTTAACACGTGTTTTCTGCTGAAGGGTATCACAGACTTCATCTAAGGAGTCCCAGATCAAAAGACAGAAAATTAATTTGAGTTTTATTTATGGACGACCTTTAACTACTATGGTTTTTAGGGTCCCATTCTATATTGAGCGTGAAAGAACCGGGCATTTTGCTCAGAAGCCTCTTTATCAGGCTTGAAGTTTTTTACGTGCCATAAATCTACGACACAAGACCACCGGCTTTAGTTCCCTTCCAAGGAAGGGAAAGTATTTTTACGCCGGAAAAATCAATCGACCTCTACCGGATTTGAACCTGAGATCTTGGAAAGCAGTAGATAGCATGGTACCCTTATAGCAGGTAAGATTTAAATGGTAAAATTCAGTATCAAATATGATTATATTCCATGTCTGCAATAATAAATACACCAAAGGTTAGAGGATTTAATATAGTTCATGCACACAAATCAATAAAACAGGCAAAGCAAGGTAAGTTAAGTTGCCAGCACTTAATGCAGTCATTCAACTTTTCACCATGACAGCATGCACGGGAAGTGGATGAAAACACTGTAATCGAACAAAATATTCCCTTGCTGTAGCGCATGCACTTTCCCGCTACTCAGGTAAAATTGGCAAGGAATTCATATGGGTACTCCACTTACCTAGAAAGTTGTCTTTATCTTGGCAATAAAATTGCGCTTAATGTATTACTGAGCAGCTCCAAAATTAATACAAACTCCCAAAAAGTTTCTTAAAGATCGGTTTGCAGTGGTTTTCCCAGAAGTTAGAATTGGTGGAAGTAAGCATTCTATGGGAAATATGATAAGGTTTGCCTCCCTTCGGTATATACATCCTAGTCATCTCTGCGAGGAAGCTATGTCCTTTTTCACGCTTCAAATTTCAAAGGCTCGTTGCGGCTTTTGAAGCGAGACAAAGGGATCGCAGAGCTTCTATTTATTTATAGAACACGTGGTTCGGGAATAGACTTTACTTATAAAGGATTTGTTTAAGGCAACTTGACATCTTTGCGATGTATGAACATTTCACATTATTCCATTCTTATGCTATACGTTTTTCTTCTTTAACGGATTACCCTTCTCTTTGTAGGACTTATATCCCCAAGGAGTTACAAGCCAATGCCTTGGGTCAGTAGCCTGTCGAGGAGCAAGTAAACTCTGGATCATGGTATATCCAGAATGGGTGATCAGTCCAATACCTGATATGACGGTGAAGAATAAGGAATTGAAATGTAATGATAAAAGGATAGGAAAATTCACGGATAAAATTATTCAACCCAGCATTCGCATAGTGACCGAGGAAAATCGCGAAAAAAACCTTCGGTCAGATTCGTCGCCCCGGGAGTTTAAACCCGGGACCTCACAAATGCGGACCACAGACGTTACCGCCTGAGCCATCCCGCGCAATCTTAGGCTATAAATATGCCAAAATAAATAATAGGTATCGAAAATAAAATATAGAGGTAAATTTCATTAACGTTTGCTTTTAGTCGGAAAAGATGCGGTAGCATTTGTAAAATATACTATTACGGATATTTTGAGAAATAATTTGTATGTTTAGGAAGCTTTGGGTGTAAACTGCCCTTAATTTTATATCGATTTGAATCAAATCACATACCAGTAAATTAATTTTCTTCAAACTCGGATGGAAAGCGATACAATTGTTTCTTTCATGGGCAGTACCTTACGATAAAGTAAACAGAACATTTTATTATTGCATTGTAAGAGACCTGCCATAATTATACAATGACTATTATCTTGTTAGCGTAGAACATACTACTTCTAATAGATTACTTTTTTTACTCATCTTGATTATTCAGAAGTTAAAGTTAAAGATCTGATGTGTCACTCTCATATGAGTTTCTCTACGTATTACAACTTCACACAAGTTCTTATATACCTACTATAGTAGCCATATAAAAAGTGATTCTAATGTCAATAGCATTACACGAGGGGCTTATTATATTGATTTACATTTTATTTTGCTCCGGGAAATTTTATAAATCACAACTTGGTAGAAAAATTATTCTTTAAGATGCATGCACTTGTGCCAGCAAGTGGCTGTCTCTCCAGATCCTCTAGAATAGTTTCTTGAGAAGGTGTTGTACCCACAACCGGACAATTGTTTCCAGGTATTCAAACTCGATCTGTTTGGCAGCATCTAAAACCCCATCTCAGTACTATCACTGTGCGAGATCTGGCAAGAGCGGGACGCACCGCGTGTGTTCGTTATGTGGTGGTCATATCTACACCCGCATGGGGACCACTCATTGATTCTGGTAAGATTTCAGGAGTCTCACCCTGTCACAAGGATCATTGGAGACTTATGAAGCCTTGTTTTAATGTTGATAGTAGATTTAAAGTTGTCATGCCTGACAGGGAAGATTAGACTCCGAGAGGCCCGCATCCGCCGAAAGGGACCTAGTATGGTTTACAGATGGCTCTCTGATGGAGCCGAGTGGGAGTCTGAAGGCCTTCTGTTAGTCTGGAGGCCTGTCTTTTTGTAGGTATACTACGATCTTTCAAGCTGAAATATGTGCTATACTGGCCTTTGTTCAATATAAATATACTGGACTATCTCCCTGGGTACAGATACAATTTTATTACTTGTTCTGAAAGCTGTGCTGTAGTACATGCGCTTAAAGCAGTAACACCAATGTCTAAGTTAGTATGGCTCTGCCAGAGGACGTTGGATAGCCTTTTTGAACTTGTGGGGTACCAGGACACTCAGACGTTAAGGGGAATGAAATAGCGGACAATCTGGCGAAGAAGGGGACTTAGTCCCCTTTTGTGGAAATAGAACCCTTCTTTGAGATTTATCTCTGGCGTCGTAGAATTAACGCACCACTAACATTTGGTGAAGTGGTCAAAATAAATAGGGATTAGGCAAGCTTGGGAGCTAATTGACAGCTCTAGTCTCAGATATGGAGATGCTCTTCTTCTTCATAGTGGTTTGCAAATGCGGTAAGTATTTGTTTTTTAATAGGTCACAGCACCCAGCACCTGCATATTATGGAATTCATACGAGATCCAAGGTCCAGATGATGTGAAGTGAAGGACGAGACCTCCTTACACATTTTAGACACATGTGCAGATTTTGCGTAGGCAGGATATATTATTTTATGCTGTTTTGGGGTGCAGAAGATACTAAGAAAGCCTACATCAGGAACATACTCTTCTTTAAGGAAAAGTGAACCTGTTTTAGACTGGTACAAGGGTCACAGTGGGCCTTTGAAGCCCAAAGTGCAGGGCTCGGTGATTTTGGACCCACCAATTTTTCCAAACCACCCAATATTACTGTCTCTCTCCTCCGTAAATTGGTCGCCTCTGTACTGTTTTTCCCCCGAGTGCTACATGCTTTTTGGTGGTTAAAGCTGTCCAAACACTGTCTGTAGTGTTAATTTATTTTTTCAGAATTTCCTTCGTCCTGTATGGTGTTAGCTAGTCCAATATTCTAGCTACAACTGGCTGAATTATGGGCAACAGAAAAAAATAAAATGTAAAGTGGCATAGCACGCCCCGTTCTTATTGTATCATCACGCTACTTAACAACATTTTGCATTATTATTTCTAGAGAAGTTGAACTATGCTTTTCGGTTATGATTATTTCCTGTATCCAAAGTCCTTTGAGTGAGATAACTCTTAAGAATCTCTTTTCATTCTAATTTCCTACCTTGGTCCTAAGTGCCATAAAGAGAAATTAACATATGTCGTTAGATTATTATAAAATCGTGACCTGTCTAAGCATGCTATTTCGTATCGGAAGTTGTAACACTGTATCGAATGTTAGTTGAGGTGACCGTGGTTTATTCCAACGACTCTGTTTCTCCATAAAACGTTTAGAATCTTTCTGGCAAGCGGAAACGTCACGTACATAAGTGCTTCCGAATGGTCCTTCCGGTAGGAAAATGTTTGTATGTTTTATCAGCGCACTCAAGCGACATTCTCAATATATGTATTATAATCGTGAAATATAAAGTGATTCTCCTATACTGTTATGTTATTCACTGTAGAAATGATTTCAAATTAAACAATAAGCATTTGCTTACATACACGATACAAAAACAACTTTAAAATGCGAACATTAAACTAATAAGTGAGAAATGATAGTACCGAGCCCTTGTTGAAGAAAGGGTGGGATGAATGGCAAACTTTCAAATGTTGCGTCAGATGACGTACTTTAACTTGGGAAAATGTAAATATAAACACATGGAGTGGAGAACAATTGAAGGCGGCTATATCAGCAGTTAAAGTTTCGCATGTTCTTTGAGGTATTTGCTATAATTTACTAAATAGTGAATAGAAATCGAAGAATAGTGTCAGGGATTAACGGCGGAGGAGCAAACTTCAACTACAACAATAAAATTTGGTTTTTCAGTAATTAACAAGTATAAACATACATGAAGTCAAATAACCTAAACATAGCATAGGTTAAAACAAACGAATGGCTGCTAACAGCAGCCGCCATCCCACTAAAGAACTCAAACGATAATGATGTTGCAAAATAACAGGCCTGCAAACTCAAAGAACGTAAACAAAAAAGATCCCAATACAGAAATGGCATCAAACACAATAAACCATAATGACATTACACCTCCGCAAATAACATACTCCAAAGTCCTACAAATGACTCCCAAAAGAGAGCAAGCAATTGTCGTCGAATTAAAAGAGAACATATCAATTAAAGATTACGTTCTAGCTGTAGCAAAACTAACGGACTCTACCAACATCAGATTTTTATAAAAAATATCAAATGGCCGAGTCTGCCTATATTTGTTAAACAATAAAATAGTAGATGAGCCATAGTAATAAACAACGAACCATTGCACCTCAGACCTCTACTAACAAAAAACAAGAGAATTATCCTTTCCAATGTGTGCCCTGTAATCCCAAATAACTCCATAGAGGAAAGCCTAATTCAACTGGATGTAAATCCAGCATCATCAATTGAGTACATAAGAGCAGGTATCTGTATACCTGGCTTTTCCCATATCATGAGATTTCTTCGACAAGTATATGTAAATCCTGACGGTTTAGAGAAACTCCTGAAAAGCATTTCGGTAACACATGAAGGGATAAATTATTGGATATACATATCTACCGATAATCCAACATGCTTCCTTTGTAAGCCAGAAGGTCATCTTGCAAGGCAATACTAAATAAACACTATTCTACCTGCAGCAAACCCTAACATATCCAGCCACGATCATATGCCACAAACCTCTGACGATACCTCTTCAGAAATAGATGAAGTAACTTATTCTAAGAATGAACAAATATAAAATAACGAACCAATCCCCAAAATTCAAAACACAAACAACGCACTTCCTCCAAAAGAAAGATTAGAATCTACACTACAAATACGTAAGAGCAACAAATCACTACGATTCTAAAGAGAAAATTCTAGACCAGTTGGAAAACCATCCTGAGCAAGATATTTACGCAGCACAAATGGAAAACAAATTCCCATCGTTACCCACAACATATACTAGGAGAGGAATCATAGCAAAGAGATCAATAACAACTTCTGAATCTACAAACCAACAACGAACCAGAAATCCCTAAACAAAGCTCAGACGAAGAAATCGCACCACATAATCAAAATGTAAACAAAAAGGCAAAACACCCTAAAAAAAGAAGCAAAAACACAGGGTAGCCAACTTAACATTGAAGAATCTCTTGCTCCTATAAAATCACTGGTACAATCTTCATCCAATGAGTTCGCTTTGAACAACTGAAAAACTTTTGCGAAAATGCTTCAGGAACTGCAGATATTGTAAACAGCAAAATCCCACACAAACGACATTGAAAGTTTTGTTGATAGCTTACACAAGATACATGTTTTCCTAAAATCTCAAGGTATGAAAAACAAAACAACCAGAATAATCAATCAATTAAAACATAATGCAAAATCAAAACAAGAAGGTGAAACTGCTAAGGAATACTAAAACAAAGATCCTCTAAATAATCACAAAATGGCACATTTCTTCTCCAGTGGAATTTGAATGGTTTTTGGACTCAGCATGAATACTTAAGTATTTAATTTCCATACACCATCCGGATGTAATTTGTTTGCAAGAAACGAATTTTAAAGATGACTATGTGGCAAAGATTAAATGATACTCCAGTCAACATAAAAATCGTGCCAATGCTAATATTACAAGTGAAGGTGTTGCCATTATATAAAACAAAACATAATGTTTCAAAATATAAATGTCATCGAAAATTTGGAGGTAATCGTAGCACAATTGCTAACTCCGATATTGTTATGTATATGTAACATAGATTTATTCAACAGTTAACATGTTTGTCTGACGCCTATGAATTGATCAAACAAATATCAAAGCTTTTCATTCTTGTAGGCGATTTTAATTCCCATAATAGAGTATGGGGAAGTGCTTATACGAATGCTAGAGGAAAAATAATAGAATCGTTAATAAATAAAACAGAACTATTAATATGGAATTCCAGCAGCCCTACACACTACAGTATCAGCATATTACCTTTAGCAATATAGACCTCTGCCTTAGTACGCCAGGTATAGCACTAGCGTATAATTGGTTAGCTTTGAAACTCTTCTAAGAAACGACCACTTCCCAATCTTACTGGAAAAGGAAACCACAAAACACCAATATAATCAACCGACAAAGAAATGGAATATCAAAAAAGAGAACTGGTCAAAATATAAATCTGAGTGTCACAGAAATGTCCCAAACTAATTCCTGAAAAAAAGCTTTTTTCTTCTTCAATCAATGACACAGTACACCAGTTTACAAATACAATTCTTAACTCTGCAGAAATGAGCATTCCTAAATTCGGACTAACTCTAATAAAAAAAACACCCTGGTGGAATGAAGATCAGCAATCAAAAATAAAAAGAAGACATGTTATAAATATAAACGAATCCAACAATAGAAAATAAAATAAACTTCCAGAAATGCAGAGACTTAGCTAAACGAACAATAAAAGAGAGCAGAAAATTTCATGATTATCTTTTTTGTCTTCTCTTTCACATCAAACGCCACAAAATGCAATTTGGGAGAAACTGAAAAAGATACGCGCTAACAAAGTTACATCTTCCATAACTTCACTTTTAAATTGTAACACAAATTGTTACGTGGAAGATCCTCAAGATATTGCTGGTTACCTAGCTGAAACTTTCTCGGACATTTGAAGGATTCCAGTTACGAAGAAGATATCTTGAAATTCAAAACCCACCTCCTGACTTAATTATACGCGACGATATCGACCTAAACGACGAAAGCTTCAATGGAAAGCTGACACTAGAAGAACTCAACACGGCAGTTATTAACAGTAGAAATAAGAGCAGCCCGGGACCCGACAATATACCCCTCTAGTTCTTAAAAGAAGACCCTAAAGAAGAAAAAAAATTATTTACTTGACATTTTTAACTGCATTTGGGGAAAACAAAACGTATTTCCAGATCAATGATAGAGGGCCATTGTAATTCCAATACCTAAACCAAACAAAGACCATCGACTTCCAGTAAACTATAGGCCAATTGTGCTGACTTGTACAATGCGCAAACTGCTAGAGAAAATCGTACGCAAACGACTAAGATGGGTTCTTGAAAAAACGTCTTTCTTCACTCCAGAGCAAGAAGGATTTCGGGAAAAACACTCAACAAATGACAGTCTTATAGCTCTAGAAATAGAAATTCAAGAAGCGTTCACAAATAAATAACCTCTCATAGCAGTGAGCTTAGACATACACAAAGCATATGACATGGTTTGGCATGAACGTGTACTAAAAACCATATGTCAAAACAACATTAGAGGAAACATGCTGAAATTTATTCAGAGCCTCTTAAAAGACCGAAAAATTCAAGTGAGAATAACAAACGCCATATCTAAAAAGTACCGATAAAAATGGTGTCCCACAAGGCTCAGTGATTAGTATAATACTATGCTTAATAGCTATAAGCAACATTACTTCGAAAATCAAAACCACAGAGAAGGCATCCCTATTTTCAGATGATCTTGTCATATACTGTAGAGGAAAATATACAAACACAACAAAGGAAATGTTTCAAGGCACCCTTGATAAAATTTTAATCTGGTCCAAACAAACTGGTTTTAAATCATCACCAATTAAATGCAAGAACATGTTATTTTCAAGTAATAAAACTCGTACTCTCCCAACAAGCTTCTAATTGAAAGAAGCATAATATCAAATGTAAATACAATGATTTTTCTAAGAATAATATTTGATAAAAAAATTGACATGGTTACCACAGCTTAAGGCTATAAAAGATAAATGCTGACGTAGAAAAATATACTCAAAGTTTTATCCGCAAGCAACTGGGAAGCAGATAAACATGTATTAATGTGTAGCTATAAATCCACCATACGGGCCATATTGCATTATAGAGCTATAGTCTACAATTCAGCTATACCCTGAGTGCTTAGAATATCTAGATACAGTCCAAAATTCAGCTATACGACTAGTTTGGGAGTTTATCGAACCAGTCCCATCTCTAACGTATAAATAGTGGCCGATGAACTTCCACTGCAAATTCGAAGGAGACAGCTTAATATAACGCACGCTTTAAAAATTGTCGCAACTCCGAACTCAAGAACTCTATCCATATGTCTTGTCAAAATATCACCAGGAACAAAAGCTTCTTTCATCAACATCTACAATACCATTTTACATAAGTTTGAAGCAATACCTTAATGAATATAACACATCTCTTTCCAAAATATCACCTAAAACATTGCCAATTGAAACATCGCCGTAGAAGAGAAGAAGAGTTCAAACCCGGCGGAGGGCGATGAGTTTTTTTTTTCGGGCGTAAAAATCCTTAGCATGGCTTCCTTCGGAAGGAAAGTAAAGCCGGTGGTCCCGTGACGTAAAAGAACCTCAAGCCGATAAAGAGGTCTGTGATCAAAATTACCGGTCTTTCTCGCCCAATATAGCATGGGACGCTAAGGACCATAGCAGTTAAAGAGCGTCCTTAAATAAAGAAAGAAAAAAAAAGCGGAAGAGAAGTATTCCGCCAATTAACAACGAATTAAAAAAAAGTATCCAGATTTCAACTCCTGGAACTACATATCACTACTCTTCAATGAAATGTATGCTAAATACTCAAAACACAACATATTTACACCGATGGCTCCAAAAATGAAACTGGCTATACCTGTGCAGTAGTATATCCTACACACACTAATGTATATACCTTACCTATATTCTGTACAGTTTTCTCCGCTGAACTTTATGCTATCACACGGGCGTTTGAAAGCACTAAAAAGAACCAAAACGATTCCGATTTCCTAGTCCTAACTGATTCCCAGTCTTCTATAATGGCCGTACAAAACCGATATCAAGGTATACCTGGAAATGAACAAGCTGGTATAGCAGCAAAAGAAGCAACTCGTTTGTCTATACAAGACACAGATATCGGTTCTCCGCATATCGATGTAACCAGGCATCTCAAGAGAAGAAAATACCTCAACTGGCATACCACCCGGGTAGAATCATCCACCAACAAGTCGCCCTCCGTGGACTAGTGGTACCGTGCTAGCCTCTAGTTCCCAAGGTAGCGGGCAATGGATTTTTTCGGGCGTAAAAATCATTGGCATGGCTTTCTTCGGAAGGGAAGTAAAGCCGGTGGTCCCATGTGGTAGATTTACGGCACGTAAAAGAACCTCAAGCCTAACTACGAGGCCTCTGAGCAAAATTACCGGTCTTTCACGCCCAATATAGAATGGGACGCTAAGGACCACAGTAGTTAAAGAGTGTCCATAAATAAAACTCAATTTATCCACCAGTAAACCTCAAGAAATTACATCACCATCCGTAGGACCGTATCCAGTAACTAATCTTACGCGTCAACAGCAATTTCTCATCACCCGTCTTCGTATCGGACACAAAAACTTACCCACAACTACTTACTTAATAAAACTTCTCCTATCTGCAGCGCCTGTAACGTAGTCATAACTGTCAAACACATAATAGAAGAATGCAATAAATATCATCATCAGCGTATACACGCCAGCGTTCCTCGTGGTGTAACAGAAGCTCTTGGAAACCATGTGCATTGTAATTAAATTATGGAATTTTGTAACATTGCTGAACTCTGTAAACAAATATAAGCAAATTGTAACACAGAACTGCAATATCACAAAGATATGAAAATATTCTAATTGTGTTCTATTTCCGTAATTATGTTTAAAAGTTTGTAATTATGGTCACTAATACTGTAATTATGTTATAAAATATGTTCTAATACGTTTAGTAATGAAACTATGTTCGCCAATGTTGAAGGCATGATTACCAGTATTTGTATCATATTGTTGTTGTTCTTACATTGGTCGCGATATGACCTCGAAGTTGAAGCGACATTAAATACATATTAATAAATAAAAAAAGGCTAGGAATATCTCTAAAGCATCTATGGCTATGGAAAAGGATATATTTGCATAAATTCTTTATTTTAACGAGCTCTACATTTTTTCGGCTGCTTTTCCCCCTCTTATGGTTTCCCAATTATACAAAACTAAACAAAATTCAATCAGAATAAAGAGAACTTCACAGGCTATTTATATAAAATTCAGTATATAAATATCTTAAATATGTGTCATTTTAATCAAAATTGCTTGAACTGCTTTTGAAAAAATAAAAAATAAAGATTTCCATCTAAAGGTAGCTTAGAGTGAGTGAATTTTCTTGTAAGTCTTTGTGTCGCATCTGTGAATGCAGCTGAACTAAAATACCAAGTTTGGTATTTATCCAACGATTCGTTTTTTAATTATGCTGCTCGCAGACACCCATAGAACTTTTTGTGAAAGTGCTTTTTTCCCTTTCTTTTTGGATTCAGGGGATCACGAGACATGAACATCTGGTGAACCTTGGATATCGATTTTTTTTGTGGAATACAATATTTACCTACTATAGGTAAAAAGCAGAGAAAGTAAAACGACAGCAAACTTTTAAATATTCCGTTAGATGAAGATTTAAGCTAGAAAAAACGCAAACCTGCAAATGGAATATTTTGAAAACAGCTAAAGCTAAAGAAAACAGCTAATGACACAAATTATACGTTTCAATGAACCCTACATTTCTCCTGCACTAACTTGTTGTCTCTTATGAAACCTCAATTATAAAGGGTCTTTCAACAAGAGTGTCCTATCTTTAACTTGTGATAGCTGCCGTTGTTATTGAGTTACAGCAGTCATTTTTTTATGTGGTTACAGTTGTTATTTACAAATAGTCATGGAATGTTACAGCATTCAGCATCGCGTAGAAATTGTGAAACTTTATTATCAAAATGGATCATCTGTTCGCCAAATCTTCCGTGTATTGCGTGAAGTTTACGGTGTGCATAATCGTCCCTGCGAGAGAACGATTCGGGGTTTGATATATAAATTTGAAAGAAGTGGTTCTGTGGCGATCAAAGAACGCCTGTACGCAATCGACTTAAGCGCTCCAACGAAAACATAGGCACCGTTCGTGAGAGTGTACGCGAGAACGGAAACAAATGAATTGCTCGTCGAGCGCAAGAATTGGGGCTTTCGCCGACCACAACTTTGCGAATTCTGCATCTGGACTTGAAGTTTCACGCTTACAAAATGGTGTTAGCTCTAGAACTAAAGCCCAACGACCATAGGTTGCGCCGTGTATTCGCTGACTGGGCTATGGAGCAATTGGAAGCTGAGGCGAATTTTTGTCGAAAATCATCTTCAGCGACGAAGCCCACTTTTGGATGGATGGTTGTGTTAACAAACAAAATTGCCGCTATTGGAGCAATCACAATCCAATGCAGATTCAAGAACGACCACTTCATCCCCAAAAGGTTACTGTGTGATGTGGATTTTGGTATGGTGGAATCATTGGTTCATATTTTTTTCCAAGATGAAGATGGAGAAATTCTAATTGTCAATGGAGAAAGATACCGGGCTCTTATAAAGGACTATTTTTGGCCTCAATTGGATGGTATGGATCTCAGAAACGTCTGGTTCCAGCAAGATGGTGCCATATGTCATACTGCTCTCGAAACAATCGATCTTTTGAAGAAGTTCAGAGGTTTCATCTTTTCCCGTGATGGTGATGTTAACTGGCCCCCGAGGTCATGTGATTTAACGCCGTTGGATTACTTCTTGTGGGTTATGTTAAATCTCGAGTTTATGTTAACAAGCCAGAAACAGTAAATGATCTTATGAATAACATCACGCGTGTTATTCGTGAAGTTGGACCTAATTTACGTTCCTCTGTTATTGAAAATTGACCCAACAAAGTCGCGGCGGTCACTTAACTGATGTTCTCTTCCACACGTAATGACATTAATTATGTTCCAAAATAAAAAAAAAAAGAAATAAATCTCTATCATTTATAGAACGTGTTTTATTTAAGTTCAAAGCTGGGACACTCTTGTTGAAAGACCCTATAGAAAATTCATTCAGAATTAACAGGCTTTTTACAGGCTATTTACGAAAATTCAAGATATATATTTTATTCTTTACGACAGTATCTCAAAAATGCCCAAGAGGGTTTGTCTGCTCCTAATATTTCATCATGATGAAATTTTGATTCCATATGATGTTTTGATCAATAGCGTTGAAGTCATTTTTGTGTAAATAAAATATAACAATATTTTTTGCATCTAAAAGGCAATTTGTGATGACGAAAATTTCGTTAAATTTTTCAGGTTGCATCCGGCTGAACTTGAATACGACATTTGATATTCATCCAACTGAGTTATGCTGTTCACAGACAAAGACATATTGGACATTTTTCTAAAATGTTTATTTTTATTCTGTGGACCTCGAAGCGTATATTTCTGGATGCCAGGTTTTTGGGTAGAATACAATGCTTCTTCTACCTACCATATTTAAGTGGTAAAGAAAATAATACAGTCACGATTATTTATATTATTATTATTGCTGAAGTTTTGAATACATCTTATAAATTCTCCTTCCCGTTCCAAAATTAGCGTCAATAGTTGAGTTAGATAAAATGGTAAACTAGAGGACTATTACATGGTTGAACGTTCGTTCTCTCAACATGTCTACGTGTTAGGACTCCTGCAGTTGCAGCAAACAGATGCGTGGCGCTTAGGCGAACAGACGGAAGACTAATTTCAGTAAGTGGAATAGTTAACGAGGAAATGTGGGGAGTAGAAACAGAGCTTCAGAGTTGTTTTGCTGGTCAAACACGATATGCCCCGTTTGACATTGCGGGAACGAGTTTAAGTTCTTATCATGTTCACGGTTCTATTGTGTTATCATCTTATGCAGTGGTCCTCAGGTTTTGGGTTCCCATGATAAGGGATGCCAGTAAAACTTCCCTATCTGTTTATTTGTAATCAAGATGAAAATAAAAACTTCACCAAGAGTTAGACAACTCGACTGCTTGTGACGTATTCAATCGTGTGACATAACACTTTCTATAGTACGTAGGCAGGGGGTACGAAGGGAAGGGAAGGGCAAGCTTTGTATCATGCAACCACAAAGGTACAAAGTACAATTCATTCTCCTTACCTGCTAGTCCTTCGCTAACAATAACTCGCCTTGCAATCAAATGTATACATAATTGACGGCAACTCGGTTGGACAAAATAAATGTGCCCTTTTATTGGATTTGTACCGTCATTAGAAGCGGAATATGACAACAGTGTATTCCAGTGCATTAACCGAAACGGATTAGAACGTTTATGGACTTACTCCTCAGCCTCTTCGTGGTGTAATGGTTTGCGAATGTGCTGCCGCGTGGAACGCTGTGTTTCAATTCTTTGCTGCGGTTATGTGCTTTATTGTTCGTTATTAAGCCTTAAATATGTTAAAGGTATCTTTAAAAATGTGCAACTTTGTTGGAGGAGCAATTATATTTTTTTTCTTTAAATTTGATGTTATTTATTAATAATTTTTAAAAACATTTCAGATCCATTGGCATGCGCCCGTAAATGCAATGTTTTCCTGGGAAATCTTTAAGATATTTTCACAAATTACAACAATACTAAAGGTTCCATTAGAAGTCAGCAAAACCTTGGGGGGAAACTCATAGATTTACAAATCACTAACGGTAAAACCCCACACAGGTAGATAAACTTGGAAAATGCAAACTGCACACAGTATATAATGAACGAATTATAGTAGTTATGTTGGTATTTTTGAGCAAGGAGAGAACAAATAAATTTGCTAATTAACGGTATTTACAAATACAAGGCGAATGTTTATAGATGCAATTTTTTAAAAATCGATTCAGTAGTTTAGGTATATGGTGAAACTGCTATAAATTGTACGACTTTTGGGTTAGTTTCTTAAAATGTCCAGTAAACAGCAGATTATAAGACAAAAATATTGGGAACACATTTAAAATATAACCGTATGTGAGTATTTACGATTGTGTTTATACATGCTACTTTAAAATCAATACATGAACAATGGGATGCATTTTTTATATTCAACAAAGATACTATAAACGTGCAAGATAGCAAATCTTAAATTACTATTACAAATCACTTTGTTATTATGTCAGGTAATTTTGGGATAATTTCTTCTTAAAATATGTCCATTACAATGTAGGCATATTTTTTGTTAAATGAAAGGTTGATATTTTATGCGGAAACAAAATGTTAAAACTTTCTGAATGTTTATATTGTTACATGCTGGGTAGATGGACTAAAGGTTCACTGAAAATTAAACTAATTTCTAATACCCAGCACGCACAGTGAGGGGACGTATACTTACTTGGCTGCGGAGGATCGAACCGTGGTGTGGAGGTTAAGAGGAGGACATGGGTTTTTCACTGTACAAAATCCATAACACAAATCTACTCACACATTCCTAGATGTTTACCCCAACCATTTGTGGTTCCTACATTATTAAAACTGGAAGGTGGGAGGATATGTCCGCCGATCCAAAGCCCGACTTACACACGCGATCCGTTTCTCACGGAATCCTAACTGAGACAAAGGCTATATTCCCCCACTACTCGTGGCTAGCAAAAGCTACCAGCCAAGAGTGACGTAAACAACAACGTGCCTGGAAATGACAATGTAGAACAATAATGTAACCCCCAAATTATTAATACGCCACAATATTTCAGAGTTTATATTTTCGTTGTTGTGATTGTACACTTATCCATATACTGTTGTGTCTGTCGCATGTTTGTTCTATTTTTTTTTACTCAAAACAGTGTTCACGTAAATTTACTTGAAATTCTTATAAGACCACAGTGCCACTTAATGTTGCTCCCAACTGGTTATTAAGACAAATAAAAAACGAGCCGTGTCTACCAAACAATATATACAACAGCTAGTGATGAAGAAGAAGGATAAAGTGTATAAAGGGCTTCAGAAAGTAATAATCTCCGGTTTAAGAAATTCTAGCAGCAAAATTAACGGTAAAAAAATTCTCGTTTTTAATAATATCCATAAAGAGCAAACGATAATACAGTTTACCTTTACATGTTGTAGCTTTTTCAAGATTTTTCATTTATTTATTTAAAAATTGCACCATTTTTCAAGTTTTTCATGTGTAGTGTTTACAAAATTGATATAAGGATGGAAATCAAATCACTGCACATAGGCATTTAATATGGGAAGTCAGTTTTTACTTTCTTTAATACATACTTGCATAAATAGAGGAAGTATTGTATCAAACAACGAGATTTCGCCGGAAGTACATGTTTTAAGGCCCACTGAACGCCAAACAATTTTTAGAAAAATGTCCGTGTGTGTATGTGAATGTTTGTGTGTGTGCGTGCGTCTCTGAACAGCATAACTCAAAAACGAAAAGTAGGTTAAATACCAAACTTGGTATTGAAGTTCAGTATCTTCCAAGATACGACACGAAGATTTTCAAGAAAATCCCTCCACCCCAAACTGCCCTTTACTTGGAACAATTTTCGAAAATGTTGATTTTCTCAAAAATGACTGTGAGGATTTTGATTAAAATACCATATGTTTAAGATACTTTAATAGCAAATGATATGTATATCTTGAATTTTCTGGAAATGGTCACTGAAATCCTCTTCATTCTGAATGACTTTTGCATAACCGGTAAACCATAAGAGATAAACAAAATTCTTTAAAGTATACGATTTATGTTAAATAAAAAATAAAATTTTTTGTGACATTAACCATTTTCAAGATATTCATTGTTATTGATTTGAATTTTCAAATACTTTATACTTTTCTCAACTGCAAATCGCTATTCTTTCTCTTTCTTTCGTTCTTTTTCGTGTTTATCCAAAGAGAACAGAATTCCAAAGCTACCACATAGCGACCGGCTATGGTTTACTAGCTTCTTCTTATCCTCAAAACGAAATGCGTGAATGAGCAATGAAGATTTATCTGTATTAACAAGAAGTACATAGATAACAGAATAGTTTGTAGAAGGGTGAGCGGAGGAAGTCATGTGAATGCAACACATCAGATTTTTCTCAGATACTCTCTCCTCTTGATTTTAGGGATAAATATTATAAGAGTATTTTAAAGAACATTAAAAAAGGAATAGAATCCAAAAGTGCTGTAACAGGAATTTTATTTGTTGCTTATTCTAGACAAAATAATATGGCAACTTTTATTAATTCTTTACATCATTAATATTGTTTCATTATCTGGACCTTGACTTACTACAAGTTTATAAAAAATGAGAACCATGGTTTGGAAACCAGATTATGGAACTTAGATAACTCACATATCTGTCATAGAAAGTAACTAAAACTGTAACTAATTATAATGAATCATTCCTGAGCCAAAGAAATAGGTATAAATAAAATTTAGTTTAATAAAACTATTTTTAGGTACTAATTAAATTATTTATATTACAATATACACCAAATATAAATCTTAACAAAGAAGATAATAATAATAATAAAAAAATCTATTTTTTTTCTTGAATTTGAAAGATTTAGTTAAGTGTTTTAATTATCGTACTTTAATTGTTTATTTAACAGTTATTATGATAGAATGGCAAAACTTTTCTTTGCGATTAACAAGGAGAGAATATTAGAGAAACACGGGTTTCCCGTATTAAACCTCTGTGTCAAGTGTTTTGATTTCCAACCTGTATACTTAGTATAGGTGCATTTTCAGTGTTATCAAATTAATTAAGCTCAAATATTAAACTTGAAGATTTTAACACAGTTTTATATATGCACTCTAGCAGTGGTTTATAGTTTTAAGACATCCTATACTTGTTTTTTTTTTAGAGAATTTGGGTGTAAAAATTATGTCAAATCATAGAAAAGATTCCATTTTGGTATGTTACGAGGCGTGTTTTTAAAGCAAGTACCGATAATATTTTTTTTAAAAAATAACAATATTATTTTCCAAATACTTTATCATCATTCGTTACACTTTACACTACTTCTCTACTTTTTTATGTCTTCGTCAAAGTATGGTGCAGCTTGTGATGAGAGACAACTCTGCACTTCTTGTTTCAGAGTATCATCTTCGTTGAAATGTTTTCCACCAAGGAATTTCTTCGGATGAAGAAATGGATGAAAATCGCACGGTGCCAAATCCGGACTGTTGTGAAACTCGAAGTACAGACTTGGCTTTCATCATAGGCGGTATCATTCCTTGACGAAGGCATACAAAAACCGGTTTCCCGTTACAAGTGCCTGAATAACGGCGGTGACTATGTGGAAAAGTAGTGTAAGGTGTAAGGTAATGAATGATAATAAAGTATTTGGAAAATAATGCTGTGTTATTTTTTTTTAAAAAAAAACGTACTTACTTGAAAAACACGCCTCGTACATAGCACGGTGAAGATAATATTTGAAAAGTTCCTCCCAATATTAATACCTTTCATGTACATATTACCTTGAGCGTATATCTAAACAAGGTGCTTTTGTAATTAGGTCGGTCTTTGTGGGAATGTAATTAACTAACTGCAATGAACTGTTCGTCTGCAATCAATAGAAACTGCGAAAATTAATTAATTTGTGCTACAGAACACAAGCGGTTGGCCTGCACAAACATCATTGTGTTTGTTTTATTTCAGCGTGTTGTAAAGTACACCACCATGGCGTTTCTACCTGTCATTCTGCGAGCTCAGGTTTGATATCCGAACAGACGATTTCCCTTGAAGGTTTTCAGGATTTACTATTCTGCAACACCGTTCCAATTTATTTGTGCTATTATTCAATTAAGTTCATTCATTCCCTCGAAGTTTATTGGAAAGTAACTAGTTTCAATCATATTTCCAAGGAAAAATAAGCGAGTGAGGGAGTCAAATAGTTGTTTATATGGCACATTCCCCGCATTTCTCGAACATTTTCCCCAACATTTTAAAATTACAGGCTGCGTTTTTAAGGTTATACGGAATGGGTTTTGATTGAAAAATGGATTTTTTAAAACATATATTTACTACTGCTTTGAGATCTCCTCTTTGAAATGGTGTATCAGTTATAAAGGGCACTTTCTTTAATTTTCAATAAAGTGCTAGATATACCTTTTCTGCTTCAATCTGTTATAGTTCATATGCTATGGAGCAGGGTGCATTAAGTTGCAAAACCTTGAGAACAAATTCAGTAAGTTTCCTTTTTTTACTTTCTCTACTACGTATAGTAAGTAGGGGAAGTATTGCATTCCACCCAAAAATTCGATACCGAGATTTCACCGGAAATACATGTTTTGAGAATCACTGAATCCAAAAAAAGCATTTTTGGAAACATGTCCGTGTGTGTGTCTGTCTGTGTGTCTGTGTGTCTGTGTGTCTGTGTGTCTGTGTGTCTGTGAACAGCATAACTCAAAAACGAACAGTCGGATAAACACCAAACTTGGTATTTAGGTTCAGTATCTTCCAGAGATGCGACACGAAGGTTTTCAAGAAAATCCCCCCACCCCAGACTACCCTTTACATGGAGCATTTTTCGAAAATTTTAATTTTCTCAAAAACGGCTCTAACGATTTTGATTAAAATATCATATGTTTAAGATATTGTCATGACAAATAAAATGTATATCTCGAATTTTCTGGGAATGTCTCCAAAAATATTCTTCATTGTGAACGACTTTTGCATAACTGGTAAACCATAAGAGATAGACAAAATTTTACTACACAAAAAATGTAGATCGCGTTAAAATACACAACTTATGTCATATACGTTTCTTTTGTTGAGTGAACCGTTTTCGAGATATTGCTTGTTATTTCCTTAAATTTTCCAATACTTATACTTTTTCTCAAATTCGTTATTCATTTTTTTTATGTCCTGAACATGCAAAGAGAATGGAATTCGCCACATAGCAACCAGCGTTAAAATATTTCGACTATCGCTTAAAAGCTACCATATTCCCCTTGCATCTACAAGAAAATTACCAATAAGATTGACATCTCGATATCTCGATTAACATGAAACATATGGAGAATAGGCGTTTGTAAAATTAGATTGTACAAGAGTAGAGAAAGTCATGTGAGTGTAACACATCAGATTTTTTACTTTCTCTACTACGTATAGTAAGTAGGGGAAGTATTGCATTCCACCCAAAAATTCGATACCGAGATTTCACCGGAAATACATGTTTTGAGAATCACTGAATCCAAAAAAAGCATTTTTGGAAACATGTCCGTGTGTGTGTCTGTCTGTGTGTCTGTGTGTCTGTGTGTCTGTGTGTCTGTGTGTCTGTCTGTCTGTCTGTGTGTCTGTGAACAGCATAACTCAAAAACGAACAGTCGGATAAACACCAAACTTGGTATTTAGGTTCAGTATCTTCCAGAGATGCGACACGAAGGTTTTCAAGAAAATCCCCCCACCCCAGACTACCCTTTACATGGAACGTTTTTCGAAAATTTTAATTTTCTCAAAAACGGCTCTAACGATTTTGATTAAAATATCATATGTTTAAGATATTGTCATGATAAATAAAATGTATATCTCGAATTTTCTGGGAATGTCTCCAAAAATATTCTTCATTGTGAACGACTTTTGCATAACTGGTAAACCATAAGAGATAGACAAAATTTTACTACACAAAAAATGTAGATCGCGTTAAAATACACAACTTATGTCATATACGTTTCTTTTGTTGAGTGAACCGTTTTCGAGATATTGCTTGTTATTTCCTTAAATTTTCCAATACTTATACTTTTTCTCAAATTCGTTATTCATTTTTTTATGTCCTGAACATGCAAAGAGAATGGAATTCGCCACATAGCAACCAGCGTTAAAATATTTGACTATCGCTTAAAAGCTACCATATTCCCCTTGCATCTACAAGAAAATTACCAATAAGATTGACATCTCGATATCTCGATTAACATGAAGCATATGGAGAATAGGCGTTTGTAAAATTAGATTGTACAAGAGTAGAGAAAGTTATGTGAGTGTAACACATCAGATTTTTTTTTATGTCCTGGACATGCAAAGAGAATGGAATGCGCCACATAGCAACCAGCGTTAAAATATTTGACTATCGCTTAAAAGCTAGCATATTCCCCTTGCATCTACAAGAAAATTATCAATAAGATTGACATCTCGATATCTCGATTAACATGAAGCATATGGAGAATAAGCGTTTGTAAAATTAGATCGTACAAAAGTAGAGAAAGTCATGTGAGTGTAACACATCAGATTTTTTTATGTCCTGACATGCAAAGAGAATGGAATGTGCCACATAGCAACCAGCGTTAAAATATTTGACTATCGCTTAAAAGCTACCATATTCCCCTTGCATCTACAAGAAAATTACCAATAAGATTGACATCTCGATATCTCGATTAACATGAAGCATATGGAGAATAGGCGTTTGTAAAATTAGATTGTACAAGAGTAGAGAAAGTCATGTGAGTGTAACACATCAGATTTTTCTATTTAGGAAACATTTTCTCAGATTCTAGTTAACATGTAGGTGAACGTGAGACGTTCAATATTTATTTATGTTGTATTTGTGCAATTGTTGATGTTATTACTGCTAGATTTTATTAAGATTAAATATTGGCATAAAATATACATTATCGCAAAATTCGGAAAACATTTGAATTAATTTGAAACCTTTATATCGTATCTCGTGGAATAAAACACCTAAAAACAAACTGATAGCACCAGCATGAACATGTATTCTCCATACAAGTGTTGTGGAAAAAGTAATTCACGTATCTTGTATTACCTATGGTCTTACGTTATGAGAAGAGTAAATTTCCTATACGCTTAAAGCGATGTATTGTAAAAGATCTTAAAACCATTTTTTTCATTTCATCCAAGTAAAATTTATATGCAATGAAAAAAAAAAGGCTTATGCGTTACATTCAAATGACTATCTATCCACTATCCTTTATTTTTATAAAACGTCTACAAATTATTTTTGCAAAAGTTTATTTTTCTATCTACTTCTTGTTAATTGAGAAAAAGGCATCTGTAGGTATAAAGGGAATACAGGAAGCTGAAGTGATAGTCAGATTTTTATATTATGCTGGTATTGAAATTTCATACTCTCTCCATGACATCGCGAGAAACAACTTCAAAAAATCCAAACCAATAGCAACATATATCTCGGAAATGGCTAGTGCCACAAAATTATTTGAAATAAATTGTGTATTTTAAAGAGATCTACATTTTTGTATAGAAGATGTCTATTTCTTACGGTTACCATTTGTACCAAATTATACGTTTATTCCGAATGAAGAGGGCATCACAGGCTATTCCTAGAAAATTCAAGATATACAGTTCAGTCATGTAAGGATGTGACATTTTAATCAACATAATTAGAATCATTTTTAAGAATATAAGAACAAAAAATTTTCAATGTAAAGGGTAGTTTGGGGTGGGTAATTTTCTTTAATTTTTTTGTGTCCTATCCTTCGAAGATGCTGAATTTTATTTTTAATGCGAACTTTGATATTTTTATCGAACATTTCCTTTTTGTACTATTCTGTTCACAGACAGACACACGCGCGCGCGCGTGCGTGCGTACGTATACATGAGCCTTTTTTCTAATTTTTACTTTCTCTCCACGCACATAGTAGGTAGAGAAGGTATTGCATCCAAACCAAAAATTATTCGTTACCGAGATTTCGCCAGAAATATATGCTTTGAGGCCCCTTGAATCCCCCCAAAAACATTTTTAGAAAAAAAGTCCGCGCGTGCATGTGTGTGTTTATGTGTGCGCTTGAACAGCATAATTCAAAAACGAAAAGTCGAATAAATACTAAACTTGTTATTTAGGTTCAGTACTTTTCAAAGATGCGACACGAAGATTTTCAAGAGTATCCCTCAACCCTTTACATGGTACATTTTTCGAAATTTTTTATTTTCTAACAATGGCCCTATCGATTTTGATTAAAATACCATATATTAAAGATATTTACATGAAAAATGAGGCAGTATTTTTAACACTTAATATCAGTCTAATTATAGAACATTAAAAAAAATAACAGCCCGCCTTAAAGCAATATGTGTTTAATATAATGTATAAAAGTATGTAACAGTCATTGTATTATGTTTATATTATTATGTACCTGTATAATAGTGTTATGTGAATGTATTACGTAATTTAACAATGTAGGAACCGTGAGAATAGAAGCCGAAAGTTACTAACAATGAGGTAACCTTGAGACAACAGAATTAGAAAGTTTAATAATGCTACTAATACTTCTTGGAACAATAGTGTAATATTTAAAACAGTTTATAAATAGCCAATCAAAAACTAGAAAAGCCTTGAGTTAAATAAAAGTATTCTATTGGAGTAGAATTAGCCAATCAGAGACTTGAAATAGAGTAAATGTACGAATTTAGGTGGTAGACGCCAGACGCTACAAGACAGCGTTCCCGAGCAGTTCGATTTTATACGTATTCAGTGAGACATGAAAATTCATTACGGCGAGAATAAAATAAAGTTTACGTGTTTAAAAGTGCAATTAATAAAATAATCTCACAGCTCTATAGTAGGATATATCAGTAAAGTGTTATTTAATCGTATGAAGGAATAATAAAAGGAGTGGAATACAAATTATAATTTGTGTAAGCCTTGTTCTTTAGCCGCACTACCCCTGCTAAGAGATATGTACGTGTTTCTGCAAATTACTACTGACGCAGCCGAGGCGTACATATATAATATTTAAATAAACATTAAAATACAAAGTTGATTTTTAAAAGTTGGGCGAAGGCCACCGGAAAGTTTGTACCCTACGTGGGGCGAACACTTCTAGAAACATATCTCCCGCAATACGTGGTGCAACAACTACAGCAATTAAACCCTCTCAAAAATAAAATGTATATTTTGAAATTTCTGGGAATAGCCTGTGAAGTCCTCTTTATTAGCGAGGAATTTTCTATAATCTTGTATAACTGGTAAACGTTAAGAGATAGAAAAAACGTACTACACAAAAAATGCAGATCTCTTTAAAACAGCCAATTTGTTTGAAGTAACTTTTTTGTAGCATTAGCTATTTCTGAGATATCCGTTATTAATGGTTCGATTTGTTCAATTGCATGGAAACAGTATGGAATTTTGTCAGCGTATAGCGTCCATTTCTTAAATATTTGACTATCGCTGTTCGCTTTGTAGGTATAACGAAATGTGTAAAGTAGCTATTTCTGCAAATGTTTATCTGGATTAAAATGAAGTAGATAGGAAAATAAACTGTATACCTTCTAATAAACGATAGAAGGTAGAGAAAGCCATGTGAATTTAACACATCAGAAAGCTTTTATTCGGGAACCTGAAAATGTGTATTTTCAATGAAAATAATTTTTTGTTACTTTATTACTTGTAATACTTCCCCTACTTACTATTGGTACGTGCTAGAGGATGTAAAAATGGAAGGAAAACATTATGGTACACACACAGCTTTTAAAAGCTAGTTTTTGGATTCTGAGTAGCCCGTTACATGCGTTAGTATCAATTATTCATTCCAAATTTACATAAAAGAATTCGGCTACGGTTTTACTTCATTTTTAGTCTAGGTATAGTTGTGGACGGAAATGCCTAACTGAAAGAGTCCCTTTATGTGCCGACCGTATGTTGGAAGGTTTAACTTGCCAGCTAAGTTTAAATGTCATGGGATTACCGTCTTACTTCCTTACTGAAGAAAATCGCCTTTTCAAGTTAGCTCTCCCCGGGCAATTGAACTGTCCCAGATGAGAATCGATTCGGCGACTCTATACCATCAATAATTGAAGTCTGCCAACCTTACTCCGAATGGAGACATTTCTGAGTTAGGAACGCAATATGTGAGACGTATAAAAGGGAATATCTTAGAAATACTTACTATTTTAAAAGAAGTTGTGAAGTTTGGTTAACTTTTATGGTTTTTCAGTTGCAGATATAGAATTTAGCAAGTAGGTACTAATTATAAGAGAATTACAGAGACATCATATAGGACAATCAAGATTATCTGGTTTACTCGACGTTGCACGGGTGGCTTTTTAAACCACGTGTGGCGATTTAATGAATATCATTTACCTCATTCGATATTCTTTATGAAATTATTGTAAAATATCTAGAAGAGCTTTACGGTGAATCTCCTCCCTTACCCGTTATAACTGCAATTTCGTAAAGCTTCGTGATGATCTAATAACGGACGAAAAATCCCCTGATATTTACGGAAATTGCTATGAACAGGAGCGGCTAGTAAGTTTATATTTAGGGTGTTCTCAAAAACAGATGACCCTAAAAATGTGAAATACGAGGGCTGTCCCAGAAGTACCAGACCTAACAAAGAAAACACAAAAAAATTGGGAAAAAACATCTTTATTTCTCCTTTCAGCTCGATACACCTTTCCCAGCGATGTTTAATAGCTTGGATACCCTGTTTATAGTGAGAACCGTCGAGTTCTGCAAAATAGCAATCAACTGCAAACTCCACCTCTTCATTGTTGGCAAATATTTTACCACCAAGCTATTTCTTCAACTTTGGAAACAGAAAATAATCAGAGGGGGCTAAGTCTGGCGAATAGGGTGCATGAGGAAGCAATTCGTACTTTAACTCATTGATTTTGACCATGGCGATAATGGATATGTGAAATGGTGCATTGTCTTGATGAAACAGAACTTTATCTTTCGCTAAATGCGGCCGTTTTTGCTTGATTTAATCATTCAATGTTGCAATAAGTTTACGTAATACTCGTCATTTATTGCTTTTCCTTTTTGAAGATAATCAATGAAAATTATCCCAAGCGTATCCCCAAAACAACTGACTCCATAACCTTGCCTGTATATGAAACTGTCTTCGCCTTCTTTGGAGCCGATTCTCCTCTTTCAATCCGCTGTCTTGACTGTTGCTTTGTCTCAGGTGTGAAGTGATGGACCCATGTTTCATCCATGGTTATGAATCGATGCAAAAACTCGGCTTTATTGCAGCGAAACGTCGCCAATCACTCGACTAAAACATCCTCACGACGCTGCTTTTGTTACATTGTGAGTAAACGCTGCACCCATCTTGCGCACAGCTTTCTCATGTCTAAATTTTCAGTTAGTGTGCGATATACAGCACTTTTTGAAATGCCTACGATGTCTGCTGGCTCGCGCGCTTTCAGTCGACGGTCATCCAATACCATTTTGTGGATTTTCCTCACATTTTCTGGCGTGGTCACCTCATTAGGTCGACCACTGTGATGTTCATCTTGGCAGCTCGTACGGCCTCGCTTAAACTCTGCCACCCAATACTTTACTGTTATAACCGAAGGAGCAGACTCCCCCAGAGTAGAATCTAGCTCAGCTTTAATATTAGTTGGACTAAGACCTTTCAAATGAAAGTATTGTATCTCATAACGATGGCCAGTTTTATCCATGTTTACAAATTCGTGAGAGAGTTCACTATTAATGGCTGCCAAACAATTACTAAACAACGTAGCATCGTCAAACTTCAAACTTAAGCTTTATAAGGGTGGTACTCTCTACCATAGTCATTTGTTTGAAACAACAACCGCTATATATACGTCAGGTCGGGTAGTTCTTGGACTGCCCTCGTAGCATCTGCTGCATAACAGTTAGGATTATGAACAAATTTATATAACTGCAGCCGCTCCCATTAACAACAATAAGGATAACGATGATAATAATAATAACAATGTATAAGTTGTCTGACGAAAGAAAGAGTTATTTTGTGGATGTTTGTTGTGTACATAATTAAGAATGCGCTTTAGAGCAAAAATGTGTAAATTAAATTGTAGTTGAGAGTATGGATGGTCTGAAATAATCGGGAAAAGTTTCCTCGTTTGTGCACGCAACCTACTTTGGCTGTAGTGCCATCATCTAGTGGCATTAACGTAAAATTGTAATGATAATATGGAAACAGTGCACGCCTTCAAATGTGCACGACCTACATGTATTTGGCAACGATTTATATACATTTTCTAATTTAACTCGTTGGTATTTGTCCCATAAGGTAATTGCGTCATACTAGTTGCACATGAGGCCTTTGGATACGTGCACAAGTCAAGAAGTGCTACCGACCCTGTCGTCACATTTCATCGAGTTTGGAGGAGTAGCGCGGTGGATTTAAACGCCGTAAATTTTAAATTACCGACTATATGTTACGTTTAACAGCATTTAAAGAAAAAATAACCAATAAATCCTTGAGTTGTCAAAAGTTAAGGTATTCACGTGCTCTTGCGGTCTTATACAGCAGCCGCCACTGGATTTGAAACATCGACGGATGCTTTATTTCCGATTTCTTAAGCTTACCTCAGTCTTCCATGTGCTGGAAATTTTCTATAGCCTATAAGTATTATTTTAGCGGTGATACAATTAAGGGAATGGTTGAGCAATTTTGGTTAATTATAATGAATGAAGTTTTAAACCTTTGTACCTTCTCTTTACTCCCGTAGACGGCGCAAATAATAACTCGAAGACTCCGCGGTTTTCACATAATATAAAAACCCCCGAACATCAATATTCAACGAAATAGGGGCGAAACTGATGAATATGAAAATCCCAACTCCAAAACGACAGCTAAAGCACTTGGAAAATGACTGTCTGTAACCGTCGACGAAAATAATCCTCTCAGTTGTTAGCTATAAATATCAGTTGAGGTTTTCTGATATTATGTTGGACGCAATTTTCTCTCTTGGTTTTAAATAAGGCAATGAACCTATTTACAACATACAGAGGAAGTACAGCTAAAATTCTTACTTAGAGGTTATTAAAGGTTTTGATATACGTTTGTAGCAGAATAAAATTCACCCAATGTTTTAATGTCACATCCTGCACACATCTGCACTATGTGAATAAAAGGCCTACTAAGGAAGTAAATATCGTATACAAATATCATACCATTATAAGTAGAACTAGATTGTTTTTTGTTTTGGTGTGTTTTCTATTTTCTTTGTTGCTAAATTTTAGGATTAAATATTCGCATCTTTTGTGCTGTTAGGGTACTTTACCTCGTACCTAGGAATTGGATGTATTGCATTCCCCCAAAAATTCGATATCAAGAGATTTCAACGGGAATACATGTTGTGAGGCCGCCTGAATCTTAAAAAAGATCCTTTTAGTGTGTGTGTGTGTGTGTGTGTGTGTGTGTGTTTGTGAACAGTAAAAACGGAAACTCGGATAAATACCAAACTTGTTATTTAAATTCAGTATCTGCCATAGATACGACAAGAAGATTTTCAAGAAAATCCCCCCACCTCAAACTATAATTTGTTTATATTTCTAAAAAGTTGCTCCAAAGAATTTGCTTAAAATACCACATATGTATATTTACAAGTGAAATAAAATCTATTTATTGAATTTTCTGAGAATAGTCTGTGAAGTCCTCAGAACAGTTCGTGACTGAAGGAAACGAGCGAGAAAAGCGGTTTACATTATTAAACTTCTGGTTTAAAACTACGATCAGTCTTCGTCTTAGAGATCCACTCAAAGGATCCATAGGGGCGTTATCTGTGACCTCGAATGGTTCACAGATGAGAAGAATGCTACACCATGGTAAGGACCAGAGCGAATACATCCTGTCACATTAACCGTTTTCTACTTCATACCGCGTTGTCATCCGTAGCGAAATACCACTCAGCGAAACGTGATCAAGAGGAGTTTGTCTGCTGGCGTTGACAGTTTGTTTACTACTGTGTAAATGCAGCTCTCGCGGTGCTCCAGCTTATTGGTTGACAATCGTGACTGTGTGTGTACGTTTTTGCATAAAAAGAGTAAGAAATGTTGGCCCAGCGCATATCTATTCCTGGTATTCTAATCATATGGGGACTGTAGAATGGCAGGTTACTGTGAATACGATCCTGGGTAACACTATGTGTTTGGGGACTGGCAGAAACTTTCATAAGTGCAGTGAAATGCTTGGGGGCTATTTAAAGAACTTGTTAACATCACTCAGAATAATCATTAAACAATAATTGGAGCAAAATATCAGTATAGGTTTTTTACGGTAACTTTCATACAAAATGCTTATGATCATGCGACATGCGGTTGCGCAAACACATTGCAATATTGCAAGCTCTAATCCACCAATTTAAATTGTAAAGAGAAGTTTTGCACCGGCAGTGTGCCGAAGGCGGAAAGCCGTTATAAAAGCTGTCTCTTATGAAAGGTAGAGTATGCTGATGAGATAGAGGGTTTTTGTTGTTGACAGTGAGCGGCTGCTTCTAGGACTCCGTGCGAAAACAAAGGTTCTGTGCAAACAGCAACTGGTGAGGGTGGAATGTGATAAGACAAAGAAAGCATAGTAGGCTTAGACTCTTCTGCTCATGCGCACGAGCCAGAATGACTCTTCAGTCATTTCGATGGGCAAACACGCGTGTCCCTCCTGAACTTCCGTACTGGAAAATTTTATGTCTGTGTAAACTTTCAAACCGAGCGCCGCGCAATCCCCAGTTGCCCTCATAGTATTTTTCTCATAAAAATTCGTATATCAGAGTAATGTAGAATAAATGAAAGTTTCAAAATTCAAAATAGTACTACAGCAACTGATTTTAACAAAAGCTGCGGGTGACTGCACATAACAAGAATGTAAATTGAAATATAAAGAAAATATCGTGTTAAGGAAGTTGCGATTTCAAATGCAAAATTTTATATTAAAAAAGTTTACACAATTATGTCACTAAATTAAGACTTCCACTCATATTCATTTACACGAAAACTTAAAACCATGTGCAGGAAACTCTCAAGAAGAAAGAACATCGGTAGGATGCATTAATGCTTTATTTAAATATTCGTCGAAAAGTAATCACATAAGAAAAACTAACAGGAAACATATGCCATATAATCTTAGATAATAACAAAGCTTTTAGCAGTGAGAACAGTGAATATAGTTCTTTGTATTATTGGGGCGTATCTTTTAAATAACTTATCAAGAGGTATAAAAACAAAATAGGAAATTATTTCTAAAGGCAATTAAAGATATCATTGAAAACTGGATGGTTTTGTAGTCATTCATGTGCAGGCATAGTAAAGCCAGGACGGAAGGAAATAAAGTTGAACTGTTGCTAGGTAAAGGTAAAGGTGCGTATCACGGAGGGGCTCCCGGAACGGGGCAGAGCATCGCAAGTAGGCCAGTCGGCCCTTTTTGCTTCCAACGTGACTCCTGGGAGAGGAGGATGAGGGGAGAGACCCGAAGGGCGACCAGATCCGGATGCCGACGGACGCAAGCATGAACGGGGTCCCTAACGTTTCCAGATAGAACGCATGTGCTGCCGCACACGAGTCACCAACCTCCGGGGTCCCCCGGAGCGGAGCCCCACGCTGAGGAGAAACCTAGCTGAGCGGCACCGCAGCGTCGCCAGGGAAGGAATGTTTACAGAGCGCAAGCCACCGCCCAACCACAAGCCATCAACACCGTCGCCTGGTCCTACAACCCTGAAACAGATGACAAGGAAGATGATGGATACAGGAAAATGAGAGGAAGGAGAGTCGTGGTGGAAGATGAACTACCCCAGTATTCGCCTGGCAACCCGGGGAAACTATGAAAAATTCATGGGCCAAAATGGACTGTTTCCGGAATCGATCCTGGGACCTGCCGAATGCGGGCCACAGACCTAACCGCCTGAGCCATCCCACTCGGTAAGTGTTGCTAGACCATAGGAAGCGACGTTGCAGGTAGCAAACCACCCTCTATCCCTCGTACAATCTTTTGACTAGCGAAGCACAACCTAAGACTCTTATGAACTAATGGCGTCACATTTTCGTTCCACCCCACCTCCTTCGTTTTGTGTTAAGAAGCATTTCCTCTTCACTCACTCTGACAGCTGGACGCAATGGCACGTTCCAAGGTAACCAAACAGGGTTTAGATTGCCATGAGCACATGAATGCGTCATACCTCCGCGAACAATTTTGGGGATAAATTCGCCCTCCCCTGTTTCGCTTAAGCTTGGGCATCGCTGCGTTCGACGTTTGCAGGCAGCAATCAGACCGGTTTTTACTTGCCTGCCAATGACTCTTGGCCGTTGTTTACGTTCCTTGTAGTGATAATAGTTTGAGTGTTGATAACTTGAAGCCAGCTGCTTAAGAATTCCTACGCCTGATTGGTAGAATTCATATTATTTCAGTGTAAATTTTAATATATAATAAATTAAGTGTCAGAAAACGTATAATAATAATAATAATAATAATAATAATAATAATAATAATCCTGAACACGTTTTCTTCGCAGATCATCAAATAATGTTTAATAGAAAGGACTACTTAGAAATAGCTGCTTATAGCCAAATGAGCTTACATCTAATTTCAATATGAAAATTTCGGAAACAAAATCAAAAGTAATTGCTTTAGAGGAAAAACCACATAAGTTGTGTTAAATGACAAATTAATAGAACATATAAACAATTTTAAATATTTAGGTTTTTATATTATATCACCAAAAGGACGAAACAGGTAAACTTGCAACTTTTATAGAATCTGTGGAATAAGAATAGGTAACACGAAGGAACAAAATGTTATAAACAAATAGCGGTTGCCCCAGTGATGTACGAAATCGAAAACTGGACAGCAAATATATCGGATAAATGCAAGATAGAGACAGCAGAAATGAAGTGCCTAAGTTCAGCTTTAATGGATAAAGAAACTATAGATTCCATAAGAAGGGACCTACATATTTTTTTTTATTTATTTGAAAAGATACAAAATTCACCAACACATTGGTGTGAATACTTGCCCTTGAGAGAATAAGAACCCAGATTCAGAGGAAACGTTAGCCCTGCAACGGCCAGACGGAAGGATTCACCAATTTCTTGGTGTGGAAACAGGCTTAAGGCCTAATACCGTGAAGTGCATGAAGAAGGAAAATAAGAAGATGATGATTATACTTGTAGTAGTATTAATACTAATATTATTAGTAATAATAATAATTTTTATTTATGGGTTAAATGAGTAAAGTATTTTGTGCTTCCGCGTAGAAACCTCTTAACGGTCCCGTATATGGAAATCATTGATGTAGAGTATGGAGCAACGATTCGTGAAGCTTTGTTTCGAAGGGCTCAGGTATACAGAAATGAAATCAATCTTGGAATAACAAGAAATACGTGTGTGTCACTAAGGGCTCCCGTATTCTTTTAAGCGTGTAAGCGTCAGGTCTCAACTGCAAACTTGATCATCGTCGTTGTCGTCATCATCATGGATTAAGCCTAAGAGTTTGTTTCATCCCCAAAGAATCGCTCTTTTTAAATTCACTTTATAAACCCGTAGCGAAAAAGTTTCTAGTATTTTAGATTTTAGATAAATAAGTGATATTAACTTGTAGAATGGCTACCCTACCTCTAAAAAATCGCATTTATGTATGTGTGTACATGATATGCTTTATTTTTATTTATTTTCATTGTATTAGGTACTACAAATAAAATTCATGATACAAATGAAATAATGATGTAAGCCTAAACCTAGACACAAGTTTTACAAGTTAGTATACATTCTTATATTTATTATCTCTACACTGAGTTGCTGGAACCCTGGGACCCAAAAGTTTCAAACCCTGAAGTTGCCGAGCTATTGGACCCTGCTTATAGCTTATCTAACACGAACTATAATTTAAATTTTTTCTTCGCCTTGTTTGCTAATTTTCCTGTCATTTGGCTCTTCCTTTGCCCCATAAATTTCCTATTTCCTTATACCTTTTTTTAGATTTACATTCATAAGCATTTTCTTTTAAATTTCTTTTGTTAAATTTGGCCAATCCTGTCTCTGAGCATCTTAGTTTTCCTCTCATTCTAAAATTATGTACCAATTATTATTATCCTTCAAATTACATAATAGAAATTTCTCTAAACCACTTCCTATTCTCAGACCTTTCAATTTTGCCACCCCTGTTCTAACCCATGCAAAGCGTTCTCTTGCTGCTTGTCACATTCATCAACATAATTTTCCCTGCTCCAAACCACTTTTATTTATCTGTATTTTTCCAATGAACTTCTCAAATTGAAACTTGCAAATATTTTTTCTTTCAATATCTTCCAGTCTTAACCCGATCCCTTTCCAGAAACCATTTTGTAACAATTCCCTCTCCACATATCCCCAAAACCAATTTTCATTATATGTAGTTTCCTTTATCTTACTGAGCCAACTATCTTTTTGATTAAGCTTTACTCACACACTGAGTAAAAGATTATGTTCATCTAGATTTATGATAATAATCCAATATTTCAACACTGCTTCCAATTTACCTCTACTTCCATTTCTTCTAGTTCTGCTTGTGCCACGCCATTGGGTGAAGCTCTTGGCAAGCTTATTTACAAAAACTTCTACGGATCATATCCACATTCGTCCTCTCTCTCTCCAAACCCAAAATCTCCACTCCATATAGCATTTTTGCCTCGACCTTTGCTATATAAACTCCCTCTTAACTATTTTATTTGCATCCCTGGTAATTTCTCCATACAAGCTTTAATAGGTAGCTTTTAATGCAAGTTTTCCTTTAGTTGAACATTATCTTTTGCTCACTCCCTTGCTACTTAATGTTACTCCTAGATAATCAAATTTATTGACTACCTCAACTTCTCCTCCTTGCCAATGCCATTTCTCATCTTTCGTTAACTTGTTACCATTATTAAATACTATAATTTTTGTTTTACCCTACATTAGTTCTTACATTCCATTTCTTACAAAAATTATCTACTATTGCTTAAATGGGATGTTTTTATAAGAACGGCTGATTAATAGAGCATAGTTGGATTCCACCTAGACAATAGGCTATTGGTACTTGTTTCTCCGAAAAGAAGGATTCATTATGGAGCACGTAATAAAACAAAAGCTGATATATTAAATTCACATAACTTTTTCTAAGCACTATCCTTTCTAGCCATTATATCTTCTATAAACTGTTCTTAAAAAGCTTATTTCTCTATGTACTTCAAGTTAATCGAGATCAAAATTTGCAGAAGTGGTTTCATTACACATTTCCTGGTAGGTACAGGGGGGATGGGGAGGTGAAGTGATAATCAGATCTTTAAAATGCGGGCCGTTATATGCTGCCTTTCAAATTCCATATCACGAGAAACAAAAGAATAAATTAGCACTTCAGAAAATATGAAGTATTGAAACATTCAAACCAATAGCAACGAATGTCTCGAAAATGATTAATGCTACAAAAAATGTATTTGGTGTTAATTGTGTATTTTAACGACATCCACATTTCTTTTTCGCGTACTAAAATGTTAGCCACCGCTAATGATTTATCAGTTGCACAAACTTAGTTCAGAATGAAGAAGATTACATAGGCTGCTTCCAGAAAATGCAAGATAAAAGTATTTTTATTATCATGAAAGATCTTAAACATATGAAAGTACAATCGAATTTGTTAGAGCCATTTTTTGAAAAGGGTAGTTTGAGTTGCGAGGATTTTTCTTGAAAATGTTCATCTCGCATTTTGGGAGATGCCGAATATAAATGTCAACACACACACACACATAAAATTTAATCTTTTTCTGAATATAATTTTGGGCGACCTCAACACTGAAATCTCCATAGAATTGTTTAATGGAATACAATAGTCTACCTCATAATTAGGTGGTAGATAAAGTAAAAATAGAAATATCTTACTCATTATGATTGACAGAAGTATTAATAACTGTGATGTAATCATTATATAATATAGTGAGTCGCTACGTTTTTAATTCACATCACATCTGCGCTGGAGTCGTCTTTCAGCTGAAGATGGGAGAAAGACTTTTCTCGAAAGCGCTACTTAGTAAAAATCAAGCGCAGATGTGATGTGAATTAAAAACGTAGCAACTCACCATAGTATATAATCTTACTCATTATCGAGTTTTGAAAAAAATTTACATAACAATAGTTTTTTAAACAAAATTTATTCTCTTTTACCATTTTCTAATTAGCAGGAGAAAAGAAAACGAATACTCACTTATGTTTTAATTTTTGCTAACACTTCAGAAGTAACAATTTTATTTTCGGTTTTGCATAGAGGGGGGAATAGGTAGAGAGAAGGATGAGCGAAGGCGAGAGAGGGAGGATTCATTCAAATTATAAAGTTTACAGCAATATTCGGTAACTTTTTTACACTGTAAACGCCCCTGGGATTATTGCGGAACAATTGTGTATATTGTTATACCTATAATATAAAATGTGTTTAAAAGCATAACATTTAATGGAAATATCAATCGCTACATTAAAAATTATTTGGTCATTCATTTCATTATATATATATTCATTGACTGATATCATGGTTAAAGGATGTTAAAGCCACAAAATAATAATAATAATAATAATAATAATAATAATAATAATAATAATAATAATTAGCTTTTATGCCAAGTTACAACCGAAAGAAACTTCAGTCAATGTACTAAGCATAATGTACCTACTTACAAAATATAAATGGAAAAGAAATTAAACTGCTTCGCAAAGAGTACCTATTTTATCTAGAGCAAAATAAAAATAAAAGTTAACAAATAAGAAAAAGAAAAAAGAAAGAAACTAAACAAATATATGTGTACACTTCTGAAATTCCTGAAGCACATTACAGCGTTACTTGTGTTAAAAAACAGTCAAACTGGCCAAGCTTGGACACATACTCAATGGAAGTACGTGTACTAAGAGATAAGGTGTTTATGTAAATTTTCTTTAAATATATGTAGTGCTTGAGCACTTGTGTTGTGTGTGTGTGTGTGTGTGTGTGTGTGTGTGTGTGTGTGTGTGTGTGTTTGCGTGTGTGATTCAGAGTGTTTTTAAATTTTATATGTATGCACATAATGTGGTGATTATAAACATAGTTGTTTCTGGTCGATTCTGCAACTCACGTATACAGACCAGATATTTTTCTAGAGAGCATGTGTGGTCTTATGACCCATGCGACTGTGTTATGCAATTAATGTAATACTAAGTACTTAATAAATACCATTACTACTACTACTACTACTACTACTGCTGCTGCTACTACTACTACTACTACTACTACTACTACTACTACTACTACTACTACTACTATTACTACTTGTGTTAAAAAAGAATGAAGTTTTAAAAGTTTAAAAATTCACTCATTTGTCCCCATAAAATAAAATAACAATGAAAATAAATACAAATCTGTGCATCAAAACTGGATGGTTTAATTATACGGGCAGATACCGCAGGCGATACATGTCTGTAGTGTTTACGTGTGTGTGTGTGCGCCACGCAGGCTCGTCCAACAGCCGGTATTGATCTCCAAACTCCAGCAAGGGGGAAAGAGGGAATTTCCTTGAAAGAGCCCGTGGGACCCCCTCTCGTTACCTCGTTACGTCACGGCTGTAGCAGTGGAATAATTTGCTAAAGACGTACCACACGTGTCATGCATACCTAACTTGTTATTCTCAGTAATAATGACGCTTTGAATACACCTTGGAGGTCCTATATTGAAACAAGAGATGTACGCATATCATCGAATTTCAGTTGCGTTCGTTTTGTAGTAAAATAATGTAGTATATTGGTAAAATTTATTGCTATGGATAGTTTTAGACATAATCCTGTAAATCGTTAGGAAGTTCTCTAAATAAACTACTCTTGGGATATAGGTATCTATTCCAACAAGATTTCAAATGAAAGCACAAATTCTTTTCAAATTCAAATGTTTAATGCGTCCGTAACATTTCATCAAAATAACGTATGCAAAACCTTTGTGTGAGCAATAACTCGTAGGAAATGCCCCTGCAGTTTGGTGTTTAGATGTTAGCTTCCAATTCCAGAAGTCACGAGTTCGATTCCCGGCTGGAGGATGGGAATTTTCCTTTAGCCAGGATTGTTCTCCATCCTCACTAGAGTCTGGAACCATGAGTGAGAGTAAATGTGTGTAAGTGTGTGAATTTAAAGTTTATAAAGAAAACCTAGACAAAGCCAAAAACAGTAAAACGAGTGAATATCATTGCCAATGAGCAATTGTTCCAAAGGCAAAGCCTTCTTTATGACCTTAGATGTTAAAGGCGGCATATAAATGGAACAAAAAGAAATAATTCGTAAGTTTTTTTATGCTCAAGGAGAAGTAGGACCGATAGGGAAGGAACGACGTCAATACAGTTCCAAAGTACCGAACGAAACTAAATGCCAACCACGATGCATTTGAGACCTATTTTTATATGCCAATAAATATATTCAAATGGAATTTTGAATCTAAGATTTGAGAATGAAGGGTTACTCTCGCTTTTTATACTTGAGGGTGATATGTCTCTGATAGTTTGAAGCAATCTGACTGGAAATACGTTCCAACAAACGCCTGATCCAGTCAGAGACCGGTAGAATTAGTACTATGGCTTTGTCCAGTTTTACAATTGTCAATTTCTCAGTTCTCACTTTTACTGTTTTGGTTTTATGTAGTTTACCTTCACTGGGAATTCATTTCGCTATTATCACTTCACTAAGGTGAACTAGTTCAATTCTTCGCCAGTTCACTTCCTTAGTGACTCAGCCTCTTCACGCCTCCACAACCCGTCGCTCCGCAATAGCACTCGCTGCGCATCACAATTGTCACCAACTCGCTAGGAGAATTACTCTTGATGTCGCACCAGAAATGCAGTCGCTAACTCAACTCTCAGTCGACTCGCCTCGACACGCACTGATTCAGGAACTCTCGCACTCGACTTGTACCGACTGACTGCCGCGAGAGCGCTCGCTTATATAGGCATTGGAATATCCTACAGAAGGTTCTCGAACGTTCTAGAACTATTTCGACACAGTTTCTGAGGAGGGGGAGAGGAAGCTTCCAGAAAGTTCTAGTTATCTCCCCATAGCGCGTCCGGTGTTTACGCTGGCAAGCGGAGGTTATCTTGTTTACTCCGACCGCTCGGCGCTGACCACACGATAACTTTGGGCATAGCCGCTGCGTCACAGTACATATCTCAAGATACATACTTTCTGAATGTCGGCAAAGGATGTCAAATCAAGACATGCGCATTAGGAAATATACAGACCCGTGTATAATGGAATAAACCTTAAAACATTTGGCTGGTATAAGAGCAGTATTTATCGTTTGCTGATGTAGCTCATCTAAGACTGTAGCCTGGTTTCGAAGTTTCGAACCGTTTGACACTACAAATTTCGCATTCTAGAGTTACACTGCCGTGCTACCCATCAATTCGTGCCTTGACCTCCTCCCACCGTGCATCGCTAGATCAAAGTCATGTGGAGGCATTGGTCCTTTCGTCGAGCGCCGTTTACTCCATTGAAATATTTCGTGTAGTTTAAAAATTATAAGCGCAAAAAGCTCAACTAAAAGTCGGCGACTCAGTCGACTTTGGGACGACACTTTTAGAACTTAACAGATACTTCACATCAAAATATCACCGTAAGAGAAATTATGTATAGCCTGTTATTTTTCCAAGGAATGAAAGCAGGTTGTAAATAACTGTTGCAGCTGCAAGGCACAAATCTGATCACGTTAACTAGATCTGAAATCTGCTGTGTCTCATGCACACGGCTTTTACTACTCATCACACTGCACATAATCTTTATGTTATTGTATTCATATAAAAGTTATTCGTCTAATCACGTTACGTTACTCAGGATACTATTTTGACCAGGAATAATCTCAAATTAAGGCATATGGACTTGGTTGCATGCATAATACGGAAAACAAAATAAAATGTTCGCATGTCATAAGGCACTAATGGACTATGTAAGAAATGAAAAAGAACTGCTTTACGTATATGTAGGCCGCATGAAAACTTGACGTGGGAAAACTTAAGATCTTACAACGAATATTTCGAAAACGGCTAATGCTCCAGAAAAAAACATTTGGCATAAATTGTATATTTTAATGAGCTCTACACGAGTGGTCAGCGAGCAGACTTCTCACTCGAGGTCCAGAGTCGATTCCCGGGCGGGGTGGGAGTTTTTCTTTAATTGGGATTATTCCCTATCCTCTATAGACTCTGGAACTGCGGATGTGAGAGCGAATGTGCGTGTGAAAATAAGTTAAAACGATGAAAACCTACAGTACCTAACCTAAAGGTTCTTTTTCTTTTTAATGGACGCTCTTTATCTGCTATGGTTCTTAGCGTCCCATTCTATACTGGGCGTGAAAGACCGTAAACTTTGCTCAGAGGCCTCTTTATCAGGTATGGGATTCTTTTATGTGCAGCAAATCTACGACACGGGACCACCGGCTTCGCTTTCCTTACGAAGAAAACCATGCTAAGGTTTTTTACGCCCGAAAAAAATCCATCGCGTTCCGTCGGGTTTGAACCCGAGACTTCGGTAACTAAAGTCTAGCATGGTACCCCTAGACCACGAAGGACAACCTAAAGGTTCAAAGAGTAAAAGTATCATCAAATTTTTCATACAAAGCCAACGATATGACCATAGCAGTTGGGGGGGGCGATTAGCTCTACATTCGTGCATTTTGTCTATAGTTTAGCTAGAAGATAAACAAAACTATAAAAACTTGTCAGAATTAATACTTCCCGAAGGCTATTCGCAGAACATTCGGTATACGAGTATGCATTTTATTAGTCATGCAAATATCTTAAGCGTATGTATGGTATTTAATCAAACCAGGTGAAGCAATTTTTGAGAAAAAAAAATAACGAAACTTTTTCCTTGTGAGGGGTAATTGGGGTGGGGGGATTTTCTTTAAAATCGTTATCTCATCCTTGGAATATTCCGTACTTAAAATACCAAACTTGGTATTTATCCGACTTGTCATTTTTGAGTTATGCTTTTCGCACGCAAAACACACACACACACACACACACACACACACACACACACACACACATACACAAGCACACACACACGCGCGGAAATTTTATAAACATGCATTTTTCTGTATTCAGGAGGTCTCAAAATATACATTTCCGGTGAAATTTTAATATCGAATTTTTTGTTGTAATACAATACTACTTCCTGGTCCTATATGACCTACCAAAAGATGTTAAACTTCAACAAAAATAACTAAATAAATAAATAAATACTGTTTCTGCCTACTGTAAGTGGTAGCTAGAGAAAGAAAAATTCTGAATGTGGTACATTCAGAAGACTTTCTCTACCCCCTATCTTTATTAGTGGGTAACAAAGTATGCTTACTATAGCTTATTTTTCTGTGTACTACATTTTAATCCAAATAAACCTTTGCAGAACTAGCTACATTACACATTTCGTTATAGATACAAAGAGAACAGCGATAATCAAATGTTTAACAAATGGACGCTATATGCTGACCTTAAAATTCTATGCAATCGCGAGAAACAACTGAATGTTGAAAGGACTGTAAAAAATGACCAAGAAATGAACAATTCGAACCTTTGATAACGGATATCTCAGAACGACTTATGCAACAAAAAGAACTTATTTTAAATAAATTGTGTGTTGTAAAGAGATCTACATGCTTTGTGTCCCACGTTTTCGTCTATAGCTTAACGTTTACCAGTTATACAGGATTATACAAAATTCTTTCCAAATGAAGAGGACTTCATAGGTCATTCGCCGAAAATTGAAGATATGCATTTTATTTGTCATGTAAATATCGTTCATATATGGTATTTAATATTTAATCAAAATCGTTGAAGGTGTTTTTTTAGAAAATAAAAAAAGTCGAAGAATGTTCCAGTAAAGGGTAGTTTGGGGTGGGGGATTTGATTGAAAATCTTCGTTTCGTATCTTTAAAAGTTATTGAACCTAAATTCAAAGTTTAGTATTTATCCGACTTTTCTTTTTATGACTTATCTTATTCTCAGACACAGTGACACACAGACAGACACACACACATAGGCATGTTTCCAAAAAGGTCCTAAAAACATGTATTTCCAGTGAGATCTTGGTATCGAATTTTTGGTTACTATACGTAGTAGAGAAAGTAAAAATTAATGGTACTGCTCATTCAATTGTAATGAAATTTGAACAGAATGTCAGGAAAGCTTTTAGGCAACAATATGAACAATTGGAGGACTGTAGCTCATAAGCTGTGGAAAAACCCTGTTAGGTGCCCTAAGTATCCTGAAATGAAACACGATGTCCTGGTTAAAACGTTGTGAGGGAATAACTTGGCATGTGCAAGCAGGGACATGCTATTTGCTACATTGTATTGTTATATACTGAAATAACGAGAATCAAGAGATTAAGTAAGCGTTTTCTACACAGTGTTGATGCAATGAATGATTCTAACTGTGAAGAAAATCGTCTGAAATACGCCGCACAGCTGGGGACGTTCTAAACGAGTAAAGAGTAAAGAGGCAGTGCCAAGAATGTTGACATCTGAAACTTGAGTACTTCGCTTGAAGCTAATTTGGCTGCCTTCACACGCATTTAGTCCGTTTCCTGGTGGATGATTTCTAGGGTACATTAAAGCATAGACGACAACACTGTTGAAACATATGTCATTGCATCGAAGAACAAAGATGGGGCATGTCATCTCGTTGAGATCAGTAGCTGTAGAAACGATCTCTCTTAAAATGATTTTCTCAAAGTTGTGCGCTGATTTAACGATTCCTTAGTGCTATGCATGACTTAGGGCTCTATTTACAGGGAACAGTGAGGTGAAAATTTTGACAAAAGTAAACTTTTATCGCTTACCTGTGGTAGGCCGAGCAAGTGCTGTATTCCAACACAGATTCGATATCGAAATTTCACCGGCAATTCATCTCTGGAAGTCCCTTGAGCCAAACGATGAATTTTTACTTTCTCTACTACTTACCAATAGTAATTTTAGGAAACATTACATTCCACCCAAAATTTAATATCGACATTTCACCCGAGCTACGTGTTTTGAGGACCGGAATTAAAAAAAATATATGTATTTTTTAAAAACGACCCGTGTAATCGTGTCTTTTGTCTATCTGTCTCTTTTTCTCTTCGTGTGTGTTTGTGAACAACATAATTCAAAAACGAAATTTCGGTTAAGTACCGAACTTGGTTTTGAGTTCAGCTTCTTCTGAAAATGTGGCACGAAGGTTTTCAAGAAAGTACCCCCATCCCTAACTTCTCTTTAGATGAAAAAGTTTTCATTTCGTTCTATTTTTTTCAAAACTAGCTCTAACAACTTTGATTAAAATAGTAGATATACATTTACAGAATTTGTCTGGCTAATAAAATGTATATCTTGAATTTTCTGTTAATAGCCTGTGAAGTGCTATTAATTCTGAGCGATTTATGTGTAATTTTGTGACGGGTAACTATAAATAGACGGGTAACTATACGAAAAATGTAGATCTCGTTAAGACACACAATTTATTTATTTTATTGTTTGTGGTATTACCTATTTCTAAGATATTCGTTGTTACGGTTTGAATTTTCTAATACACATTTTTTGAAGTGCTAGCTCAATGTTATGTTGTTTCTTGCGGTATCATACAAAAAGTATGGAATATTAAAGCGACCAGCTTTAAAAAGATGTGAATTTCACTCCCGCTTCCCGTATCCCATTTGTACATGCAAATAAGTGTTGATCGAAACTATTTCTAGGTATAAGTTAGAAATATGCTTCTGTAAGAATAGTTTGTAGAAAAAATATAAAAATAAATGATAGTGGGTATGAATGTAAGTAACTTAAGAAACAGGTCTATGTGTTTTTGATGTAGAGCCAAACGAAAAACTCATTGTCCTATTGGTATGTTGTCATAGTAGCTCAATGGATAGAGCAACCACACAGAAAGTGGGAGAACCGTGTTCAAATCTCGGCTACGGCATCCAGTTTTTTCAGTAGTTCTACATAAAAAACAATTCCCTAGCCAGCAGGGTGTCAAAAAGTATAGTTAATTATACGTAATAATAAAACATAATCGCATTTGCCTCATAGTTGGCTTAACTATATGCGTACCCAGGAACAAAGTACTTGCGAATTGTAAGTCGCCATTGAAATTGCAACCTCTCTAAAGTGGTGGTCTACCTGAAAAAAACTTGTCAGTTCACGTTCACGTCGTCATACTAGCTCATTGGTTAGAGCAACCGCACCGAACGTGGGGGAAGCGTGTTTAAATCCTGGCTCTGACATAGAATTTTTTAGTTGGCTCTACATAAAAAAGAATCGTAGCCGGGCAGGTCGCCAAAAAAATATAATTCATTTCATTAATTATACATAATAATAAAACTTAATATGTCTATGTGTGTTTTTGTGTGTCAGTGTGCCTGTAAGATCATAACACAAAAACGAAAGGTGGTGGGATTAATACTAAACTTCGTATTTAAGTCAAACATTTTCAAGGTCAAGCATCACGATTTTCACGAAAATTCTTCGCCTCCTAATTACGCTTTACGTGGAAAACAGTCCTAACAACTTTGAATAGAAAATCAACATTTTGAGATATTGATAGGAAGAATAAGATGTGTATCTTGAATTTTCTGCAAATAAACTGTTAAATCCTCTTCATTCTGTTCGAATTTGTCTAATTTTGTATAACTGGGAAATCATAAGATGTATAAAAACTTACTACTACTACTACTACTACTACTACTACTACTACTACTACTACTACTACTACTACTACTACTACTACTACTACTATATCCTTAAAATACTCAGTTTCTGTAATTTTGTTCTCATAGCGTAAACTGTTTTCGAAATATTAGATATTGTATGTTTGCATTTTCTAAATCGTAAGTGCTTCATCTAACGGGAATGATTTAAAGTTTGCGCTTGTGTGTTTTTCTTTCCATTGCAAGAGCTCGCCACCAGGGTTAAAAACATTGTGAATTTCAGTATTAAAATTCACTAAAATGCACTAACAGAATTTAAATAAACCAGCAAAAAAGTTCGCCAGGGATGCATTTTGTCGCTTCCTGTTCAGTTATTCATAGGCGATATAGCATATGTGTTAATAGCAGAGGAAATGAATGGCCTGGAAGTAGACGATGTCTGCATTCCTGTACTTTTATATGAGGATGACATGGGAATTTTGTCAGTAACTATAGAAGGCTTACAGAAGGGTATTAACATGTTGAAAGAACATTGTAAGCAGTATGGTATGGTGATAAATATTAACAAAACAAAAATGCTGGCCTTAAAAATGGATTTGTATGACAGGGATGAAAAGTATTATTACAATGAGCAGGAAATACAAAATGTTAAACATTTTTCTTGTTTAGGAGTAATGTTTAATATGGGAGAAAATTGAATAAGCATCTCTCAGTCACTAATTATAAGGTACGAGGACAGTTACATGATCTATTACATCCCTGATGTGCATTTAGTTACATTAGAAAATATGTGTAAATCCATGGTAAGTCTATTTTGATACATGGAAGTGAAATATGGGGATGGCAAAGACTATGTAAATAAAACGCCTGTAGCATTTTGGAGAAGAGTTTCATGTAATTATAAAAAGGCACGCCCAATTCCGGGATACTGAGGAAGGTGAAATGTTATGAAGACAGTACATTGTAAAATAAGAGCAGTGAAATACTGGTTGAGGCTGATGCAGGGAGATAGCTTCACACTACACTCCAAATGTTACAAATACCTGGATAAATTCTCTCTGCTAAGCTTTGGGCAGCTGAGCTGGAAAGAGGCTTGAGGAGAATAGGCATGGAGTCAGTATGGCAAAGAAGTGAAATAAACAAACAAACAAAAAATGTAAAAAGAAGACTGATAGACATCAGTCGACAGGAAGCTGAATCGCATTGTAAAATTAAAGCTTCTCTAAGCCTAGTAAATGACATAAAATTGAATTGGGGTAAAGAGGTATATACTTGTCTTAGGAAGAAAGGAAAGATCAAGAATGGAGGTTTAGACTGTGAGACTGGAGGGCACAGAAAATGACGATCAGGAGAATCTGTCCATTTTGTGTTGGGAATGAAAACTACGAGGAAAAAAAATGATATACATATTGTGGCGGGATGTGCACATTGGGAGAACTAGAGAAAATTAAATTAACAGAGAAATTCTTAAGTGCAGCTAGAAGGAGATTGGCGTGTTGATATCTACTGATTGACCAGAGCAACTAGCAAATTATGGGTTATTTCCTGACTAAAATGTGTGAAGGCAGATCAAATTATTTATTATAATCAGAGACAATTTATCTAAGTTCTATTTTACTTTGATTCTTTTTTACTTTCTTTCTTCACACTTAACTTGTATCTTAAATATGCATGTATGGTCATTCATCCATGCACTAAGTTTTTGTACAATATCTTTAATAATTTGACACCAATAAAGATATCTTATCTATCCATCGTTCCATTCAAACCCATTCCATCGCATTCCATTCCATTTCACTCTATTCCATTCCACCCATCACCTAATGCTGTTTGTACATGTTGTATGTAACTAAAAGTTTAAAGATTAATTTGAGATCATCTGTAGGAAATGTTCGTGATAACTAACTTGGAGAAATATATAAATACTGTAAGAATTAAGATAAATATGTGAATTTATAATGGGTAGAGAAATTTCAGTGAGCGTATATTTTGATTTTAGCTTTAAAAAGTGTTTATTTTTGCTTTTGTCCTATAAGGAAACACATCATCAGCTTCTGTAATGTGGCATTTTTAAAGATCTTAATAATCATTTAAAGTCAGCGCACTGGGTATCTGCGTGTTGTAAAATGAAGCTGTGTTCGCATAAACTATCAACTTTAATCTTTAGAATCAAATTCAATCAATATCTGGAGAGATCACTGACAATCTTTTATCCGTCAGTCGAAGTTAATACAACGCAATTATTTGTTAGCTATCCGACGTGTTTTAAAATTTTACTAGTATTAGTAAAATATATGGATTGTTTCATTGGTGTGCAACGTTCATTAGTGTTAGCGGAACCCTCCACTACGCAATTCTGCGTTTTTGTGTTTCCGTACGGTGAAAGTTGTGTGTAAATTCAGCTTTATTTATTCTTTTGTGTATTCAACTTTTTATTTTTTTACTTTCCATACTACGTATAGTAAGTAGGGGAAGTATTATATTCCACACAAAAATTTGATAACGAGATTTCACCGGAAATATATCTATGTTTTGAGACCCCCTGAATCCAAAAAAAAAGCATTTTTGGAAACATGTCCGTGTGTGTGAACAGCATAACTCAGAAACGAACAGTCGGATAAAACTTGGTATTTAGGTTCAGTATCTTCCAGAAATGCGACACGAAGGTTTTCAAGAAAATCCCCCCACCCCAGATTACCCTTTACATGGAACATTTTTCGAAAATTTTAATTTTCTCAAAAATGGCTCTAACGATTTTGATTAAAATATCATATGTTTAAGATATTTTCATGACAAATAAAATGTATATCTTGTCTCCAAAAGTATTCTTCATTGTGAACGACTTTTGCATAACTGGTAAACCATAAGAGATAGACAAAATTTTACTGCACAAAAATGTAGATCGCGTTAAAATACACAATTTATGCCATATACATTTTTGTTGTTGAGTGAACCATTTTCGAGATATTACTTGTTATTCCCTTAAATTTTTCAATACTTATTTTCTCAAATGGGAATTCGTTATTCATTTTCTTTTGTCTTGGATATGCAAAGAGTATTAATCTGTGGCAAAGAGAATGGTGCTGCACCTAGCAACCAGCTATTAAGAGTAATGTCTACGCTTAAAGGCTTCTGTATTTCTATATTGCCCTTGTAGATATATATTCCCCTTACAACTATAAGAAAATTAGCAATAAGATAGAGTCTGCAAATGTTTATCTCGATTAACATGAAGTATATGGAGAATAAGCGTTTGTAAAAATTGAGTAGAGAAAGTCATGTGAGTGTAACACATCAGATTTTTATCACATCTGTGATGGCCCTCCAGTTGGAAGATACCGCCCAACTCATGGTTACTGTGCTTAATGTGGTATATAACGACGCCACTTGAGAAGAAATCTCCATTTCTCACATAATATACAGTGTCATCAGCTCAATATTATCTATCTCAACAGTCATCTCATACGTTGCAGCAAGCTTTTTCACACAGCTCTGCCTCTGGTACAACTACTGATACTCCTGTAAGCAAACTAATACTTCGGCCTGCTCGATTACAGTTATCACATCCATCGAATTCAATTGACGATAGTGAACAGGAAGATGATGACAGTGTGGTAGATTTTGTCAGCTCTAATCGCCAAAGTGTACGAGACCAACGTTCTCCGACCTTTCATTTCGGCAGTCAAAACAAACGGCTTTGTATAGCACCACCCACACAACAACTCAGTGGTTCACGATATGCATACTCTATTCCGACAACTAACCGTTTCCATCCACTATCTGATAACAATGATTGTGATCAGGAAACTTCTGATTCGGCTAACGCACCCAATGAGAAAATTCCACCCATTTGCATACGCAATGCACACAATTATCAGTTGTTTCTGCAGTACACAAAAAAGTGCGTTCTCTCTGATTTTCTCATAGAACTCCGTGGAGCCCTTATAAAAGTATATATTTCTGCATCAGCCGACTTTCGCTGTCTTACGGCCTACTAATATTTGTTTCTTAATGGTTGAATAAACCCTTAATCATGATTATACTGGTAGCTGCAGTCTTATGAAGAACAAGAGTCTATAAGACGTGTTTTATTCATACTGTAAAATAGATATTTTGTTAGTTCCATCCTTATTCGAGGGACGTCTTCCGTTTTCGTAGCTAATGAGAAGATGTCTTAAAGGAACACACATGTTTTAAGGAGGTCTCTAAAGCTTTAAATACGTTTTGGTTAACGAAACGTGAAAACCGTTGCTTAAAGAAGCTCCTTGCAACCAGCCAACAATGCATTATTTATTGAACGTCCTGGTGATTGAAGGCGGTATTTTATAGATTCCTAGCCTCATATTACCTGGTACTCCGTACTCCGCACCGGAGAGCATTTGGAGTGTTCACGTGATGGTTGTGGGAGTTGATTGCTTAAGCGCTGATGGGCACAGAATGCAGCAACAGTTTAGCGACCCAGGTCACGTCCAACTCTGACGACGACGTCGACGGGGGAGCGAAGTGGTGGCTCTGACATCATTAGCTGCAACATAACACCTGAAGCAGTGTACCCGTTCATAGCCTTTACGTCGGGACCAAAGTTTTCGGTCTTTACTGCATCATATCATGTCATTTCGGCAATCTTCCTAAAAGCTTTCAAGTTTTTCCGTTGTTTTTGTGGTTGATAAAAAGTCCTCTGTTGAAAATTGAAAACAGACAAAAAGTACACAGGCATGCTAGCTAAGGCAGCTTTTATTCACCTCTTAAATAGTTAGCTTGGAGTTTGTTTCTAAAGTGGTTCACAAAATTGAGCATACCGTAAATTGGTACAATTGCTATCTAAATTTAAATAAACCTTTACTGATATGTTATATCGTATCTTAAGAAGATTATTTATCATAGGTGATACTACAAGACTCGGTGCATGATATATTGTGTGGAGGAGGGAGAGAATGCAGCGGCCATGCCAGGAACCTTTGAATATCACAGGAGATATTAAGTTCATTAGTGCATAACACGAGAGTATTTATTTGATTAAATTCAAACTCTCGAGTGACCTTTATTATGACTATTTCATAAATAAAATCCATATAAATAATATCATTATTATTATTATAAAATGTGCACAATAAAAGTAGTCTCTGCTTACATACTCTTTATAACACAAATCACTACATTGCGTCGTATGTACCATTGGTATCAACTACTATGTTATGAAACAATGTCTAATCACAGGCTTCACTTGGAAATAAAAGGTAAACTGTTGAATTAGCAGAATAAAAATCCAAAACCTCTGAAAAAATAACATGGATTTAGAAAACAAACTAACTGAATTAATAGCGCTTGACCAACACTTAACGATACCATTTGCTTTGGAATCTCAATCGGAAACAAATGTCGGGGAGGTACAATTATCGACTGAAGATTATCTTTACCTCTGGAAGCGATTATTACCTTGTAACCAAGCCCCCTTAGTTAATATCCAACGTATTCTTAAATGCCAATCGTCCATGTCGTGTTCACGTCATACGATTTGACTAATCCAAGTTATTAAAATAAATATTAGTTTAACTACTCGTATAAACTATGACAATTTTATCTAAACATTTTCTTGTGAAAGGTATTAGTGTCCAAGTTTCGCCCAAATCGGCCAATAATTCAAATTTGTACCTAAGTGGTTGAAAAAATAGGGTAGCTCTCTTCGGAATTCTAAGGCATAAATCTTGTTCAGACCGTTCAAACACTTAATGTGCATGTCGGAGGCTGAAAATAAGGGATGGCTAGCCTTGGAAAACGATAATTAGATCGCCTATAATCCATCCAAGTCCTAAACCGTGTGCCCAAAATTGGTTAAATGATCCAAGTTTGTACATCCGTGGACAAAAAAATGAGTCATTCTCAGATTCCATGTGACGATCAGAGGGCTTCGTGTGTCTTAGTAATAGACGTGTTCACAACGCACAAGTAGGAACTTCAGAATGGTTTCTGCACTGTGAGCACAATGGTCACGTTATAATGGTGTTTCTTGGTGGTGATGCTTATAAGCTACTGAAAAGAGAGCACGGGAAAACGTTTCGTTGATCGAGAGGTTAAGACGGCACTGCTCGCGCTCATAAGCTTCTCGGTTCAAATCTCGCATTTGTTATTGTTGTTTTTATATTATTAATATTATGACTGGATGTGTAGAACATAATATTGCATTAATATAACTTTAGCATTTTAAGTTTTAAGTATATATATGCATATGGAAACATAATCCTACCAAAACGCTCGTTTTATATAACTAAATATCGTGGTCGAGAAGCTACAACATCCCAGGCTTCTTGAATATGTGTCCAGAAGCCATCTTTTGTCCTTCGCGCATCTGCAGGGAAATTCGAGCGCAGCTCCCTTTTCACCTCAGCCCACACTTTCAATAGGATTCAAATCTGGTGAACAGGGAGGCCAGTCTATCACTCTGATATCCTGCCTCTCTGAGAACCAATTTGAAAGATTTCGATATATGTGAATAGGGCGATTATCCTGCACGAATTCAACAATTCCATTAGGATATTTCATCCTCACAGAGGGAATCAAAGTATTCTCAAGTATTACCGTATATTGCGCACTGTTCAGTATATCGTCAAGCTGCCACAACACACCTAGACCGTCCTTTTATATCCAACTAGATACAGATATGCGACCATGATAAATTGTGAAGCCTCGTATTTTGCATCGTAATAACTATTCTGTTATGAATTTTACCAAATGCCGCGTATAAATGCAGCATATGGAAAATAAGTAGTCCCTATGTGTTGATTAAACAATATTAACAGAAGGAAAAGAAAAAAAAGTATCTGCTACATGCGAGAAGCGAACCTGCGGTGTTAACCACAGAAGTACCCTACGCTTTGCCACATCGCTACAGAGAAGACACATGGAAGGTAGCATGTTTAATAATTCCGTACAACAGCTTGCTGCAGCGGCTACACAGCTGCATAACGTATGGTGTAAACTAGGCGCTGTGCCGTGTAGGACTTGGCGTTCAAGACAGGACTCATATTTTTTGTTCACGGGTGTACATACGGAGTTTAAAATATGAGTAGAGGTATTTTTTTTTAAACTTGTAAGTTAGTCTAATATTTTGCCGAGTCTTACAGCGTAAATATACATTTACGCAATTCTATCCATGTTGATCAAACAATGAAAATATGTAAGAAAGCGTTTGAAAATATGCATAAAGGAAGTTGCTGATAGTCATGTGAGTAGCCTATAATTTTCACAAGGATCTAAAGCATAAGTGTTCGAGGTTTTGTCCAGTTTAGTTAAATGGTGCGGATTAAAATATAAGCAAGGGTAGCTTATGAAGGTTGAAATGGGTAGCCTATAATTTTCACCGAGTCCCACTGCTCAGATGCTTAAATTTGTGTCCCGATTGCTGAGTGATTTAGCTTTGTAGCTATAAGGAGCTGAAAATAAAACAAGATAGGGTAGTTTTTAAAATGTTCAATGTACTATAAGATTGAAAATAAAGTTTGGTGGTTTCTAGATGCTGTAAGAGAAGCTATTATTTTTGCCAAGCTCTATGGTAGACAACTGTATAATATTTTGCCCATAGAGGGGTTGAAAATATGGTAGGGATAGGTTTTGAAAATTATAAAGTAACCTATAATTTTTGGGTAGGTAAGCCTAGATAGGTGAAATAGTTTTGATTTTGTGTCTAAACAGTTGAAAATAAACGTTGCAGAAGTTTTTGAAAGTTCTAGAGTAGCATATGAGTTTTGATAAATTCGGAAAACCAAGTGTATAAGGCTTTGTCAAAATCATACTAAAAATGCTTCCTCGGCATATGGTTCAACAAAATTAAAGGGAAATTTGGTAATATAAACACGATTTGCAACTCCCCTCCAATAACACAATTTACAATTTTTTAAGACTCTCATTTTACCCCTGTTAACTGAGAGTCATTGAAAATCCACCACGTTTACAATAAAGGGGAAAAGGGTATCTGATAATCACAATCAATGGAACTGGATTTAAATTGGGTGACATGATTACGAAAACCCCGCCAAAATTCCCAGTTTAAACATTTTTGGTAATATTTTATAGGCTATGTCCGTCGGGAAGACCTGAGCTTATGAATCTTAAAAGAGTTACCAAAATCTGTTGAGCTGTTCTCGAGATTACATATACACGCGCGCGCGCGCACGCACGCACACACACATTTCCGGTGAATTCGCGATATTGGAACACTTATATTATTTAAGCGTGAGATAGATTTTTGCTTCACGTATGGAAAGCCAATTTGAAGTAGGAGTTGTATTGTATTGCAGTTCCACCGTTGGGGAGCCAAACTTAATGAAGTAACTGCCCCATGTATGGTACAAAGTTTCCAGTGGCCTTCGCTCCAACGTTCACTTTCCGGTGGCCTTCACCCCAACATTTAGGAATCAACTTTGTAATTTGAATGTTTCTTTAAATATGACATATATTTATGTTTGCCTCGGCTGCGTCAGTATTAATTTGTAGAAACATGTATCTCTTATCAGGATGTGATGCGGCTAAAGAATGTAGGCTTACACAAATTGTAATTTTTACTTCACTCCTTTGATTGATCCTTCACCCGATTAAATAAAACTTCGCTGATATAGAGAGCTGTGAGATTATTTATTAATTACTCGCACCTTTTAACACGTAAACTTTATAATATTCTCGCCGTAATGAATTTTATGTCTCACACTGAATACGTATTAAACTTCTCGAGAACGCGTCTAGCGTCCGGTTAGGAACGCTGTCTACTATCGACTGGCGTTTACCGCTTAAATTTGTAAATTTCTCTACTTCAAGTCTCTGGCTAATTTTACTCCAATAGAATACCTTTATTTAACTTTCAGCTTTTCTAGTTTTTGATTGGCTATTTATAAACTGTTTTAAAATATTACATTATTGTTCCAAGGATTACTAGTAGCATTATTAAACTTTCTAATTCATTATTGCCTCAAGGTTACCTCATTGTTACCGCATTGTTAGCAACTTTCGGCCTCTATTCTCACAGCTCCTACATTATTAAATTACATAATACATTCACATAACATTATTAAACCTGTACATAATAATATAAACATAATACAATGGCTGTTACATACATTTTATATATTATTTTATACACATATTGCTTTAAGGCGGGCTGTTATTATTTTTTATATTATAATTAGACTGAAATAATTTAAGTGTTAAAAATATTGCCTCAAGCGGTAGAGAAATTAATAAAATCTCGTTTCATCTTATTACCTCTCACATGAAAATCATAATGCTCTACTGCTTCTCAAAAATAAACAAAATGCCCAAACGAAGTGCCGCTTCCGGTTACTGTGATCAAAACTAAGTTTGTTTGTTCCCGCTGGGCAACTGTGAAGGAAGCAAGAATTAGGTTGGTTGACTTACTGACCTAGACATCATATTCTTGATTGGAAGGCGTAATGAGGTCAACCTAATTAACCCTCCTTTGTTCTTTAGCTAAATGAACAAGAGTTCTGTCTGGAATTGATTTTCCTTCGTCTACCCTACTCTTTTGATGTCAGACACTGCTCTTTTCATTCTTACACCCACATTCTTTGCTACTCACCACATTGCAGTATATACCAACAACGAACGGATGAAATTTAGACATTGTGTTGAAAATATTCTTAAATTCTGTGGTTTACTCTTATGGCTCTGAATATTTTAACACTGTGCTTGGAGGTAATTTAATTGCTATTTGGGTTTTTATCACAACAAAGAATTCATATGGTTTTCTAAACTTGTATTCCTATTTCCTACCTATAATTTTTTCATTCAGCTTTTTTTCACTAAGCAAAGTTATTTGAACGGAAATGTGTTTGATTTTGATGATACTTTCCGTGCATGTACGGAACTAAGAAATAAAAAACTGGCATATCCTTTTGCATTAAGTTTAAATAATGTTTAATTTATTCACACTAGAAAACATGGTGATGTAAAAATGCATGCGTTTTCTGAGATAAAATAATTAAATTTTAATTCTATTTCTACTTAATAGGTTTCTATAAGATTTAAAACTTAATGTAACAGAGCTAAAGGAATAAGCTCCCGAAGTCAATTCTCAACGAACCAGAAGCTGAATTGGTGGATAGGAAAAGCTATGGACCTCTAAACACCCATTTCCAAAATTTTGGAAATACCACATAAGCTGTAACCACTGAGAAATAACTTATCAATGGTAAAAGAATTAGAAAAATAGATGGAGCATTATTTCTCCTAGACACACAAACGTTAAAAAAGTGAATGTTCTCTTGTTCTAGTTGAAACAATTATGTATACAAATAATTCTCACCTAAAGGATGAAAATGTTTTACGCCTTGTTACATGCATGCGCGTGAACTCCTATTCTGAGACTTTTCTTCTTTACTGAGGGAACCTCAGAAAACGTATGTATTTACAATATTGAATTTTTGGGTGAAATTCAATATTTCCTCTACCTAATTCTACACATAGGTGCTACAGAGAGAAAAGAAAAAAACTGGAAACTTGTTTTAAAGGAAATGCTTAAAATCCCGGTAGCAGAGAGACATAGGTACATCAAACACGCTGTCATATTGAGTCCCGAATGCGCTGATGTATCCCAGGAGTTTATTCTCTCAATATTGTTGAAACAATAAAGCTAATCGCATAATACGGTGGATGCTGTGCCAATCAGCTTATAACCAGAGTTAAACAAAAAATGCTCTGGTGGAACGACACTAAACGATACCGTTCCTCACGATAATAAATGGATTACACAGCATTCAGTGTAACCAGGGTTAAAAGAGGAGTGGCACAATGAAGCGTTTCTGAACAATGAAGCGTTGTTATAACGCACACTTTGTTTTATCCTGTGTACTAATATGAATGGCAAGAATTAGCTTTTTGTATAAAACCTGTTGATGTAGGTACATTGAAGTTTTGCTGGTTAAGTTGGAAATCGTTGTGATAATGGATTACAAAAAATGTTAAGAGATGCAGAGGCTGCGACTTGAGAAGCGTGTGTCTAAGCAGAGGATATGCAGTAAATGGAAAGTGAGAGCAAAACCACCGCCACCAATATAACTGTCAACATTCCGCAGCGCATGTCAAAATAGCAGAAACGGGGTTTTCCTCTCACATAGCTAGAATACCGCAGAGTCGTGATGATGAAAATATTTACGCTTTGAGATTGCAAAGTATTTGTAGCATGATTTGCAGCATTCCTCTTCTACGAGTTAATGAAGTGCCACAGTGCATTGTAGGACAGGTTACAGCTCATTGTCGAGCTGCTGGTCTCTAGAGTGCGCAAGGATTACCTGGCTGTGGTAGTTTATAGGATGCTCCATGCAATTTGTCAGACTCTAGTGGCCCAGTGAAGGATAATTCAAGTAAACCCCTAATATTTGCATCGTTTGTACACGTAAATAATAATATTATAACATATCTTTTCGGAAATTTTTCGAATTTGATAAATTACTAGCATTATCATGTATGATACGCTCTTCTGAAGTCAAAACAGAATTTTAAAATGTATTGTATATGTTGTTGTTTTTGTTTGGAGTGGGGGAGGTTACACCTTCACACTCCAGAATGACTGGACCGATACGAAACCTAGACTTCGCAGGCTATTCACAGAAAATTCAAAATATACATTTTATTTTTCATGCTAAATTGTCGGCCGGATGATATTTTAAACAAAATTGTTGGAGATAGTTTATATAAAACAAATAATAACGAACATTTTTCCACATGAATGGTAATTGGGGTGGGGGAATTATGTGAGAGTCCTCGTGTTACATTCATGGATTATAAAAGCAAGTTTGGTACGAATAGGTATTTATTCGAATGTTCGATGTTGAGCTATGCCGTTCACACACACACACACAGGCGCGAGCGCGCACACACGCACATACACATAAGTACATTTCTATCTTGGCATGGCTTCCTTCGGAAGGGAAGTAAAGCCGGTGGTCCCGTGTCGTAAATTTACGGCACGTAAAAGAACCTCAAGCCTTATAAAGGGACCTCTGAGCAAAATTACCTGTCTTTCACACTCAAGGGCTAAGGACTACATCAGTTAAAGAGCATCCACAAATAAAAAATCCAATTTAATTTAATTTACATACACACACACACATACAAGGTGAACCATTTAAGTTGAGACTACAACATCTCCAAAACTAAGCGTTGTAAAAACAAATGTCTTGAATGAAAGTTGCTTCATATTATGGGGAAAAGCAGATGCCATTATGTGTTTTATTTGGAGGACGTTGTGATGGTCATTTTAGGATCAATTTAATTTTTTAAAATGCGAATATACCTTTTTATGTTTTCTCACTCCTCATAAAACACTAAACAAGATTTGTATGAAGCACTATGGGATTGTTCTTACACCAACGTAAATAACAACGAAATTCTGAATAGCTGTGTACGAAGAGCGTAATGAATGGTTGGATCATACCTCATTTGAGGGTCAAGTTACGTTTCGTAATTGGGAACCAACCTTTTTTAGTTTGTTTCATTATTCCTCATCACAAAATAAACAGCTTTTTATAAGCCATTTTCTAATGAGAAAACAACATACAAAATGTAGGTTCCCATTTTAAAAACTTAAATTGAGCATAAAATGACCATCATAACGTCCTCCAAACAAAACACGACTAATGGTATTTACTTTCCCCCATAACATCTAGCAACTTTTATTAAAGACATTTCTTTCTCCAACGCTTAGTTTTGGAGATATTGTACAGTCTGAATTTAAATAGTCTACCCTGTATATACATGGATCTATACGCACATACAAACCCAAAATTAAAACTTTTCTGGCTAGAGAATAGCCCCTTTTTAATATATCAGTATCAATTATTCATCCAAAATAAAATTTGCTTAAAATATATACATTATAATATATAATATAATATATATACATTGTACAAAGTATATCGTATACATCATACATATAGATACATTTCGAAAACTTCACACATAGATGTTATTAGTGACAGAGAGAGAGAGAGAGAGAGAGAGAGAGAGAAAGAAAGAAAGAAAGAAAGAAAGAAAGAAAGAAAGAAAGAAAGAAAGAAAGAAAGAAAAAGTAAAAGAAAGGAATCTCCACAACGCAAACGGTGCTGCGTGTTCTGTTACAGAATAAGCTGCGTATTAGCAGAGTTACCTGCTTATCGGACTTTTAGTTTTTGAACTGTACAAACACGCAAACTACACACAACACACGCACGCGCGCACACAAACACACACGAATGGACGATTTTCTAGAAATAACATTTAGTTTATTTAAAGGGCTTCAAACGTGGTGAAACCTAGATGTAGATTATGTAGATATAATGCAATATTTTATCTACCTTAAATAAGCGGTAGAATAAATACACAGTCGTTTAACTTAATTTTAAAATTAGATGTCTCATCGTTTTCTCCTCCTTTACTTTATGTATTTATCTTACTTTTGATGGAAATCATAGGAGACCTACTTCACCAATTCGTTGTGTCACTGGAAACGTAAACAACTCATTACGGTGCACGCATATGTCATTAGCGAATGTCAAAACATTTGCAATTAACACTCCTCACGCTGTAAATGGTGCGATATGATCCAGTTAATTAGCCCGCAAGAAATTTGCCGGAATGTGTCGTTGGTCACTAGCCAAGTTATCGCGACGATAAGAGAATATTACATGAACAAAACATTTCGTGCTCTCTTTGATTAAAAGGAAACGTCACGTAACGAGGAGCTGTAGGGCAGATAATGAGAATACACTACTGCTATTCCATCGGAAACACAGTCTTTCTGTGGGCATTTCAAAGACTCCAGTCTGAAATTACACAGAAAACAAATAGCGCAACACTAGCTCTGTTCTTGTTAGATTCACTCTCTGCTTTACAAAGAGCTGCTGTTAACATCTATGCCAAAATAGTACACAGCAAATAATAAGGCACCTACCTAATTAGCAGAGGGCGAATTTGAGTGACCTGGTTCCGTGATTTCAAGTTACAGTTGCAGATAGCATTAAGTCTTGGCACGTGTCCTCTGGGTACAGACGGTGGGCAAAGAAATATTGTTACATGTTGGGGTGAAGGCCAAAAAGGTTACCAGAAAATGATTAATTAAGGTCACCCCAACACGCATATGGAGGGGGGGGGGCGCTACTCGCTGGCAGCAAAAAGTTCGGGACCTTGGTGTGTAGATTTAAGGGGAAGGCGTGGGTCTTATGTTATACTGAAACATTACATAACACACATTACCTTCACATTCCTGGGATTTATCCACAAATGTTTGGCGACTCTACATAATTAACAAAGTAAACAGGATGGAGGGAGATGCTCCAACATCGTAGAACGGCCACACATACGACTCCAACGACCGCTTTCACTGGAGTGACACTTCTTCCCCCCACCAACCGTGTCTAGCCAAAACCAGACAGGTTTGACATCATACCAGACAGTTTCAAACAGATCTTTCCCTTTGGCGTGGTCCGCGCCGAAAGGAAAGACCGATAAGCCGAAATATAACTAAGGAGACATAATAATGCTACGTCTGGTAGCAACAATACAGTACAACAGTGCGTCTGGTAATGAAATAAGATTAATAATACGCCACAACATGATGTAGTAGACACGATGTTCTGCCTCGCAAACAGAGTGCGTATGCAATGCAAGATAAGTCGACCTCATAAAAACGGGCACTGTGCTCCACCCCTTACTAATTAGAATAGCATATAATGTGTTCGGTTAACTAACCTTTTCTGTGTAACGGCGGATATTATCTCTCGGAGCTCTGTTTGTTTTCTTCCGCGGTTTTCACTTGCGGTTCGGTTTGTTTCTTCTCTCGTGAATATAATAGGTTGGCTGTTTCTCTCTGTGGACTCATCTGCGAACCAGCACGAAAACGGACAATGATTAGATGCGGAAGGAAACTTTGCGACTACAGCTAAAATAAGCCTGATGACCTGGGAGCGTTCTTCCTGGGAAAACCATTATATGAGAACCTACCCATAAGGAGAAGAAACTCGACTAGCCTCAAGAGCTTATGACTTTAAACTAAGTTACATTAAGCACAGTAATACACTACATGAACAGAAGTGTCGCCCACAACCGAGCTTATGCACGAACTTACGAATTTGCTTAGATTCCTGGGTAATATTCAGGTCGACAGTCATGGTTGTCACCCATGAATTTACATGACGGCCTCACGTACAATGTCAGCTAGCAGCGTATTTTAGCAATCGTAAAACTAACAGGGGTGCTTAAGCGGGATTCGACAAAGCCACGTGAAAGAAGCATAAAAACCCAACGTTTTTAACCAATGTATCCCTTGCTGTACGTGTAGCATGATTGGACACACTAACCGCATGTGCAAGGAGAAGTGATGTAGCTTTTGGAGATGATCACAAGGGTGTGAGGGTGCGGGGCCGCCCTCAGAGAAAAATAAAGTACACTAGGAGTACTGTCGGAATAATATGTGTTTATGGCTTTTACTATGGAATTTGAATGGAGTTACGATTTTGGTTTTCATAATTTATACAGTGAAGTGCCCATCTTGGTTCCACTACCGGTCATGGCATTGAATTTTTCAAGTCGGATTCAACTTACTGCCTATATACGACAGTTATTAAAATAAATTAACGTCAATGGTGGTTAACCATCCTAGAAATTAAAAGTACCTGCAACATTGCAAGTCTCTTTTGAGGTATGACATCTGAAGCATTTGTGATCGCCCGGAGTACTTGAATCAGATGAGAAAGTTTAGTGCACTTGCGGGTATCTTGCAACGTAACTAAAGCAGTAAGAGCACTAGCAAGTTTGCTTGTAAGATGCACGATGCATGCCCTGTTTGTTCCACCCTGGATTCACAGAAAGCCAAGAGGAACCATGTCAATATGCAGCAGAGGTAGCAGACTTAAGCGATATGTAATGGAGAAAGATAATATCAGGACATAGTCTAAGATCGCGCGCTCGGGCTCAAAGCATTCAGCATAGAACGAACAAGGTCAGCGCTGCCGAATGAGCACCACACTGTCGCAGGTGCTCGAAGGACATAGCAATTAAAAGGTTAAAGCAAACACATGGGGAGCTTTTGAGTAAAGTTTATGAATTGTTAATTAAACGAGCAAACATGCACAATATAAACTGTTTTTATTCCAAACATCAATCATAATTTTTCGCCCAACGGTACGTTCTTCATAACAAACCCTCGTTATCTATTCCCTTTTTGTCTCTGTGAATGAACCATGTATCCTAATATTGTCTATTATCTGGTATCTTCTTCTGTCCCGAATCTTTTACCCGTTCACCATTCGAGTCCCTTAGTAAGAGCTTTCTTTTCATGCAGTATCCCAGGCAATTTCAGTTCAGTTTATCTTCCTTGGTCCACTCTTTCAAAAGCAGCTTTATTACTTATTTTGCCAGTGTACTTTACACATTTCATTCTCCGTATCCACGTTTCCAATGCGTCAACTATTTTTCCTTGCTTCGTCACAACTTTAAAGTTTCTGCAAACTATGATGCCACCCCCAAACAAAGCATTTCACCAATCTCTTCTTTTGTTCTTACTTCAAAGGTACACAGATGATGTATATTTTTACTTTCTCTACTACGTATAGTAAGTAGGGGAAATATTGTATTCCATCCAAAAATTCGATACCGAGATTTCACCGGAAATACATGTTTTGAGATCCCGTGAATCCAAAAAAAGCATTTTTGGAAACATGTCCGTGTGTGTCTGTGTGTCTGTCTGTGAACAGCATAACTCAGAAACGAACAGTCGGATAAACAGCAAACTTGGTATTTGGGTTCAGTATCTTCCAAGGATGCGACACGAAGGTTTTCGAGAAAATCCCCCCACCCCAGATTACCCTTTACATGGAACATTTTTCGAAAATTTTAATTTTCTCAAAAATGGCTCTAACGATTTTGATTAAAATATCATATATTTAAGATATGTTTGTGACAAATAAAATGTATATCTTGAATTTTCTGGGAATGTCTCCAAAAGTATTCTTCATTGTGAACGACTTTTCCATAACTGGTAAACCATAAGAGATAGACAAAAATTTACTACACAAAAAATCTAGATCGCGTTAAAATACACAACTTATGTCATATACATTTTTTTTGTTGAGTGAACCATTTTCGAGATATTCCTTGTTATTTCCTTAAATTTTTCAATACTCATTTTCTCAAATGGGAAATCGTTATTCATTTTTACTTTCTCTACTACGTATAGTAAGTAGGGGAAGTATTGTATTCCACCCAAAAATTTGATACCGAGATTTCACCGGAAATACATGTTTTGAGACCCCCTGAATCCAAAAAAAAGCATTTTTGGAAACATGTCCGTGTGTGTGTCTGTCTGTGTGTCTGTGTGTCTGTCTGTGTGTCTGTGTGTCTGTGAACAGCATAACTCAAAAACGAAGAGTCGGATAAACACCAAACTTGGTATTTAGGTTCAGTATCTTTCAGATATGCGACACGAAGGTTTTCAAGAAAATCCCCCCACCCCAGACTACCCTTTAAATGGAACATTTTTCGAAAATTTTTATTTTCTCAAAAATGGCTCTAACGATTTTGATTAAAATAGCATATGTTTAAGATATTTTCATGACAAATGAAATGTATATCTCGACTTTTCTGGGAATGTCTCCAAAAGTATTCTTCATTGTGAATGACTTTTGCATAACTGGTAAACCGTAAGAGATAGACAGAATTTTACTACACAAAAAATGTAGATCACGTTAAAATACACAACTTATGTCATATACATTTCTTTTGTTGAGTGTACCGTTTTCGAGATATTGCTTGTTATTTCCTTATATTTTCCAATACTTTTACTTTTTCTCAAATTCGTTATTCATTTTTTTAGGTCCTGGACATGCAAAGGGAATGGAATGCGCCACATAGCAACCAGCGTTAAAATATTTGACTATCGCTTAAAAGCTACCATATTCCCCTTGCATCTGCAACAAAATTACCAATAAGATTGACATCTCGATATCTCGATTAACATGAAGCATATGGAGAATAGGCGTTTGTAAAAATAGATTGTACAAGAGTAGAGAAAGTCATGTGAGTGTAACACATGAGATTTTTTTTGTGTTGGATATGCAAAGAGTATTAATCTGTGGCAAAGGGAATGGTGCTGCACCTAGCAACCAGCTATTTAGAGATATGTATGTGCTTAAAGGCTACTGTATTTGTATATTGCCCTTGTAAATATATTTTCCCCTTACATCTACAAGAAACTTAGCAATAAGACAGCGTCTGCAAATGTTTATCTCGATTAACATGAAGTAGATGGAGAATAAGCGTTTGTAAAAATAGTTTGTACAAGAGTAGAGAAAGTCATGTGAATGTAACACATCAGATTTTTACTTTCTCTGCCACCTACCAAGTGTTTTATTCCATATAATATTGTTGGAAATACATGTTTTAATATCCATTGCAGCAAACAAAGCACTTTTTGAAAAGGTCAGTGTCTGCGTGTGGTCCTATGAACCGCACAACCCAAACACCAAAAGTTGAATGAATACACGAAGTTTAAGCACGCCAACTGAAGACTTTTAGGAAACTTCCCGATCCCAAAGTACCCTACACATGTAACTTTTTTCGTTATTCATTTTTTTTCAAAAATGCCCGTAATAGTTCCGATTAAATAGCTTACGTTTAAAATATTTGCATGATTAATAAAATTTACATCTTGAATTTTCTGCAAATAGTCTGCGAGCTCCTGTCATTCTGTATTAATTTTCTATAATTTGGTATAATTAGGACCATAAGACACAGTCAAAAACTTACTCAAAGAAAAGTACAGGGGTCGTTACAACCTACAATTGGTGTCAACTAAACTTTTGCGTCAACCGTTTTCAAAATATTTCACGGTATATGTTTCAATGTCGGATTTCATCCGAAGATAGACACTTGAAAGTTTCCGATCCCCCCTTCTTTCGCAAGATTCACTTCTGAATGTATTCCTCTGTGCTTCCGATGAATATTTAACTTTGTTTCTGCATGTTGTACTATTGCTGAATTTTAAATCGTTTCTAGACAAAAAATGCATCGTAAATTACGTAACATGGATAGAAGAGTACTATAATATATACTATAACAAGGGTGGCGAAAACGACTTCCTTCTGCGAGTCACCAAATATGCAACACGCACTGCGTCGCTCAGCAGCATGTGAAAATCAAACGGACGGTTGCAGAGAGGGAACGTGCGCCTGCGAGTCAAAATGCCTCGCGAGTCACGTTTTCGCCACCTCTGTACTATAAGGTATCTACGATTTTGAAATGAGTACAGAAAGCAATATGACTGCATCACATCAGATTTTTACTTTCTCTAGCATCTACTTATAAGTGGGTAGAGGAAGTATTGCATTCCACCCAAAAATTCGAAATGGAGATGTCACCAGATTTCAAGAATTTTTAAATAAAGTTTTGTTAGTGTGTGGGAGAGAGAGTGTATGTGTGTGTGTGTGTGTGTGTGTGTGTGTGTGTGTGTAAATCTGTGAACAGCATAATCAAAAAGTATAGTAGTATACTTGGTATTTTAATTCAGCATCTTCTAAGGATGCGACACGAAATTTTTTAAGAAAATTCTCCACTCCAAACTAGTCTTCACATGGACAAATGTTTCGATATTTTGATTTTCTCAGAATTGCGTCTAACAATTTTGATTAAAGTGCATTATGTTTCAGATATTTACATGACTAATTGTATAGATATATATATAATTAGTCATGTGAATATTATTAAATTATATATATATGTATATATATATAAATATATCAGGTGGCCCAAAGAAGACGTCCTTTGCAGCTTTATGTTTCTCGCATACAAAGGTGCAAAATAAGTCGCCACATTACTGATGTTCAAAGGGGCAGTGAAGGTACAAAGCGAAAGGCCACTAGGTAGTGCTGCTGTCTGCATGTGTTTACTTTTAGTTTCGTACTGATAAGTGTCGCATGGTCGCCTGCTTGCAGTTCGAGCCAGATCATTTACACAAAAAGGTAACATTTACCAATAATGAACACACGGATATGGTTACGATGTGTGTGGAAACGCATCAAAATGCATCTGGGGCTCGAAGGCTGTGCTCTGAACATTTTCAGACGCGGCATCAGTCTTCTTCGCAATTTTCTTTTTAATTTTATTTATTTTACATAAAGAGTTGATATTAAGAAATGATGGATCATTCTAGGTAGAACGTGGGCCTGAGAGGCCATTACATCAATTCGTCCACCAAGGCGGGCATGTTTTTGCACATGCTTATTAGAATAATGCACTAATAGAAAATAAATTAATCCTAAACATACCTTTAAATGTACATAAGTATAATACACATATACATTTGTTTAATCTTGTTAATTATGGCATCAATTGGTGACACATAGTTGTACTGAATGTAGATTAACTGTCATACAACTAAATGATTTTTAATACGTGTGCTCAGATTTGCATCAAGCAACAATCCTGAATTCTTGTTATGGGCGAATTGGTTATTAAATATCCCATAACGCCTCCTCCCAACACACACACACACACACACACACACATAGGTACTCTTGCATTCCTACACACCACATCCTGGGCAAACCGTGAAATTGAAATTGAGTTTTATTTATGGACGCTCTTTAACTACTGTGGTTCTTAGCGTCCCATTCTATATTGGGCGTGAAAGACCGATAATTTTGCTCAGAGGCCTCTTTATCAGGCTTGAGGTTCTTTTACGTGCCGTAAATCTACGACACGGGACCACCGGCTTTACTTCCCTTCCGAAGGAAGCCGTGCTAAGGATTTTTACGCCCGAAAAAATCCATCGCCCTCCGCCGGGTTTGAACCCGCGACCTTGGCAACCAGAGGCTAGCACGGTACCACTAGTCCACGGAGGACGACACAAACCGTGAAATGCTTTTGTTTAAAGATAACTTTCTCGATCCCAGGCGGGAATCCAACCCGGAACACCTCATACAGGGCAGTTTCTATACCGAAAGAGCTCTGGGACCAGTGATAGCAGTTTAAGTGTTCGTTTTCAAGCATTGGTCTTTCATTTAGCGGTCTCCTCTTGTTGGTATGAAGTTCCCTTTGCAGTCCTGCTTAGGCAAAACCTTTGGTATCCGCATTATCCGGTATAAACTAACTTCAACTAAGGACGGCTTGTGTGGGCCACGTATATATATATATATATATATATATATATATATGTATATATATGTATATATATATTGAATTTTCTGCGAATAGTCTGTGAAGTCCTCCTCATTCTGAATGAAGATTGTATAAATAACCATGAGCGACAGATAAAATCATACTAGGTACACAAAATATGCAGTTCTCTTTAACACATAGACTATGTCAAAATGCTTTGTGGCATATTTCTTCTTATTGGTTTTAACTTTCCAATATTTATGCAGTTTTTGAAGTAGTGTCAACCTTCTTTTGTTTCTTGCGATGTCATGCAAATAGCAGTAAATTGCAACGCCGTTCACAGTGACCCGCTTTTTAAAGCTGTGACTGTTGCTTCAACCTCCTGTATTCTCTTTTGTACCTACGAAGTGTGTAATGGAATCATTTTTGCAAAAGTTTATCTGGATTAACATGAAGATGTTAGAAAAAGACGCTTTTGTAAGAATAGTTTATGGAAAATATAAAACTAACAATAGTGGGTAAAGGTACGGACGAACGGAAGTGGCAGAGTATCGCAGCTAGGCGCTAGAGCCCGTTTTGCTTCTGCCGTGACCCCTGGGAGGAAGGGATGAGGAAAAAGACGCGAAGGGTCACCAGATTCGGGTGACACAGCATGGACGGGGTCCTTAACGTTTCCAGATCGAATGCACCCGACACCGCTCGCGCCCACCCCATAAGTCACCGAACCCTCGCAGGGTCTCACAGGGGTGGCCCACTCGGAGGCGAGACCTAACTTAGCAGCCCCGCAACGGTGCAAGGGCATAAATCTCTACACAGCGCATAGTCGTCGCCCAGCCACGCGCCAAACACCATCACCAGGTCCTACAACCCTGAAATAGATGACAAGGAAGATCATGATTACAGGAAAGGAAGGGCAGAGTAGTCATGGTAGAGGATAAGCCACCCCAGTATTCGTTTTCCGACCCGGGGAAATCACGCTATACCCATGTATCAGAGTGAGCGATCGCCGGGGATCGAACCCGGGGCCTCCCGAATGAAGTCGCACACGTTGCCTAGTTCCCGAGGTCGCGGATTCAATCCCGGCGGAGGGCGATAGATTTTTTTTCAGCGTAAAAATTCTTAGCATGACTTTCTTCGGAAGGGAAGTAAAGCCTGTGGTCCCGTGTCGTAGACTTACGGCACGTAAAAGAACCTCAAGCCTGATAAAGAGGCATGTGAGAAAAATTTTCGGTCTTTCACGCCCAATAAGAATGCGACGGTATGAACCATAGTAGTTAAAGAGCTCCATAAATAAAACTCAAATTCATTTTTTTGCACACGTTACCGCAGCGCCTCCTCGCTCGGTAGCGATAGTGGTCAGAGGTCATGTGACTGCAACATCAGTTTTTTTAAACTTAAAGCTTCCTTTATCATTCCTGCGCTATGATTTCTTGACAACAGCTCATGTTACTAATTATTATTATTATTATTATTATTATTATTATTATTATTTATGGGAGTCATTTAAAGTTGCCCACTTGCTTCACTACCTTACCTCGAATTCGCAAGTGATATTCAGAGATTGTGCCATTGGCCATATTGCTTAAGTTTTTGCATTTATCTTCATCCCGCAGTCATCGTTTACTGTTGTAACAAAAGGAACTAAAAACGGTTTAATATCACATGTGAATATCATCTGCTTAACTTGGGTGAGGACACAACGGTCGGACAGGAAATGACAGGCCTGATAAACTAGCAAAAATCGTTGTTGCTTCCAGCTTGAGCTTCGGCTATATTCTGTTTCCTTTTCCTATTCTAAGAGGAAATTACAGAATACATAATAAACAAGTGGAATAATCAGTGGATGAACATCAATAAAGGGGCAGTTGCAACGAAATCGTTTTTTATAATCACTATTCATTTACAAAACCACAAATTCACACTTGATTTCATATTTATAGACTTCATATCATATAATAGCAAATTCGTATCCCACTTTTAAAGATTTAAATCATACAATAAGAACGTTCACAAAGAACGAAGTATTGACTTGCACAGGTAGCTTTTTAAACTCTCGAATTTATTACTTTTATTTACCTCCCCCTTCTTTATTAAATTATTGTACACTTATCTATAAGGTCTTTATAGCCGATATACATTGCATCGATACATTCTATAAGTATGGGATTGGAAATAAGGATGGAGTGATTTTTGAAAGTCATAAGTAAGCTGTGATTTTTGCTTATTCCTAAAGTGTAAGTGTACAAAGTGGCACTTTGTACATAAACGGTTTAAAATATGAGTATGGGTGATTTTGATGTTGAAGGTGTTCTATAATTTTCGTTAAATCTTATAGTCCAACTGCACAAATTTATGCCCTGGTTGGCCAAACAATAAAGTGTTATCTATAAGGGGTTGAAAATAAAGTAAGGTAGGTTTTAAAAAATTCGAGTAATATAACTCAAAATAAGGATTAGATTGTTTTTGGAAGTTGCAACGTAACCTATGAGTTTTTCCAACCCTCACTGTATAATTTTGCAACATTTGGACATATCGTTTAAACAAGTATATTTTTTACATAAGGGAGTGAAAATATTGTAGGGGTAGCTTTTTAGAGTTATAAGGTAGCTTATAATTTTCGTTGGGTCCTATAGTATAAGCGTACAAAGTTTCATCTAGATAGGCCAAAGAATGTTGATATGTATGTTAGGATAGAAAATAGTGATTGAATGTAAGGGTAACTTATCATTTTTGTCAGTTTTTATCATCTAAATATACCCGACTTTGTCAAAATCTTACAAAAAATTATTTAATGAAAATTCAGTGAAATATGATGAAAATGTGGTGATATGAACGATATATAACTCCCCTTAAACCCTCCTCTACAATTTTAAAATATCTTAAGCCTCCCCATTTGCTCCTTTATGCTCGAAGTCATTTAAAATCTACTATATTGGCAATAAAGTGCCCAAAGTAGCCTCTGATATCTATATTCAACGAAACGGGATTGAAATTTGGCGACATAAATGTGAAAAAGAAACCCCTTAATCCCCGCTTTTTAAATTTTTGGAAACATTATATAGTCTGTGACCATCTGAAAGAACTTTTCAATGATGAAAGAATTATCAAAATCAGTTGATTGGTTTTTGAGATTACCGTATACACTCGCGCGCGCACACACAAGCGCACGCGCGCGCACACACACAAATGTTCTCTCTTTACAATATTAATATAGAGATATTTTTAATAATTAAACTTTATGTTAAAATGTGAGTAGTGGATTTCAGATTTACATGTTGGATAATTCAAATTTGGGATTGAAAGCCTTTTGGAAATTACATAACAATTTTTCCTCACAAAGGATTCTTCTAAAGATTTCTAAAGAGCACATTTCAGATTTCCCCCCTCCCCCTTCAAACAAACAGTGAAAGTCAGATACACATTCCACATATCACTGAATATAGGGAATTTCAAAGCTTGTCCGATTGAAAGCATTCTCGATTACTAACACAAAATATTTGGGAAGAGTTACTGATATATCAGTGTCTCGAGCGCGAACAACATTTCCTATAGATAAGCCTTCGTGAAATAAAGTGTTTATATCGTACTTTTATTACTAGTGCAAGTGCGTAAAGGTACATTGTTAGCGCCAACCAGGATTTACATGTGGCAAGATTGGGCTTCTGTTTTGATGTTTCTATGCAGCAAATGGTGTTCTTGTTAAATGCATACATTCTTATCGGCTATAAAACTAAAACTTAACTTTCCTCTAAGCAGTGATATGCAGAATGTATTTCTGTCTTTCACAGTTTCTATAAAATATATATATAAAGTTACTTTTTGCGCCTTTTTGAATAACCCTATACTTATAAATTTAAAACGCTAAATGAATCCTATCATTCTGATTGTTATTGTTTTGCAACTAACATAAGCTGTTATCATTGGGGTCCTGATATATCTTAGAGGAAATGTAAGTTAATAAATTGTCCTTGCCGTTGTCATTTATCCCCATTGGCATATTTCATGGTACCTCAATCCATCAGCAAATCTACAAATTGTTTTTCTTCCTATTACCACTCCTCTCTTGTTCTGGGAATAACCACAAAATTCTCCAAGTAGATGCGAAATAGTTTTCGGGTGATAATACGTACATTTTCTCCTATTGTAACAAATGAGAACACTAGTTCCTGCGAAACACACTTTATGTATCATTTAGGCGCGCGCGTACACACACACACACACACACACACACACACACACACATTCAGAACAGAATACAACTCACAATTAAACTGCTGAGTCACAACTCACAACTGAACTGCACTCTGCACTGTCCGCTTTAAACTTCCTCACTTCTTAACTATCTTCTTCCTAATTGAACTTTGTCAAACACGTGCTAGTAGCCCTTTATATTGGCCTCGCATATAAAGCGGAACGTTCTCGAAGGGGAAGCTAATCGAACCTGTCGAAAGGAGCCTTCTGGAGTAGTAATTCCCAAACTGCGGGGAAGCGACACATAATGAATTTGTTGCGCGGGCTATTGTTCTGAAAGGGCCACTGGAAGCCCCACCCAGGCGCCGGGACAGGATGCGCTGCCAGGTAGTCCGCGATAACTTCCCGCGCGTGGTCACACTGTTCTATTGCTCTCTGATGTGTTTTACTACCCGACACTGGATAATATCTTCGTATAGAGAAACAAACTTCTAAAATTAAGTGGATTCATCAGAACCTGGTTTTTCTTTAGGGCTACTGCAGAAAAATGTTTTTCCCTTTGCTTTGTGTTAAGTTTCACTCGCTATTTCTCTTAATTGTATCCAGGATCTTGGAAGCGCGAGAACACGTAGACGCCGTTGGATACTAAGAGACCGATAAGAAAGCATCGTCAGGAAACGTGTTAAACTGGGATTTGTTCCTACAAGGAGTTAATTACAAGTGGAAGCCCCAATCACAATTAACCTTGAACAGCCAAATCGCGTTTTCCACATCCCTGTCCAGCACCACGTGTTCCTGAGCTAACAAGATTACTTTCTGCCTTGGGAGAGTGACTGCACACCTTATGTAAAGGGAAGCCGTGATACAGTGCCAGGCAAACAGCTCGCCGAAATGTTCTCTATTGCTGTTAACAGGTAATACATCATTATGGTTTAATGTAGTAATGATTGGAGCATAATAATAAGGGTAGATTTAAATTCTGCACCATTTATGCAAATAAAGCGCGCTGATAACGTCCAACTGTAGTTTTAGATACAACGTTTTCTTTTTTTATATTGCTTCAGCGAGTATGGTGCAGTTAAGACCTATTTCATTAAATTATACATTAAAATCTAGTAGTTTCGCCAACTAAAAATACCCGCTCTTAACCTTATCTGGGTCTTACAACCAGGTAGTTGTAATAAAAATTCACCTAAGCGTTTTGTTGTGTTTCTTAAAATCTACACTGATATTACAAAGAGAGTAAATCTGTGTTTGTGTGTGTGTATGTGTGTGTGTGTGTGTGTGTGTGTGTGTGTAGGGTAATCTCAAAAACAACTCAACCGATTTTGATAATTCTTTCACCATTGAAAAGCCCAAGTCTTTCTGACGGACAGGGGGCTATAAAACACACTTGATTTCTATCATAAATTCCCTACTAAAATATTAAAAAGGATTTTGAAAACTCTTGCACTTGAATAAGAGCTTATTGGAGTAATGAAAGAACATGCTTCCAAAGAAAAGCTTGACTTTCAGCTGAGAATGCCATGGAGTAGAAAATAGTTGTTGTTACTCCACAACATGTACATCTAAAATAAGACAAATGCCGCGAATATTTCATTCCAAGTAATATGCATGTAGATGGTCACGATTTAGCAATTAAAACACAGCGAAACAAAAGAGGATCGAATCTCTATATAGCGCTACGATACGCAAGTGCCAAAACATTTTAAAAACCGTCATATAAAAAGTTTTGCTTCATTTCCTTTTACTTATGGGTAATCAACTTCGTTAGTAGAGCATGCTAAATAACTGTATAAAGAGAGAAAATTGCTAACATCAGAAGTCAGTGAACAGATATTTTTAAAGTAATAAATCAGAAGAATGTTTTTCTCGATGGTAGGATACTATATAATGTCTTTACCAAAGAGGTTAAAATGGTGGTCCTGAGTGCAGAATCTACATATTCACCAGCTTCACCTCAGTTTCGTTGTATATGTTAAGGGTTTCTGTATTGTGTGAAAACTGTGTACATTATACATTAAGTAACTACGAGACTAAAGAGAAGGTACAGGGGTTTAACATTTCATCTACTGTAATTATCTTCTAGTTACTCGATCATACCGAGCGATGATTGTTCCGCAGCCAAGGCTATGCAGAATTTCCAGAATTTGGAAGACTGTCGGGGGGAGGTTTTCACATTCAGATTTTGCATGAATATCAGGGGATTTTTCATCCGTCATTAGGAAATGCCGGGGGTGTACAAAATTGCAATTATAAGGAGTAAAGGAGAGGATTTACCATAAATGTTATAGATCACTGTACAATAATTTAATAAAGAACGAGGGAAGGCAATTGAAGTGTTAATTTGTCATTCGAGTTTAAAAAGCTAACATGCAACTCGCGTAGTCTCTAGTTGATTATAAACATAATAATGTAATCTCTAGAGAGAAAAAACATCTGTTTACTGTGATACATACGAACTAATAGCAAGATTTTAGGAAGGTTTCCCTTTTTATTTTTATCTGTTTTATGAATGAATAACCTTCAAAATGTGAACATTTCATAAAAGTAAAAACATTTATTTTTCAAATAAGTGTAACATACTTAGTTTATGAGTTATATGAATTAACCTGGGACGCCACGCACTTAGTAATTTGCTAGAAAACTGCAGAAACATTTCATTTGTGTTTCATTTATTAAACATTCCAAAATATCAATATGTCTGCTATAGTTTTTTTATCTGTATTACGAGACGTGTTTTTAAAGTAAGTACTGTTTTAATAGTTTGCCGCTGCAGCGTTGTAGTCGCTATTTTGAGCATTCGCGACTACTTCCTCCATTCTTTAGGAAGTCAGACGCAGCTGTGAGTGATCGTCACTTTGTACTTTCCTGTTATTAGAGCGTTTCGAAATATTCGAAATAATCGTACGACCTACCAACCGTGAAGTTCGATCAGTGATTCGTTTTTTGAATGCGAGAAATGTTACGCCAGCAAACATTCATCGCCAATTGTGTGAGGTTTATGGGGAAACGATAATGAGTGATGGAATGGTGAGGAAGTGTGTTAGTTTAACGAAGGGCGTGAAAATGTGTATGATAGGTCGCGGAGTGGCCGACCACCTATGGTCATCACGGATGATTTGGTGCAAGCTGTGGAAGAAAAAATTCGCGAGGATAGACGTTTTACCATATCGGTGATGTCTTCGCGTCTTCCACAAATTTCAACGTCAGTCCTCTACAACATTGCTACAGAGCGCTTAGGATTTCGGAAATTGTGCTCAAAATGGGTGCCCAAAAATCTTACTGATGAGCACAAGAACAAGCGATCTGCCGTTGCACTGACTTTTCTCACGCGATATGCTGAGAAAGGCGATGATTTGCGAACGCACACCGTTACGGGTGATGAGACATAGGTGTCTCACATCACTCCTGAACCAAAGCAACAATCCATGGAGTGGAGGGACACAACATCTCCCGTGAAGAAGAAATTCAAACAGACGATATCCACTCGCAACATCATGTGCACGGTTTTCTGGGACAGACAAGGTGTTTTGCTGGTTGAATTCTTGCTCAGGAATGCGACAATCAACAAAGACGTCTACTGTGAGACGCTACGAAAGCTTCGTCGTGCAACACAGAACAAAAGGCGTGGAATGCTTCCGTGTGGAATTCCTTTGGTTCACGACAATGCCCGGCCACACACAGCCAAACAAACTCAAGTGCTGATCGCATAATTTGGTTGGGAACAATTCGACCAACCTCCCTACAGTCCTGATTTGGCACCAAGCAATTTTCTTCTTTTTCTTCAATTGAAGAGATTCCTTGGTGGAAAACATTTCAGCGACGATAAAGTTGTGAAACAAGAAGTGCAGACTTGGCTTTCATCACAGGCGGCATCATTCTATGTCAAAGGCATACAATAAAGGCTGGTTCACAACCAACGAGAACGGTAACCAGAACGAGAACGAGAAAGTTGAAATATATGTATTCAAATGGGAGTGTTCACAATCGACGGGAAGCGTTCCCGGGTCCCGGGAACGGGAAAGAAGGATTGCCCAACTTTTAACTTTCTCGTTCTCGTTCCCGGACACGGCATATTAGATCCATATTGTGCATATTAGACTCTTCAGTCTAGAGATTATTCTAGGCGGCCGGGACATGAAACAGTCACTAGTGCTCTCTATAGTCTCAAGTTGGAAACATGAAACTGGAAGGAATTAGTAGTAAATGTGCTTCCTAACCTCATCCCGAAAACCGCAAATCTAATCAGCGTTGGTTCCTCTGGTGAAGGGGTCATTTGTAGTTTGTTTATATGCAACTCAAAACTGGCTATTACCTAAGAAGCTACAAAGAACAGCTAAAACCGGTGGAAATGAAACAAGAACAATAAACAATTTTAATTTATGTCATTAAATAAAGGAATGAAAGATCGGCATAAGTAGAGGGATCGGAAATGTAATGGATTAGCATTTATATAATGTTTACTCTATCGAATGTTGACGTTGGCTTGGCTAAATTGGAAGTAGGTGAAAAAATGTCATTGGTCAGTTAAAAACAAATACAATCCCAATGCGCAAAATCGACTTTCACTTTGTGATCGATATACATTCCCGTTCTCGTTACCGGGCTGTTGTGAACCAATATCTTGCATGTGCATTGCTTCCCGTTCTCGTTTCCGTTCTGGTTACCGTTCTCGGGCGGTTGTGAACCAGCCTTAACTGGTATCCCGTTGCGACAAGTGCCTGAATAATGGCGGAGAAATGGCGGAGAAGTAGTGTAAGGTGTAAGGTAATGAATGATAATAAAGTATTTGGAAAATAACGTTCGATTATTTTTTTTAAAAAAATCTGATGTGTTACACTCACATGACTTTCTCTACTCTTGTACAAACTATTTTTACAAACGCTTATTCTCCATATGCTTCATGTTAATGGAGATATCAAGATGACAATCTTATTGATAATTTTCTTGTAGATGCAAGGGGAATATGGTAGGTTTTAAGCGATAGTCAAATATTTTAACGCTGGTTGCTATGTGGCGCATTCCATTCTCTTTGCATGTCCAGGACATAAAAAAATGAATAACGAATTTGAGAAAAAGTATAAGTATTGGAAAATTTAAGGGAATAACAAGCAATATCTCGCAAACGGTTCACTCAACAAAAGAAATGTATATGACATAAATTGTGTATTTTAACGCGATCTACATTTATTGTGTAGTAAAATTTTGTCTATCTCTTATGGTTTACCAGTTATGAAAAAGTCGTTCATAATGAAGAATACTTTTGGAGACATTCCCAGAAAATTCGAGATATACATTTTATTTGCAATGACAATATCTTAAACATATGATATTTTAATCAAAATCGTTAGAGCCGTTTTTGAGAAAATTAAAAGTTTCGAAAAATGTTCCATGTAAAGGGTAGTCTGGGGTGGGGGGATTTTCTTGAAAACCTTCGTGTCGCGTCTCTGAAAGATACTGAACCTAAATACCAAGTTTGGTGTTTATCCGACTCTTCGTTTTTGAGTTATGCTGTTCACAGACACACAGACAGACACACAGACAGACACACAGACACACAGACACACAGACAGACACACACACGGACATGTTTCCAAAAATGCTTTTTTTGGATTCAGTGAGTATCAAAACATGTATTTCCGGTGAAATCTCGGTATCGAAATTTTGGGTGGAATACAATACTTCCCCTACTTACTATACGTAGTAGAGAAAGTAAAAATGAATAACGAATTTGAGAAAAAGTAAAATCTGATGTGTTACACTCACATGACTTTCTCTACTCTTGTACAATCTAATTTTACAAACGCCTATTCTCCATATGCTTCATGTTAATCGAGATATCGAGATGTCAATCTTATTGGTAATTTTCTTGTAGATGCAAGGGGAATATGGTAGCTTTTAAGCGATAGTCAAATATTTTAACGCTGGTTGCTATGTGGCGCATTTCATTCTCTTTGCATGTCCAGGACATAAAAAAAATGAATAACGAATTTGAGAAAAAGTATAAGTATTGAAAAATTTAAGAAAATCACAAGCAATATCTCGAAAACGGTTCACTCAACAAAAAAAATGTATATGACATAAGTTGTGTATTTTAACGTGATCTACATTTTTTGTGAAGTAAAATTCTGTCTATCTCATACGGTTTACCAGTTATGCAAAAGTCGTTCACAATAAAGAATACTTTTGGAGACATTCCCAGAAAATTCGAGATATACATTTCATTTCTCATGACATTATCTTAAACATATGATATTTTCATCAAAATCGTTAGAGCCATTTTTGAGAAAATTAAAATTTTCGAAAAATGTTCCATGTAAAGGGTAGTCTGGGGTGGGGGGATTTTCTTGAAAACCTTCGTGTCGCATCTCTGGAAGATACTGAACCTAAATACCAAGTTTGGTGTTTATCCGACTGTTCGTTTTTGAGTTATGCTGTTCACAGACACACAGACACACACAGACACACACACACACACAGACACACACACAGACACACACACGGACATGTTTCCAAAAATGCTTTTTTTGGATTCAGTGGGGCTCAAAACATGTATTTCCAGTGAAATCTCGGTATCGAATTTTTGGGTGGAATGCAATACTTCCCCTACTTACTATACGTAGTAGAGAAAGTAAAAAATATCGGTACCTACCTTAAAAACACGCCTCGTAAGACGTCCGTTTTCACTTTCTCTAACATCTGGCTATAATAGGTAGAGGATGTATTGTATTCCCCGAAAAATTTGATAGTGAGATTTCACCATTTGAGGTCCACTGATCCCAAAAGAAAGCATTTTTAGAAAATATGCGCGTGCGTGTGTGTGTGCATTTTTGTCTGTTGACAGCATAACTAAAAGACGCAAAATTGGATAAATACAAAATTTCATTTTTCAATCAGACACTCTTTAAGAATGCCTAGCGTGGACTTTAAAGATAATTTTTCCATTTCAAACTATACTTTATATGAAAAACCTTTTCATTATCTTTTATTCTCGAAAACTGGCTTTAATGATATTGATTAAAATACCCTAGGTACTTCATCTATGGTTGAATGGTGAGTGTTCTGGATGTTTAACCCAGAGGTTCCGGCTTTAATTCCTTGCTGGGGAATTTTTCTTTAATTAGAATTTTTCCCTTCCCTTCACAGAATCTGGAAGTGAACGGTTATAAATTATTAAAAACCATGGTTAAAGAACCTAGAGTCAACAAGTTGTTCTCAAGTCAAAGCCCCCAATATGAACCTGTAAGTTAAAGGGGACTATCAAATGACACAATAAGAAAATCATATATCAAGATATTTGCATGCCCAAAAATGTATGTTTACGTTTCTGTGGATAACCTGTGAAATTCTCTTTATTCTGAAGAATTCTGTATAATTTTAAATAAGTGCTAAATCATCAAAGATAAACAAAATGTTACTGCACAAAGAAGATACAGCCCAATGGAGTATACAATTTGTGTAAAATAACGTTTTTGTAGCATGAAGTATTCTTTTTTCTGGCATATTTGTTGTTACACATTTAAGTTTTTGAACTGTCATCCAGGATCTATAATAGTATTTATGCAACAAGTGCATAATGTTGATGATTATGGCACGAGAAATTGTTTGTCACACGGATGTAAGTGAGTACACAATTTTCACGCGGTTCATATTAAGATTATCCATGAGTTGGCTACAACATTTTATGCAATCTTAGCATTATAAATTATAGCAAACTGATTTATAATTCAACATCCGTAGCTGATATAAGTGAGACATAAGTCTCACTTCTCTGATATATCTTCAATGTTCGTAAATGAGACGATAGGTTCTCTCGCTAAATTTCATTTGCTATTACCTGCCGTGTTGAACCAATAAGTAAGACAGCCACTTGCATGCATTCCCTACCTTGCAGAGAAGTGAGTAAGTGTTATGGAGCGTCATGTAGCCTATTATCTACACAGTATGGCAAGTAATTGTAAATTCAGATTTTAATTAATCTATATTTAATAATATACAGAGAAAAGAGAGAACTCTCGTTTCTCCGACAAAATAATATCACATTATTAGCCATGGCAACCTGGAATATTAGTATTACACCATTGCTGCAAGAAATACGTCGTTGCTATTATTGGCACTTCAGTTGCCCCTATTTATTTTTGAATTTATGTAATGTGCTAAGCGACATATTTGACTTACGCCTTTCTTGAATGTCTTCTAATGGCCGATTTGCATAACACTTTATAGAGGAGGGATAGATAACTCAGTGCATAAGTGTTTTACAGGACAGAATGCAATCGCTATGTATGTCGATACAAAAAACATCCCCCCCCTGATACTGGAAGCTGCAGTAGCACTTTTAGCCAATTTTACAAGCTTTCATTATTTAGCATACATTCATGCATATTTGAAAACGCCCCTGAAGGAACAACCTATCACATACATCGGTTGACAAAACCATTTGTAAACAAAATGGCATATCCACGCAGTGCGACCAATTGGATTTAAGCCGTCAGTCAACGTCGTACAGCCTTGTCAAAAATGCTAAGTATTAGGTAGATATTTCACTTATGTTACAAGTATGGCGTATTTCAGATCATACAGTAATTTAAATGACTAATACAGTTTATTTGTTTGAATTAAAACTACCAAACCGAGCTCAAAACACTGTAAGACACTGCAAAAAGCGTGTAAAGATTCGAGGTGTGGTCTAGTTCTGCGATTACTAATTCGTATAGGAACCCCGATTGAGAAGGTAGCATTGGCCTAATAGTATTATCATGGTTGCTTAAACACTGTGCCTGTTCCCTTTGGGTTAAGTTGAAACTTTTTATTACCTTTTGTTTTATCTCTTTGTGGCTATAATTTGATATTGGGATATAAATAACATTTTATAACATTATAAGTGTGTACAAAATAGAATAATCGTCATGTTTTCCACGCAAAGCCCAAATCATCTACGGGCACACTCATACGTGAAGAATGCAGGCAGATTACACCGCACATGTTACAGCATGCAAAAAGGTCTCTCCGGTAACGTACAGAAATGCGCATTGATGAAGAGGGTCGTGATTTTGAACATTTAGTTCGTTTATGAAATCCACGCTTTTTAGCGATTTATTATTCTGTTTACCCGTGAACTTAGCACATTTACAACTTCTTTGTCAATAGAAGAAGTGAAACATAAGGTTTAAACATGAAACAAAAACTGTTATATTTAATATCGTCGATATACACCTAAGATAATGAAGCTAACTACGTAACACGGTTTACAACACCAGATACGGTACAGATTATTAGGGTAAACATAATACACAATTATCTGATAGTAATTCTTGTGTCTTTGGCTCACAGGAGAGCCAATAGCAAAACTAAATAAATTAGTACACTAAAATAAAGAAAACAAAACACAAGAGGAGAAAAAAAAGAACCATAACAATTTGATGTTTGTATCAAATTCGAATCTCCGAAGCTAACCTTTGCTTCACCACCTTCCGGCGGCTAACTCACTCTGCCAGAATCCATGTAGTATCCTGCTCTTCGGGAAAACATTCCTCTATCTCCTTGCAAGCATTATATCCATGAAACACCGTCTTTTTAAGGCTTTCCCAGCTCTTTGGTTCTCATTCGGCCTTTAATCATTAATACTAGTTCCGTATAGTACCGAATAGATGGGCAGAGTTACAATAACAGTTTGCTAAAAGGGTCGATGTTTTCACATTAGACTATAAACTGCGTGTTGCATAGATAGTAATACCTAGGGACAGCTGACTCACCTGGTATATACCCACTTATATATATATATAAATGCACACATATAAAGATATATATATATCCTCATAATCACATGATAAAATAGTTGTAACCATTTCATATCTTGGCTATAATTGTCTTTTAAAAAATGCCTATTTTAAATTTTTAACTTTTGAGAAAATCCACAAAAAGGACAAATTGCCGCACACTATTATATGCCGCACACTTGGTGAATATAAATTAGAAAATCCTTGCAAAACTGTTCACATTATTATAACTACTAATCATATGGAAATACGCAAACAAGGAGAGGATTTTATTTTCTGGTCATATGCTTGTGCTGCTGCTATTGACCTGTAACAAAATACTATTTGTCATAATCACTGCATAGCTACATACTGTATTAAAGAGCAGGCAAATGATTTCGGTTAGCATAAGCCTCGGTTTCTGTAGCAACCGTGACGTCACAGGAAAGCTGCCTCCATGACGACCGAGTCCTGTATGTTGGCCGTACTTGGCCGTGCCAGGGAATGTCAAAAGACGTGAAAGTATAATTTATCTTCCTGTATACATCGGGCCTTTAAGGAGAAAATGAGTCCAACCTTTGTGAAATTATTGCCCTGCTGAACTTTACTGTAGATAGTACAGCGCTCGCGTCCTGGGATGGTATCTGAAACTGCCTGTTAACTGGAAGACTTAAGTTCATTTCTCACGTGTTTTATGAGGCTTCTCATCATCTTAAAAGCTGGATCACCAAGAAGTTCAACTGCTTAACCGTGTAAATATTTTCGAAGAAAATATATGGACCTCTTTGTATGCGTGATGCTTAGACAACTCTCAATGCAGTAGATCTCGCCGGTCATCTGTAAAAAATTGAAATTATAGACTCTTTGGGTATGTGTTTGTGCGAAAAAAAACTCAGGAAATATTATATTCACATGAGTTTCTCTATCCACTATTAGTTACTTAAATATCTGTTCTACAAAATATTCTTACAGACACATATTTATCTATCTGATTCATATTATCGACTTAAACGTTTGCAGAAATGATTTAATTACACATCTGGTTGTAGGTACAAGGACTGAAGTGATAGTTAAATCTTTAAATGTATAATGTTTTACATTCATATGACTTTGTCTACTAAATATCTATTAATTATGTATTTTATATGTGTATACATACTGTAAATTACTCTTACAAAGTCTCATTGTTGTGCCTACTTGATAATTCAGATAAATATTCGCAGAAACGATATCATTACATATTTCGATGGAGGTATAAGTGAAGTATAATTTAAAATGTGTATCTTAAAATTTCTACGAATACTCGTTCTGAATAAATTTTGTATAACCCTATGTAACTAATATACAAGAGAAAAATAATATCACTGTAAAAATATCCGATATTATACATTCACATGATTTTCTACACCCGCTATCTATTTTTACTAAAGCTTATTTATCTATCTACTACATTTTAATAGAAATAACACATTTCGTTATAGATACAAATGGAACAGCGACATTCAAATGTTTAAGAACTGGATGCTGTATGCTGGCCTTAAAATTCCATACTGTATCCATGACATCGTAACAAACCATTGAATTTTGACAAGACTTAAAGAGTATGACCAAGTATGAACAATTCAAACCATTAATAACAGATATCTCAGAAATGGCTTATACCAAAATAAAAACTTACTTGAAATAAATTGTGTGTTTTAAAGAGATCTGCGTTTTTTCTGTAGTGCATTTTGTCCATTACATAATGTTTACCAGTTATACAAGATTATGCAAAATTCCTTCCGAATGAAGAGGACTTCACAGGATATACACAGAAAATTCAAGATATACATTTTATTTGTCATGTAAATTGCTTTAACATATCGTATTTTAATCAGAATAATTATAACCATTTTTTAGAAACTGAAAATGTTTGAAAAATTGTTCCATGTAAAGGGTATTTGGAGTAGGGAGATTTTCTTAAAAATATTCGTTTCGCATCCTTGGAGATACTGAATTAAATATCAAGTTTGGTACTTATCCACCCTTTGGTTTTTGATTTATGCTGTTCAAAGACACACAGACAGCCAGACACATACATACAACACGGACCTTTTCTAAAAAAAATTTATTCAGGGGGCCTCAAAACATGTATTTCCGATGAAATCTCAATATGGAATATTTGGGGGAAAGTTCTACTATACACGTGGTAGAGAAAGTAAGAATGAATATCTCGTTAAAATAAGCAATTTGTGTCAAATAATAATTATTTTTATGGCATTAACCACATCAGGAATATTCTTTGCTGTTGGTTTGAGCATTTCAGTAGTTTATCGGGCTTAGCACCATTCTTTTGTTTCTCGCAATGCCATGCAAACAATTTCAAAGTCACCAAATAACGGCTCGTGTTTTTAAAGATTCAACTATCGTTTCGGCATCCTGTGATATCCTTTATACCTTCCCCATGGGAAGCAAGTATCTTTGTTTCCGAAGGAAGGATTGTAACAACTAATTGTAAATGGAACACACATTTGCATATAGAGCATATCGATCCAATGCCACTGACACAAGGGAAATGGCATTAAGGCGAGATACCTCTATGATGCCCTGCATATCTTTATGTTCCCACGTAAATGGTTTCAAAATGTCAATGCTCTTATCACTCCTACACGTAAATTCCATTATCGAGAAATTTCCCATGCTGTGCAGCAGTTGGTGTGTGTGTGTGTGTGCTCGGTCGCTTATCCTCCTATCGCCGCGATCTGGATATGACACGAAGTACAACCAAAAAAGGGCCAGATGAATATGGCAGAATATTCTTTGTTCCCTGCCAAGCATTCTATCTACGAATTGATATATGTTATTTATTGCCCAGCTTTTATCTTCGTTTGTACCTTCTCTTCTTATTCAAGGCGAAGTAAAAACGTGAATAAGGAATTTCTTAAGGAGATAAATAAAGAAGAGCTACTTTGTTCCTTGCACTCCGTCTTTTCTCTCCTTCTCTCCTAGCCACTCTAGTCTTGAATGAAACTTGGATTATTCTGCTGCGTATAAAATAGATTTATGTCATGCAAAATTCGGCGTTCTAAATTATGACAGAACCTTATCTTTGTAGAGGGTTACGAACCAGAGTACTCTGTATTTAAATTTTAATACAGTATACCTCCGTTAATTATTTTTTCAAGGAAATAGCCAAAACGCATAATAGATGCGGGAGCGCTTAGCACGGACATTTATTTATAACAGAAAATATGTTAACCCGTTTCGTACAAAGTATTTTTTTAAGTTCCTGTAACTGCAATGATTTTATCGGCGGAATTTTCCTTTGAAACATATTATTGACTATAGGCAATGGTGTTAACTGGTATTCGCTTGTCATTAAATTACTGGTAATCTTTGGGTTTTTTCATTAGATCATACATTCATTCGCACATTCATTCATACTTCCAGACTCTAGGAAGGGTAGGGAATATTTTTGACTAGAGAAACGTCCCCACTCCCCAGCCGGGAATCGAACCCGGGATTCCTCGCTCAGCAGGCAGGTGTTCTGCCGACTGAGCTACGGGGTCAGTCAAAAAGTATAATTTATTTTTCAACGACTAATGCAATTATTATATTTGGTATTATTTATTGAGTATTTGTAATTCTAAAAAGACATTTACTTTTTGCACCGTCACAACTTCCTGTACACATATCGAGTGAGATGGTTTCACGGGACTGTGCGAGACTGGCATTCGGGAGGTCCTGGTTTCGATTCCTGGAGCTGGCCACTCTAACCATGAGTTTCTCGCGATTGGTTGGCATAGTGAATGCTGAGGTGGTTTCACTTCTGCCACGAATTTCCTCTCCCTCATATCCTATCATTTCGCCTTCCCTTTCATGTTTCATGTGGGCTTATGGGCTGTTCAGTGTTGGTCGGTGTCGGATAGATGGCGCAATTGCTTGCTCGTTGAAAACTTCTTCTCGGCCCTGCTAGATGACAGCCTTATCTGAGCCGCCTCAGTGGGTTGAGTTCCCTGCGGTTCCGCCGGAGGGAAGCTCTCTCTGAGTAGCTCCCTCTCATTAAGCTTGGAGTCGTTAGAGACCTCTGTGCATATCTGTCGGCCGGCCTGCCTGCAGCCTATAGCCTCCTGCGGTTCCTTCACCTCATCCGTTCCTCCTGGGGGTTGCAAGCTCAAAATATCCGCGTTGGGTCGAGGTGCGAGGTGTTCCCTCCGTTCCCTAGACATAGTCATATACTAAACACATACAAAATCCAAAGAGCAGAGCGGTCGCTAAACACAAATCTCCATTACCATATAACAACCCACTGCGACCAACTAGATCTATTGTGACTACACCTCCGTGAAGGCAGGGATGAAGTGAGGTCGCAGGTCCACAGAGACGCGCGGAAGTCCCTATCATTTCCAGTTTGAAACACCCGCCTTCACCAGCAGAGGCGAAGAATCCCACGAGAGGGCGACGAAGGAGTCTAGCAGGCAGGCCAATGCACCCTGACGTTTTACGGGAAGAAATTAAGGCGCAGCAACCGTACCATCTGCCCGACAGCAGTCGCACTACGGAATCCGGAGATACTTCCTGAAACATGAAAGGGAGAGAGATGAAATGACAGGAAATGAAGGAAATGATAAATCGTGGTAGAATACATCACCTCTGCATGCGCCTAGGCGACCAGAGGAAAACCACGAAAAACCCTATGGTCAGAGTGGGCGGCCACCGGGAATCGAACCGGGATCTCCCGAATGAGGACCGTAGACGTTGTCGCCTGAGCCATCCCGCTCGGTCAAATTTGTTGTTCTGAACTATCAAACTGTTTTTTGTTTTAACCAAAACTACATAAGCAGTGAAAAAGGAACATAAAATCAGTAGGGGCCAGCCTCAGTCATGTCCCTCGAACACAATAAAGTATTAAATATAAAAGACGGAGTTGAAGGAGTAGAGATGAGTTAGGTAATCTTCCTAAAACCATGCGTTCGTCGACAGCAAATGGTTTTGACGTAGACGGCTTCGAATCCTGGTGGGGTGAGGAGGATCGCCGGCAGAGAGAAAAGAGATCAAAAGGCTACACGAGTGGCAACCTGTGAAGCTCGCATTTCGTAGGTCCCGGGTTCGATTCCTGTTGGGCCGGCCACTCTGAACTTGGGTTTTTTTTCGCGCTTTTCTTTGCTTGGTAGACGAATGCTGAGATGAACTACGTAATGCTGCTAATTACCTCATGTCATCTCCTTAACATGTTTCAGAGTTGAAGGATCAGGCTTTGGGCCGCGAACGAGGCGATGGGGAGAGGTAGGCCTGTGGGAGGGGGCTCCCGTCGGATAGGGAAGTAATATCTGGAGACGTTAAGGGCCCCCTGCCACTCCGAATCTGGTCACACTCTGTGTCCTTTGCCGAAATCCTCCTCCACTTCCTGATAATCATAACCTTATTTTTCAAGTTATCCCTAGATAAAAATCACATTCAGTTAAATCAGCGGATCATAAGGGCTATAATTCTTTACTAATTACTCTATATTCAAAATTTCCTGAATTAAAATTAATGATTCATCAGTTGTAAGCGCGATAGGAAAGTATTGTTGGAAAATTGGTCAGTTGTTCAATAAATAATGTAAGTCATTACTGTATCTCTCTGTATTTATTGTTTGCTCAAAAACTATAGGTCCCATATTATTCTGTATGCATTTATGCACATCAACTTTGTGCTTTGCAAGGGAATCTAGTGTGTAAATTCGAGTTTCTCTGTACCCCATATTTGTACCGAGCGGGATGGCTCAGGCGGTTATGTCTGTGGCACACATTCGGAAGGTCTCGGGATCGATTCCCAATGACCGCCCACTCTGGCCCATGGGTTTTTCGTGGTTTCCCTGCATCGCCAGGCGAATGCTGAGGTGGTTCACCTTCTACCACAACTCTCCTTCCTCTCATTTCCTGTACCCATCATCATCCATGTTTCAGGGTTGTAGGACCAGGTGATGGTGTTCGGAGGGTTGCGGCTGGGCGGTGGCTTGCGCTCTGTAAAGGTTTCTTCCTTGGCGTTGCTGTGCTACAGCTCAGTTAGGTCTCTCCTCAGCGTGAGGCTCCGATCCGGGGTTTGGTGTCTTGTGGGCAGGGACTGTGCGTTCTATCTGGAAACGTTAGGGACCCCGTCCATGCTTGCACCCGTCGGCATCCGGATCTGGTCGTCGTTCGGGTCTCTCCCCTCATACTTCCCTCTCAGGGGTCACATTGGAAGCATAAAGGGTCTGCTCTGCCCTGGTTTCGGGGTCCCCTCCGTGACCTTACCTTTACTCCATATCTGTTATTTTGCCACGAATATAGCCACATGAATGGAATTATGTTTCGTCAGAGAAGAATATTAAGCGTTGGTCAATTACTCTATCATTTCGCAAAATCCAATTCAGAAATTTACCCAAATTAGATGATTCTATGAAAAATAAGGTGTATGCAACAAACCCCTTGCATTGGAAGAACTAAAAGAAAACATTGGGCAAAAATTCACTCAATTTTGGATATTGAACTCTCCAGTATGAACGAAAATGTCTTGAGATGCCAGAAATATGCGGATAGATAAGGGCAACATTTCCAACCTCTACCATGATAAGGTATGTGCTTATTATCATTGTAATTGTAACTATGAGAACTTGAAGTGGTTACCGGGATATTATAACTGATTCGGCGGGAGTCCGAGCTGCGGTGACCGGTGCACGAGAAGCCGTGCATTGGCCACGGTGTGAAGGAAAAGCCTGTGGAATAATGTGCTTGATAAGTGATCATGTCGCCAGCACTGGTGCTATGGTCAACACAACGAAGGCCAAACAACAATAGACTAGAGGTTACCACTGCGCACGTCCGAATGTATACCTACCTACTGCTATTTCCATACAAATTTAAGCTGAATAATTTATAATGTAATATTCAGGGCTATCTAAAAATAGTTCATGACAATACATGTTAAAAATGATTTTATTTTGCTCGTAGGATTACTACAATCGGCCTGCAAGTTCATTCCGTTAACATTTCCCACTCGCAAAATAAAACTCCACTTTTAGCACTCGTATCACAAATAACTATTTTGATTTGGGACTTAAGCATGATCTCAGAGACAAAACTTAAATGCCAGCTCTGCTTTATAAAAGTTCGACTAATTACGTATCAGAAAAGACAACTTCGCTCAAACTTTACAGCTTGTAGTAAAGTATTACCGACACTTGCCGCTGTAAAGTCACTGTGACGAGGAACAGTTGCATCCGACGGGTGCCCATCAAAATATGCAAGTCACAACGTTCGAACCATGTAAACTCGTGTCGTTTCAAGAGGCCGTCTGACATTTTGGGGTCAAGCACCGGGATCTGATTTAACGCTCTATAAACAAACGGAGGAAACATTTTGTAGCGGTTCCTCCTTGGTAGGACCCCACTACATTGATGATAATGGATGCTGTATTATGTACCTGTAGGTCGTCTTGTGCCCGTACACTTGTGATGTATCTTGAGGTTCTCGTAGACTGGAATCTGATGATCGTGTATCTGTAAGTAGTATCTGTGTTAGTATGTTGTAATTATTATTTTATAATTATGCCACAGCTGTTGTATTTTGTGACGGAGAGCAATTGTGTCTTGTCACGGTTAGGTATGGAGAAGGTTAATATATTTTTGCATACACGTATTCTGTTAATTATTTCACTTGTATTTTAGATAAACCACCTATGATATTCACAATTCACTATTACCTTTATCATGTCGTGTATATAACTGGTATACTTTAAATACGTAGTTTTAGCGTCTATTTAGAGACGAGCTTATACACTGCTTTCCTGCCCGAACACTGACAAGCTTCTGTTAGCGTTCCTTCCAACCGTTTTCTTAACGTACGTATTTGAATTATAAGCATATATCAATGTACCTGATTGGTGCTACTAATCTAATAACGTACAATAACAGTTTATGTTACACATATATACATTTGCGTGTGTGATTTTACAGGCTTCCATCGTCTTAATTATGAATCCAAGGTTCGTTACATGCTTACGTAGACACTACTGTATTTCTCGTAATTTTATATTACTGGTTATTTAGCTAACAGTGGCCTTTCCCTCTTATATTATATTTTATATGTTATAACGTTATATATTTGTTTTCTAACACGTGTACATTATGAACACATGCATTTTTAACATATCTTAATTATTATACGTACAATATTAGCAAAAAATACATAACACGTAAAACTTAAAACAAAAATATTAAAGAAAGAAATTATTAATGTGTTGATGCTGAGAAGCTGTGAATTAGATATCTTATTACTTTAATAAGTTATCCTATTAGTTTGTCCGTGGCTAGTAGGGTTGCTTCAATTTCTATAAGAGAGAAGCCGCATGGCAACTTTTATATATTCTAACTTTAACTGTTTATAATCCCTTTTGACAACTCAAGTCTCTAAATAAGTGTAATGATGCTCAAAATTACCTGGAGTTCATACAGCTGAAAGTTGCTCACATATTTTAAACAATAAACCAAGGATTTACAGAAAGTAGAAATTTCCGAAATATACACTTAACCTTGCACCAAAACCTGCAAAATGTGCACAAATTATGCAATTAGGCACTAGCTATCAAAAGTGAACAATAATTTAATAAGGCTCCTTAGCACGCTTTTAAAGAATAACAATAAATTAACACCGAGCGGGATAGCTCAGGAGGTAACGTGGGTGGCTCGCATTTGGGAAGTTCCGGGTTCAAATCCCATGGGCCGACCAATCTGGCTGGTGTTTCTTCGTGGTTTCCCTCAGTTGCCAAAGTAAATACCGGATTGGATATTTAATACCACGATTAAGCCTAAAACAACAATAAAACAGGAAAAATACATGGAAAAACGAATGCTCTGCAATCTATCCACAATTAATAATGAAAACAGGTAGACCGAACGGTACCCTACTGCCATCTGCGCGGCACGTGTGGAAGCAGAGGTACAATTGCTGTACACATGCCTCTGTGCATGTGACGAAGTAAGATGGTATGGCACAGGGATGAGACTTAGAAGACAAGCTGTCCGCCACACACCGATCCACGAAATATCTTCTAATAGATCCGTCGCTATATGACCACGCAGTTAAAGCGACATAAAATAATAAACAGAAGAAAAAAAAATAACCACTACTGTGAAAGAGCAATTTTCAAATGTAAATTATCCCCAGCGGAGGAAACTATAAAGCCCGGAAATTAAAAGCATTTGAAACATTATATGTCCCGTTTAAGGTATGATATATCGAATATTTTTGATCACCTTTAAGATTTTTCGGTTACTTGAACACATGTCGAACACCTCCTATTAAAACAATCTCTATGTAGATATTTATGTGAATAATGTTAACCGGGAATAGTGTAGATTTGCTATAAAATGATAATAGATAGAGAAATTGGCTGTACTGTTACACATAGTAATTTTCTTACGCCATTATGGTACTCTTGTGAACTTCTCCATGACATGTCCCATCTCTTTGATGAGAGTAGCACTAATTGAGATCTTGTCCTTTACAAAGTACAGAAGTTTGTGATTCTGAAGCATAATGACTCTTTCGTTGAATTATGTATATGCTGCTTCCTTGACCGACCAATTGCTAGAGTCTCAGTGGCTGAAAGCGTTCCCAGAAATACTTTCATGACTTTTCAGAACCTGGAAACCTCAGAAGAGACCCATTAAGGAAGAAGTTTATGACGTTAAAGCACCAATTCATATTTCATGAGTGTGCTCCATTCCACGAAACTGAAGCGTCGCATGGAGCAAAAAACGTTTTAAATCCTAAATTAGCTCCAAAGGCTGCGTGCTCGTTCTTGTGGTAAGTTATTCTGAGGAGTTGTCTTATAAAACAAACTGATTAAACTTTTAATCGGAGCAAGCGAATGCAGCTGCGGCGTTTGAACGGTTTGAGTATTAAACTTGGATTGGTGTTTTGGTAGTTTTGTTTAACCCCCTATACCGTTTAAACACAACTTCTGTGTCAAATAACTTGGGCGATTCTTTCTATATTGAACAGTCCTCCCAATTCAGACCTTAATTTCCTGAAGCCACTGAGACAGTATGCCCTCTAGTGTCAGTAACATGGAAGGGGAAAAAATAATAGATATTGTATTTCTGATCTTCTTAAAACTCATCCGACATCATTTGGAATATCGTATGCATATCTCACTATTGTGAAGCAAGTATTCAGATTGTTAAATAATATTTAGTTAAATGTAATAGGTGGTATTCTCAAGTTATTATACAGGGTGATTTATGAAGAACCGACACATTTCTTTCTTTAATTATTTTCTCCGAAATTCACTCAATGCCCTAATCTTAGCATCAATTTAAGCAGAATGTTCTGGAGTTTCGATTGCCTGTCACTAGATGCGCAGACGTTCATGTTTTATTCGTAATTGAGTTTTATTGTCGGCAACTGTTTTGGAGATTTTGTTCTAGTCAACGTGAAAATGAAGTACACATTAAATGAACGACTCTTCCTTGTAAAGCAATGCTGGATTACGAATTCAATAGAGAATTTGGTGTTCGGAATCCTCCCCAAAGAAACACAATACTGGCACTGTTAAACAAGTTGGAAACAACTGAATCTCTGGTGAGTGAAAAAGGCAAAACTCGTTCACCTAGGCTTCCCACGGTTGTTGTTGACGTAAAAGCACGACTGGACCAGTCACCCAAAAAATCATTAAGACGTTTGTTGCGGGAGACAGGGTACAGCTACTCAATGTGTCAGAGAGCTGTGAAAAGTGCAGGCCTAAAGCCGTATAGGATTATGGTTGTCAATGAGTTACAGGAACCAGATAAGGATAGACGCCTGAATTATTGTCGTTGGTTTCAGGCGTTCATTGTGCAAAATCCTGCCATATTGTCCATCACATGGTTCACAGATGAAGCATGGTTCCATTTATCCGGCTATGTGAACTCAAATAACTCACACTATTGGGCCAGCGAAAATCCACATGTTATTCATGAAACACCTATGCACCCTGTTAAAATCGGAGTTTGGTGCGCAATATCCGCACAGAGAATAGTGGAACCAATTATTTTTAAATACTGCGAACATTGCAGAGTACCGACGGATTTTCATGGAGTTTGCTGAGCAGCTAGATGATGTAGAGCTGAGTCAAGGATATTTTCAGCAAGAAGGCGCTACATGCCATACATCAAATGAATCCATGGCACTAATTGCAAGTTTCTTTGACGACCGGATAATTCCCAAGAACTGTGGCCACCGAGATCTCCGGATTTGACATTGCCGGACTTCTTTCTATGGGGTTACTTAAAAGACAGGGTTTATGCCACACGTCCCCAGACATTGGACGATCTGAAGCACAACATCACACAGGATATTCAAGATATTGACAACAGAGTCCTCCAATGAGTGGTCAGTAACATGGAACGACGTATTGAGTTGTGCCTTATGCAGGATGGAGGACATTTTCAACATTTGCTATAGAGGTAAATAATCTCCCAAAATTCCTCTGCACTTCACGTATAATAAGTTGTTGCTAGCATAACTCGTTTTGAAACAGTTAAAGAAATAAGTGTGTCAGTTCTTCATAAATCACCCTGTATAACGCAAAAGCAGAAAAGAATTCCCTGATATCAACATTCAGCGAAGAAGGTACATTGATGGACATAGGGGAACCCCTATTCTCGTAAACCATTCATTAAGGAATTGTGTAAATTTTGTTACTACCAAACGAAATCATATTCCCAATTGTGACATAAATATCGATGGAATAGTTTCTGAGTGGAGACACTTTTCTTTCTTTATATATTTCTTACTGATATCCCACCACTAATGACCCTGATTGCACTAGGATTATCAAGGAAATAAAAGAATTTTACTACAATAAAAGTTACTAAGCAGTGGTAGCCGAAGCACGAACACACCGATAGTGCCAACCAGGTACCAATGTACTACAAATTAATCGCAGATTTTTATGAAAATCCTCGCATTCCAAACTACCCATTATATGGAAAAGTTTTCAAAATATTTTATATTCTCAAAAATAACGATTTTGATTGAAAAAATCTGATGTGTTACACTCACATGACTTTCTCTACTCTTGTACAATCTATTTTTACAAACGCCTATTCTCCATATGCTTCATATTAATCGAGATGTCAATCTTATTGCAATTTTCTTGTAGATGCAAGGGGAATATGGTAGCTTTCAAGCGATAGTCAAATATTTTATCGCTGGTTGCTATGTGGCGCATTCCATTCGCTTTGCATGTCCAGGACATAAAAAAATGAATAACGAATTTGAGAAAAAGTATAAGTATTGGAAAATTTAAGGGAATAACAAGCAATATCTCGAAAACGGTTCACTCAACAAAAGAAATGTATATAACATAAGTTGCGTATTTTAACGAGATCTACATTTTTTGTGTAGTAAAATTTTGTCTATCTCTTATGGTTTACCAGTTATGCAAAAGTCGTTCACAATGAAGAATACTTTTGGAGACATTCCCAGAAAATTCGAGATATACATTTCATTTCTCATGACATTATCTTAAACATATGATATTTTAAACAAAATCGTTAGAGCCATTTTTGAGAAAATTAAAATTTTCGAAAAATGTTCCATGTAAAGGGTAGTCTGGGGTGGGGGGATTTTCTTGAAAACCTTCGTGTCGCATCTCTGGAAGATACTGAACCTAAATACCAAGTTTGGTGTTTATCCGACTGTTCGTTTTTGAGTTATGCTGTTCACAGACACACACACAGACACACACACACACAGACACACAGACACACACACGGACATGTTTCCAAAAATGCTTTTTTTGGATTCAGGAGGTCTCAAAACATGTATTTCCGGTGAAATCTCGGTATCGAATTTTTGGGTGGAATGCAATACTTCCCCTACTTACTATACGTAGTAGAGAAAGTAAAAATCTGTATCTTGAATTTTCTGGGAATAGCTTATAAACTTATCATTCGGAAGGAATTTTGTATAATGCTGTATAACCGGTAAACCAAAGAGATAAGCAAAAACTTACTTCACAAAAAATGTAGATCTCTTTAAAACACACAGTTTGTATCAAATAACTCTTCTCTTTATTTATTATTTATATTTTTACTGTCTTTTTTTACTGCATAAGCCATTTTCGAGATATCTATTATTATGGCCTTGAATTGCTCAATGCTTTGTAATTTTTAAAGCGCTGTCGTTATTCATTTGTTTCTCGAAATGACTCAGCGACTCACTTTGAACATCTGACTATCGATTGGGCTTTCTACAACGGAATATGTAATGAAACTAACTCTGCGAAGTTTTATCTCGATTAACTTGATTTAGATATAAAAATAAGCTTTCTGGGAATAGTTTGTAGAAATTATAAAAAAATAAAGGTAGTGGGTAGGCAGAGGAATGTGAATGTTACGTATAAGATTTTTAGTATTTTAGTTATTTAGAAAATGTAATTAAACGCCTCGAAGTTCCCCCAATACGTGTCCCGTTAAGGGAACAAGGTACTCTGAAATGGTAAAAAATCACATTTTTTGTTTTAGGCACTAATAAAATGTCTATTATTTTCAGTTTCAGAAAATATATACTTTTGGGGGTTAAGAAGTTTTTAAGACATTTAAATTCCATTTAAATGCTAGTCTGCATTCGTTTAAAGCTGTCATGCAACACCCCTTTTTAAAACATTTTTGTATAGTTCAACAACGAACGACTATATCATGCCCAGCGAGCAGTTCATCGATTAACAAAAGAGGCCAGGACCAAGAGAAGGCAATCAGAAAAAAACTGAAGCAATCCAGAAATGAAGGTGCAGACTATTATGACCCTGGAATGTACGAAAGTGTATCAGAATTTTAATGTTCAAACTTTAAATTCAGTTTTCTCAAAGCAACATTTCTGGGTACCTTTGTACCTTTTTTCAGAAAGTATGAGAGGTAGAGAGCTGGAATTTTCAGTGCGTGTATACAACACATAGTTAAACTTTCTGAGCTACAATCATAATTTTATAATGTATATTAGTGATATTAAGAAAGCAATGACATTACAAATTTTCCACATTTTTACTTTTTGGCCTTGCAAATAATTTTCTTTCAATTTCTATTGAACTGATATAGATAATTAAATAATTGAGATTCAGAAGATAGCTGATTATACTAAGAATAAGCATGCAAAAGCGTGATTCTGTATTGCAAGCAGTATCAGAGAAAAGGGTACATGAATTCATGTTTTAAGAGTAAATTTTATTATTTTCTGGTGAGTGAAATAATTTTTACGAACTCAACTATATAAGCTATCAATGCAGACAACCACTTGAAATAATTGTGATGATTTATAGAATAATTCATAAAAATCTCAGGAAAAACCATTGAGAACTTTAAGAGCAGTGGTAATTTAACACACTTATGGTGTAATTTCCCTGTGTTCAGACTACCTTGTTCCCTTAAATGGTGCTCATGCATATAAAATCCGGACGCTTCACCATTGGTAGTATTGAAATACTCATCTAATGCGTTATAATTTGTTGAAATGCCTATGCCTTCTTTTGTTTAACTAAGCAATTGTCTGTGTCCCAGCTAGTGGAGTAGAAGAGTATTTTTGAGAGATCGATTACATGCAAGTTGTCTTGAAGTAGGTCATGGCTACGTTTTTCTCATTACTGGTGCATGATTATCATCATTGTGGTTGATGTCGCCTTACCATTTCCCTCGGGGTAGTCTCCCTAAGTAGCACCAGCCCTACGGATGTCTGTCTGTAGTGGTACGATCTTCACTCCACTTGCCTGGAGAAGTGGACATTCTCTTTCACGCCTTCCTCACAAAACTACTAGTTCATTTCGGTGTAACAAATCCTTAAGCTATTAAATGAGGCAGCAGTTTTAATTCACATTTTGAGGGCATACTTAACAAGATGTGGCTCTGCGGTGACGTGTGAGGCTTGGTTTGTGAGGTCCGGGGTTCGATTCCCGTCGGGCCGGCCACTCTTAATATGGGATTCTTTGTGGATTCCCGGGGCCAGTAGGCCAATGCTGTGAAGCTTGTTCCTCTTTTACCATGAATTTCCTATTCCCAATATTTCTTTTTATCTATATTTGTTTCAGGGTTATAGGATGAAGCAGTTTTGATGCCGCCACAGTTTGGTACTGAATGTAGATGTTACCCTTTCCCCTTGTCTCCAATATCTGCTGTTGACTCTGCTGCCAGCTGCTCCAATGGTACAGTTATAAGTATAGGGTTGTCCTATAAGTTCGTTCGTTTTTCGGTACGTTTCAATCACTAAGAACGCCTGGGAACACACCTCACTCGCTGCACAGTTACGACAGCGTAGTTGCCGAACTTTCCCTTTACAAACATTAAACACAAGGTCGTTCACAAGATAAATAACTAACGGCAGTTAGGTTTTGTAAACAAACTATTTATTTCCTGCAGTATACACCATTATTGTCGACAATATAGTGCCATTTCTCCGGAAGCTTATACATTGGGAGTATAATGTGGGAGTTTTCTGGTTGATGAGGTTCAGTCTGCAGTCCTCCAAGGAAGTGAGGCATTTGCCATTCAGGAAATTCTGCAGGGAACGGAGTAGATGAAAGTCGGGTGGGGCAATGTATGAAGAATACGGCGTTTGGGGTAACACATCCTACTTAAAATTACGCAACTTTTGACGGGACACCATAGAGGAATGTGGTCTGGCGTTGTCGTGGTGAAAGATGACATCGTTTCTTAATTCCGATCTTTTCTTTTCATTGGCTGCCTTGAGACGATCCAACTGAGAAGATTATTTTTCGGAATTGATTGTCGCATTATTCGGAAGAAGCTCGTAATACAGGATTCCTTTGCAATCCCACCAAATGCATAGCCTTTCTCGGATGCAGCCCTGGTTTAGGAACCGATAAGGAACGTCAGTCACAAACACACACTGACATATCCAATAGCAAGTCTGGTTGTTGACCTCTAAGTCGTAAGGGTGGTTGGGCAACTATGATAACTTGAGTTTACAGAGGGTTCAGGGTTTTCAGGCACTATAGATGGAACTTGTGAGCAAAACGAATGAACTTATGAGACAATCCAATATTTTCTCTCAAAGTATGCGTGGATGTATTGTAAAGGACAACGCCAATTTAAATTGACTGAGAAATTTATTGTGGATATTTGAGTTCTTGAATTGAGTTGCCGACCATTTGAAATGAAGAAACATATTGACTCTGAATTGTAACACTGAAACAATAAAAATTGAATTATTATATCTGCTAACTTCTGCAGTCAACTTTACGGTTTGAAATAACTATTTCCGCAATGAAAGAAACTACACGCGCAAAAGTTGATCGCAAGATCCCTCACGCTAGTCGCTACTCACACTGGCACTTCAAATACACAACGAGCAAGTATCGCTGGTGGTACCAGAGAAGGGTATCCCTCGGAACTAGATGCACGAACATTTATTAATTTTAACTCCGCCTACATATTATTCCCCCACCAGCGTGATTTTTCACGCGCAGTCAATCTTCAGTTCTTACGTGTTCTTACATCTCTGGCTTTATTACTAATGAGGATGGCTAAATTCTCAGAATGTAAGTGCCTTTCTCTTTTCCAGAATTGGTCTACGTGTCTGTGTAATGTACTGAACTTAACTCTAAACAGCGTTCTCAGAAATCCTTAAGCTAAAGGTTTTGCACCTTTTCGGCTCACTAATGACTTTGGCTAGCCTGACTCCTAATTACCCTCGTCTTTCTGGATAAAACTCTCAACTCAAACGTAATACATTATATACTGATTTAATATACGGAAATTATTTATTGCAATTATTTCTCTATCTTGTTATTTCTTTGTTTAAATATTTACATATTCTCATCGATAATAACGGTATCAAGGACAAGGCGATGGCGATTGGTGTGTAGCGGCAGGGTAGTGAAATTTGCACTCTGGAAAGATTTCTCCCTGGTGGGACTGCTGGGACCTCCTTCCTGAGAGCTGTCTCGATTGTTACGGTACCCCAGGACTTAGGCGGAGGCAACCGGCATCAGGATTGGTACACTCGCTTCCATTTATGCCGTCACCACAGTTTTAGGCGGCATTCTACTGCCCTTCACAGCTGAAGTATGCTGCATATACCAAGGAGGTGTGGTAATGTTTATCTTTTCGGGCATGCAGTGACGTTCTGTTTTAGATGCACAGTTCTAGATTATTCCCATATGAATATATAACTTTGAGCAATAGCTTTACTCGTCATAACCATGTTTAAATATATAACTATATAATACACTGTTTCGCACACTATCTTCACGAATTTTTTTTAATGGCAACATAATGCAAAAGTGAAATACATTAGACTTTTTACTCTCAAAGAGGACACATTTACTACACATTATCTTTCCATGCGAATGCTCCATCGAATTGTCCTAGCAATGTCTTGAAATGGTAAATTGGCTTCCCACATACCCATAATTCTTCCCCGGTGCGCTTCCGAAATATTTGCATACATTGCGTGAGCTACAGTTAACACACATCACTTGCTTGGTTGAACAACAAAGGCAGAACGTTCCAGACATACACCTCCCTGCGACCACTGAGGAGGATGGTAAAATGCTTCTCAAAGCTTTGGTGACGGCATAATTGGAAGCGAGTGTACCATGTTGGAATCGTTAGTGACCCCGTCCTTGCAAGCAGCATATGTTTTCCGGTTCTGGTTGCCATTAGTCTCCGCTTAATCCCTTTCTCCCACAGGTCACGTTAGAAGTACAAAGGCCTATGTGCGGTGCTGTGGTTCAGTTTTTGGAGGCTCCTCCTAGTAAGATGCGACATGGGAAATCATTAGCTGTTGCTTACGGCTTTGTAAGTTTGTTAACCTTACAGCGGCAAGAATATTGATGACATGTATGAATATTTTGGTGCAACAGAGAGGTTCAAATAAAGTAAACATGTTGCTCATGTAAAAGGTCGCCTTAAAGATTAATGCTTGAATAAATTTTCTCCTGTAGAAAATTCTCCAGTGTACAAAGTTCAGATTGGGTATCTCAAACATTTACAGCAATTTTATGTTTAATATTTACTAAGTTTTCATGAAAGCCATTCACAAAAAAATCTTAATGCCTGTGATTCTCTTCGACGTATCCAATAATATGGATGACTAGTTTTCCTACCCAGCATTGCTTAAATCCAATCAGAAATTGTAAAAAGGTACACCCACCTACCTAAACACTGTAACCCCGAGATGTATTTAGAGTTTGTGGAAATTAATTTAAAATCAGAAATACAATACAATAAGACTTACAATGTAATACAATGATTTCCTCCTTTAGTCTCAGAACACATGATATAGCCTCCGTAGTCGAGTGATCAGCGAGGTGAGAAGGCAAATGTTAGAGTGAATGTGCGTGTGAAAATAATTTAAAACGACGAAAACTTACAGTAACTTAACCTAAGAGCTTAAAGAGTAAAAGCACTATCAAATGTTTCATCAAATCTCCCAATATGATCATAGTGGATAAAGGTGGCTACAGAAATAGAGTTTTAAAACAAATGATACAATATTTGAAATCGATAGAAAATTAAGAGTAGTTTATTTGGGAAACTCGCTAAAATGTACTTTACTTTCTGTACTGCTTACCTATAGTAAGTAGCAGAAGTATTGTATTCCACCCAAAAATTCGATATTGCGATTTCCCTGGAAACACACGTTTGAGGTCCACTGAATCGCAAAAAAAAATTATCACGTGTGTGTATGTCCGAACAACATGATTCAAAAACCAAAAGTCGGTTAAATATCAAAATTGGCATCTAAGTTCAACGTTTTTAAAAGATGTGACACGAAGATTTTCAAGAAAATTCCCCCACTCCAACTTCTATTTACGAGGAAAACCTTTCGTTATTTTTGATTTTCTCAAAGATACACAAATAAATTGTGTATCTTGAAGTTTTTGTGAATAGCCTGTGAGATTAATTGTTAATTACGTTTGTGCAATTGATAAACTTTAAGAGACAAAATCATATTACACAAAGGATGCAGCGCTCGTTAAAACACAGTTTATGCCAAACAAAGATTTTTGTGGTGTTAACCATTTCCGAGATGTTCTTTGATGTTGGTTTGAATTTTTCAATATCTTTTTCAAGTGGTAGCATCCTATACGTTTTTTCTCGTGGTCATACAAGAAGGGTGGAATTTAAAAGCCATCACATAATGACCAGTTTTTTAAAATATCACTTTAATCTACTGTATCCTTATATCTACAACGAAATGTGAAAACATATAATTAAAGTTTATCTGGATTAACTAGAAGTAGATAGAAGAATAAGCGTAAGAATGCGTTATAGAAGTGTGAGTAGAGAAAGTCATGCGAATGCAATACATTAGGTTTTTTTAGAATGCTTCTCTAAAATGCATAGAAATACCAGAATAAAATATTACTGAAATGTAACACAGAGCGTACATTTACGATATTGTTGATACTAGAATATTATTGAATAAAAAATCGTATGCTAGGAGCGAGAAGAGTTGTCCTTAGGCTTTTGAATTCAAGGTGTTTTAATACGCTTCAGGTAAAGCAATACGAGTAGTAATAACTAACTTACTTACATGTTTATTTAAACTTATATTCAGACAACCACCTGTAATTTGAGACTGAAGTTTGATTGATTATTCGTTGAGGTATAATTATTTGTATATACGTATTTAAATGTTTATTCCTTTTTAGCTGCAAATCCTATAGCTGTAGTCAGAATCAGTTATCGTATTAATATGAATACTGGTATCTTTTCTGCAATAATACCACGAGTGTTAATAGCCTTTCGGTAGTTTAATTGAGGTTAAAGAATGCTTATTGTCGTAATAATTATTTAATGATAGCAAACATGAGATTGCAAGCTCAATTAAATTATCTAAGAAGAAGTATAAGCAAGAGGAGGATTCAATACGATTATTACAATGCAAGAACGTTGCCACTTTTTTATACTTTTAGTATAATCACGGAAGTGATTACCATGCGAGAATGATGCCTTTTTTGTTGTTGTAATTTTTATGTAATCACTGAAGTGGCTTACTCGTTTCTTCTTTCTGAAACGACACACTAATTTTATTAGCTTTTATTCCAAGTAGAGTCGTAGATCTGAATTAAATAAAATACAACAAAACAATACGTGCTATAATGAGAACTTCTTTTGGGAGGCAGTGAAATAATGGAATCAAAGAAGTGATAGAATATATATACGGCACTAAACTCTGAAAAATTATTCCATATCACATTTTGTTTCTTTTTGGACTCTGTGCGGTTAGATCTCGTGCCGTTTCTTTTATATTTTGAATTTGTAGAGCACCAAATATTCTATATCGACCCACGGTGACCGCCCATATTGTTGACCCATGGGTTTTTCGGGGTTTTCCTGGGCCGTCAGGCGGATGCTGGAATGGTTTCTTTCGTCCCCGAATTTCCTGTCCCTTCATTTCATTTCATTTCATTTCATTCTATTCTTCTTTTCATTCATATTTCATCCCGTTGGTCTCTTTCAGGGTCGGGAGTGTCGGCGATGGTGTTTCTGTGCAGCGTGGCAGGGGAAAAGGATGCTCATTTTGACTCTCTTCATCCTTCGGCTTTCGACTGGCTGCCGGGATATCCGAACCCCCTTGAGGGTCATTGAACCCCCTCTGTGTGGGGTGGGGTCCCCGATACGCCTATCCGTGTTCCGGAATGTCTCTATCTGGAAACTTAGGAACCTGTCATTGCTGTACCGTCGCTCCTGGTTCCGGCCGCCCGGTGTCTCCTCTCGCCTCATCCTTCCTCCTCATGGAGGGTAGGTACAATATCCACCCTGGAACAGTGCCGGGTCCGCTCCGTGGTCAATCCAATCCAGTTCGTACGAACCTTAATAGTGCACAGGAAAATACATGAGAATAGGCTTCCTAGAGTCCTAATCGAATCGAAGCAGAGATTATAGGAATAAAAAAATGAAATTACGAGAAAAATACACTATCAATTGTTAATTTTTGAGCACCTTGCTTTAAAACTATCGATTAAGTTATTCTGATTGGTGAATAAGGAAACCATGAGATCGCACATTCTAGAAAGCGCTGTGTATATGTGGTTTTCACATATATGCATTTTTGAGGAAAAATATTTGCAATAACTCTAATGGTCCCAGGAATCGTAGAGCTTAGAAATGGGGACACCACTTGCGAAATTTTGGGAACCACTGTCGTGAAGTTTGTTCCTGATGTACCTAGACTTGTTAAACCATCACATATAAAACATCGGAAAATTATAACTTTTGAAATAATATGTATATTGGCTTTATACTTAATTGCCGTGCTCAGGATTTATCTGCATGAATTACCATAAATAACAGGTACAAACTGCGACCAAACTAATTAAGCGCCCCGCTTACAAAACACTTTAATACCACCCTTAGCAAGTGTCTTGTCGTCTCCCAGTTTATTATTCATAGCCCCACATTAATCTCTCCCCCTGACATGACGCATAGCTCTGACTTAAGCACGAAGTAATGACAAAGGAGAGATTCCTTATTGTTTTTCATTTATTATTTTCGCTTTTGGAAGCTAAAACCTCGTGCCAGTCTAGCGCGTTTCCTGCCTATTTCTTAACATCCTTTCTTTCAGCTGATGTACGAAAATAACTTCCTTTCTGTCTTCACAGTTTGGGGTAAATTTTAACAGCCCTAGTGTCTAACAAAGGCTGGTAAGTTATACCGAAATAGAAACGGAGGCATTCGAAGTTCGTTATGAAGTTGGTTTTCATAAGATTGACCTACTCACTATAGAAATTTCTCTAATTAACACTACATTTTACATTAGGAAGCTGATTAAATATCATTTATCTCAGAAAACTAATTTTGCTTTAGAATTGTGTTTTGAGCAAAAATTGCAAGCATCCGAAAGTGTGTCCTATAAAATTAAAAAAATTGCTACCGACATATCTAATATAGTATTTTAATCAAATGTTCGAGAAAAAAATAACGAAATTTATTTTTCCATGTAAGAGGTACGTTTGTGTGGGGGGAATTACGTGGAAATTTTTGTGTAGCATTCTTGAAAGAAGTGTACCTAAATCCCAAGTGTGGTATTTATTCGAATTTTCATTTTTGAGTTATGTTATTATTTACAGTGACAGACACATATACACACAAACCTGGGACCTCGAAACATGTATTTGCGGTAAAATTTCGATATCGAGAGACGTAAAAAGCGCAGTTTCATAATTAAACATGTAGGTCAATCATTATTATGTTCAACACGAGATGCGTGCATTCTTTTTCTTATACTGTAAAATTAGTAAAATGCAGATATGTGGTTGTGTAATTGCGCTGCAAATACGTAGTATATAACATACATCAAACATTTTAAAAAGAGAGAAAGGAGAGAAAAGTATTATGATGGCCAGAACGGATTACCGCGAATTGCTGTATACTCTGTCATTTTCTCCTCTCTTATCCTCTACTCTCCTTTTGATCTTCAGTCCTTTGGCATTTTTCCTACCATTCTCCCTTCTCTAGTCCCCTGGCGTTTTCTCCTCACATCTGGAGGTACACGCTGCCCTACCGTTTCCATGGGAACCCTAGCAGCTCCAGGAACTTAACGTCTGACTGGCTCAAATGAGAATCTTTCTCTCCCAGGAGGAATGATGGTGGTGTTGACGTAAGTTCTACTCTACCCGTAAACCTGTCGGGTTATTACTTCCGTTTCAAATATTTAAATCACAGTTTGCTAGCGACAAAAACTTTATTTATTTTGTAGCTCCATAGAGAGAATATTTTTATTTCAAGTAATGTCAAGATGAAAGCCTGGTCCAGAAATTGATACGAGAGTATTACGAGCGTATTTTATGAAAAATTCTTTGTGTAACAGCTACACGACTTTCTCTGCCCATCATCGTTTATTTTTATAACTATTCTACAAATTATTCACATAAAATCTAATGTTTTCTGTCTGCTTTCTGTAAATCATAATAAATATTTGCAAATATAATGTAATATAATATTTGCAAGCTGTGAGAACACTCAACTGTTTAATGTATATATAATCATCCATCAACCTTCAAGTTAGGCCGTAGGTCTGTTTCAGCTCAGAAGGGATCCTCCCAGCGCCTGCGTCGTCTTCCAACATCTCTAGCACCAACTGGTTTATTTTGCGAGGCCTGCTTTGTCAGTCTTTCTTCTGGCACTGAGAGATATGCTCTTTCTATTTCATTCTATATTTCCTGATTCTGTTATTTCAATTAAATATGTTGTTCCCTTATTGTTTCACTTTTAATGTGAACTTCAAGACTACAGCAAGCTACGTACCTCAAACATTTCATTTCGGCCGTTTCAATCATTCTTTTATCGTTCCTATTCATGGCCGAGATCTCGACTCCATAAGATATAATAGGTACTGCCCATAGTTTTATAAAATTTTAATGTCGTATCTATTCTTGTTTTATTTTTCAATGTTCGTTTTATAATGCCACATGTGTATTGAAATTTATATACTATTTGTTATAAAGCTCTTTTATATTTATATGAGATATGTATACCTACCTACTAAATGACTATCTAATTTTGCATAATTTTAGGAGAGCAAGCAATTTTAAGATTTCAAAACGCAATGCACAAAACTATTTAGAATAATTTAAAAAGCAGCATCGAGTACTTCGTACGTAAACAGTTACTGCCGCATACATTCTATTTGACATAAATTGTACTTACATCTAAAGAAAATGTGCACATTCGAAAAGTACCTATATAAAGGACTTCGTAGACTATTAATACAAAATTGAAACTGTACATTTTATTTATTATTCCATTGTTTCATACATTTGGTACTTTCATCAAAATTATTAAAGTCATTTTTGAAAAAAAAACTAACTAAAATTTCCACATCAGGGTTACTTATAACCAAAGAATTCCACGAAAATCTTTATTTTGCAACCTTAGAAGGCCCTTGAAACAAGCATGTGATTTGATATTCATCCTACGTTTGTTTTTTGCAATTATACTGTTGACAGGCAGACTGACAGATCCACAGAGAGAATACTGACAGAGAGAGACGGTACAAACACGCACGTTTTTCTAAAATTCTTCTTCTCTTCCTATTTTGCTTTCTTCATCAGCTGTCAGTAAGTATTCCACCCAAAAAATGCGTTAACGAGATTTCACCGAAAATACATGCTTTAATGTCTACTGAATGCAAAAGAAGCACTTTTAGAAAAAATATCCATGTTTGTATAAATGTGCGTGTGCGTGTGTCTTTGAAAACCATTACTCAAAAACAAAACATCGGAGAAAACAATCGTATTAGTCAGGAGCTGTTTAAGCATGCTAGGCGAACATTTTAAGCAAAATATCCCATCACAAAGGTTTTTATTATTTTTCAGTTTTTAAAAATGGTTCTAGTGATTTTTATTAAAATGCCATATGTGTAAAATATCTGCATGTTATAAAATCTATATCTTGAATTTTCTATGAACAACCTTAAAATTCTCTTCACTGTGAATGAATTGCGTAAAATTTTGTATAATTGGAAAGTCATATTAGACAAAACCTTACTCCAGGAAAAATCTAAAGCTCGTTAAAACATAAAGTTTGTGTTACATAATTTTTAATCGTTTTCAGAATATTTCATGCTCAATTTTTTTCAAATGAAAGGGGTCATCTGAAAGTTTCTGATTCTTGTTTTTCTTTTCCTTCATAAGCGATGGTACTGTGACTTCTGGAAGTGTTCTTCATACTTCCGAAAAAGAAACATTTGAACGTTGTTTTCGAATGTTGCACATAACTAAGAACTTGTAGTTAAATCTGAAATCATTTATAGATATAAATCTGTCCTGGATTGGAAGAATTATTTTTAGTGAATGCTGTAATATTATATAAGGTATGCCCGCAAATTTGTAATAGATAAAGAAAGTATGTGACTACCACTTCATGCTGTCCTTTAGGTGCCCTTAAAATCCACATATCTGCGAAAATTGTGTTATCCCGTGTATACATATTTAAAATAAATTAAACATTGTAAGTTTAATTCTTACATAGATAATCCAGCATTATATTGATTTGTATTAAACGCAGCAGGTTTGTAATTAAAACAAATTATAGAATTTCGACGCATGCTGCTAATAGATGTTTTCGTGTCCCTTGGGAGTCACTTTTTTTTCTCGAAAATATGATTCCAATAATATGTTTATTTTCTAGATAGATTATAAATAGCGAGCTTCTTAATGCAGTACTTAGCATTAATGATAAAAGCTTTTTACAGAAAGGAATTAACCTCACGAAAAATGCGTTTCATTGTCCCATACTGGTCTCAGAATAATTCTTCATAAATTTCTCAGTCTTGCCATTTTTAAAAGAGTTATTGTTCCCACCGTCGTGTTTCATTAACTCTGCAGCCTGCTGATTAAATGTGACTCAGAATGGACCAGTCATCCACCGTGAAGCCCATGTGGTGCCCGGCGGCACTGCGATGTCTATCTTAACGACTTCCCTCATGGCTACTGTCCGCCAGCAGAGGAAAAGGTGATTCATCCACCTGGAAGTTGGTTACTTCTCTCTAGAAAAGATAGCAGCTGGAAATGAGCAGCGCCGTTATGATGGCATTCATTATAACTGATATTCTCTAATACAGCATGCGAGATAAGGTACATCATCGATCAACCAGAAGTATAGGAGAGTGCATCGATAAGCCAAGCGAACATCTTATACTATATACGTAATGCGTGAGTCAAAATTGGCAACAGAAATTTTAAACCCAATTTTTTCGTACATTCGGTTTCTCATTAACCGTGAGAAATTAGTGAAGTTTACTAATTTGTATACGTAATAGCGATCATAGAAGTCAGTAATTTTGTTATGTACCTTATTTTCAAACGCCTTTTAGATAACGAAGTCCGTGTATCGTTCCTTCTCATCTGTTTGGATTCATTTATTAGTTCCATAGTAGTTAAAGAGCGTCCATAAATAAAACTTAAAAAAATACCGTTTCGTTAAGCTTAAGTATTTGTGATATATCTAGATATTTTAAATTTTCATTCTAATTTTCATTGCTTGATGTGATTTAAAAAGACAACATAACCCAAACTGTACAATCCTTATAAAACTATTATACGAGGGCTGATAAGCAAAGACTGAGACTGATTTTTTCTGTAGCTTCCGTGATAGTTTCGTATCTGTAACATAAATATTTGAAAAGAGCAGGTTTTTATGTATAATGTTGGTAGGCGGCAGCACTCTCAATTGGTAGGTTGGTAGTAATGCTCTATTTTGTAGACCCTACGTGCATTTCGCATACCAGACAATAGAGGTGATGCATTTTTTAAATCGATTATCACCGGTGATGAGTCATGGCTGCATCATTATGATCCTGAAGGAAAACAAGCCAGCACAGTGTGGAAATCGCCAGGTTCTCCAACACCAAAAAAAGGCAAAAGTTGTTCATCTGCAGGGAAAGTGATGGTGATCACATTTTTTGACTGTAATGAAATGATTTACCAGCATGCAGTTCCCCCTCACACTACTCTTACAGCAGCGTACTACACGTCAGTATTGGCTACACTGAAGAAGCACATTACTAAGAAACCACCAGAGCTTTCTCGGACTGTATGGCGACTTCATCGTGACAATGCACGGCCTCACGTCGCAAATCAAGTCATGCAGTTTCTGACTCGATTCAACATTACCTGTGTACCACATCCACCTTATAGCCCCGATCTTGCACCCTGTGACTTTTTTTTATTCCTATCACTAAAGGCAAAGCTTAGGGGTATTCGATTTGAGAACTCTGAAGCAGTGCTCAAGAAAAGTGAGGCGATTCTCAAGGACCTGACAAAGAATGGTCTGCAGCACGTGTTCAAGGACTGGCAGAGACGCTATAAAAAGCATATTGAAGTAGGAGGGGCCTATTTTGAAAAAGATCATGTAAACATTGAATTGGAGTAATAAACATCTGTGAAAAAAAATCAGTCTCAGTCTTTGTTGATCAGCCCTCGTAACAAGGGTTCCAAAAATGATTTCGAGAGAATCTGGAACTACTGAGTCTAGTACTTATTTTGACTATTTGATGAATAAAGTGATAAAATATCAAGTAATTTACAATATACGATATAAAATATATTATAAATTGTAAGAAACAAACTTACAGTGATCAACGTCCAATCCGGCATTTTAATTTCCGCCGACAGAGTAGAAATAGTGAAGGTCAAAATTAAAACGATTTACGGGAAAACACAGTTGGACGACACTAAGATAAAACAAATTCAAGTGGAGGTGTTAAAGTGAAAACAATAAAACCGGCAGGATAGACTTCTGTGATAGTTATTACTTCGGCCAATCTTGTGTTGGATTAAGGAGCAGACTTGAGCAAAGAACTATGAAAGTCAAAAACACATTCTGCTCGTCACAGAATAGAGCAAGGTTTTATGGCCATTGAAGTTATATACATTTAATGAGCATAAAATGTTTGCTTGGAAACACTGAATTTGTAGTCCATCTCTTTACACCCCAAATGAAAAAATCTCTCGTTATAAGATTTCTTTTATGCCACATGTAAATTTCCTTATAACGAGTTGTTGTTTGGTGACTCTTTTGCAGAAGTGACTTGTTGCACTTGAACAATGAATTCACAGCAAACTACAGTACACAACATTATTTTTTCTCCAATCACCATTTTTCTATAAACCACCAGCACTATTTATGCCACTGAATGGAAGTTCTAGGAGTGCTTCTAAAAACTCTGAACTACCTTCTATCCAATGATTTGTGAAATGTGTTTCCGATTTTCAAACCCTGGATATTAAATTAATTTCCGTTCTACTTAATTTAATGTGTTGAAACTGTGGCTTGAAGGATATTTCCATATTTCCTGTTGATTTAACGTCCCATGTTGAACTTTTTTCCATTTAGATATTAAGTCAGTCTTTAACAGAGTTATCGGTTTTTGGAATGGTCCACATACCGGTGTGGCGTTAATTGGTTATCAGCATGCATAGGGGTTTTAGTAAGTAAACAGAGCAACGGTGTTTCTGCACGGAGTATAGGTGACGTCAGGTACTGTGGTGGACACACTCCTCCACTTTCCTTCACAACACCCGGTTTCGTTGCGACTGTTCCAATTATTCTCTGCATACAAACCAGAGAGAACTCTGATAATATACCTAAATAAAGAAGAAGCACACACCAACACCATCATCACAATTAGCATGTTTGTACCGGAATTTAGCAGGGAAAACCAGCACAAATGGAGAAACCATCAGATGTAACATATGTCACATAGAGCTCAAAAGACGTTTAAAATACAATGTTAAACATTATGCCACATTAATATATTAAACATGTCTAACACATGGTCATTACCGAGTTGCGGAAGAAATTAGAGGCGTTTTCCGGATGTTGATACTATTGTAGCCAACGTGAAAAGGATATTACGTAAAACACCCTTAAGAATCAAAATATTTAAGGGGATGGAACCTGGAATTCCCTTGGCTCCACAATAAATTATAACTCGGTGGGGGACATGGCTATAAACTGTAGTATGCTAAGCTCAATATTACGACAAGGTTGTCAATGTAATTAACGTCTTTTACGAGAGAAAAATGCTTCTATACGTTCAGTGAAGGAAATAATTTTACCAGCTTTGTTTTAAAAGTTTTCATATATTCAGAATCATTTCATTAACATTTCAACTGAAGTATCATTTGTATTTCAAACCATAGGCATTAAAAATACACAAGCTCTTGAGGCAATAGAACATGTTTCAGAAACACTGAGTAAGGTATAAAGCTGAAACTTTAAGTTAAGGGTGACAAAGAATCTTATAAGTATTCTAGAGAAGAATTCAGGGTACGCAGAAATGTGTAAAACGAGGGACACGTCACTGAGGCAGGAATCTCAAGCAAGTTTGATATTTCGTTTTTATGTGCTCCTACTACGTCGGGTGATATGGAACGCAGTTCTTCATAATATAACTGTCTACGTGCTAATCGCATGCGATTTATGTTCAATGAATTTCGAAAATGCATAATTGTACATTGTAAAACTCATGATGTAACAGAAAAGCCAATGTAACTCAGATTTCTGTACATTAATAACTTAATTGAATAATGAAGTAACTTTTTTGCACACTACCAATAGCTAGACAAATCTACATCATTTTCTTCGATACTGCGCAACCTGATCAACCTGTTTTCGAAGCAAAGTGTAGCGCCTTCAACTGTTCATATTTGTTTGCAGAGAACGCTGCAAGGTCACAATCGCTTCCACCTTCCCTCGCCACCAACCCTCGATGCGTTCTTAACTTGATGGTTTACTTACTAAAACTCTTCAGCTTGGTTATCAGCCTTCAACTCCAAGTTCGAATTCCGATTGGAGTAGGTAGCCTGAATAGGTTTTTGTTGCTCTTTTGGTTTTACGTCGTTTTTCCTTACCCTCAGACTAGTTTCCGGTAACTCTAAGCTCAGCAGGTCTGGGACTCATTTGAGTTTTTAAAAGGGACACACAAAAAAAATGTAAAATGCTCCTACGATCTTTAGCTGCTTTATTTGCTTCGGCAATTTTCGTTTGTCCAGGGATCCACTCAAGTTTGTTTATACTGTTATACCGAAATTAAGTATCGACATCAGAGCTGGTGGAAGATCGTTGGTTACTAAAGGTATTAAAACAGAAACACTGAATGAAAACAATGAAAGCTTAAGGCCATTATTTGATTTACCGACAACGCTTTAGTACTAGCAATTTGTGGCTGAGAGCAATATAGACGATTTAGTACTCGAAAAGCTGCAAAAATATGCGAACGTTACAAAAATGTCGAAATATACGATAAATAAGTGACTAAAAGAATACAGAAAAGTGTAAGGAATGAAAATAGAATTAATCATCAATCACAAAAAGTCCAAAACCATTTTAAGCGAGCGAGTGAAAGCTGGCGGTAACCTTATAGGTGCATTATAGAAATGCATTGTCCGGATACATTATCAAATGTAAATTTTAAATATCTGTCTACTCTTATCGCGTAAATTAGGAATATACGTGAATACGTAATAATCACCTATACGTGAATAATACTAATTAAGGCAAACCGCTATTTACGCCCGCTTTAAAAAAAATGTGTTTTCTAATCACTTTCTGTTTTTTAATTATTTTAGTTACACCCTCTACACTTAAAATATAAAGGGCCCGTCATTCTGATGTGCCAGTACAACGCTCGAGAAAGCGCCGGATTTATATTTTCCGGTAAACTAGAAGCCTGTAGAAAAAGAACGGCGGTTGAAGATCTGCAATGTTGAGAAGATATACGTAATTAGTTCCCGTAGTACCGTAAAACCGATTATGGAATCGCGGACGGGCGATTAGGAAGCTATTGGAATTTTGCTCACCCCTCATAGAAGAAAAAGCTGCTCACGGATCGGAAATGCACCGTTTCTGTCATTAAAGAACACAGATATATCGCAGATCGGAAGAGAATCGGATCAATTGTTCTTCCGTTCATCGCTTCTCGATTTCATGTTCAGAATCGCTTACACTCGGGTCTATAGTACTTCAGCAAAAAAGATCGTAGGTTTAAGGGGACAAGGTAGTCTGAACACATGGAAATTACACCTTAAGTGTGTTAAATTACCACTGCTCTTAAAGTTCTCAATGGTTTTTCCTGAAATTTGTACGAATTATTCTATGAATCATCACAATTATTTTAAGTGGTTGTCTGCATTTATAGCTTATGTAGTTGAGTCCGTAAAAATTATTTTATTCACCAGAAAAATAATAAAATTTACTCTTAAAACATGTGAATTCATGTACCTTTTTCTCTGATACTGCTTGCAATACAGAATCACACTTTTGCATGCTTGTTCTTAGTATAATCAGCTATCTTCTGAATCTCAGTTATTTAGTTATGTATATCATTTCACTAGAAATTGAAACAAAATTATTTGTAAAGTCAAAAAAGTAAAAATTTGGAAAATTTGCAATGTTTTTGCTTTCTTAATATCACTAATATACATTATAAAATTATGATAGTGGTTCAAAAAGTTTAACTATATGTTGTATACATGTATTGAAAATTTCAGCTCTCTACCTATCATACGTTTTGAGAAAAAGGTACACAAGCATCCAAAAATGTTGCTTTGAGAAAACTGAATTTAAAGTTTGAACATTAAAATTCTGAAGCACGTCAGTACATTCCAGGATCATAATCATCTGCACCTTTATTACTGGATTGCTTTAGCTTTTTTGATTGCCTTCTCTTGGTCCTGGCCTCTTTTGTTGGTTGCTGAACTGCTCGCTGGGCATGTTATAGTCATTCGTTGTTGAAAGATACAAAAATGTTCTGAAAAAGGGCGTTGCATGAGCTTTAAAGGAATGCAGACTAGCATTTCAATGGTATTTAAATGCCCTAGAAACGTCTTAACCCCCCAAAAGTATATAATTTTTGAAACCAGAAATAATAGAGGTGTTATTAATGCCTAAAACAAAAAATGTAATTTTTTACCATTTTAGAGTACCTTGTCCCCTTAAGATTCGCTTCTTCGAAAATTACTGATTTGCCATTTACTGAACAGCGAACAGACGATGATGGAAGCTTTCGGAATGTACTCCAAAGTTCGACCCCCCTCCTTTACCATCACGAGTCCAATGTTTCTAGAAAACAGGGAGAAACGAGCGCGGGATCTCAGTTACAATCTCACAGATCGGGATGAATCGGTTGGTTTGTTCCTTCTTTCATTGCTTCTAGATTCAGGCATCTGATCCGGGCTAGTGTGCTCACGAAGACGGTTGCAATTCTTTGTTCGTCGATCGTCGCTAAGTGGCTGAGGAATGAGTGCTTTTAATCTCTCAATCATCTACTTGCCCACTACAAGTTGATAACACGAGCAAATTTAATTATTTAAACTGTATTTGTTGCTGCAAAGAGAGTGGGAATATTATTCAGTTGGGTTCCTGGTGAGAGACAGGTTAAATACACACAGGTAAAGGAAACGATTGAGCGACAGAATCTGTAGAACGCTCTTGAAGTTCTCGTCTATTAAATAACAATAAGATATTTTGCATTTTGTGTCTTGTAATTAGTGAATGTCATTTTAAATGAGGTATTTAATAATAATAAATATGTAATGCTAATTTATCTTGTAAGTACCGAGCGGGATGGCTCAGGCGGTAACATCTGTGGTCCACATTCAGGAGGTTCCGGATTCAAATCCCTGAAACGAAGTTTTTTTGCGGTGTTCCTCGGTTGCTGTGCGAGTGCTGGGTTGATAATTTGATCCATGAATTTTCCTATCACTCCTTTCATCACTACTTTTCATTCCATCTTCTTCACCATCATACCAGGCGTTGGGCTGATCACCATCCTGGACATGCTGTGATCTAGAGTTTGCTTGCTCCTCGACAGGCTTGGAAGTCCTTGGGGGTGTAAGTCCTACTAAGAGAAGAGTAATAGCTAAATAAAGAAGAATTTATCTTGTAAGTGATTTTTTACTTTCTCTACTACGTATAGTAAGTAGGGGAAGTATTGCATTCCACCCAAAAATTCGATACCGAGATTTCACCGGAAATACATGTTTTGAGACCTCCTGAATCCAAAAAAAGCATTTTTGGAAACATGTCCGTGTGTGTGTCTGTGTGTGTGTGTGTCTGTGTGTGTGTGTCTGTGTGTGTGTCTGTGTGTGTGTGAACAGCATAACTCAAAAACTAACAGTCGGATAAACACCAAACTTGGTATTTAGGTTCAGTATCTTCCAGGGATGCGACACGAAGATTTTCAAGAAAATACCCCCACCCCAGACTACCCTTTACATGGAACATTTTCGAAAATTTTAATTTTCTCAAAAATGGCTCTAACGATTTTGATTAAAATATCATATGTTTAAGATAATGTCATGAGAAATGAAATGTATATCTCGAAATTTCTGGGAATGTCTCCAAAAGTATTCTTCATTATGAACGACTTTTGCATAACTGGTATACCATAAGAGATAGACAAAATTTTACTACACAAAAAATGTAGATCTCGTTAAAATACACAACTTATGTCATATACATTTCTTTTGTTGAGTGAACCGTTTTTGAGATATTGCTTGTTATTCCCTTAAATTTTCCAATACTTATACTTTTTCTCAAATTCGTTATTCATTTTTTTATGTCCTGGACTTGCAAAGAGAATGGAATGCGCCACATAGCAACCAGCGTTAAAATATTTGACCATCGCTTAAAAGCTACCATATTCCCCTTGCATCTACAAGAAAATTAGCAATAAGATTGACATCTCGATTAACATGAAGCATATGGAGAATACGCGTTTGTAAAAATAGATTGTACAAGAGTAGAGAAAGTCATGTGAGTGTAACACATCAGATTTTTTTTCTTGTATTTAGGGGCCTCAAAACTGTATTTCCAGTGAAATATCGGTATCGAATTTTTGGTTGGAATGCAATACCAACGCTTTCCTAAGAGCAGCTGTGGAAATTATATCCAAATAAACGATAGTGGGACGATTGGGCAATTTTCGCATGTTGGTTTCCCTAACGGAAAGGTATTGGGGTACCAAAAGAGCCAATAATAAACTGCTGTTGTGCTCTACAAACAGTGTTTCCTCTTGTAGCCAAGTATTGTTAATGAGAGGAACTTGTAACACGTGATTTTTCTCGGGGAAAGGTTTATGTTTCCTGTTTCGCACGGGAGATGCGCTACCAAATTAAGGTCGTAACATGCAGCAAAGGGTATAGTTAGAAGGTCAAAGTTATTTCGGTGTTGCCTAAAATGTTCACCTTATTTATTCTTTCTGTGTGCATCCCGCAGCTATGCTCGCGTTGTTGCGGTAAATGCAGAGACTCATTCTCTCTTTCCTTCCCTCTGCGTCTTCTGCCACCGACACGGGTAGCCGAGGTTGTTAAGGCACGGACTCGTGAACGGGAGGCCCGGGACTAAGATCCCGCTAGGACTGTTCTCCCTGACAGAGAATCTTTCCGGGTTTTTCTTCTTGGAAAGTACCCTAAACTTAGGCCTGGAACAGTCCTTCCAAATTTCCTTTTCCAAAATTAACCACATCCCATGTAAAATGCATTGTAAGGATTACAGCTAATTTCAAAACCTACCACATGCAAGGAAAGTGTCCGTTGCATCACTTTCAAAAGCTGCCGCATCCATTTCAAAGGGTCAAGAAAAAAATGTAAGAATGTAAAATGTTAGAGTTTCTGAGCCTCACTATCTTAGTAGGGCGCAATGAAATGCAAACAGCCACTAAGGCAGAGACATGAGACCGAGCGAGGTGGCGCGCGACTCGCATTCGGGAGGTCCCAGGATCCATTCCCAGCGACCGCCTACTCTGACCCATGGGTTTTTCCGGAGCTTTACGAATCGTCAGGGGAATGCGGTGGTTTCCTTCAACTCCCGAATTTCCTGTCCCTCCATTTCGTTTCAATCATCATTTCGTTCATCCTTCACCCGTTAGGTTTGTTTCAGGGTTGATAGTGTCGGCGATGGTGTTTCGGTGCGGCGTGGCAGGGAAAAGATGCTCTCTGTGAACCTTTCCCCCTCCCTCGGCTTTCGGCTGGTTGCTGGGGGAAAACAAACCGCTATTTAACTACTATGTTTCTCAGCTATGTTTCTATATTGGACGTGAAAGACCGAAAATTCTGCTCAGAGGCCTCTATAAGGCTTGAGGTTCTTTAGTGTGCTGTAAATGTATAACACCGGACCACTCGCTTTACTTCCCTTCCGAAGGAAGCCATGCTAAGAATTTTTATCTCCGGTCTGCCTGCCCGAGTCTCGGAGCTCTCAAAATGCAAACTGTAGGGACCCTGTCATTGCTGTGCGGTCATTTTCTGGTTTCAGGCGTCCAGTGTCTCCTCTCACCTCCTCCTCCCTCCCGCGGGAGCCCCCTGTGGGGTTTACGTACAATATTCTCACTGGAGCAGTGCCAAGTCCGCTCCGATAATCAGAAAAAGAAGCAGAGGCATGCAAATATTTTAACAAAAAATGTACACTTTTTCTCATTTTTCCTAAAATATGCGAAAGTAAATGTGGTGGATTTTGATACTAGACCTCTCAATTACCATTTCAGTTCATGTACCAGTGCCACCGCACGTAGCAGTGTATGCAATAAGAAAGACGTTTAACACTTCTACCACTATTTTCTGTTCACCTCTCTCCCTCGTTCTGTGCAACTTTTCATGCGACGCTATGAAAGCCGGTTACAAAACAGGCTTTTCTAGGGTACTAATGAAAATGAAAACTTGGTGAAAGGTTTTATACTACTACACGTTTTTCAGTGTCTCATTTGTATAGCCCCCTTTAACCTTTATGGCCATATTTTATTTGAGAAATTATTACACGTTGAAGAGCAACGTTTTTATTAAACATTGGTTTTCTTATTTTCTCTATGAAAAACACATACATTCATACTTCCAGACTCTGTGGAAGGTATAGAACGGGATTCTAACTAAAGAAAAATTCCTGCGCCTTAGTCAAGAATCGAACCTGATTTCACAAGCTAAAATACTGACCTCACAAACGTATGCCTCTTATATATGCTTGCATTGCGATCAGAACTACGCTGCTTCTCATGGCAATTGGTTTACGCACACGAATAATACGATTTTTTTGAATTTCTCAAAAATGGCACCAACAATTTTGATTAAAATATAAACATGTAATATATTTCCATTACAGATCAAATCTATAATATTCTGAATTTTCTGGGAATAACCTGTGAGTTCCTCTCCATTTCAAAGGAATTTCGTATAACGGTAAATCTTAAGAGATAGACAAAAATAAAAACGCACCAACGCCGGTAACCGAAGCCGTTAAGGCACATACTCATGAACGAGAGATCAGCAGTTCAAATACCTCCAGGACCGTCCTTTCTGACAGGTTTTTCCAGGTTTTCCTCAATCCTCATAACTGGCAAATGGCGGGAAGGTACCCTAAACTTAGACCTAGAACGTTTCCTTCCCAAATTTCCTTTCCCAATTACCAATTCATTTCCTGTATATCAACGTCTATAGCCTGTGGTACCGTATGCATTAAGAAAGGGATTTAAATACTATTAAATAGACAAAAACGCGCTACACAAAAATTGTAGCCACAACTCTTCAAAATACAACTTATTTCAAATAACCTATTTTTGGCATTGGCCATTTCTAAGTAGTATTCATAGTTATTCGTTTGAAGTTTTGAACACTTTGTCGCTATTCAGTTGTTTCTCGCGATATCATGGAAAGAGCATGGAATTTCAAGGCTAGCATATAATGGCCCACATTTAAACACCTGGTTATTTTTTCAATTTCCTCTATTCCTCTTGCCTATTCATGAAATGTGCAATGAAACTATTTCTGCAAAGGTTTATCTCGATTAGTATGAAGTAACAATAGTTTGTGGAAGGTATTTAAAAAAAAAGCGTGTTACATTCACAGGACTTTCTCTAGCTTCTATCGTTTATTAGTGGGTATACAAACTATTCTTACTAAAACGTATGTTTATATCTACTTTATTTTAACCCAAATACGCCATTACAGAAATACATATATTACACATTTCGTTATGGATACAAAGGGAACAGCGATAGTCAAATGTTTAAGTACTGGACGCTATATGCTGGCCTTAAAATTCCACACTGTTTCCATGTAATCGCGAGAAACAAATGAATGTTCAACGTTAAAAGAATGACCAACAAATGAACAATTTGAACCATAAATAACTGGTATCTCGGAAATGACTAATGCCACAAAAAGGTTATTTGAAACAAATTGTGTGTTTTAAAGAGATCTACATCTTTTGTTTGGTACGTTTTCGTCTAACGTAGAACGTTTGCCAGTTATACAAGGATATACAAAATTCTTTCCGAATGAAGGGCACTTCACAGGTTATTCCCAGAAAATTAAAGATATAGATTTTGGATGTCATTTAGATAGCTTTAATATATGAGATTTTTAATAAAAATCGTTAGACCCATTTTTAATTTCTCTACTACGTTCAGTAAGTAAGGGAAGTATTGTATTCCACCCAAAATTTCGATTTCGAGATTTCACCAGAAATATATGTTTTGAGACCCCTTAATTCAAAAAATCTGATGTGTTACACTCACATAACTTTCTCTACTCTTGTACAATCTATTTTTACAAACGCTTATTCTCCATATGCTTCATGTTAATCGAGATATCGAGATGTCAATCTTATTGATAATTTTCTTGTAGATGCAAGGGGAATATGGTAGCTTTTAAGCGATAGTCAAATATTTTATCGCTGGTTGCTATGTGGCGCATTCCATTCTCTTTGCATGTCCAGGACATAAAAAAAATCTGATGTGTTACACTCACATGACTTTCTCTACTCTTGTACAAACTATTTTTACAAACGCTTATTCTCCATATGCTTCATGTTAATGGAGATATCGAGATGTCAATCTTATTTGTAATTTTCTTTTAGATGCAAGGGGAATATGGTAGCTTTTAAGCGATAGTCAAATATTTTAACGCTGGTTGCTATGTGGCGCATTCCATTCTCTTTGCATGTCCAGGACATAAAAAAATGAATAACGAATTTGAGAAAAAGTATAAGTATTGGAAAATTTAAGGGAATAACAAGCAATATCTCGCAAACGGTTCACTCAACAAAAGAAATGTATATGACATAAATTGTGTATTTTAACGCGATCTACATTTTTAACGTAGTAAAATTTTGTCTATCTCTTATGGTTTACCAGTTATGAAAAAGTCGTTCATAATGAAAAATGCTTTTGGAGACATTCCCAGAAAATTTAAGATATACATTTTATTTGTCATGACAATATCTTAAACATATGATATTTTAATCAAAATCGTTAGAGCCGTTTTTGAGAAAATTAAAATTTTCGAAAAATGTTCCATGTAAAGGGTAGTCTGGGGTGGGGGGATTTTCTTGAAAACCTTCGTGTCGCATCTCTGAAAGATACTGAACCTAAATACCAAGTTTGGTGTTTATCCGACTCTTCGTTTTTGAGTTATGCTGTTCACAGACACACAGACACACACACAGACACACAGACAGACACACAGACAGACACACACACGGACATGTTTCCAAAATGCTTTTTTTGGATTCAGTGAGTCTCAAAATATGTATTTCCGGTGAAATCTCGGTATCGAAATTTTGGGTGGAATACAATACTTCCTCTACTTACTATACGTAGTAGAGAAAGTAATGAATAACGAATTTGAGAATAAGTATGTATTGGAAAGTTTAAGGAAATAACAAGCAATATCTCGAAAACGGTTCACTCAACAAAAGAAATGTATATGATATAAGTTGTGTATTTTAACGCGATCTACATTTTTTGTGTAGTAAAATTTTCTCTATCTCTTATGGTTTACCAGTTATGCAAAAGTCGTTCACAATAAAGAATACTTTTGGAGACATTCCCAGAAATTTCGAGATATACATTTCATTTCTCATGACATTATCTTAAACATATGATATTTTAATCAAAATCGTTAGAGCCATTTTTGAGAAAATTAAAATTTTCGAAAAATGTTCCATGTAAAGGGTAGTCTGGGGTGGGGGGATTTTCTTGAAAATCTTCGTGTGGCATCTCTGGAAGATACTGAAGGTAAATACCAAGTTTGGTGTTTATCCGACTGTTAGTTTTTGAGTTATGCTGTTCACAGACACACACACAGACACACACACACACAGACACACACACACACACACAGACACACACACGGACATGTTTCCAAAAATGCTTTTTTTGGATTCAGGAGGTCTCAAAACATGTATTTCCGGTGAAATTTCGGTGGGGAAGTATTGCATTCCATCCAAAAATTCGATACCGAGATTTCACCGGAAATACATGTTTTGAGACTCCCTGAATCCAAAAAAAAACATTTTTGGAAACATGTCCGTGTGTGTGTCTGTGTGTCTGTCTGTGTGTGTGTCTGTGAACAGCATAACTCAGAAACGAACAGTCGGATAAACACCAAACTTGCTATTTGGGTTCAGTATCTTCCAAGGATGCGACACGAAGGTTTTCAAGAAAATCCCCCCACCCCAGAGTACTCTTTCGATGGAAGATTTTTCGAAAATTTTAATTTTCTCAAAAATGGCTCTAACGATTTTGACTAAAATATTCTATATTTAAGATATTTTTATGACAAATAAAATGTATATCTTGAATTTCCTGGGAATGTCTCCAAAAGTATTTTTCATTGTGAACGACTTTTGCATAACTGGTAAAGCATAAGAGATAGTCAAAATGTTACTACACAAAAAATGTAGATCGCGTTAAAATACACAATTTATGTCATATACATATTACTTTCTCTACTACGTATAGTAAGTAGGGGAAGTATTGCATTCCACCCAAAAATTCGATACCGACATTTCACCGGAAATACATGTTTTGAGACCTCCTGAATCCAAAAAAAGCATTTTTGGAAACATGTCCGTGTGTGTGTCTGTGTGTGTGTGTGTCTGTGTGTGTGTCTGTGTGTGTGTCTGTGAACAGCATAACTCAAAAACGAACAGTCGGATAAGCACCAAACTTGGTATTTAGGTTCAGTATCTTCCAGAGATGCGACACGAAGGTTTTCAAGAAAATCCCCCCACCCCAGACTACCCTTTACATGGAACATTTTTCGAAAATTTTAATTTTCTCAAAAACGGCTCTAACGATTTTGATTAAAATATCATATGTTTAAGATATTGTCATGACAAATAAAATGTATATCTCGAATTTTCTGGGAATGTCTCCAAAAGTATTCTTCATTATGAACGACTTTTTCATAACTGGTAAACCATAAGAGATAGACAAAATTTTACTACACGAAAAATGTAGATCGTGTTAAAATACACAATTTATGTCATATACATTTCTTTTCTTGAGTGAACCGTTTGCGAGATATTGCTTGTTATTCCCTTAAATTTTCCAATACTTATACTTTTTCTCAAATTCGTTATTCATTTTTTTTATGTCCTGGACATGCAAAGAGAATGGAATGCGCCACATAGCAACCAGCGTTAAAATATTTGACTATCGCTTAAAAGCTACCATATTCCCCTTGCATCTACAAGAAAATTATCAATAAGATTCACATATCGATATCTCGATTAACATGAAGCATATGGAGAATAAGCGTTTGTAAAAATAGTTTGTACAAGAGTAGAGAAAGTCATGTGAGTGTAACACATCAGATTTTTACTTTCTCTACTACGTATAGTAAGTAGGGGGAAATATTGCATTCCACCTTAAAATTCGATACCGAAATTTCACCGGAAAAATATGTTTTGAGGCCCCCTGAATAAAAAAAAGCATTTTTGGAAACATGTCCGTGTGTGTGTCTGTCTGTGAACAGCATAACTCAGAAACAAACAATCGGATAAACACCAAACATGGTATTTAGGTTCAGTATCTTCCAGAGATGCGACACGGAGGTTTTCAAGAAAATCCCCCACCCCAGATTACCCTTTACATGGAACATTTTTTGACAATTTTAATTTTCTCAGAAATGGCTCTAACGATTTTGAGTAAAATACCATAAATCTAAGACATTTTTATGTCAAATGAATTATATATCTCGAATTTTCTGGGAATGTCACCAAAAGTATTCTTTATTGTGAACGACTTTTTCATAACCGGTAAACCATAAGAGATCGACAAAAGTTTACTACACACAAAATGTACATCGCGTTAAAATACACAATTTATGACATATACTTTTTTTTTATTGAGTGAACCATTTTCGAAATATTGCTTGTTATTCCCTTAAATTTTCCAACACATACTTTTTCTCAAATGGGAATTCGTTATTCATTTTTTTGTCCTGGTAATGCAAAGAGAATGGAATGCTCCACATAGCAACTAGCTCTTAAAATATTTGACTATCGCTTAAATACTACCATATTTCCCTTGCACCTACAAGAAAATTAGTAATAAGATTAACATCTTGATTAACATGAAGCATATGGAGAATAAGCGTCTGTAAAAATAGTTTCTACAAGAGTAGAGAAAGTCATGTGAGTGTAACACATCAGATTTTTAATGAAAATAATGCAACTTTTGTGAAAAATAACACTACTTTCTCAGCAAATAACCTCACCTTTAATAGAAATAAAAGCTGCCGAAATCCAAAATAGCAAAAGAAAATAAATATACAATCCTTTCAAAACTTCCTCTTGCATTCATTATTCAGAGCACCACAGATATTTCACTTTCAACACATTCTTTTTTCAGCAAGCCCACCAATTTCAATTGCCAGCAACAGACAAATAATGTTTAAAATCAGCAGTCGCAGTGGATAGAGAAAACATGCTCAAAAATCGAACGTGCGGACGTCCAAGGGCAGAGGAGTCTTCACAGGCAGAACCTGAAATCCTAAATAAAACATGTTTTGCTATAGTTACGGTTTAAAGGTTATAGCAACGTTTTCTTCATGTTGCGTGTTCAGGTGCCATACTTTCCTTATCTTAACTTAATTGCTCATAAATCAAGCAGTTTTTAAATGCTTTTGTACAAGCAAGAAGCAACCTAAGGACTTTATTACACAGAACATAAGTCTGATGTGTTGGTTCTTTCAGACTTTCAATATTTATGTTCTGAAGCATTCCTATTCCTTCCAAGTTTGGAAGCTTTAAAACAACTATCCGTCTTCATCTCGTACGAATTCGTCACCGTGATAATATGAAAGTGCGCTGGCCTTGGGTAACTACTTCGCTAAACGCTGCTGGTTTATATTTTTACTTTTTGTTATACCTACCTCAAGTTAGAGTAAGCAATACATTCGACTCAAAAACTGAATATTTAAGTTTCACCGGAAATGCAGGTTTTTAGGCTCATGTACCTTTATCTCTGATACTGCTTGCAATACAGAATCGCGCTTTTGTATGCTTGTTCTTAGTATAATCAGCTATCTTCTGAACCTCAATTATTTAGTTATCTATATCAGTTCAATAGAAATTGAAACAAAATTATTTGCAAAACCAAAAAGTAAAAATGTGGAAAATTTGCAATGTCGTTGCTTTCTTAATATCACTAATATACATTATAAGATTATTATTGTAGCTCAGAAAGTTTAACTATGTGTTGTATACACGTACTGAGTATTTCAGCTCTCTACCTCTCATACTTTCTGAGAAAAAGGTACAAAAGTAACCAAAAATGTTGTTTTGAGAAAACTGAATTTAAAGTTTGAACATTTAAAATTCTGACACACTTTCGTACGTTCCAGGGTCATAATCATCTGCACCTTCATTTCTGGATTGCTTCAGTTTTTCTGATTGCCTTCTCTTGGTCCTGGCCTCTTTTGTTAATTGATGAATTGTTCGCTGGGCATGATATAGTCGTTCGTTGTTGAAAGATACAAAAATGTTTTAAAAAGGGGTTTTGCATGACAGCTTTAAACGAATTCAGACTAGCATTTAAATGGAATTTAAATGTCTTAAAAACTTCTTAACCCCCAAAAGTATATATTTTCTGAAACTGGAAATAATAGAGATCTTATTAGTGCCTAAAACAAAACAAAAATGTGATTTATGACATTGCAGAGTACCTTGTCCCCTTATGTAAGAAATTGTTAAATTTCAACCAAGAATTCCATTGTTTCGTATCAAAAGTGATGCTTCAAGTCCTGCTTTAATAACACTCAAAATGTTTGACTAGAAATTATTTCAAGTGAAGCAATCTGACTTTGCCATATTTATTCCTCCATGCCTATACTTATGCAAGACAGTTTTTACTTTCTTTAAAGTCTACCTATGGTAGGAAAGAGGAATTACGTACTGTATTCCACCCAAAAAATCAAAAGTGGGTTTTTACTGGAAATAGGTGTCCGGAGCATTCTTTATATTTGTTTTGCACCTTTCAAGGATATTTCACGAAATTCCATCCATCCCAAACTACCCTTTACATGGAAGAATTTTGGTTATTTTTTATTTTCTTTAAAACGACTCTAATGATTTTTTTTTATTAAAATACCCAATGAGGGCGGCGCCGTGGCCGAGTGGTTAGACCGCTCACCTCTCACCGAGGCGGCCCGGGTTCAGTCCCAGGGACTCGCATGTGAGATTTGTGGTGCACAAAGCGGCGTCTGGGCGGGTTTTCTCCGAGTTCTCCGGTTTCCCCCACCATTCATTCCACCAACTGCTCCATCATCACCTTTCCTTTCATCCATTTCACCACCATTTCGTTTCATCTACTTCCTTCCTCCCATACCAGGCATCGGGCTGATCACCCATCCTGGATATTCTGTCTGATCCATGAGTGTCTGCCCCTCGATGGCCTCTGACCCCAGGCACCCGCCTGTAAGTCCTGGGAGGTGTAATTCCTACATAAGAGGAGGTTAAACAGAGAAAGGAAGAAGAAAAATACCCAATGTTTGTAACATCAACATGACAAATAAATTGTATATCTTGATCTAGGAATAGGCTGTAAAATTCTCCTTACCTTTAGTGAGTATTACTAAACTATATTTGACTGTGAAACTATACGAAATAGGCAAAAACATATTTAAGGAAAAGCTTAGGCTCATTAAAGTACACACCTTCCCCAAAATAACTTTTTCCCTATCATCAACCGTTTTCGAAATATTTTATATCTAATACTTTATATGTTCTCAATTAAGTACATTTGACAGAAATAGTTTGATAATTCGCGGCTGTTTATTTTTTTACCTCTATGATCTTAAGACAAACAAAAATGGTTTTAACAGGTCAGTGCTTTAATTCCACTAAAGTTGAAAGCATTTCTAGCCAAACATTTTATCATTGTGACGAATGCAAAGAAATGGAGGAATCGCATTTCATATGAATAGTATCTGTGAAATTGTAATGAAAGAGAAAGTCACATGAATGTATCACATTATATGTTTTTTACTATAAGAGATTATGCGGGTGGGGGAGAAGAATAGTATACGTTTAAAGGATCCCCGTTCAGATATACTAACATATGGGAACATGCAAACATACGATGCGAAATATTTCTAAAACTTTAGAAAAAATATTTTGAACCTTCTTTAATCTACATTTCTATATAGTAAGTCCTTGCCTATCACTAATGGTTTTCGAGTTACATGAAATTTACTTACAGTGAAGATGGCTTTGTAGACTGTTCCTAGAAAATTCAATATATACTTACATTTTATTTGCTATTCTAATATCTGAAACATTTGATTAGCTGTTTTTGAGAAAATCAATAGATATGCTGTAGAGAAGTCTCATTGATAAGCTGCATGTAAAGAGCATTTTAGGTGCCGAAAAGTATCTTAAATATAATTTCTGTGAACTTTATTTTAAATTACATACCTATTTCCATAGACAGCAAAGCATGTTCACATGAAACTTTGCAACATCTTTTAGCAAATGTGGGACAGAGAAGGAGTAGAGATTACGAGAAACGTGGAAATACCCTCTAGTAAGCTCGTCCAAACTCATTGGGATAACCATTTATTTTACACAAAACTGTCCCTAGCGAATAAGTATTAATATTAGCTAAAAATAAAATTGAATCTATTTTTCCCCAATAATTCCCTTTGTATTTTATGTGCACATACGTATAACGCATGAACGTATTAGTTGTAATAAATATATACTAATGTTTTGTGAAGAATGTTTACCCGTTTAATTCTTTTCTTCCTTGTACCTAAGGCCTTACTTATCAATCAGTGGGTTTTAAAGAAAACCTACCCGATTAAACAGCTTCTTTCTAATGACCCTCATTAGCCGGGTCCCTAATGGAAGTTGACCATCGGCGCAATCGAATATATCGACCATTTATAGCCAATATTTATCTCATCAACAGGAAGTAAATAAAAAATAAAGCTTTGTATGACTAATTTGTGGAATAGCAATTAAATTAAATGATATTAGGTAGATAAAGTCGTGTGATTGTTACACAATAGATCTTTTAATATTTGGGAATTAGTTTCCTCTACACACCCTTTCCCGCCACATTCGCCTTTTTACCTTCTCTATCACATACATAGTAGGGAAGATATTGCATTCCACCCAAAAATTCGATATCCAGATTTCACCGGAAATAGTGTTTAGATTCCTTTCGAGCCCATAGACGGCATTTTTAGAAAAATGCCCCTGTGTGTGTGTGTGTGTGTGTGTGTGTGTGTGTGTCTTTGAGCAGCATAACTCAAAAACTAAATTTTAGATAAACGCCAAACTTAGTATTTAAGTTCAGTAGCCTTCAAAGATGCGACACAAAGATTTTCAAGAAAATCCCCCTACACCAAACTACCCTTCGCATGGAACATTTATCGAATTTTTCGATTTTCTGAAAAATGGTTCTTAACGATTTTGATTAAAATACCATATATTAAAGAGATATACATGAAAAATAAAATGTATATCTTGAATTCTCTGGGAATAGCCTGTGAAATCCTCTTAATTCAGAAGAAAATTTATATAGCTTTTATATATGGTAAACGTTAAGACATAGACGAAAACTTACTACAAAAAATGTAGATTCTTTAAAACATACAATTTATTTCAAATATTTTTTTTCTGGCTTAAGCCATTTCCGATATATCCGTTATTAATGGTTCGCGTTGTTCAATACTGTCATTCTGTTAAAATTCTGTCGACATTCAGTTGTTTTTCGGGATTGCATGGAAGGAGTATATAATTTTAAGACCAGCATATAGCGTCCTATTGTTAAACATTTGAATGTCGCTGTTCCCTTTGTAACTTTAGCGAAATGTGCAATGTAGCTATTTCTGCAAAGATTTATCTTTGATTAAAATGAAGTAGATAGACAAATAAGCTTTCGAAAGACTACAATAGAGGGTAAAAAAGGTCATATGAATGCAACACATCAGATTTTTATACTTTAGCCATTCATAGCAGATTAGGTCCAAAAATACGTGACTCAATCAAGATAAAAAGAAGGCGTAAATAATTCGCTTTTTAGAAGCGAAAACTAACATATTTACACTTATATTTCTTCTATATTGCATACTCAACAAATATTTTTATGCTCTAAAGCACTGGCAAAAGACTGGAAAAAGAGTTGGGGTATAAAAAGTCCCATAACTTGGCAACACTGACGCTGACTCCATAAACAACGTTGTTATTATTCGCACGCAAAAATCCAATTACTGGGAGTGTTTCAGTCAGATACCGCCTTCCATCATGCATCACCTTTTCTATCAGCGTTCACTGAACTATGACTTCTAACCTGTTGTTATAATATACGAGGAGAATTCGAGAACTATTTCTCTGAACTGTTTTTACGTTATTAATTATGAACATGGTCCAACACACATGGGATCTCTTCTTTTAAGTACTCTCTATGTCAATACACCATACGGAAGTGGTTGCCAAACAGATACCGCCTTCCATCATGCATCAACTTTTTCTATCAGCATTCACTCAACTATGACTTCTAACCTGTTGTTATAATATACGAGGAGAATTCGAAAATTCTTTCTCTGAGCTATTTTTGTTATTAATTATGAACATGGTCCAACACACATGGAATCTCTTGTTTTAAGTACACCCTATCTGCGTCAATACACCATACGGAAGTGGTTGGCAAACTTTCACCCCTTAATATGATCTGAAATTTCCAAATCATTCTGCTGTTCTATAAATACTTTACTCAAAACTTGAATAAATGAAGGGGTTTCACAGTAGTATAGTGGCTAATTTATCATAAACTACAGGATATGTGGTTGAAGCCAAAAAAAAAAAATGTAAAGTGAAATGTATAGAATAGTAATTTATGCAACAAGTGGATATTTTTTATAATTATGGCACGAGTGTCATATTAAGATTATCCAGAGCAGGATACAACATTTTATGCAACCTTAGATTATACATTATAGGAAATAAATCATAAAATAATTCGGCATCCATAGCTGTTTAAGCGTCTTCATGTTTTTATGAGACTGTGGCTTCCCTCCCTGCATTTAATTTGTAATTACCTGGCGTGTTGAACCAATAACCTAGAGAGCCATTTGCATGCATCCTCTTCTTCGGAGAGAAATGAGCAGGTGTTACGGACTGTGATGTAGCCTATTGCCAGCACAGCATGGTAAGTAATTGTAAATTCAGATCTTAATTATTTTATATTTAATAATGTGCAGAATTTTTGCATCTTCGTGCCGAGAGAAAAGAATATCACAAAATGGTTTCATCACCTCTCTATAAGCCATAGGTTTCCTGAATAAAAGAGAACCATTTTTAGGAAGGAGAAAAAAAAGGTCCACTGGCGCGTTTGTGTGGGCGTATGTGTTCCCTTGAAGTGCGTAACTCAAAAACAAAACGTTGGATCAGTACCAACTTCGTATTTAAGTCCAATATGTTCGCGAAGACTTTTTTCGAAAAACTTTTTTTTCTTATTTATTCAGGGAACCTCAAAACATGTATTTCCGATGAAATATCTATATCTAATTTTTGGGTGGAATACAATACTTCCTTTATCTATTATACCTAGGTGATAAAGTAAGCCACGTTCAGCTGAGGCGTTAAGACATGGAGGTTTGCGGTTCAAATCCCTCAAGGATGTCTTCACTGACTGAGGTTTTCTCCAGGTCTTCCCCAGTCCTCATAACTGGTAAATGCCTGGGATGTACCATCAACCTAAGCCTGGAACTCCTACCAAATTATCACTTCATTTCATGTATCACCTATGTCCCACCTGTGATACCGTGTGTAGATTACTGAAGTGACATGGAAGTGAAGTGTAAATTTAATAATTGTGAATTTAGTATACATTTTAGTGCTGAGAAGTTAGGGTAAAAGAGTGAATTGATTATAAATCAAAATTTAAGTAATTGGGGTATATAATTATATAAACACCTCAAAAGAAATAAAAGAAAATAAATTGAAATATCTCATAAACAATTAAAGAAAACATGGACAAAAATTTTAGCCATAAATGAATTATTGTGAATTATTTGTTTATTATAGTGTTAGTTTTGTATTGGAGGTGCTGGATACCAGAACCTAAGTTATCGGTTTCTGACATATATTTTGTTAGAATTTATTTAGATGGTTTAGTTAGATAGCTGGCTGCCAATTAGTTATTTTTAATAGCTACCGGTAGAAATGTAATTAATGTATGTTTATTTTGAGTTAGTGGGTGGAAATTTAAAAATTTTAGTTACTTATTTACTATTACTTTTTTGTATTTTCTTTCTTTTTATTATAGTTAATTATCTGTACAAAGATAATGTAAGTGTATTGTATTAATGAACTGAAAATTTGTTAACACACGTTCCGGTTTAGGTAACAAGGTGCTGGGATGCTGTATTACAGATTTTATTTATTTATAGAAAGAATGGGCATTAAACACCGCTTAAAAAGGGGGGGGGGAAGAAAAACAAAAGATAGAGAAAGACCTTAGTGTATTACATGTTAAAATAGTAATATGCAGGATCCCCAATTCGAAATACATAGGTGTTTTTTCTCCTCTCTTTACATGCATAATTTACAATAATAGTGTTTAGGTGGGAGGATCATTTAGTGAGAACACTTGTATAAGATGCAGTACATAGAAGTGACTGTAAAGCGAATGGGTTTTAGTTCCCTTTGAAACCCCCACAGAGACGTTGTAACGCAACCTAGATTTCCTCGTTATGGTTTTTCTCGGTCAGGCCGGAAGTGAGATGCAGACTGCATGTCCCCAGCAAGTTCCTCTTAAAGGAGACGTCTTATGTGTGTGTGTCTCCAGATTCAATAGAACAGGGAACAATGCACCGTGACCTTTATGCCTGCTCTGCCTCCAAGCTTCATTAACCAACCTTTTTTTCCCTTCTACACTATTATTCTTGGTTTAGATGACATTTATTTGCTTACATATTTTTTATCCACCAGTTTCTACCTTCCTACGAGATTATTTTTATCCATGCATATAACGTCAGGGGTTCTTAACACTTTTCAGTGACGTATTACGGTTACCATTACAGAACTAATGGAAATAAGTTTCTTCCTTTTCGCTAAAGATGTAAGAGGCAAATCATTAGAAAATTATCTTAGTAGTATGTTAATAGTTAGTTGTAATATCTGAAGAAGAGTGGATCAAACTCTATGAAGTTCTTTGGTTTAATCCGGAGGACGTAACATCTTATAGACAAGAAGTATCCAATGAAAAGATTGATTTACTAACGTTAGAGGAACTAGAGACAGTTTTGAAGAAGCAAAAAAATTAAAAAATCACCAGGACAAGAGGGAGTAAATCTGGAACTGATAAAGAATGGGGGACTACTACTTAAAATGCGTCTTCTACATCTATTTAATACTTGCTAGATCACGGTGAGAATTGCTGATACATGGCGAGAAGCTACAGTAACCTCCATTTAAAAAAAGGAGACCGAAATAAACCCTCAAATTACAGATGTATTAGTATATTAAATTCAACGTATAAAATTTACGAAGGAATATTAAACAATAGATTAAAGCCAATTGTGGAGGCATTATTATTGGAGGAACAATGTGGTTTTAGAGAAGGAAGATCTTGCAGCGACAATATATTCACAATGGCACAATTAATAGAGAAACGGAGAGAATGTAATTTACCTACATATCTGACATTTATAGACCTAGAAAAGGCGTTTGACAAAGTTGATAGGCGGAAATTATGGGAGATATTAGCGAAACATGTATACCCCATTCACATAATAAAATGTATAAAAAGTCTATACCAAGGCACTTGTTTTAAGCTCAATAAACCAAATTTTAAAGGAGAATGCACGGTAACTAATCAAGGGGTCAGACAAGGGTGTGTATTATTACCTACTCTTTTTAATATCTATATGGACGACATCTTACGTAGATGGAAAATATGCGCACCAGTTGAAATACTAATAGGGGGAAGGATTAAATGTTTTAGCCTATGCAGATGATTTGATAATTATACAAACCACAGAAGAGAATCTCCAGAAAGCAACTTATATGCTTCACCAGATATACAAAGAATACAGTTTTAAGATCTCAGCTCCTAAGACCAAGACAATGGAATTCAAGGTAAACATCCAATAAGAACAAAAATTATTTCGAGAACAATATTTTAGAACAAATCCAACATTTCAACTATCTGGGATATGAACTCTCATTTGATGCTGACAGAGACATATATAATAAAATGAGTAAATATCAGCTAATGTGCGGTACTATACGATGAATACTAAAAACAACGAGGGTCAACACTCAGCTCAAGTTTTATAAAGTAATGGCAGTACCGGTATTATTGTTTGACAGCAAATCCTGGTTAATACGACAAAAAGATAATAGCCACATACAGGCTACTGAAATGACATTTCTAAGATCAGTGTTAGGATATACAAGATTAGACAAAATCAGAAACCAAGAAATACGGGGAAAATAAAATATATTTGCAATACAAGATAAACTTATAGAAAATAGAAGAAATTGGGAAGAACATCTGTACAGAATGGATAATTCAGGGATCCCAAAAAGGATATTTAACCACTGACCAATAGGTAGAAAAGACCCAGGAAGACCTAGATTAAGATGGATAGAGACCAGAACAGGCTGATTGGCCTAATCCCTGTTACGAAAAACAAGATTATTTCCTCCTATGAATAAAATATATTTTGCGAAATTATTGAATGGTCTATTACTAATACTGGTCAGCCGTGAGGTGTTTAAAGTTCAATCTAGCTCGTGTCAATTTTTGAAACATGTGACATAATAAGTGTGCGCCTTAGGTCAGGTAGAGGTAAAAAGATATTTATTCTGGGATAATAGATATCACTCCTACTATCAATGTTAATACATGCAATATTATTCAATTACTTATTTATTTCTTCCATCCCATTAGAGATCATGAAAATCACAAACATGTGCTACATTAAAAAACGATAAAAATGATTATAATGTCATGGTGGCTATACTGCAAATGACATAAGCAGAGAGAGAGAGAATATGTTGCATGAGCTACAGTTTACAAATAACTGAAAATAAATATTCGGTAATGAATTTATGGTAATATAGAAGAAAATTTACACTTTAAGATACTTGTAAAAATAATTAAGTTATATCTATTTCGAAAACAGTGCCAAAGTGTGTGCAGAGACGGGAAATACATGAGTAAAAGTAACAGAATTACTGTAACAATTATTGTTTTGGTAATCTTTACACTCAGTTGTTTTTTTAAATAACGTTGTAATCATCCTTACATTTTAGTAATCGATATAAATCGTATCGAGAGCTGGCAGAGTTAGAGCCCCAGCACTGGCAAGGCAAACACAAGGATATGACCACCGTATGGCGCACATGCCATAGTACAGTGCGGTCGTTTTAAGGTGGGGCCCAGACCGGCTATATGCGTAGCACGCTGTACTGCAGCGACCTCGGTACTTTTCCGATGCGCAACTGGCAGCATGACGTTCAAAGTTATCTTTATCAGCTGTGCTTCAATCGCTGCTGTCTTCGTGCTGTAAAGAGAGTTGGCATTGTGCATCTCAAAAGTGAAAGTTTATTCAAGACATCTGTGTTGTGTGATTTGCTTAAGAGTGTTAATGTCTTGTTATTAGTCCATTGCAATGCCTGCCGACAAATTCACGCTTGAACAACGAATTTTTATGTACGATACATGTTTAAAAAACGAATCGTGTAGAGAAGTGTATAGACAGTTTCAGGAGAAATTTCTTGATATTCCAGTTCTAGGTAGAGAAATTATTAGACGTCTGATTAATAAGTTTAGGACAACGGGAACGTTAAATGCTAAACCTAAGAAGCGATAACGAGATGTTCTAACGGAGGAAAACTTACAAAATTGGTGCATCTATTCGTGGAAACCCTAAAAAATAAAGTTTATAGGAACAATCCCCACACCATAGACGAACTTAAAGACAATATAAAAACAGCAATTATGAACGTTACGCAAGAAGAACATATGTGTGAAAGGAAATTTCATCCGAAGATACCAGGAATGTGTTCACGTAGATGGACACCACTTCCAACACCACTTATAACAAGGTTGGTACTCATTATAGTGCATGTTACTATTACTGGTAAGTAACGCGGTAGTTACAGAACGAAAAATCCCCAATGTAATGGATAGTGTGTGGAGCACGCATACGCGCGAACCGTGGCCTCACCATAAAACGATCGTACTGTATAACCTGTTGAGAGCATGTACCATAATACTTTTGTTATGGTACTTAAAACGCTACAATGTACTTATGGTAACACATTTTGTATTTATACTTATTTGAAGTTCAGCAACGAATCTTTGATGCTGTCATGAAAATAAGTCAAGCAATCCCTTTTTAAACATTACCGTCCTTAATAGCAATATCATTAGAGCCCTGGATATGACACTCATCTATTGCTGTTGCTTGTGACTACAAGTTAATATTTAAGTAATCGGGTACTACGACGAATTTGTGGTTTTGAAATTTGCGCATAATCGACAATGGAACTGAAATAATCCTGTCTGCGAAGAGGTTAAGCAATTTTATTAAAAAAAAGAATAGGAGATACCTGTAATTTTCTTAAGAGTGGTATTCTTCTTCTTCCCTCATGCTTTGGACTTTTCTACAAGTTTCAATTTACATATCTTGTTCACGCCATATTTTAATAGGTCTTCCTATATTTATATTTCCTCTTGGTTTATAATTCGTAAAGTAATATGATAATTAAAGAAAGGATTTTAAGGTACAGCATCTTTCTAAAGATATAGCTATTTTCTTACAGACAGGCCAATATATGCATTTGGGGACATGAAAAGAAGCAAACTAAGCACAGTTTGTTGCACCTTTTTGTGAGAATGCTATATTTTGCATCTTTTCCCTTCTATTCCATACTTCAGAACCTTTTTCCCCACCTTTCTATGCGTTTTTAATAGATTAGACAGAATTTTTGTTCTCTTCTTGAACAGGATTTTAAGATTTTGTTTAATCAGAAGTCAACAGTGATCAATAAATATAATTTATGGAAAGCACCAGTAAATTACTCATACCCCAGCAACAATGGCCAACTTCAGCAACAATAGCCAACCTCAGTAACAATGGTCAACTTGCAGCTATGAAATAAAATAACATTTAAACAATGATGCTTCAACAGTTAAAACCTAAATTCAATTAGTGCTGGTATGAATTTAACGCTTATCTGTCGACAGTGTACTGTCTTGTTGGCCGTGCTAGTGTTTTACGACTTTTTACAACAAAATCATGCCGAAGGTTAAGAAGGAGAAGCTGTGTACTTTCAGAAGAATTCAAGATTCAATTTATCAAAACTTGTGGTATAATTCTGCGATGTGACGTCTGCAAAGTAAATATTGCAATCGACGACAAACATCAATGAAGCAGAATAAACCAGCACAACAAACATTTAAGGAACTGAACTTTGCAAGTCGAGACCTAAGCAAGCTACTCTGATCCACGCCCTCACTTCAGGATCTGAAAAACAGTGGTCATTAAATGAGTTTAATGCGGATCTTGCCATGGCATTAATCTAGTCAGGAATTCCAATCCACAAGGTTAACAATTCTGTATTCAAATAGTTTCTTGAGAAGTACATGCAAAGGCCAATATCGGATGAGAGCACTCTGAGAAAAAGCTACTACAACCAATTTATAAGAACGTCTTAGAGAAAAAAAAGAGGCGGTGGGTAAACATGAAGTGGGATTCATTTTAGATGAAACTACTGATGAGCTACAAAGATATATTTTGAATGTGTTGGTTTTTTCAATATCTGATGAATGGACAAACCCTATGCTTTTAAAATGTATCTACTCGAGAAGACAAATGTCTGCACGATAATGCAATCATTCAACGACTCATGTATGAACCTGTAGCCAAGGAACATACAATACGAAAAGGTTAGGCTTGTGTGACTGATCAAGCACGCTAGATACTTTCAGATTTCCAACAATTGAAGACATCTACCCCAACCTCAATCATGCGACATGTGTTGCGCATGGTCTACACCGTGTTTGCTAAAGTATCAGGGAGAATTACTGCAGGGTAAATGACTTCATTACTGCCCTGAAGAAGATTCTAGTAAAGGCTCCCAATCGTCATGTTCTATATCAAGAAATGACCTTCCACAGTTTCTGTCATCACATGGTGGGGTACTTGGATAAGATGCGCATCTTATGCGAAAACTTTGATAAAATCAAACACTTCATATGTACCCTAGACTCAATGGACGCAGCGGCCATTAATGAGGTCCAACAATTAGTCAACAACAAAGACCTAGAGTTGGAAGTTTTTGCAGTGTATGGCTACAAGTATTTGTCTGATGTGATCCAGAGTTTGGAAGAAGAAGGTATAGAGAAGAAGGAACAGTGGAAGAAGTTGATGAGTGTTAGGAACAACTATGATAGATTTGCGGAAGACAAATTCGAATTAAATTTGAAGAACAATCCAGATGTGAAAACCTTTGCAACTTTGACTGAACTTCCTTTACGGGTGCTGACAAGATATTCTCCATTGGTTTCTGTAGATGTCGAGCGGAGTTTTTCAATATATAAGGAGCTATTGAGCTCAAAATGCCAGCGAATTAGTGTCAAAAACATTGAAATGCTGTGTGTAATCCAGTATAACAAGTTTATGGATTTTTAGAACCCAGCAAATGGGACAAAGAAAGTTTATGTAGCTAGTTTAAACCTAAATAAAGTAATTTCATCAGCACCTTTGCTGCACCTTTTTGTATGTATTTTCAGAACCTTTTCCCCATCTTTTCTAACCATAATTTCCACCTTAACATTCTTTCACTAGTGATAATCTTTCAAATGCCATTCTCTGTACACGGGTTATCCACTTTGTTTTTGTATTCGTTTGTTTTATCATTCAGGTTATATATTACTAATTCTCTTTTTATTTCTTCATTGGTCTTGCAAATTGGTTGTAATTATAATGTTATTGATTACTCGTTTCCTGTTCTTTATGATAAATATTCGTTGGAAATAGTTTCAATTATTTAACACTCCGGTAGCGTATATTGTGCTTGCTGAGACATTTAATTGTTTAACAAGTAAGTGGATAATCGTATGGTAACAATGATACTATGTACACTTTGCTTGAGCCCGTGAAAAACAGAAGCACAACCGCTTAGCAATTAAAGTGCGCTCCTTAAAATGTAAGATTTCAAAGGGACAGCAGCGAATATTTCAGAAATGAACCGAATGAGAGAAGTTTAATGCCTCTTTTGTTTAATAAGGTATTCCGTTACGGGATTTCAGCAGCATAACTTCAGCAAGGAAAGTAAAAAAATCGTGTTCCTGCCATGGCATTGAATTGTTCAAATCTTAATTAACTTAGCTTTTGCCCGGCCAGTTTGACACAAGTCATCAGACATGAATTAACCCTAATGATGTGGTAAACTAGTAGCATTACTTGCAGTACTGTAAGCCATACTCGTATAAGATAGGATACCTAGGAATAATTGAGATCGTCTTGAATGTTCACCTGAATAATTGAATCGGAGGGGAAAAGTTTAATACATAAGGTAGCTTAGGAATAGAGCCGAAATTTGCGGCTCAGGTACCGGTCCTGGCACTGAGTTTTTCAAATCCGTTTCAAAAACCGTAGAGAGATTTAAACGTCATTTTCCATTTCGAAATGGTTATTATGCACATACGCAAATATCAGTCGCTTATACATATAACGATTTTATCGATAGTTTAGATACTACAGAATAAAATTATATCCACCTAATGCACTAGCTAAAACCCTGTATGAACCTTTTAGTTTCACTGCAATCGTAATTGTGTGCAGATCAGATTGCCAATGTTTGCTATAGGCTTGTAATCGATTGGTTCATCAAACTCATTAATATGTAGATGCCACGAAATGCCCAAAGCGGTTTTCATTGCATTCTTGCTCCAGGATCTCTACTGAATTGTGTGTGCGACGCATGGGGTCTCCTATAGGTCCCTTCAATTGAGTGGATATTGACAGAGTTCTGGAGCAACCGAATGAGGAGATTCAAGGGGACCTTCCAATGAAATTTACCAGTGTTGCAAGTTTAAATCTGTGAATCTAAAGCTATAACAATGTGTTCTTTAATCACACAGTAATAATGCTGCAAAATGTCATTTTCATAGCTCAAATGGTTCAGAAGTCATTAATTTTATTTATTAAATAATAATCAGTCAGTTTGTTAATCCTTTCGTGCTACATTAGAGGTACGAATAAAAACCAGCTGTTATTTTTAAATGTTTTCGAGAATAGAAGGACTCCAAAATAAGTGTACAATGGACCTATAACACAATTGCTGCAGTTATACAGCCCAGTAATAAATAACAGTCCTCCAACTTTAACACTAATGGAACCATTCGAGTATTGTTATAATTATCTGATCATAGAGTCCTTTTCACTGCAACATAGCAATAACAAGCATGTGTTGGATTGCGAGACCTTGAAACCGTTTCTGCTTTAGTGCTTCCAAGTTTCCAAAGAGTACGGCTAATTTCTAGTACCATCCATTACGACAAAATCTCGTGGACTGCAAATTCACAGTGAACATTCTTTCTTAAATTCTTATCTTTATGTTTTGATGTTTATTATCTCATTTTAAACCCCATCTCAAACGATCACTTCATATTTAGTTTTAAGATTCATTTGGATTTCTAGTAAAGGGTCGTAGCATACCACAAAATAGTTTAGATAAATGAGCAACGGACAGACTTGAGCATATGCGCAACGACAAACGTTAATAAATACGCAAAAGGTTAATAAAATGTCAACATGCATAGCCAAAATGTTGATTGAAATTAGCTTTTTTGATAAACACATGAACTTGTTGAGGAACGTTGTTCATGAACAATGTTGATTAACACTGTTATAGTCATAGGTTATACAAGGGAGGGGCAAACATTGCATATTGCGACCTGCACAGATCTATTGTAGCTATCATTCTCCATGAGGAAGAACTGAAGTGAAAGACCCACAGGAGGCCACAACCTTAGGTAGGCAGACCACAGAGACGCGCGGAAGTCCCTAGCAGTTCCAGACTCGAAGACACCTTCCACTGCTGGAGCTGACTAGAGAGGGCAATGAACGACCAAAAGCCCTCTGGTGTCCACGAGAGGTACTCTTTCCTTTGAACAAGCATCCGCGCCATCTCTCCGACACCGCCATACGCCACAAAACCTATAAGCACGCTTGAAACATGAGAAGGAAACGGAATGAAAGGGAAATGATGGAAAGGAAATCGGGTAGATGAGAAATCACCTCATCATTTGCCTACGACCAAGGAAAACCACGAAAAACCAAAGGTCAGAGTGAGCGGTCGACGACAATGTTAACGAATACGTCAGCGTGGACGCGCCATAATACACAAATAAGTTTAACCATGTAGTAATGATAATGAACAATTATGACACTTGTACAGCTATGATGTTATAAACTCCTAATATAAAAATCTGACGTGTTACATTCACGTGACTTCTCTACCCTCTATCGCTTATTAGTGATTTAGCATACAAAGCAAAGGACATAGGCAAGCATATATACAAATTATTTATGTGAAAGTATATTTTCCTACCTACTTCATATTAATCGAGATAAACCTTACCAGAAATAGCCTCATTACACATTTCGTTATAGATACAAAGGGAATAGTGATTAGTGATAGTCAAATGTTTTAGAAATGAGCGCTATACGCTGGGCCTAAAATTCCATGCTCTTTGCGTGCAATCGCGAGAAACAACTGAATATCAAAAGGACTTTAAAAGAATGACTAAGTATTGAACAGTTTGAACAATCAATAACGGATACCTCGGAAATGGCTGATGCCACCTAAATGTTATTTGAAATAAATTGTGTGTAACATTTTTCGGGCAGAACGTTTTCGTCCATCTCTTAAGATTTACCAATTCTACAAGATTATACAAAATTCCTTCCAATGAAGAGGCCTTCACAGGCTATTCCCAGAAACTTCAAAATATACATTTTATTTTTCATGTAAATAGCTTTAATATAGAGTATTTTAAACAAAATCGTTGGAGTCGTTTTTTAGAAAATAAAAAATTTCGAAAAGTGCCCCTTGAAAAACTAGTGTGGTATCCGGGGATTTTCCCGAAAATCTTCGTGTCGTATCTTTGGAAGGTACTTAACCTAAATGCCAAGTTTGGTATTTATACGACCTTTCGTTTTTTTATGCTGTTCACACACACACACACACACACACACACACACACGCGCGCGCGCGCGCGAACCTTTTGGTAAAACTTTTTTATTCAGATGTCCTCAAAATATGTATTTTCGGTGAAATCTTGTTATCGAATTTTGGGAGGAATGCAATACCTTCTCTACCTACTAGGTAGGTGGTAGAAAAAGTAATCTCACATAGTATTCATTTCGCAAAAAGTATTCCTGAAGGTTTCTGAAGCTACCACGTTCTGCTTGTTGTAGTGTAAAATATTTCCCAAGTTGCAGAAGATTGCTTCATTAAGATTCAAGTTGATGTTCACAGTGTGTGACAGAGCATCACAAGACGCCTGATATTTTGTCTTGTCTTTCAGCTGCTTGTTGAGTGGACACTTAGCAATCTAAATTTTAATGAAGCAATGTTGCTGTTTGCTGGAAACTTTTCCAACAACCTTTGTGTGATGATTGTACGTCCGTCAATACCTAAACTCATGTTAAAATGATTCATATAGGATAGGTTAAGCTGAATCGGATTAACATACACTGCCGTTTGTGGAAATTGTAACACCAATGAATTCAATGAATTTAATACCACAGGTTAGGTACCCGACAGGTAACAAATGATAAAACTTTTCAAATCTATACACGACCTTTGAGCCCTAGTATTCAGCATTTGGTGTGGCTTCCATGTGCCGCAATTAGAGCTGCTATACGCCGTGGCATTGAATCAAAAAGGTTCCGAATAAGTTCCTGAAGGATTTCCCTCCACGCAGTTTGTATTCGGGCCCACAAATCCGTGACACTGGTTACTGCAGGACCGTGACGCACCAGGTGCCGACCAACCATATCCCAGACGTGTTGGATGGGCGATATGCCAGGCGAACATGCAGGTCAGGGAAGCAATGGTACCCGTCGCTCTTCGAAGAAGGCATGCAAATTCCTCGCAATATGTGGCCGGGCATTGTCCTGTTGAAATGTGGCCTGTGCAGATGTCTGAAGCAGGGGGAGTACCTCAGGCTCTACAACCACCGATAGGTACCGGTTGCTGTTCAAAGTGCCCTCAATTCGTAGGACGAGAGACGGTTGTTGTAACCAATGGCGCCCCAAACCATTACACTGGTGTATGTCCACTATGCCGCTCAACAATGCAGCCCTCCAGGTTGCGCTCACCACGGTATCGCCGGATACGTATGCGGCCATCACTGTAGGACACGTTGAAGTGGGACTCGTCCGAAAAGAGTACATTTTGCCACTCAGCACCCCAGTGACGGTGTTCACGTGTCCATTGCAGTCAGAGGAGCTTGTGGTTCCTGGACAATGGAAGTCGACATAATGGCATGCATGCAACCAGTTCAACCTGCAGCAGACGGCGACGAATCGTTCATGGAGACTAGTTCACACCTGTTGCAGTGCTCTAGAGTCGAGCCAACACTGTGGATGAAGCTATACGGTCCGTTATGACCATGCGGACAAGATGACAGTCATCCCATGCTGTGGTCATGTTCCGTGGTCTAGTACCCGCTCTTCGCTGCGTACGACCTTCATCTATCCACTCTTTCCACACACGCATCACTGTCGTAGCAACATGCCCTGTACGAGCCAAAATGTCACGGTACGACAAACCCGCTTCCCGGAGACCGATCATTCTGCCCCATTCGAACTCACTCACATGCCGATATGGCTCCCTTTGACGTCGACGAGGCATAGTGGCACTCACTTTATTGTTTCCACTTTGTTTGACAGCTCTGCACTGACTACACTGGGCGCAACACTGACCTTGTCGGACCGACACGAGAGAGCTTTGCTCGGCCTACGTAACCCATCTCTCTGCAAACCTAATCACTTATTGCTTGCACACTGTTCTACACTTCCACCAAGTTTGGAGTTATTCGGGAAATTCTTTCTTGGTGTTGCAATTTTCACAAACCGCAGTGTATATAATCAAGTCTGAATTATGATCTTAACTTAAACTCATATTTTAAAAGAATAAGACGGAAATTAGTGAAATTTCTTCCGCAAAGCTAGTAAACTGGGTAAACCCAGTGCTGTGGCTTTGCCAGTAGTAGTGAAAGTTTAATGCTTTACTTAAAATCATGAAGCAGTTTCGTTAACCATGTCAAGTTCTTCTTTATTTTATTTTCTTTACGACGTAACACAGAACGTAGCAAATAACAGATATGCTGTATATAGAGTGGAGCATTTAAGTTGAGACTGCACAATGTCTCCAAAACTAAGCGTTTTAGAAAGAAATGTCTTGAATAAAAGTTCCTTGATATTATGTGGAAAAGTGAATGCCTTTAGTCTTGTTTTATTTGGATGATGTTGTGATGGTCATTTTAGGGTCATTTTAAATTGACCCTAATTGTAGGTTCCAATTTAAAAAATTAAATTGACCCTAAAATGACCACCATAACGCCCTCCAAACAAAACACAGCTAATGGCATTTACCTTCCCCCATAATATCAAGCAAATTTTATTAAAGACGTTTCTTTCTACAACGCTTAGTTTTGGAGATATTGTACAGTCTCAGCTTAAATGGTCCATCCTGTATATAGAAAAAGCTGTATTCAATGACAGGAGATGGTAGCAGTTTCTTAAGAATACCCATAGGTGAAACTGAATTTAAATTTTAAAACGGAAATATCTTTGTGTATAAAAAAACAACCACGGTGCGTTACAATCACATGACTTTCTCTAGCCACTATCTTTTTGTTTACACCTCATCTACTAATTATTCTTACAAAAATTTATTTCCATATTTCATGTTAATAAGATATACTTTTGCAGAAAAAGTTTCATTACACATTTCGTTTTAGGTACCTGGGGCGTAGTGCAATAGTGCAACCTTTAAAAAGCTGGGCGCTATGTCTGATGTCGTTCTCCGTAGTGTAGTGGCTATTATGCTTAGCCTTTAGTTCCCGAGGTCGCGGGTTCAAACCCGGCGGAGGGCGATGAATTTTTTTCGGCGTAAAAATCCTTCGGAAGGGAAGTAAAGCCGGTGGTCCTGTGTCGTAGATTTACGGCACGTAAAAGAACCTTAAACCTGACAAAGAGGCCTCTGAGCAAAATTTCTGGTCTTTCACATCCAATGTAGAATGGGACGTTAAGAACCATAGTAGTTAAAGAGCGTCCATAAATAACTTTTTTTAAAAAGAATTCAATTTTAAATTCCTCCTTTTGCATGGACTCGCGAGAAACATAAGAATAGTGACTTTTGCACTTCAAAATATGTATAAAATATTGGAAAATTCAGAACAGCAATGCGGAGTATCTCCAAAATGGTTACTATGTCCACCTTAAACTACCCTATACATAGAACATATTTCGCTATTTCTTATGTTCTCAAAAATAACTGTATACTTTGATTAAAATATGCTCAACACATTGACATGAAGAATAAAATGTAGGTATATTTTGAATTTTCTGCGAATAGACTGTGAAGACTTATGCATTCTAAGTGAATTTTATATAACTATGAAACCATAAATAGACAAAGGCTTAGTACAGGTAAAATGTAGAGGTTTTAAAACATGTGTGTTTTATGTTAAACATTGTTTGTAACTTGTTTCCATCAGGCTATGCAAAGAGTATTCAAAATATCAACCCAACATATATAGCGACATTCTTTTTGAATATTTGATCTGATATACAAACGTCGTGTATGCTTTTATGTACCACAACAAAATGTATACTGAATACGTTTCAGAAAACTTATCATAATTAAGAAAAGTCTTTTTACCAATAGATAATTTACGGAATGATTATGAAAATAAATTTCAGTGGATAGACAAAGTCGTATGATTTAAACCCATCAGCTTTTAAATTTCTCCACCTTTAGGTACCTAAGGCAGAGCAAATATAATATACATCTCATATATCTGATATCTATATTTCACCGAAATGTTTTGAGATGCTGTGAATAAAAAAAAATCATTAAACGGCCCGCGTGCTGAGTATTTCTTTTAAAGGAGGGCTGCTTCTTGAACGTTTTATATAGTTCGCACATTTAACATTAAAACATATTCGGTGTTTGGCGATTCACGTCTTTCTTGCTTTGCTCCACACGCTTGCTGAATATTAGATATATTATGTAAACCAGTATCTTTAGGTTTTAATTTTAGCTGTACTTTGATAACAACTGAGCAAGGCTTGCTAAAACAGCTTTATCTTTTCTGCTGTTGGTGAGTCCAGCTAGATAACTTGAGGCTAAAGAGCATGCAGAAATTATTCGTTCCTCTGATCTTGTCAGTGATGTACCTTTTCTCATTTCCGGTGCCGCTGACTTCGTCTACCGGAGTAATTACGTAAGAACATAAATGGAATGGAAGAGGGTGTGGTCTTCGAGACTGGATATCAAACCCAGACGGAGGCAATCAATGTTTGACCCGTTTTGGCGCTTCTTGATAGTTTTATCCATGCTTCCACTTGGAAATCGTAAGAATATGATTTGGCAGTTAGAAATTGTTAGCACTGTCGTCACTTCAGTGAAAAGTAGCAATGTAAATGAGGTTATTTTAAACTCCTATTGAGGCGTTACAAATCTTAATGGGTTTAAAATTAACTTAAAACAGTATATTAGTTTAACATTTATATGATTACAAGGTTCTAACATTTGTAAAAGCAATGGCAACTGAATATTGTAGTGGGGTAGTTAGCCCCGGGGATTGCTAACAACAGGGGGCGAGTAGCGTCAGGGGGTAGAGGTACCGGGATGAGGGGCACCATGGGGATGCCCGGAGGAGGGGTCTGAAATAAATACCAGGGATTCTATAAAAGCTATTTGCTATATTCTTTGCTAAATTTAAGGGGTTTGTGGCCCATCTGAAGGGAGTCTTTCGTGAAAGAACTTAACTCTACATGCTCATGACCCACCTGCATAAATCTGGCACGGCTTTGCGCACAAAGTTTAAAGATTTACTAATTAGGTTGGGTTGCGGAACCGGAAACAGATCTAGCCTCCGTATGTCAGCTGTTCGTAAAGAGAGTTGAGATTTGACCCACTTACGTGTCCAATAAATATGTTCAAGAGGGACAGATCAGCTACCTGCCTTCCTCATTGCTAGCACTTCCCTCGTTAAAACACTTTTTGAAATTTAACCAACCTGATGCAACTTCCCGGGCGTGGAGTGAACTCCACACAGGGTCGCCACAATATGTAAATTAGTACAGTTAATTAATACTCGTATGTAAAAATGGATAAATTGTTTCAAATTAAGCTCTTAAATGGCTTTAATTATTTCCAACATTCATTTTGAGTTACAATGATGAATGCAATGCGTTTGAAAGTTTTATTCATGAAAATGTTTCAGTAGATTGGCACGTAAATATAACATCAGGAGACAGCATTTGTAACTATATTGCGCTGGCAGTGCTTACATCGCAGAGCAGAATTCCCTCCTTCTCATTGCTCTGGTAGTATATACCCTATATGCATAGTAAATCTTATAGCTTTAATGACAATCTACCACAAGCATAATAACGGTCTCATAACCTTGTCAAATAATTTGTCACTATCAGATACTGTAAATTTTCCAAAATGAATACCAACGTGTTTTAAAATGATTCATACATAGTTTTATGCTCCCTTCTTCACAAATTATTAACCTCTAACTGCCCAAGTAGAACTAAGGATGAAATATTTTCGCGGAAATGAAGGTTGTAGATTGTTTCAGATCGTTTCATTATACTTTTCGTTGTATGTACAAAAAGGATATACTAGGCTTAAGCCATAGTCAAATCTTTAAAAGCGGATCGCTTTAAGCTGGTTTTGAAATTACTGTCATTGCATGACCACAAGAAGCAATTGAATGGCTGCTTACCACTTCAAAACAAATAATAATATATTTAAAAATTAAATTCAATAACGAGTATCTATCAAAATGGGCCACAGAAATATGTTTTAGATAGTGTGTGTTTTAACGGGATCTACATTTTTCGTGTAGTATGATTCTGTCCATCTCTCATAGTTTGCCAGTTATACAAACATTATAAACTTCAAGATACACATTTTATTTGCCATGCAGATGTTTCAAACATTTGTTATTTTCATCAAAATCGTTAGAGGCATTTTTGAGAAAGTAAACAATAACGAGAAATATTTCATGTAAAAGGTATTTTAGGTTGGTAGGATTTGTTGAAAAACTTCGTGTCGCATCCTTGGAAGATGCTGAACTTAAATACGAAATTTGGTATTTATCGGACATTTCGTTTTTGAGTTATGTTGTTCTCTCTCTCTCTCTCACACACTTTTTTTTAAACCAGGACTTTTATATTCTGTGGACCTCAAAAGGTGTATTTTTATATAATCTCGATATAGAATTTTTGGGTGGAATACTATTGGTAAGTAGTAGAGAAGGTAAAAAGCCCAAGAACGAAAGCCGGTGAGTTGTTACGGTTTTTATTTATTTAATTATCAGCAGCCCTTTTTTTTAAAGACGGCATTCTAAAGCAAAACTTAGAATCGAAACGTTAGAAATACGCATGACGAAGGAAGAAAGAAAAGTATTCTTTGGGAATACATTAGAGCCAGGATTTGATGTTATAGGTACTCAGTGATTTAGCTTTTGGGCTGTACGATAATGATACCGATTTCTGATACCGTTTCGCCGTAAACCTTTTATTGGTTCTGCAGTTGCGATGTCTTATAATATTCTAAAATAACAGCAATCAACAATGGATATCTTCCAAAGAAGTGTAGTTAAATGATGAGATTCAATATAGAACCCACGGAAACCTAACTTTCTCGGCAGGTAATTCCTGTGAATGACTGCACTGCAATTATATATCGACAAATTCTGCAGTTAGTATAGACACCTTCCTGTTTTAGCTGTTCGCTACGATGTTTTTTTTTTTTTGTTGTTTTTTTTTGCCCTACAGAGCACATTATTTGCGTCGCGCAAGTACGTCCGTCGTACGCATCAACAATTTGTCAACTGCTGCAACTAGCATGCTGTTGTGCCGAAATCCCAATATTAAAAGAAAGTGACCTATGTTACAAGCTGATGAGGATGGCCTACATAAACCCTTCAACATCTGTTATAAACATAAAATAAATAGACGAAAAACTTGAGGAAAAAAAACATTGTATAGCCCCTAAAATGCTATCCATTGCATGTTTCACTTTTTGCAAAATTTAAAAAAAACATTATTACTTGTATTTGTGTAATTCTATGAACAAAAAAATTTAAAAAAAGCTACACTAAAAGTAGAAACAATGACGTTCTCGCATTTAATCACATTAGTGATTATACTAAAACTACAGAGAATGACATTATTCTCGCAAGGTAACCACACCAGTAATTATACTAGCAGTACAAACTATGACGTTGTTCTCGCATTCTAATAACTTCAGTCATTATACTAGAAGTACAAAGAACAAAAAAATCTGATGTGTTACACTCACATGACTTTCTCTACACTTTTACAAACTATTTTTACAAACGCTTATTCTCCATCTACTTCATGTTAATCGAGATAAACATTTGCAGACTCTATCTTATTGCTAATTTTCTTGTAGATGTAAGAGGAATATATATTTGCAAGGGCAATATAGAAATGCAGTAGCCTTTAAGCACATACACATCTCTTAATAGCTGGTTGCTAGGTGCAGCACCATTCCCTTTGCCACAGATTAATACTCTTTGCATATCCAAGACAAAAAAATGAATAACGAATTCCCAGTTGAGAAAATAAGTATTGAAAAATTTAAGGGAATAACAAGTAATATCTCGAAAATGGTTCACTCAACAAAAAAAATTTATATGCCATAAATTGTGTATTTTAACGCGATCTACATTTTTGTGTAGTAAAAGTTTGTCTATCTCTTATGGTTTACTAGTTATGCAAAAGTCGTTCACAATGAAGAACACTTTTGGAGACATTCCCAGAAAATTCGAGATATACATTTCATTTGTCCTGAAAATATCTTAAACATATGATATTTTAATCAAAATCGTTAGAGCCATTTTTGAGAAAATTAAAATTTTCGAAAAATGTTCCATGTAAAGCGTAGTCTGGGGTGGGGGATTTTCTTGAAAACCTTCGTGTCGCATCTCTGGAAGATACTGAACCTAAATACTAAGTTAGGTGTTTATCCGACTGTTCGTTTCTCAGTTATGCTGTTCACAGACACACAGACAGACAGACAGACAGACACACAGGCACACACACGGACATGTTTCCAAAAATGCTTTTTTGGATTCAGGGGGTCTCAAAACATGTATTTCCGGTGAAATCTCGGTATCGAATTTTTGGGTGGAATACAATACTTCCCCTACTTACTATACGTAGTAGAGAAAGTAAAAAAAGTAGGAATTGATATTTTTATATACATGTGGTTGAAGAAAATATTTACTCTTTAAGCATACAAGCGAAGATTTTCAAGTAAATCATCCACCACAAAACTACCATTTACATGAAAAAAGATTCGTTTCTTTCTCAAAGACGACTCCAAAAATTTTAATTAAAATATAACATGATAAATATATTTGTATGGTTGATAAACTGTATAGCTTGAATTTTCTATCAAAAGCCTGTTAGGCCCTATTCATTCTGAAAGAATTTTCTATAATTGTGTATAGCAGGTAAACCTTAAGAGGTAGAAGAAAGAACTTACGGCACAAAAAGTAGGGCTTATTGAAATATGCAGCTTTTGTTAATTAATGTTTTGTGTAATATTAGCTGTTTTCGAAATATTCGTCACATAGTTAAGTTTTCCTTGACTGAACTGTCATGTAGTATCTATAAATATTTCATGCGATTCATCTTTCTTCTCTAATAGGCCCATTAATGATAAAGATTTACGATATACCAAAAGTTGTATTTTGTTTTCCGTATTTAACAAAATCCATGTTCCTTAATTTTGGATTATGCCAGTCAAAGCTTTCTCTGAGTACCGTAACGTGATTAGAGGAATAAAAATTTATATAAACACAGGGATTATGTGTAGAGAAACTTGTGCGAGTGCGACGCATCATATTTTGAATTAAGCATTGCTAAATACTTAGGTGTGAAATACCAACTTGAGTCTCTTAGAGTTTAATCGCCGATAATTATCAAAGTTTCCGCTATTATATTTATAAACGTCTTTGGTATAATCAATGTTGAAAAGCTTTACTTTTGAATAATGTTTGAAATGTTATGCCAGAGTGCTCTGCTTTTAGCTGGAGTATTTTGAGGGCATCTTCATGTAAAGGACATGATATTTGGTTTAAAAGAAACACAGAAAAACCACTCCAGCCCTTGTTTGCGTAACTATCGATTGCTAAACCAAACACTTTATAGACCCGGCGCTGAGGACGGGCTGGTGAAATGTCGTCAAGAAGCATCTGCTTTGTCACTTGGCTACGTAAATATTGTCATCCTGCCAAGTGGAGTAAAATTGTCAGACCTGCAAATATAGAACACTCGAAAAGCAACGTGCCTCCGGTGAGGGAAACTTGTTAGGTCAGTTTTAACAAGTAGAATCATCTCATTGTTATCTGGGAGGATCTGGAATGATCACCGTTTTTAGGTTAAGCTGTCATTGCGGACATTGCCCATCAAACACGAATGGGACTTTTTCTCTCGCGGTTAGGAAAGATGCGATGTAGATTTCAGGTGTTGAAGATATGATGTTAAGAACTCGCTCCTTCGTCGAAGCCCTTGCCAGCCCTCAGTAGCAATCACTAGCAAGAGGAGTAAGCGATCGATTATTGATACGGTTGTCAACGAATGCTATTAGAATTCTTTTAGATGGCCCTCGAAAATCTGCAATTTTCCAAGTAAAATCTCCAGATTTTAGTATATATACTAGACTTTGAAACTAAGGCCCTTCCGGCTACCCATCTGCAGAGGTTGTCAATGGCGCAAACCATAAGCACAATGCAAATTTGCAACCATCGTTGCTTTAAATTTTGTAAAGCGGTACCTCGATTCTCTACCAAATATTACATCTAACCTGTTCGTTTTGTATTTTTAATAAATCTGGACAACTTCTTAACTACAGCTACTATGATAAACATTTTATGTTTAGTTATTAGTTTAAGCGCCACTAGAATTCTGGCTAGGCGGGTTAAAACATTTTTCGCTGCAAGAGCAGTAGCCAAGATCTCGAGACCTGGCAGGAAAATCAATAAATTGGCAACCCTGTGCATTGAGTTACTTTTAAAATGCCCGTTTCATACTTGGCGCAGTCACGGAATTCTACATGAAAGAGTGACGTTTGTGACAGGCACGTGCGCGACAGGACCAGTTGACGCTGTCCGGACCTTAGTCGTGGACCCGAGAACAGGCTACCCTACTCTGTTCTTTCCTTCTGCAGGGCAGCAATGCCTGGTTATACAGGCGATTTTGCAAAACTCATTCATTGTTTTCATTATTGCCAATATTCTGATTCCAATATAGATCCTAAAACTGTTTGCAGCAGTCAGCAGTTTAATGTCCAAATAGGTGTATTGATTAACTCCGTTTAGTGATTTTCCAGAGCAAATAATTCAGTCTGATTCTGCCAATCAGGTTCAGTGTCGACACTCTAAGAGTAGCATTTCTGTCTGTTTGCGTTTTTCTCGATATGATTATTTTGAGCTTATTCAAGCTTATTGCCAATTATAACTTTGTGAAATCCTCTGCACACACATATATAATAATAATAATAATAATAATAATAATAATAATAATAATAATAATAATAATAATAATAATAATAATAATAATAATAATAATCCCGTGGCGCTGCAGCCCGGCCTGCCAACCCGAGTGCCGGCCTTATGCCCACATACGCACGGCAGAGGTTGACGATCATCCAATCGATACGGGGAGGTGATGTGGCCAGCATCACGCATCCCCCAATCAGAATGTTGACATCCGTGGCCAAGATCGCTGCCTGTCTAGCTTCTCACTTTCCCCATAATGCTCAGTGGACACCGGCCCTATACCCGCAACCCCATGGGTGGAACCGAACCCGAGCGCATTCCGTAGCAGGGAATCAGAGCTCCACGCCCTAGCCCACAGGGTCAAGACGCAGGGTATATAGGTACGTAAAATATCTGTATCACCTGAATATGTTTTAAAGAATGAGTTGCATTTACCTTAAAACTGATATCTACGCTCTACCCTTTTCTATTTTAACCTCGACAAATACACTACGTGATCAAAAGTATCCGGACACCTGGCTGAAAATAACGTACAAGTTCGTGGTGCCCTGCATCGGTAATGCTGGAAGTCAATATGGTGTTGGCCCAGCCTTAACCTTGATGACAGCGTTCACTCTCGTAGGCATACTTCCAATCAGGTGCTGGAAGATTTCTTGGGGAATGGCAGCCCATTCTTCACGGAGTGCGGACCTGAGGAGAGGTATCGATGTTGGTCGGTGAGGCCTGGCACGAAGTCAGTGTTCCAAAACATCCCAAAGGTGTTCTATAGGATTCAAGTCAGGACTCTGTGCAGGCCAGTCCATTACAGGGATGTTATTGTCGTGTAACCACTCCGCCACAGTCCGTGCAGTATGAACAGGTGCTCGATCGTGTTGAAAGATGCAATCGCCATCCCCGAATTGCTCTTCAACAGTGGGAAGCAAGAAGGTGCTTAAAATATCAATGTAGGTCTGCGCTGAGGTCGCGAATAATGAGTACTAGGCAGTAGGTGGCAGCACAATGCATCTAAGATGAAAAACTATGTTTGTGGGGTGTCCAGATACCTTTGATCACATAGTGTACATGTATCCGAACAGTTGTTAGAGTTATTAGGTGGTCATAGTAGTAGGTACGAAACTACCGCCTCAAATGATGCGCAGAATTGGAAGTTTAAATAAAATAGAGGTAAGGGTTACACCCTGTGTATAATACTACTCATATAAAAAGTACTTTTTCTATCTGGTTCACAACAATGTCTAGAAATGGTTTCAAATATATGCTTAATCACATACAACGTGCAAAAGAATACTCCGTTTCTGATAACAATAATAATAGTTTTTTGTGTATAACGACATTCGAAGAAAGAAAAAAAAATTGCATTATGGAAGAAGTTACAACCAAAAAAAATTCGAGTGCTTCCATGGTAGAATGGTCAGGGCTCTGCCTTTTCAGCCCAGAGCTTCCAGGTTGAGTTCTCCGCTAAATCGGGAAAGTTTTTGCATAATTGGAAGGATTTCCCACTCTCCGCAGAGTCTGGAAAGAAGGATTAAAACCAACGATACAATTCAGGAAGCTATTAACAGAATCACTTGTTTCTCAAGCCAAATCCCCCGATATGACCTCACCAGCTAAAGGAGTTTATAAAAATGAAACATTTTGAAAAATAAATAAACGACAACTCAGTAAAACTTGATAATATAAGTAGGAATAGTTATGGAACGGCTACTTGTATTTGGAGAAAATGGGCATAATTTAATGAACTATACATTTTTCTGTAGTATGCGTTTATGTATTTATTAACTTTATTGTACTTATTACTTTCTCTACTACGTATAGTAAGTAGGGGAAGTATTGTATTCCACCCAAAAATTCGATACCGAGATTTTATCGGAAATACATGTTTTGAGACCCCCTGAATCCAAAAAGAGCATTTTTGGAAACATGTCCGTGTGTGTCTGTGAACAGTATAACTCAGAAACGAACAGTCGGACAAACACCAAACTTTGTATTTAAGCTCAGTATCTTCCAGAGATGCGACACAAAGGTTTTCAAGAAAATCCCCCCACCCCAGATTACCCATTACATGGAACATTTTTAGAAAATTTTAAATTTCTCAAAAATGACTCCAACGATTTTGATTAAAATATCATATGTTTAAGATATTTTCATGACAAATGAAATTTATATCTCGAATTTTCTAGGAATGTCTCCAAAAGTATTCTTCATTGTGAACGACTTTTGCATAACTGGTAAACCATAAGAGATAGACAAAATTGTACTACACAAAAATGTAGATCGCGTTAAAATACACAATTTATGTCATATACATTTTTTTTGTTGAGTGAACCATTTTCGAGATATTGCTTGTTATTCCCTTAAATTTTCCAATACGAATTTCAATTTCGTTATTCATTTTTTTTGTCCTGGTAATGCAAAGAGAATGGAATACTCCACATAGCAACCAGCTCTTAAAATGTTTGACTATAGCTTAAAGCCTATCAAATCCCCTTGCATCTACAAGAAAATTAGTAATAAGATTAACATCTCGATATCTCGATTAACATGAAGCATATGGAGAATAAGCGTTTGTAAAAATAGTTTGTACAAGAGTAGAGAAAGTCATGTGAGTGTAACACATCAGATTTTACGTTTTATTGAACCACACGCCCTGGTGATGCTGTATTATAACAATTTAGCCATATGTACTGCAGTAACAACAGTCTTCAGAGTAACAGAAATGCAAAGCGTAATGTTGTTTGATAGAAACACGAACATTGTTTACTGGGGAACCAACTGCTGTATTACCCTTCAACATTTTGGGAACCAGCTCGAGTTTCCCCTCGAAAATGATCGGAAATCTACCAACAGATTTGGGAACTAATTCCAGTCTAACCATATTACCATTTTAGAGTCACATGTTTTAATTCCTATTGTTTGTCTTAATTTAATGCAGAAGGTAATAGATTCGATTCTTGCTCACTACAAACTTTCTTATTTATTTATTGCAGCAGATATATAGATATGTATTAATTTCCCGAAATAGCAATTTTGATAATTAATTGTTCCTTCACGCCGACCGCGTGTAGGCTACTAATCTTTGGCTTACCGTGCTGCTGCTCTAATTGAACTGCCATTGCAACACCCAGCACAAAATTAAGTTCTCCAACTGATTCACATTAGATACAGTACAGAAGTAACCAATTGAAATGTTTAAACAGTTAAAACTTCTCCTTTTCTCATTTCCATTGTTGTTTACGTTATCGTAGGACTTTAAAAAAAGAAGAAAATATATAAACAACATCCCTGTTTTAGAACTTTTATAAAAATTACAATTGTTGCAAGGAATGTATTACAGTCTTATTTGTACCCTTCAATTTGGCATTAAATAAGAATGCAAAAAATAAACTAATTTTATATTTTATTTGAACACAGATTCCTGGTTAGAAACCTGCCGCTTTAACCATCCCGTTCACTAGCTGTATATGGCGACTGCCTACAGAGTTTATAACGATTACTGCTGTACAGAATAATTTGACTTGAGTTCAGTTGTCTCTCCGAAAATGAGTGTTGTTTACACTCCGTAAAATAGGAACAAGAAGAAGCCCCTGCATAAAGGATACATCTGAATCTGTATTGGATAGAGAAAAGCATGTGAGAGTTATGCAGCAATTTAATTTGTTTTATTGCTTATTTCATATTCTGGTTATACACAAATAGTTTTTGAAAAGTATATATTTGTAAACAGTTTAGCTTCACCTAGTATATTTTGAGACATTGATTGATCCTGAATTTTATACTGCCTCTATGCCCCCAGTTCTCTTTATTTTATATGAAACTCACAATGTTACAAATGACATCATCACGCAGATTCTTTAGAAATAATGTACTTTACCCTTTACTTACTCTTTAAGAGAATTGTTTTATCATATAAAAGACTATGGGTTTCATTAATTAATTATGTGTTTTAATTCCTATTCCTTACTTAAACCCATATGCCAATTTTTACTTTCTCTACCGCTTATCTATAGTAAGGAGAGGAAATATTGTATTCCACCCAAGAATTCGATATCGAGTTCACCGGAAATATTAGTTGAGGTCCCGTGAACATAAAAAGCATATCTATATAAAGGCCTGTGTATTAGTGTGTATGTGCGTATGTGTCTGTGAACAGCATAACTGAAAAACGAAATGTAGGATATATACCAAACTTGGTATTTAAGTTTAACGTATTCCAAGAATGCGACACGAAATTTTTCACGAAAATTCCTCGGCCCTAAATTACCATTTAATGGAAAATATTTCTTTATTTTTAATTTAATCAAATGGCCGTAACGATTTTGTTTGAAGTACCATATGTTTAAAATATTTACATTATAAATACATGTATTGAATTCTCTGCGAAACCTATAAAGTCCTCTTCATTCCCAAAGAATGTTGTATATTTTTCTGTAATGAAACCAATTCTGCCAATATTTATCTCGATAAAGTGAGGAAGGCATAAAAATAAGCTCTTATAACAATATTTTATAAAAGAGCGGGTAGAGAAATTAATGTGAATGTAACACACATTTTATGTCAATGAAACCCATACTTTGATAATCGTCTAGGCGCTGGTGTGAACTTTGAAACCTGCCCCTCCCAATTAAATCTTTGTTTTAGAGGCTTCTTTGATTTTTCTCTAATAGATATTATCTTTGAAAACGGTATGAGGTTACGAAGTTTCTGATTTCAGTTCCGATTTACATGCGTAAGATATAAATAGAGTAGGAAAGAATGTTATATTTTATTCGCGCGACACAAAGTATGTTAAATTTGTGTAGAGTGATAAGGTCTAGAGTTAGGGCCGGTGAAAACATGAGACATATCCGCAATGTAAAACAAACAAAACTAGCAATGTGTCGCGAATATGAATACGGGCAATATAAACAAAAACAAAATCGAGATAAAGTAAACAAGACAGAAGAAAAAGAGCGTGGTAGGATAGATATCGACCATGGTGGCGGCGCACGCAAGTAGAGATTTGGATCGTGTCCAACCAAGGGCTCAACGCAAACCCTCCTGATGACTGCAGCGGTCTCTATACAGTCAGTTCCGCAACTTCGCTACCCTATGTAATAGAGTTCCAGGGGTAGAGCGTTGCTACATATATTGTTATTTCAAATTATCGCTACGGGTATGTGATGATGAACGGATTTCATTGAAACGTTAATGACTTATATTTAATATTATGGTAAGTAGTGTTTTACCCGTCTTTCTGGTGTGCCTATAGTTCAAAATGATCTTATTCCATTCGCATACCGTCGCCATGCATTCTAGCTACCCGCGTAACTCAAAGTTGGTGGGAGAAAAGAGGGGAATGATATTGAGTCACACTAAAAGCCAACTCAAATAAATAATCCCGTGGCGCTACAGCCCATGAAGGGTATTGACCTGCCAATCCGACTGCCGCCCTCACGCCCACATACGCACGCAAGAGGTGGGCGATCATTCACCCGATACCGGGAGGTGGTGTGGCCAGCATCACGCATCCCCAGCCAGAATGTTAGCCGTCTCGGCCGGGATCGCTGCCTATCGCAGCTCCTCACTTTCCTCACGATGCTGAGTGGGCACCGGTCCTATACATGGGACTTAAATTCGCACCCCCATGGGTGGAATCGTGCCCGGGGGCATTCTATGGCCGAGAACCAGAGCTTCACGCTCTAGCCCACAGCGCCACGACGCAGCATTGAAAGTCAACGCTGCATTTTGGTTGTTGGTTTAGCTTTTAATGACTACTGCTATACTGCAGTATAGTGTATGAATGGGTGATAGTTAAAAGCAACTTAAGCCACAATTTACGTTTCTTAGTTAATGATATACCTATTCTTATTCTCCGAGTATATGTATGTACGTACGTTTTAGTAATATAAGGTTTCTCCTGCTGCCTTTATACAGGGCGGAAGGAATTTATCTTTGTAATGAATAGAACAAAAAAAATCTTAATGCGGTTTTGTTGCTTTTAAAGTAGCTTTTGAGGAAAAAAGCCAAAATTGATTAATATTAACCCTATTTTAAATGACGAGTTTATGAAACTTAAATACTTTTTCAAATATCCCTTTGAGGAGATTGAAAGATAAACATTTTCTGTATGTTTAAATACAATTTGAATTAAAACAATTCAAACTCTTACTATTATTATTATAAGTTTTCGAAATTTGTCTCAGTTGAATCTACATCATTAGTCACGAGACTACACAACATGACAACACTGTAAGATCGAAAGAAACGCACTTCAGCTGTTTATTGAGCTTATGGCTTGTTTTCGAAACAGCGGATTATCAGTTATAAAATGGCACACTTTACTAATGCCTTATCTTGAAATGCTGCTCATTTACAGTGAAACATATCGTAATGTAGCAAGAATTTATCGATAAAGATTTCCAAATAGACGAACACGCCATAGGAGATTTGTTTTCATCTGTTAAAGAGTTCTAGATACAGGAAGTGTATCTCCTCATGCTGAAGGAGTTGATCAAAGAATTGTTGCCTAAGAAGAAGAAATCCTTCAGTTGGTGGTAGAAGATCCTGGAAGCAGCAGCCCTGGTAGAGCTCGCACTATCGGGTATCCCATTCGACTGTTTTGAGAACATTGAAAGAAGAATTTCTACACCCTTGTCATCTCAGCGCATCCAATATCTCTCCGAAGCAGATTATGCGCCAAGGGTAGCATTTTCCAAATGGTTTCTTCAACAAGAAGGGGACTTTCCTCTTAAAATTCTTGCAATGGATGAAGCAACATTTACCAGAAATGGAGTAACTAATTACCATAATGCACTCACCTGGGCTTACAACAATCCACACACGATAAGTCAAGACAGCTTTTAGCACAGATTTTTTGTAAATGTTTGGGCAGAAATCATAGGAAACACATTAATCCGTCCATGGATTCTTCCTCGGGTTTTGTCAGGAGCTATCTATAGGTATCCAGTTTCTTCAAGAAAGGTTACCAGTTCTGTTTGAAGATGTTCCCCTGACAGTAAGAAATGGCGCACCTTCGCACATAAAGGCTGGTTCACAACCGCCCGAGAACGGTAACCAGAACGGAAACGAGAACGGGAAGCAATGCACCATGCAAGATATTGATTCACAACAGCCCGGTAACGAGAATGCATATCGATCACAAAGTGAAAGTCGATTTTGCGCATTTGGATTTCATTTGTTTTTAACTGACCAATGATATTTTTAATATACTTCCAATTTAGCCAAGCCAACGTCAAAATTCGATAGAATAAACATATAAATGCATATCGATTACATTTTCGATCCCCCTACTTATGCCATGCTTTCATTCCTTTATTTAATGCCATACATTAAAATTGTTTATTGTTCTTTTTTTTATTTCCACCGTTTTAACTGTTCTTTGTAGCTTTTGCCATTGTTTTTTTATGTAATAGCGAGTTTTGAGGTGCATATAAACAAACTACAAATGACCCTTTCACCAGAGGAAGATTAGATTTGCTGGTTAGACTTGCGGGGTCCGGATGAGGTTAGGAAGCACATTTACTACTAATTCCATGTTTCCAGCTTGCGACTATAGAGAGCATAGTAGCTGTTTCATGTCACGGCCGCCTAGAATAACTTCTAGAGTGAAGAGTCTAATATGCACACTATGGATCTAATATGCCGTGCCCGGGAACGAGAACGAGAAAGTTAAAAGTTGGGCAACTCTTCTTTCCCGTTCCTGGGGCCCGGGAACGCTTCCCGTCGATTGTGAACATTCCCATTTGAATACATGTATTTCAACTTTCTCGTTCTCGTTCTGGTTACCGTTCTCGTTGGTTGTGAACCAGCCTTTGGTAGAGCCGTGTGTGGCCATCTACGCTAAACCTACGTAGGACGCTGGATCGCTCGGAATGGACCAATAAGATGGCCACCGAGGTCGTCAGATCTAAATCCAATCGATATTTTCCCCCTCTCTTTCTTTGGGACGATATGAAAACTCGCGTTTACACTACTTAAGTGCCTGATGTAGAAACGTTGCAGCGGAAGAAATAAAAAACAACCCGAACGTACTTTGTAGAACGCAGCAGAATTGGAGAAAACGTAGTGAAGCATGTTTGTTGTCGAGGGGTACACATTTTGAACAATTTCTCTCAACATTGGAAAGAAGTTTTCATTGATTTTCTGTACTTGTCTTGCTTTAATTATTCGTGGAATTTTATAATTCACAAAGAAAGGAAGCATAATCTTGTAGCTTGGGTTCTCAAGCTTTTATTAACCCTTATAAATAAGTATTCCACTTAATTATCTGTGTAATATTGTAAATACTTCTTCAGCTCCATATTTGTATGATATTTAAGTTACCTTACAATCATGTGTAGTTTTCTGTCTATTTGTATACCGAAAGTGTTTATTGTTCGTTGCTATAGCAGCAGAAGCTGAAGAATTAAAATCTGTTGAATATAAAGTTAACCTGTAGAATTTGCTGTGTTGCAATATTGTGCAAAATAAAATAGTAACTAACTCAAGAATATAAAGTTTTATGGAAAACAATTATTAACGAAAAACACTCAAAACAACGTGCTCTTAATCGTACTTGGAAAAGATGATCATAGGTCACCTTCCATCCTGTATAATGGTTAAACAGGCTCTGAGGTTGTAGATTTGAATGTAAAAGGGACTTCGCAACTTTAAGCCTTTTCGGGGGGGGCAATCTCTTATATTTATTCAAAATGTAGTGAAGTTCTTTTAGAAATGGCGAAGAAAGGACAGTAGGGAAACAGATCAGGAAGAGGATTTGGTCGGGACTTTGGACGAAAAGAAACTGCCTGCTAAGCTCACTGGACGTAATGACAAATGGGGAAAGGGGCAAGAAAAATGCCAGATAATAGGTATTGAGATAAATAGATCATTGACAGACTTCGAAACGAAAATCTGAAAAAGGAGTAGAATGGGGGAGATAAGGTTTCGCTGTGAAGGACTGGGCTGAAAAATATGACTGATTTAAGATAGGTTCTAATCATAGGTGACAATACTTTCATTGACAACGCAAATGTTTACAAAGAATGTGAGGATGCTAAGTTCGCTAATTTTTGAGCCACAATATTGTATTATGTCATTTGGTTGAGTAAAAATATTTAATTTTTGGTTATTTACCCTAGTAGGTATTAAGTGCATAATGTTTCCTAGCGCAAATATTTTATGTGTTTATTTACCCTGGTAGGTTTAAGAACATGGTATTTCCTAGCGCAATTGGTAGAACACCGCCTGCTGTGCGAGAAGTCCCGGCTTGGATTCCCAGCTGGACTAGAGCTGTTTCTAAAATTAAGGTTTCTTGGTACGGCTGAGTCTGGAGAGCGGATGTGGGTGTGTGATACCGGTTATTTGATAACCAATTCGCCCACTAAACCAGATTTTTAGATTGCCTCTGGAGAAATACCTCTGTGTCTAGTCATACACATACAGTATGATAATTACTCTGGAATCAGCACAACTATATTCCGTCAACACGTGTCGCAAAGTTGACGAGAGCACCAGTCTACCAGATGTAAGTACTTAATAAAATGCTTAATACCACAAAACAAAGGTGAAAATAGAAAAAAAGATACAAAATATAGCGGAAGTAAATGCAAGTACAATGCAAAGGGGGGAAACCCTTTGTGTGTAAATACAATATCAAAATTATAAACAATTATGAAAACAGCTACAATAATTCGTCCAAAATTACTATAACAACTATTTTTTTCCAACACATAGGATATTTGAATTTACATTTGAATTCTGATACATCGCAAATACATGATTAGAGATTAGTATATCAACTGGCCGACCACCTTGCGTTTGTTTACATCGAACCATTATCTCTGACTGTGCTTGTACAACAGGCATCAGGGACGGGCTTAACTTTGCTGGTGCGCTGGGTAGTACGGTATCACAACTTAAAAGGAACATTGAGGCTCAAAAGGAGTCATCACAAGCCCTTACAATAGGTTCTAAATTAAAAAATGAATAAATATAGAATGATAAATTTGTTTCAAACATAAACAGAATATTTGGATTCAATATTTTAAAGTAGGTAGCGAGCAAAACTATAATAAATGTAGACCCTAACTTCAAATAAGAATACTTTCAAACTATTATTCTACAGCCGTACAACAGTACATCTTGTTCAACTCAGTCCGTTTGAGTTGGTAGCATGCATTTTTTTTTGCACGGGTTTCCTTATCCTGTGAAATCGAGCGGGATGTCTCAGGGATAACGGGAAATTCTCGACTTCGGGAGGCCCTGAGTTCGATTCCTGAGCCCAGCTACACTGACCATGGGTTTTTCGTGGTTCCCCCTAGTTGGCTAGGCGAATGCTGGGATGGTTTCTCTTTTATCATGAATTTCCTTTCTCTCATTTCCTATCATTTCGCTTCCCCTTTCATGTTTCAGATAAACTTGGGGGCTGCAGGTGTGGTCGGTGTCGGATAGATGGTGCGTTACCTGAGTTCTGTGAGTATCCCGCCGATGTGACCAGGTCATCAAGCTTGGAATCGTTAGGAACCTCTGCGCGTCTCTGTCGGTCGGCTAGCTTGCGGCCTATAGTTTTCTGTGGTTCCTTCACCTCACCCATTCCTCCTAGGGGCGGTAGGCACAAAAAATGCACATTGGGTCGAGGTGCCAGGTGTCCCTTCCGCAGTTCCCTGGTCATTCATTCACATTCTGTGGAAAAAAATGTGAGTTGCTCCTAATCTATGTGAACCCCATCTTTCGCGACTGACCGACATCAGTCTAGATCTGTGAGATAAACACGGGGAGTAGCTCTCTAGAAGGACATCTGTGTCAGGATAGCGATAGGTTGTCGTCCTACTTGGATCTAATAATACTACTTCGGACCTTTGCTTTGTTTTGTTTTCGCCGAACCTGGATTGGGTTCGAAGTCGACAGGGCACACCGACTGTCCATCATAAATTTTACCGCTCAGGCGTATGATTAGTTCGGAACAGCAAAACTGTTGAATACATGTGACAGTGAGGCAACAGATGCTTGTGTTTAGGTTCGGAACTATGGGGCTTCTGAACGCGTGTGTTTAGGTTCGGAACACGGAGGCTACTGAATACGTTTTATATAGGTTCGGAACATTGAGGCCGTTGAGTACGAGTATTTGGGTTTGAAACTGTGAGGACGCTGGATGAGAGGATTTAAAACAGAGAACGCATTTTTGTTTGTTATACATTTTTAAGAAATGACTCAGCTTCTGTGCAACCGTGCAGGCTTCTACAGGCAAGCATAACTTATCGGAATTTAAAGACAGTAATGTGTATATTTTCTGTATAAAACATAAATTTACACATAAAAATAAGGCATACTTGCAAACAATTGTAATGCTTAAATCATTAGAACTGAAATGCGTGATTAGTCCCTCCAATCACCTTGAACAGCTTTTTCATCACATATTTGGCACTATTTAGTCACTAGGAAGGGTGCATTTTTAGGATTGTGTCATTTCATTGCAATCCCTTGAAGAAATTCACTAGTACAAATAAAACAGAAGACATTCTGGAACCATAGCATTTTGTTCGTTTTACGCAGTTTCCTCAATGTTGGTAAGAATGAAACATCGAGTGAATACTTGAATATCACCAGGGGGCTCTATAGCCAGCCCGACCCGCATCAAGTAGCATGGCGTATTGATTATGCTGCGGGTTCGGTAAGGTTGCGACCTGCCTTACCAACTCCTGCGTAGCTGCATGAATGTGTTATGAATAATTCCAAGGCACATACATTGCAATGGATGCGACGAATTAATTATGAAGCAACGTGGCCACTCGGACAGCTAGTTCATCACGATACCGTCACACACTCTACCGTTGAGATTTCGTGCACTCCAGGGGTTGCCAGTCACATCCACTGCGTCCACCTTGTTAATATGCTGCTTTATCTCATTTAAATATTAATCTTGAAAGTCTTAACTTGACAAAACTTCCAAAGCAATAAATGGCAGAAAAAACTTTGAGAACCAAAAGTCGTGTAAGCAACTTGGGAGTGAACAAGTTAAAAAGGAAGCATATTTTTCATATTTTATTCATATTGACGTCTTACTTTATTCAAACTTTTCTTTGCATATCTTAACTTTTGATTGTAATATAAGTAATTGTATTTTGTCAGCTTTCATGATAATATAGCTGATTCATTTGTCTTTATTAGTTATTCTAAATTTATGACACTCAGGAGGTTCATGTTTGCCAAACCATCGATAATATTGTTTTAAATTTTTTTCTTTCGTATGTACAATATAAAGGCTAAAGAACACCGTATGCAGAAACCGACACTTAGCCCAGGTGGTTAATGCATGGACCCGAGAACGGGAGGTTCGCCGTTCATATCCCGCCAGGACTGAGGTTTTTTTCCAGATTTTCCTCAGTTCTTATAACTGACAAATGCTGAGGAGGTACCCTAAACTTAAGCCTGAAACGTTTCCTTTCCAAATACCCATCATTCCATTGCATATATCTGCAGTGTCCACCGCCTGTGGTGCAACATGTAGTAAGAACGGACATTAAACACTATCGAATCCGTATGGAGAAGCATAGTACAACCAGCTTTAGATTCACTATTTTAACTACTCCAGGCACTGCAAACATTTCACCACAATTTAGAACATCACTGAGTATTCTTATCATATTTAAGATTCTGGTTAACTGAAATGATTCCAACATTTATGGGCTTTTCAGACAACTGCGAATATGACGCTTATTTTAGCTATAGAAATGTGAATAAAAATGATGGTCGTAATGGCAACGAATACATGGTCAAATAAATCAAACATATTTATAATTTTTCCACAGAGTAAGAAGTCGCGAAGCCAAAATTTTATTCCGGAAAGGGTTTACATTTTAAGGTACATTCGCTCCGTACAACGCCTTTTAGTTTCTCTTAATCTGTCTATCGGTAAGCACGAAGCAACTCATGAACTATTGCATGTATAGAGTTTAAGTTTTATGTACTACCTATATGAGTTTAAATAAAATTATGTCGAGACCTTTAAGTTTGTCTGAAATAGTAACAAAATTAAATACCTATACTTTAGAGAGAATCCCTAAAAACTGACGACATTTAAGTTATCCGCTGCAGGTACGGAATTTAAAATTATGTACGATTCGAACAAGAGAGTGAAGAATATTTCTTCACTAATTTCAAATCGGATTTAAATTAGTACAGAACTGAAGCTAGTTTGTATGGGGAGCCTCTTATACTGTACAATTTTGAGTAGATTACTTCCCATAATAGTAACAATAATAATACTAATTATTATGAAAATATTAACGGATTATTTCGGCCAGTATATGAACGTATCTGACATGAAAAGTGCAGTAATGCAATAATTACCAACCTCTCCGAGGTTTGCTGCCCTGTTAGTAGCAGTCGAAAATTTGAATACTCATGGCCGATATGTGATGAGAGTTTGCCGTCAAGGATGCCGATACATAAGTTTGGGGAGATTACGACTTTGAGTGGAGGGTTGTCTGTCACTAGAAAATAGAAGAAATTCAGCCGCTACCAAGGTTTAATGCAATGGTCTTTCTATGTTATCTGGAGAAGAAGCGTTTGGTTGATACGTTCGATCAGGTTTGAGTGGTATATTCTTTTTCTGCCAAGCTCTGGAGGCGATTTTAAACCACAAACCCCTTCTGTTTCTCGTTGGGCTGCTGGATATTCGTATTTGTCTAAAGATTTTGGGGATTAGATACTTATAATGGTACCGAGTGAGATGGCTCCACAGTACGTGTGAGGCTTGCATTCGGGAGGTCCGAGGTTCGATTCCCGTCGACCACCCACTTTGACCTTGGGTTTCTCGTAGTCTTCCCTGGTCGGTAGGCAAATGCTTTCTTTTTCGTAATTTTCCTTTCATTTCGGCTTCTTCTCATCTTTCAGATGTGCTTCTAGGTTTCGTGGTGAGTGGCGGTGGTGGACAGATAGCGCGGATGCTTGCTGAAAGGAAAGAATAGTGGACCCTGGAGGGCTGCTTGGTTGACGAGTCGTTCATCACCCTTTCTGGGCACCTCCAGCAGTGGGACGGGTCTTCGGGCCTGGCATTTCTAAGGACTTCCGCGCGTCTCTGTGGTCTGTAACCTCCTGTGGTTCCTTCACTTCATCCCTCTCCCCTGGGGTGTAGTAGGTCTCAGTGCGCGAGCTGTCCTCCTTCATTGTATACCTTATGCCCTATTCGTATAATAGCAGTAGTAGGATATGGTAAGAAATGAAGTTATTTCCTTACGAAACACAGAATTTAAATTTTCACAGGTCGGTCCCCTTAAATTATTACAGCTTCAGTGAGTTATTGTTCTGTTTATGATTTGTTTAGCTAACATTGGAAGCAAGTCCTGAGCTGAAGCACACTTTTACTTGAAGTTTAGATATTCTGTACCTTCTTCCGCAGCAGCGATATTGAAGCGAACGTTTAACTTGGCGGCAGTTGTTTGACAAATATGCAAGGAGGAAGGCGAAAGGCGGGCAGATCAATTTAATCAATAGTCCTCTCTCAGGTAAGCGACTTGCAGGTATTGTCTTGAGCTCTACAGCCCACTTCTTTCTTCTTGGACAGCTTTATGTCGGTTCTTTTCATTCGGCCCCTCGTCCTTTCGTCTCTTTTAATATCTGGCCAGCTGCATCAAGCGCTAAAATTATTTGAAAAAGTTGTTAGAGAGCACAGTGCCCGAGTTGGCTCCACAGTAATGTGTGATAATCGCTTTCGGGAGGTCCCGGGTTCGATACCCGTCGGGGCGGCCTCTCTGACCATTTTTTTTTTTCGTGGTTTCACCGGGCCGGTAGTCGAATTCTGGAATGGCTCCTCTTCTACCACGAATTTCTTATCCCCACTATTTCCTTTGGTCTATTTTGATGTTGAAGGACCAGAAAAAGGTGTTATGTGTGTTGCGGCAGGACAGCAGATTGTGTGCTTTGGAAAGATTTCTTCCTGATGTCCGTGGACTGCTAAGCACCCTTTCCTGGAGCTGGTTCGGGTCTCTGGAACTCCCGGGGTTATGGCGTGAGAACCGGCATCAGGATGTTCTCCATCTGGAATCGTTACGGGACCCTGTTCATGGCTTGCGCACATAGTCATACGGATCTGGTCGCCCTTTGGGTCTTCCCACACATTTCTCCCTCCCAGGGGTCACGTTAGAAGCAAAAAGGTCAATTTCGGCCTTTCTGCGGTGCTCTGCTCCAGGATTCTGGATGCTCTTCCGTATGCGCACCCATTCCTACTCCTCCCACCAATGTTAAATTTACCAGCTTCATGACCCATTATCTCCGAAACTATTTAAGATATCTACAGGATGTAGAAACGTGCCTTTTTAAGTTCCTTCATTTAATATTATACAATAACATGTGTATTAAGGAAGATCGATTTTCTGTTAATCACATTTTTACTTTCTCTACTACGTATAGTAAGTAGGGGAAGTATTGTATTCCACCCAAAAATTCGATACCGAGATTTCACTGGAAATATATGTTTTGAGACCCCCTGAATCCAAAAAAACATTTTTGGAAACATGTCCGTGTGTGTCTGTGTCTGTGAACAGCATAACTAAGAAATGAACAGTCGGATAAACACCAAACTTGGTATTTAGGTTCAGATGCGACACGAAGGTTTTCAAGAAAATCCCCCAGCCAGATTATCCTTTACATGGAACATTTTTCGAAAATTTTAATTTTCTCAAAAATGGCTCTAACGATTTTGATTAAAATATCATATGTTTAAGCTATTTTCATGACAAATAAAATGTATATCTTGAATTTTCAGGGAATGTCTCCAAAAATATTCTTCATTGTGAACGACTTTTGCATAAATGGTAAACCATATGAGATAGAAAAATTTTACTACTCAAAAAATGCAGATCGCATTAAAATACATAATTTATGCCGTATACATTTTTTTTGTTGAGTGAACAATTTTCGAGATATTCCTTGTTATTCCCTTAAATTTTTCAATACTTATTTTCTCAAATGGGAATTCGTTATTCATTTTTTTTGTCTTGGATATGCAAAGAGTATTAATCTGTGGCAAAGGGAATGGTGCTGCACATAGCAACCATCTATTAAGAGATATGTCTATGCTTAAAGGCTACTGTATTCCTATATTGCCCTTGCAAATACAAAACAAGGGGAACATAGTACGCCTTAAGCAATAATCAAAAATATTTTTAGAACTGCTCGATATGTGTAAAATGCAATTCTCTTTGCATGTCAAAAGATCGTTTCTGCAAATGTTTATCTCGATTAATATGAAATAGATGGAGAATAAGATTTTGTAAAAATAGTTTGTACAAAAGTAGAGAAAGTCATGTGAGTGTAACACATCAGATTTTTTAACTACAGACGCAATACTTGTATTTTAAATATAGGTGTTATTTTTTTAATTTGTGCTGCATCTGCCATTTTGTAATCTGAATTCTGCACCACTTCACATAAAAACTCTTATACTCTTTGGAGTAGATAGGCATATTTCAGCGCATATTTTAGAAGTTTTGCTCTACAAATTGTACCACCCCTAATTACGACAGCTTACGTATATCCAAACAATATGGTTTCGTGTTTATAAATATATTTGTGTTCTTTCCTCCAGTTTTACTTTGAACAGTCTTTTTTTTCTGTAAATGACATTTTTATAGGTATAAATAACGCGTTTTCTCAGGCACTACTGAAGATAGCTAAATGAAATTTTGAGATGATACACATAGACATACACATGGATATGTTTCAAAAAATGCTTTTTTTGGATTCAGTGCCCCTCAAAACATATATTTCCAGTGAAATCTCGGTATCGAATTTTTGGGTGGAATACAATACTTCCCCTAATTACTATACGTAGAAGAGCAAGTAAAAATGCATATCAACTTAAAGAGGAAATTGCAAATTACACACAAAATTAAAAATGTGTTTTTGAAGGTTTTTTACCATTTAGTCTCCTCTTAAATGTCTTGGGATATAGTTCAATCTAGCTTCTCCCTTCTCAAGATATAACCCGACAGTATTTCGGCAATATTTTAAGGAAATATTTAATTAAGGAATATAGTCTAATTAAATTGAGTGTAATTATGTAACCCAATCAAATGCTCACATTTAAATTTGCTTTAGGGATGAAGAAATAAAGCCAAACGAAGGAGCAAACAAATTAGTTATATTGGGAGCGGGGTTACATTTCAAATAAGAAAAGTCTTGAAAAGATTTAAATGAAAATGACAGAATATGATAAATTATATTACAAGCAGAGTTCAGGGTTATATTGAGAAAATTTTGGAAAATATTAAATTAAAACTGACAATATGAGAAGTTTGGAATTTATTTAAGAACCAAATACATTAAAAATCTGATGTGATACATTCACATGACATTCTCTACCCTCTATCTTTATTAGTGAGTATGCAAACTATTCTTACTAAAGCTTATTTTCCTATCTATTACATTTTAATCCAAATAATCCTTTGAAAAAATAGCTACATTACACATTTCGTTATAGATACAAACAGAACAGCGATAGTCAAATGTATGAACTGAAAATTGATGGGACTAAAGGAATGACAAGTATTAAAGAATTGGAATCTTTAATAACGGATATCTCAGAAACTGCTTATGCCACAGAAATACTTATTTTAAGTAAATTGTGTGTTTTAAAGAGATCTATATTTGCTGTATGGTACGTTTCGTCTATCGGTTAACGTTTATCAGTTTTACAAGATTATAGAAAATTCCTTCCGAATGAAAACTTCACAGGCTATTCCCCAAAAAATTCAAGATATACATTTTATTTGCCAAAATTTTTGAAAAATGTTCAATGTTAAGGTTAGTTGACAGGCGGATTTTCTTGAAAATTCGTGTCGCATCTTTGGAAAGTTGCGAATCTAAATACCAAGTGTGGTACTTATCTGACTTTTCGTTTTTAAATTATGCTGTTCACAGACACACACACACACACACACACACACACACACACACACACACGTGTGCGCGGAGCTTTTTCTAAAAATGCCGTCTTTTATTCAGGGGGCCTCAAAACATTATTTTCGGTGAAATCTTGCCTACGAATTTTTGGGTGGAATGGAATATCTTCTCTGCCTGTACGTGATAGAGAAAGAATTACAATTCGTTTATGCCAGGGCATTACAAGGTTTTTTATTCCACATTTTCGGGTAATAGGCTATAATTATATCCTCTGTCTGTTAAGGGAAAACTACAAATTTAAGTTTCTACACTTTTTAAATTCTGAATTCTGGTTTTCATATTTTCCATTTAAAATAATTTATATCATGACGCTTATATTCCGTCATATTATAATTTAAACGACTGTGTGGATATGTATTTCAACAGATATTAACTTTTGAACTTTATTTTCTTCCATTTAAAAACTTTTTAAGTTTTTCAACATGTAAATTTCTCAGCGCAATGTCAATCAATGAACTTGAAAAAATTACTACTGACAAATAAAATAAATTAAGGAATTTGCTTCAGAATTTTGAATGCAAACTTATTAGTTTTTTTATTAACCGTACAAAGTAGCTACAGTATAGATACGAGGAGAAAAGGATCATTTTCTCACTCACTTTATTCTCAGAGAGGATGAATAAAAAGTCTTATTAAAATCGATATAAAATATTTTTTGTTAGTTATTAAAGTTTAAAAAAAATGCATAGCGTAACTATTGACAAAAGTTTGAAATGCATGTGAAACTTACATGAAGCTGAATTATTTATTTTAGTGAACTCTAAGTGAAATAGAACTCTAGTGAACTCAAATAGAAATTGGATACTAGTAAAAAAAGTCTGATGTGTTACATTTATGTGACTTTCTCTATTCTCTCTCGTTTATTATTGTATATAAACTATTCTTAGAGAAGTTAATTTTTCTGTTTCATTTTAATCCTTTGCAGGCTAGCCCCGTAGCTCAGTGGTAGAGCAGTTGCCTGCTGAGGGACGGGTGTACGGTTCGATTCTCTGCTGGAGTGGGAATTTTTCTCCAGCCAAGATTATTCCCTATCCTCCCTAGAGTCTGGAAGTATGAATGAGAGTGTGAATGTGTGGTGTGTGTGTGTGTGTGTGTGTGTGTGTGTGTGTGTGTGCGCGCGCGCGCGCTCCTGTGCGTGAGATCTAGTAATTAAAATACCCAAAGTGCAAGAAACACAATGACAAGCGAATACGAGCCTTAGGCAATAAGTTTCAATAAGATAAGACCAATGTAGTTAAAGCCGGGTATAAATGGAACTAAAAAAACCTTTGCAGAAATAACCGCATTATACATCATATCGTTAGAATACGAAAATATGCTGGCCTTAAAGTTCCATACTGTTTCCATGCAATCGCCAGAAAACTGAAAATCGGTGGGATTTAAAAAGAACGACAAAGTATTGAACAAATTTAACCATTAATAACGGATATCTCGGAAATGGCTGATGCCACAAAAAATATCTACATTTTTTGCATCGTACGTTTTCGTCTATCGCTTAACGTTTACCGGTTATACACGATTATACAAAATTCCTTTGGAATAAAGAGGACATCACAGGCTATTCCCAGAAAATTCAAATATGCATTATTTGTCATGTAAATATCTTTAATGTATGGTATTTTAATTAAAATCCTTAGAGCGATTTTTAGAAAACAAAAGCTTTCGAAAAATCTTCCATGTAAAAGGTAATTTGGGGTGGGTAGATTATCTTGAAAATCTTCGTGTCTCATCTTCGGAGGCTGCTGAACCTAAATTTTAAGTTTGATATTTAGCCGACGTTTCGGTTTTGAGTTATGCTGTTTTCACACACACACACATACACACACACACACACACACACACACACACACACACACACAGAAACACCTTTTCTAAAATGCTTTTTTATTTAGGAGTCCTCAAAACATGTATTTCCGGTGAAATATCGGTATCAAATTTTTGGTTGCAATGCAATACCTTCTCTACCTACTATGTAAGTAGTAGTGGAAATAAAACTGAAAACCGTCTCTCCAAAATAGTTGCATCTAGCGTCTTCAAATTTTATAGTGCGCATATTTTTTTTCTTTAGAAATTTTCACAGCAATAGCTTCATGTTTGCCAGGGTTCAGATTTTAAAGATGCTTCGCCAAAAAAAAAAATGATTTTATGTGATGATAACCCACACTCCAAATTACATGAGATGATAAAACATCTTCAGCTTAATGTTTGCTTGAACGATTGTGGTTTATCTTCTGGTATATAGCTTAACTTTTAAGTATCGGAGTAGAACAGATATGGGCAGAACGAGGCAATGGTTACCAATGTAAACATACATTATTGGCCCTATAAGTATTCTCTGTAAGCCCTGTAATCGGTATTTCCCCGTCTCTGGAGTTGAAAGTGGAGGGTTTGAAAAGGGGTCAAAAATGGAACATTTGAAAATGAATGAAATATATTTGATTTTTATTTTGTTACTTTAGTTAGGTAATTATTATTATAATAATTAAGTAAAGTACAAACATCCATTCAGCGATTCACAATAGCGTATTCACACAGACAGAACGGAGATAAGAACCTCCTTTGATAACTAATTTGTATAGATGTGCCGCGGTACATAAAGGAACTTCAAGCATCTTCTAGTAACATAATAATTATGTTAATCATCCGCTATTAAAAGAGAATGTTAATAGTAATAAATTAATGTTTTTTTAAAAATGAGTTATAGCGCGAAGTCTTGTAAGAGTAGGTATATTGTATACCTCTGCTTCAGCATGAAAATAATTTCACCAGTTATTCAATTCAGGTAATTTATATTTATTTTATTTCCCAGCAGCACCTGAATTTGTTCCAGCAGTTGGAGGTAAACAGTATTTCCAGTTAGTCAAAGCAAATGCAATGTAGTTGAAACCAAACTCATTTGCTGAACTAGTTTCCAGAACGCAATAAGTGATGTGTGAATACTAAGAAAACAAAAAACTCATGTTACATCTTGAATGAATGAAGAGTAGTTCACAGGGCACGAGGGATAAAGCCGTATTAAAACAAAATAAATATAAAAATCTGATGTTCAACAGACTAATAACTTTCTTTACAAATTACAAATTCCCAGGCAAACCTTATATATTATATTGTTAATTAAAATTGATTTTTATCTACACGTTACGTTATTTACAATGTACTTTTATCTAGAAATAATTTTAAATAAGGAATACCTAGTTATATACGGAAACAACATTAAATGGTCATATTATCCGAAGAATTAAAATTAAATTGACTTTTATTTATGGACGCTCTTTAAGTGCTGTGGTCCTTAGCGTTCCATTCTATGTATATTGGGCGTGAATGGCCGGTAATTTTGTTCAGAGGCTCTATCAGACTTGAGGTTCTTTTACGTGCCGTAAATCTACTACACGGAACCACTTGCTTTACTTCCTTTCCGAAGGAAGCCATGCTAAGGATTTTTACGCCCCAAAAAATTCATCGCTCTCCGCTAGGTTTGAACCCGAGACCTCGGGAACTAGAGAGTAGCATGGTAACCAATAAACCATGGAGGACGACATATTATCAGAAACTTGGAGGAATAAATTCAAAAGTCATAGTAATGATCTTTTGTAAAGGAAAAAGAAAACAGAAAGAAAGAAAAATAACTTTCAAGCATCTTTCGTCAGATAATGGACTTGTATTTGGAACATGCATATTAAAAACTGGTAACGCTACGAAACACACTATTTGACAGAAGTTGTATGCTTGATTGACCTCTGCAGTTTTCCTGTATCCAAGTTTTTGCCTATATATTTTGATTTAACAATTATATAAAATTAAGAGGACTTCTCAGGATATTTACGGAAAGTTGAGGATATACATTTTAGTAGTCATGAAATTGCCTTAAACATACGAAATTTCGACTAAAATCCTTGGAGCCATTTTTGAGAAAATGAAAAATAAACGAAGTATTTATCAGGTAAGGGTTAGTTTCATTTGGGGGATTTTCTCGAAAATCTTTGTTTGGTATGCACAGTTTAGTTTAGTATGAGAGGGATGCAGCACTGCCCTTCACTGTGACCTTTGTAAATCTGTTGCGCATCTCCAGCTTTGTCAACGATCCAGAAGTATGACGTCCATCATTCACTGAATCAGGCTCTGGATCGTGACGATTAAAAGCTCCTGTAATTTTGGATATTGTCTCCCAAAACTGAGGGCTCTTTGGTAAGCAAATACTGGGCACTCGTACAAATAGATGAGCAGCTGTCTCATCCGCCTGTTGTCACTGTGTATAGGTAGGATTCACTTGCTGCCCCATTCTGTGCAGGTGCCCTACCTGGTCAGAGTACACTGTAAAATAAGTCATTGCCCATGAGAACTTTTTCCTGCTTAATTTTAGCAATTCTCGCAATTAGCGTGTCCAGTTCTGCATGAGACCTTTGGAGTGCCTGAAATCTACAGATGAGTTCCAGTATTTGTATGTTCTCTGACAGGTCAGCTTAAGTGGACCAAACAATCTTTAACTCAAATATAAAATTGAGAATTTTTACATGTTTCGTTTTTACTTTCTCTACTACGTATAGTAAGTAGGGGAAGTATTGCATTCCACCCAAAAATTCGATACCGAGATTTCACCGGAAATACATGTTTTGAGACCTCCTGAATCCAAATAAAGCATTTTTGGAAACATGTCCGTGTGTGTGTCTGTGTGTGTGTGTGTCTGTGAACAGCATAACTCAAAAATTAACAGTCGGATAAACACCAAACTTGGTATTTTCGTTCAGTATCTTCCAGAGATGCGACACAAAGATTTTCAAGAAAATCCCCCCACCCCAGACTACCCTTTACGTGGAACATTTTTTGAAAATTTTAATTTTCTCAAAAATGGCTCTAACGATTTTGATGAAAATATCATATGTTTAAGATAATGTCATGAGAAATGAAATGTATATCTCGAAATTTCTGGGAATGTCTCCAAAAGTATTCTTCATTATGAACGACTTTTGCATAACTGGTAAACCATAAGAGATAGACAAAATTTTACTACACAAAAAATGTAGATCGCGTTAAAATACACAACTTATATCATATACGTTTTTTTTTGTTGAGTGAACCGTTTTCGAGATATTGCTTGTTATTTCCTTAAATTTTCCAATACTTATACTTTTTCTCAAATTCGTTATTCATCTTTTTATGTCCTGGACATGCAAAGAGAATGGAATGCGCCACATAGCAACCAGCGATAAAATATTTGACTATCGCTTAAAACTTACCATATTTCCCTTGCATCTACAAGAAAATTACAAATAAGATTGACATCTCGTTTTATGTCCTGGACATGCAAAGAGAATGGAATACTCCACATAGCAACCAGCGTTAAAATATTTGACTATCGCTTAAAACTTACCATATTCCCCTTGCATCTACAAGAAAATTATCAATAAGATTGACATCTCGATATCTCGATTAACATGAAGCATATGGAGAATAAGCGTTTGTAAAAATATTTTGTACAAGAGTAGAGAAAGTCATGTGAGTGTAACACATCAGATTTTTTTTAATTATGCTGCTCTTAGAAGATAAGCACCTCCACAAACATCCCCCCAAACACGGACCTTTTTAAAAAGTGTTTTATTTGGTTAGGATGTAGGATGTGTTTATCGGAGTGGGACACCTCGCCGCTACGACCAGCTTGATCTATTATGGCTACACCCCCGGGAGGCAGGGATGAGGTGCCGTAGTAGGTCCCAGATCCTCAGACAGACAGGCCCACAGAGACGCACAGAGGTTCCTAATATTTCTAGTTTGAGCACCCGCGCACTAGTAGAGACGAAGAATTCCGAGAGAGGGCTACGAAACTACCCTAATGGGTGACAACGCAGCCTAGCGTTCACAGGGAGGAATCTTTCCAATGCGCAAGCAGCTACGCCATCTGCCGACATCGCCAGCACCGCAGGAAGATACACCTGAAACGTGAGAGAGAAAAATGAAATGAGAGGAAATGGGGGAAAGGAGAAATCGTGGTAGAATTCACCACCCTGGCACTCGCCTAGGCGACGGGAAAACTGCGAAAAACGCCACGGTCACAGGGAATCGAACCCGGGACCTCCAAAATGCGGGTTTTATTTGGGTCCTGTAGAGTTCAAAACGAATACTTCTAGTGAAATGTGGATATCGCATTTTGTGGTTAACTTTAAGCTTTATGCACACCAGGCTTATTTTCGCATTTAGTTCATTCATTTGCTGTTCGATATGATCTAACCAGTTAGCAACTCACAAAGAAATCATATAACTTAAAGAGTTAAACAACGTTAATTCTTGCCAAAACTTTCTTCGTGCAAATCGTAACTCTAATAGCGATTAACCTTGAACTAGTGCAAATCCCTGGTCAGCAAACTTTAGAGCAATATTTGACACCCTATCCGTTTTAATTTGTTCATCGCCGAATCAGTGTGAATGCCGCAGGTATCAATCTCATGATGGCCGTGTCAGAGCAGCCAGTACAAAATACAAGTGTCGAGAGCTCTCTTCCATTCCCAGTGGTATCGATTCATCGTAAACTTTACAGCAGGTTTAATCTTTCAGATGCAGCTCTGGTCTCAGTGGATGCTGTGGGAAATCAGGAAAATTGGAGAGATAAGAGGGAAAACCATTAGGTTCCACAACAAACTTCCCGCGCTCATTATATCGGCTTTTAGAGCAAGGTTCTATATCTTTTGTCTTAACTGCTTTTATGTTTTGTTTTATTGTCTCTATGACTGTTGCAAGCTTCATAACTGCCCTTCGCTAATGTCTTTACTTTAACTACTGTTTAGCACGATATTACGCTATTTCTGTCTCTTAAGCACCCTTGAACAACATTTTCTGGAAGTATCCAAAACAAGTGGCTACCGTTTACTTCTTACTTTTTTGTATCAGCAGGAACTTATATTTAAGACGCAAAAACCGGGTATTCTGAACACTCTTGTTTATTCTATTTTAACATATTAGAAATCTGGTACTTTTTTCGAAAATGCTTTCTACTCCATATTATGTGCCGAGCATTCTATCTGCGAAAACGACATCGATATCATTGCAAATGCCCCACGGCAAATTAAAAAACATAGGCACAGAACTCAGAAAATAATTGGAAGATAGGGAAGGACATAAGTTATCCTTTCACAGTCCACGCACAAGTTACGGCGTCTTTTTCACGCAAGAATTAAGTGGCATACATGTGGATGTTATGTATGCCCTATGAAGAAGTTATATTGTTTACGTACTTTGCACCATGCTTTGGGCGTCAGTTTGAAGTAGAATGTTTTGTTGTTGAAATTGTTGTTGTTTATTAGCCTCACGCTTGGGAAGCCAATTTAAAGTAGTTATTGTCTTGGAGTTTATTTATTTAATCAGCTCCACGTATGAACGTCAATTTTGAACTGAATTGTTTGTTACGTAATATGCTGCTACGTATGAGAAACCGATTTTTTAAGATGTATTTTTGTTGTTACGCTCCAAGTTTAAAAATACTTATTAGCTTTGGAAAGGTAGAATCAGATGATTGAAAAATTCAATACCATAGCCGGGATTTGAACCACGAATCTCCCGGTCTCCGTTCTTTCACACAAGCCATGTGTTGGACAGGGTTGGAAAGGTGGAATCAGATGATTGAAAAATTCAATGCCAATTCAGTGTTAAAAATACTGCCTCACCTACCATGACTCCGATTCAACATATAGAAAAGATTATACATATAATCTTTGTTTTGGTTGAACACAGTGTAATATGCTGATTACGTGTGACATAACTGAACAGTTATGGCATCCATAATACTTCAGCGACTCATTATGATCTTACTCGGCGGCGCGCGCTACACCCCTATCGCCCATACCTTTTATCACCGTCAAAGCAGCAGTCCTAGTGTATTTAAAATAAAATAAATTCTTTTCATTGCAATTTGGATTTCTAATAAATTGAGTTCATTTCCTTTCCTTCAATATGTTTCGCTTTCACGTTACCTGCAAGCAATAAATACGGCATGGGCTCAAAAGTGCTGCCATCTGTTGCACTACTTGCAAACACTCTCGAGATTCTGCCATCAATGCTGCCATTTAATTAAGGCAAGAGCTTTTTGTAAAATCTCAACGTTTTGAAATTATAGTGTGGTCGACCAAAAATTTGACTATAATGGTAATTAAGACGCTCATATGAAAATTATGAAACTCGCTACTTCGCATTTCATAAACATACTCGTGTCTTAATTGCTACCATTATAATCTTGTTGCATAAGAGGTATACTATTATAGTGCATTTCCGGATCAGCTACTTGCGTCGGTTTCTCTGCCTGTCAGTACAATACACGAACCTTTGCGTTTAAATTGAGTATTTAAGCGTTTGAGGAACAATTGTTTACACATGCTAAATTTTGTTGAAAGCGGTACAAAATTAGCGGGGCTTAAATGGAGAGAAACCAAACATTTACGCTTTTTAGATGAAGTTTACATTTTAAATAAAGAGTAATCCTATAGATAATGTATGCTGCGCATGCCCTCCGTTACCGATAGAATTATATGGTGGTTTTTATCCAATGGAATATTGGTGTGAGTCATCCTGAACAAGTCTATGCAACTTTAGAACAGATGTCTAAAAACGCATTTGTCTACAACCAACTGAAGCGGACGAAAAAGAAGATCACTGTGGTATCTTAGATCAAACATATTTTATTAAAATTAGAACTTTATGTGAACTTATACAGCCATAAATTTATAAATGTTTAGAACAGTGCGCGATGATTCCACAGTAAACCCCAGTATGTTTTCATGAAGATCGTATGTGCTAGACAATCGTCGATTCGAAAGACAAAGATCAACGATGGACTTCACTACAGGCGTCCTTTTCTCAGCATCATTTAGGAAGGTAGAAACATAACGTGTGATGAGATGACCTATAAATTTAGAGAAAACATTGGCACCTTGCATTATAAAATAAGTGAAAAGTTGCCGCTTCTCTACGATAATGCCGCTTCTCTACGATAATGCAAAACCGCTTTTCGGTAGTAAATGATTGATTATAATGAAGACATTTCGTTATTATTCACTATAGTCTATATAAATTCACTCTGCTGTGTTTACAATCCATTTCATATGGTAAAATATTCGGGAGTGCAGGGTGATCCATTTAAAACTGAAAACTTTTGAAGACATAACTTCTCTCTGGAAAGTATTACTAAATTTAAACTGAGTTTTATTATCTCAGTGGCTTCGGGAGAATCGATTTTTAAGCCTAATGTCCTTTAACTGGGTAGGTCATATTGGACGCCAGTTTTTACCTTACAACTTTCAAAAACTATCTTTTTTCGTATTTTCAATCTATATCTACAATCCTATCATATAAATCAAGAAACACTACTTGGCCTACGTAGATGAAACGTTGTATGCTTACACTACTGGATCAAAAGAAAATTATAGTCTACCTTAAGCTATCAAAAAGCAATCCTATCATAGTATGTTAAATCCTTTATGTAGGAATCTGCACTGTTTAATCGATCTGGTCAAAATATTGCACAATTATAGATAGAATAAATGTGGCAAAAGTCATGCTTACCTTTTAAACTCTAAATGCTATCCAACCCATAGTTTTAATCATATGGCACCTCGAAATTTTTTAAAAAATTACCCCTAGCCTTTACCGTCAAACCCTTATAGACAAAGCTCTACTGCTTGGCCAATCAGGGCACAAATTTGTGCACTTGAATCAAAGGCCTTTACGGAAATTATAGGATAATTAAAAGCTACTCCGACTACTTTTTAAGCCCATTATGTATACATTTGCACCATTTGACTGAATTGGGGAAAAACTTTGGACATTTACCCTTTAGATATGAATGAAAATTGTAGGCTACTCACGTTTTAAAAAACACCCCATCCTTATTTTCAAGCTCTTACCTACGGAATGCATCCGTGGACTTATTCCAGAGAAATGTACAGCTCATTAAAACCTATGCAAATGATATTTTATGACAGTAACCATTCACGAAGTGTTCGCGACTAAACCTTTGAGCTCTCTCATACCTAATAAGTAGCATTTTTAACTGCTAAATGGCCGTTCATTTGTTTCTTTACGTCTTGGATAAACCACACTTACTTGTTTTATAAACACTTGTCTGTTATCTCAAAATGTTGCAGTTTAAGTTGTTTATACACACTCTTTATTATTGTTATTATTATAATTATTGTCATTGCTTCAGGCAGTATTTTTAACACAAATGATTTCAGTCAAATTATGTAATATAAAATATAATAACAGCCCGCATTAAAGCAACATGTGTATGTAACAATACATAAAAAGTGTATATTACAGTCATTGTATATGTTTATATTATTGTATACATGTGCAATAATGTTATGTGAATGTATTACGTAATTTAATAATGTAGGAGCTGTGAGAATAATAGGTTAAAAGTTGCTAACATTGAGATAACAGTGAGATAACCTTGAGGCAGTAATGAATTTTAAAGTTTAACAATATTACTAGTCATTATTGGAGCAACAATAATGTAAATTTTGTGACAGTTTATAAAATAGTCAATCAACAACCAGAAAAAAGCTTAAGTTAAATAAAAGTATTCTATTGGATTAGGAATAACCAATCAGAGACTTGAAATTTACAAATTTAGGCGGTTGAAATCAAGTCAGTTGCTTGTAGACAGTGCTCATAACTGGACGCGTTGCTTGTAGACAGCGATCATAACTGGACGCGTTGCTAGCAGACAGTGTTACTAATCTGACGCGAGACACATCGTCGAGAAGTTTAATACGTATTCGTGTGAGACGAAAATAGTTTACGTGTAAAAAGTGCAAGTAATTAATAAAATATATCAGTGAAGTGTTATTTAAATTGTGTCAAGCATTAATAAAAAGGAGTGAATTAAAAATTATAATCTGTGTAAGCCTATATTCCTAACCGCACTACGCCCTGCTAAGACATTCATGTCTCTAAAAATAAATACTGACGCGGCCGAGGCAAACATAAATATATAATATTTAAAGAAACAGTCAAAATTACAAAGTTAATATTTTTTTTAAACATTTTTAGGATGAAGGCTACCGGAAACATTTTACCATACGTGCGGTTGCAACTACTTCAAGTTCGGCTCCCTAACAGTCGAAATGTAATACATCTTCAAACTGACTTTCCGTACGTAGCAGCAACAAACCACCTTCTTAAAATTGGCTCCCAAAACGTGGGGCAAACAACAATACAACAAACATATCAACTTCTTCATGTTGTCGGGGCGCATAAAACACCTACGAGAGAAACAAGAAGTTGTACAGAATCGTTGCACGTTCACAGAAGCGGCTGAAGCAAGGAAGTACAACATAAGTAGAGGAGTTAACGTAAGTGGTTTAGCTTGTGTGTGGGGAGGAAGCCATATTGCACCGTCACCAAGTGTTTCAGCAGTTAATACCCACTCACAGCCGCGTCTTGCTAGATTCTCTACACAAGTTTAATAGCACCGCTAATCGAAAGTGTTTTAACCTAAATTAAGATTCCTATTCGACATGTTAAATCATCACGAGAGCCTAGCTGCACATCCTCCCAGCTGGGGTGGGAGCCGCCTGTAATACATGCTTTCAGCCATGGAAGGAGTATTTACAATACCCTATACCAACCCGAAAGTTACATGTGCACGAGAAACGCAAGCAGGCCAAAGCTTTTGTCATTCGCATTGTAGTACGGTAACATACACAAGATAGACGAAACACCACACAAATTATCACAAGGAAAGCTCAGCATACAATAATATAAAATAGTAATGAGCATTTTTTAGCGTTGTCGCCCGTCTAACGACAGCTAGCGCGTCGGCAGTTAGAGCTGCGACTCCCGGCAAATCTTGATGTAACATTCGTGCAATTCTCGTAACAAGTTAACGCCCGCTATTGCTCCATATGGCACCACAGCCGATAACACTGGTGATATATGAAATGAAATGTTAATTTGGAAAGAAAATTTGGGAAGATAATATTCCAGGCCTAAGTTTAATTATTTGCCCATTATGAGGACTGAGGAAAACCTGGAATAAACCTGTCAGGGAGGACGCTTACAGTGATATTTGAACCTCAGAACTCCCGTTCACAAGTCCGTGTCTTAACGACCACAGCCGATAACACTGGTGATATATGAAATGAAATGTTAATTTGGAAAGAAAATTTGGGAAGATAATATTCCAGGCCTAAGTTTAATTATTTGCCCATTATGAGGACTGAGGAAAACCTGGAATAAACCTGTCAGGGAGGACGCTTACAGTGATATTTGAACCTCAGAACTCCCATTCACAAGTCCGTGTCTTAACGACCTCGGCTACCCGGATCGGTAACAAGCATACTTGCAATTATATTTCACTCATTTGACGTAAACACGATATGGACGAATAGCGTTTAAGATCGCTTTGGATATCAACCAATCACAGTTTGATTACAGGTAATTATCGCATCCAAGTTCCATGATTAGGTGTTCATGTTTAAACGCTGGTCATATATAGTGAATGACATTTGTCGTATGTTTACACTGAAATCAAAATGCCAACTTTAAGATTTGACCAAGCGTCATGTATTTAATTAGTTTGTTTTAGGAATAAGTGTTATTCTTTCAAAGGGCATGTTTATCTTTAGTGTAACATTTTACCTTTGCTCTTGAGATTAGGCATTATTTCGTAATTCAGCTGGCCTAATGTTACAATATGCCTCAATATGTTTTGATTTTAAATTTAAGTTTATTTTCATTGTCTGTATTTTATAATAAGAACAGAATTATTTATATCGATTGTATTCGTGAAATAAACTAATTGCCCTCAAGGTTTTGAGTCCGCGAGGTTTTATCCGTACTCAGAAAACCCTTGACATAACTTGTGAAAATAAGCACCATATCTTATTAGGGGAGTTTGGAAATTTTGACCTCCTATGTTCACACAGTTGTGAAAGTTGTCGTTCGCGATCATAAGTTCAGCTTTCGAATTAGAATTGACTTATTCCGTGATATTTCTTTCAGTTGTTTTACTCGTAATACTTGCAAATTTGTTTTCCAGCTTTGCCTAGCTTCTTCTCTTCTCTCCTCATCTCTTCTCCTCTTTTCTCCTTCAGTAGCACTCGCCTTCTTGCTTTTTATTGAATAGATCCATAGCTCTGAATTTATTTCTATTCGAAAAATAAGTAAAAAAACAAAAAACAAAAAGTGTATTAATGTATAGAGTTCGCGTATCTTCTGTTAGTCCTCTCAAAGCTTACCTAAAGCTCGAGCTAGAGAATTCTCTCCTATAATAGAGAAAACATCTTTGTCGCCAAGTTACAAGAAGATACATTTTTCACTGATCTCCATGCAGATATCTGATTTACCAAATAATATTCCTCTAAATACTACATTGCAAGTTCTAATGGTTTCAGAACTGCTATTTTGATTCTTGTTAAGCTATTCTCATTTTATTACCCTACAGATAAAAAACTGCTACCTGTTTTCGGGTCATATGGACATTGAACAGCACTACTTTCTGATCTAGGTCGCGCGTTTCCAGCGGTTTTTGCAATAAATGACGTGTTTTAATGTTATATTAATCAGCTGTCCTATTTGGCCTAACACAGACGAATTTTAAACTCTGAAATAATAATTATATTCCACTATGCCCTTTATGCCCGTAGAAGGAAATTTAAACAAGAAAAATACTATTGTGATAATTTAATTATTCACTGGAATTGAATGAAATCAGGAACACGTGATTTTATTGCGATTAAAAAAATTCCACAGAAATTTATAATATTTATTTACAGATATAATGCTTTATGAAATGGTAAATGAATGAGCTTTTACAACACTTAAATAATTATCTAACCCTAATGAGCGATTTCCATATAAATAGAGTTATATTGTTTTTAAAGATTTGAAACTCCCCTCATCCACCGTATAAATTGACTTTTATAAAAATACTTATTTAATAATAGTCTAATCCTCCATTTTAAGAATTTTAGAAGTGTCTTGGGGGAAGTAATTACTTACCGAGAAACGTGTAGCAATAAAAGGGTTAACAAGCAATTTTTAACGAGGTATCATCTCATATTGGATCCCATCCTGTACTGGTTGAAATAGGAAATAAAAATATAGATTGATAAATAATAGTGTATTGGCTAAATATGGAATAATAATAATAATAATATTAATATAACGCTCCTGAAAGAGAAGAAGCTCACGCTCAGGAAACATTCAAAACAGCGCAAGTATATACAAACTATATTATTTGTAAATAAAATACTATTTGAAATTTCAAATTAACACTTAAGTTGTATTTTATATTGGTTTTCTAATATAAGAGGCATTGACAAATTGTTTCGTAATTTCGCTATTACATTTTTGTAATGCCTTGAGGCATGTGATTAAAAGCTACAGCTATGATACATTTAGGTTCTGGCAAAGATATGTTATCTGACATTTTAGTTTTATAATTGTGCGAATACATGTTAAAGTATGGTTTTACTTTCTCTACTACGTATAGTAAGTAGGGGAAGTATTGTATTCCACCCAAAAATTCGATACCGAGATTTCACCGGAAATACGTGTTTTGAGACCCCCTGAATCCAAAAAAATCTGATGTGTTACACTCACATGACTTTCTCTACTCTTGTACAAACTATTTTTACAAACGCTTATTCTCCATCTTCCTCATGTTAATCGAGATAAACATTTGCAGACTCTATCTTATTGCTAATTTTCTTGTAGATATAAGGAGAATATATATTTACAAGGGCAATATAGAAATACAGTAGCCTTTAAGCACATACATATCTCTTAATAGCTGGTTGCTAGGTGCAACACTATTCCCTTTGCCACAGATTAATACTCTTTGCATATCAAAGACAAAAAAATAAATAACGAATTCCCATCTGGGAAAATAAGTATTGAAAAATTTAAGGGAATAACAAGCAATATCTCGAAAATGGTTCACTCAACAAAAAATGTATATGATATAAATTGTGTATTTTAACGCGATCTACTTTTTTGTGTAGTAACATTTTGTCTATCTCTTATGGTTTACCAGTTATGCAAAAGTCGTTCACAATGAAGAATACTTTAGGAGACATTCCTAGAAAATTCAAGATATGCATTTTATTTGTCATGAAAATATCGTAAACATATGATATTTTAATCAAAATCGTTAGAGCCATTTTTGAGAAAATTAAAGTTTTCGAAAAATGTTCCATGTAAAGGGTAATCTGGGGTGGGGGATTTTCTTGAAAACCTTCGTGTCGCATCCCTGGAAGATACTGAACCTAAATACCAAGTTTGGTGTTTATCCGACTGTTCGTTTCTGAGTTTTGCTGTTCACAGACAGACACACAGACAGACACACACACGGACATCTTTCCAAAAATGCTTTTTTTGGATTCAGGGGCTCTCAAAACATATATTTCCGGTGAAATCTCGGTATCGAATTTTTGGGTGGAATACAATACTTCCCCTACTTACTATACGTAGTAGAGAAAGTAAAAAGCATTTTTGGAAACATGTCTGTGTGTGACTGTGAACAGCATAATTCAGAAACGAACAGTCGGATGAACACCAAGCTTGGTATTTAGGTTCAGTATCTTCCAGAGATGCACCACGAAGGTTTTCAAGAAAATCCCCCCACCCCAGATTACCCTTTACATGGAACATTTTTCGAAAAATTTAATTTTCTGAAAAATGGCACTAACGATTTTGATTAAAATAACATATGTTTTAAGATATTTTTATGACAAATGAAATGTATATCTCGAATTTTCTGGGAATGTCACCAAAAGTATTCTTCATTGTGAACGACTTTTGCATAACTGGTAAACCATAAGGGATAGACAAAATGTTACTACACAAAAAATGTAGATCACGTAAAAATATACAACTTATGTCATATACATTTTTTCTGTTGAGTGAACCATTTTCGAGATATTGCTTGTTATTCCCTTAAATTTTCCAATACTTATACTTTTTCTCAAATTCGTTATTCATTTTTTTGTCCTGGTAATGCAAAGAGAATGGAATACTCCACATAGCAGCAGCTCTTAAAATATTTGACTATCGCTTAAAGCCTACCAATTCCCCTTGCACCTACAAGAAAATTAGCAATAAGATTAACATCTCGATATCTCGATTAACATGAAGCATATGGAGAATAAGCGTTTGTAAAAATAGTCTGTACAAGAGTAGAGAAAGTCATGTGAGTGTAGCACATTAACACATCAGATTTGTATAATATGAAATGAAATGCAAAACTTTTAAGAGGTGATCCTGAGATTTCATAAGACATATTTGGATGAAATATTTTTACATCCTCTGTCAAATACTCTATTTCAACCAAATTTAAACCAAAAACTCTACTCAAGGTTTCAGCAGGATCACACCTTTTGAGGTTCTCTAAACACAAAAATAAAATTAAACAATAGAAGAAAGTCCTTGTGTTTATCCGTCTGACTGAACAGCATAATTAACAATGAATGCCAAACTCGTTATTTAAGTTCAGCATCTTCCAAGAATGCATCAAGAAGATTTTCAAAAAAATCTCCCCACTCCAAATTACCTTTATATGGAGATTGTTTCTTATATTTTATTTTCTCAAAAGTGGCAATAACGCTTTTGTTTAAAATACTATTGGTGGGTTGCAGAAACGATAGCGTGTTTTAAGCTTTAGGCACCCTTTAGCTAAACAACATTTAAATTAGATAGGGATGTTCTTATCATTAGCTAGGAAAACGGAGTATGAGGCTCGCATGTTGCATTATACCCTGTTGATTTCTACCAATTAAAATGTTATATTAATGCAAATAGTGCCAAAATTGGTCAAACCCCTTTTTACGAGGTTAGGCTTTACAGAATTTAAACCTGAATGTGTGGTAAACATTTAAATTGGAACCAAACATTTAAATTGAAAATCGTAGGTGAAAACAAGGACTTCTTTCTCGTTCTAAAAAGATGCGTTTACCGAATTTGTATCGTAATATAGTGAATCTACAGGAACTTCGGAAGTTCAATACCATAACATTAGTAGTAGTAGTAGTAGTAGTAGTAGTAGTAGTAGTAGTAGTAGTAGTAGTAGTAGTAGTAGCAGTAGTAGTAGTAGTAGTAGTAGTAGTCGTAGTAGTAGTAGTAGAAGAACAGTTTGAGTCTACCCTTGTACAATACAACAATCGCATGGGCCTCATTGCCGCACATGTTTTTCCTGTCCCTATAATCTAACACCATGTGTATAATACTAAATATATACTCACTATATATATACATAAGTATGTACTTGTGTGTACTATGATCTAACATAATGTAGGAAGAAAATACAAAATAATAATAATAATAATAATAATAATAACAATAATCATAAAGCATGAATTACAATTACATTAAAAATATATACAGTCCTTGATCCTTAAGAACTCGTTCTTATGTACCGCACCCCTTCTTCCGTTCTCCAGGGCAATTAACCTCCTTTGTCGAATCTTAGACAAAAAAGAGTCCATTTTACGACAGCCCGCGTCCAAAGTTACATCCAAGCGGGCCTCCTTTCTCCTACTGGAGCCCAGAAACTGTGGTGGTAAATATTGTTTTCTTAGCAATTCCGTTTCCTTGCACTCAGCCAGAATAAGATTTCATGTTTCCCTTTTACCACAGAGTGGGGCATATTCTCACTCCGATGTCGTCAGTCAATTTGTTGCCTTTCCAGGCGCCCAATCTTAGCCACGCCAAACCACTTCTTTCCTCTCGCGTACAGTTATCTAAATAGGCCTCCCTCCCCCAGCCTCGCGTTATTTGACATGTAAGTTAAGGGAAATTTTAGCCGTACATTGTGATTCTAAATTCTGTCTGTCAATATCCCGTAGTCGTCTCTGAATTATCCTCCATCCGCTAAGTCCCAAGTCCCTCCCCTGTAGTCAAATATAACCCATTCTTCTAAGTTCCTGCGCAATTTCATTGCCCAACACGTATCCCACCCTTCCCGTACTTGCTCCCTGAAACACACTGCGCGTAGAAGTGCCTGATCTCCCCGTACTATACGTAACCAGTATTTAATCGCCCTTACTTTCAGATGTATGGTTTCATTTTATAAGTCGAATTCTTTAAGAACCCCACAATTTGCAGTACCCCTCTCCACCTGTAGAATTCGCTTCAGAAAATGCGTTTGGAATTGGTTTTCAATTTTTCATTCTTTTCCCAACACCAAATTTCTGCTCCATGTGATAAGCTGGACCTAACAACAGCTCTGTATACCATCTCCATTGTCCTCATTGATATATCAGGAACTTTCATAAGAGACTTTAATGACTCCATATTTTTTACTGCATTTACCTTTTGTGGTGTCTATGTGCTTCCCCCACCTTCCGTTCATAGATAATGTAACGCCCAGATATGTAAATACTTTAACATTCTCCAATGTCTGTCCTGCGTATGTCCAGATTTCCTGCTGCTATATGCCGCTTCATTCTTGAACGTTTACAGTTTCCGGATCAAAGTGTGTTACCTTTGGATCTAACTTTAAAATAAATTCTGGGTCAAGCATTATTCTGCGAACATTAAGAGATAAAAAGTGGTCCTAAAAGCGAGCAATAGAATGTAGTATTTAGAAAGCTATGGCTTCATATTTTATTAAACCTACACACGATAACATAGACTACTGGTTCTATGCCACCAGGTGGCCTCTATTCAGCAAATACGTACTGGCACACGCTACTTGGGAGTTTTACGAGAGGAACCGAGAATTTGAGAGTGCTCCATGTTCTTCATGCTATTGTGGAGCTTTTTATTCATTTGGCTGCACAGTAAACACTTGACAGACGCATTCATGACGTCTGATTCTTGAGATTACGTATCTCTCAGGCAGCTTTAAATTAGAAAACATGCTAGGCAGCGTATTTTTGTGCTCATATATTGTGTTGAAGCTGGAGTAGAGTAAGTGGTCGTGAATTCCTTTTCTAGACAAACTTTAAATGCTGCGCTATGTAAACAAAACTTTGATATGTTTCTTTTTTCGTTTCCTTGCTTTTACCTTCTTTACCACCTACCTATAATAGGTAAGAAGTATTGTATTACACCCAAAAATAATATATGTGATTATGTTTCCCTAAAAATAAAAATTTGATATGACACATTCTCATGACCTTCTCTACCCTCTATCGTTTATTAGTGGGTATATAAATTACTCTTAGTAAAGCTTATTTTTCTACTTTATTTTAATCCAAATAAACGTTTGCAGAAATAGCTACATTACAAGGGGATAGTGACAGTCAATTGTTTTAAGAACTGGACGCTATACGCTGGCCTTAAAATTCCATACTGTTTCTATGCAATCGCGAGAAACAACTGAATGTAGACAGGACTTAAAAAGAAAGACTAATCAATGAACAATTCGAACCATTAAGAATGGATATCTCAGAAATGGCTTATGCTACAAACAAGTTATTTGACATAAATTATGGGTTTTAAAGAGATCTACAATTTTTGCGTAGTACATGTTCGTCTATCGCTTGAGGTTTAGAAATTGTAGAAGATTATACAAAATTCCTTCCGTGTAGAGGACTTCAAAAGCTATTCCCAGAAAATTCAGGATAATTTTATTTGTCATGTAAATATCTTTAATATATGGCATTTTAGTCAAGATTGCTAGAGCCATTTTTAGAAAATAAAAAATTTCGAAAAAAGTAGTTTGAGGTAGGAGCATTTTTTGAAAATCTTAGTGTCGCATCTTTGGAAAGTACTGAATCTAAACATATAGTTTGGCGTTTATCTGACTTTTAGTTTTTGAGTTATGTTGTTCACAGTCACACACACATATACACACACGGATGTTTTTCTAAAAATTACTTTTTGGATTCAGGGGCCTCAAAACATGTAGGTGTTTCCGGTGAAATCTCGGTATCGAATTTTTGGGTGGAATGCAATACTTTCTGTACCTACTATGTACGCGGTGGAGAAAGTAAAAATAGAAAAAATGTCTGTGTGTTTCTTAAAGGCTTACATCGATTTCGACCAAATTTGGCACGCATATTCTAAAAAACAAGAGTCAAATTACTGGTAGAAGAGGGGCTAGAAAATGATCGGCGGCAGCCAATTTTGACGATTCCCTGACTGAATGGGTGTTTTCATAATCATGTTACTAAATATAAAATAAATATTGCTCTCGTCATTCTTATAGGAGCAGTAATGCTAAAAAAAACACCCATAATTGGAGTTGAAAATTGTTCGATGGGAGGCACATTGGAGGGTTTTCATTTCAAATGAGAAATTTGACACACATATTCTTTAAAACGAGAGTAAAATTAATTTAGGATGCTATCACAAGAAACCACCCCTAACGGAAGAGGGGCGGAAAATGTTCAGCGACAGGCAGTTTCGAGGATATTCAGCACGAATACGCCTGCTTTATCAATGATAAAAGAATAAATGTTGCTCTCTCCATTCTTTTACGGTTGGTAATGCGAAAAACATCCCTTGTGGGGATGGGATTGAAAAATATTGGATAAATTTTGGGGGCTCTCAATACGATTGGGAAATTTTTTACAAGTAAGGTGATGTGATTAAACTAAAAGAATTGAATACCAGCAACATTGTAATTGCTGTAATTCGTTTAACGTTTAAATAAACAAATATTTGGAAAAGTTATATTTTATTAAAACCGTCAAAGTAGTGTTCCGCAACTACTTTTCGTTATGGAAATTCTTTCCTCGCATTGCTTTTAATTGTGGCTTTTAATTTTAAAATGCTGTATTGCAGCAAATCCTGACACTTTTTGATATTAAAGTGTGCAATCTTAGATCAAGTTTGGTACTGTTGTTGAAGGTTTCATTTATTAAACATTTGGATAAAAACAAGCACAGAAAGCCAGATTGTTTATTACTTTCTCTACTACGTATAGTAAGTAGGGGAAGTATTGCATTCCACCCAAAAATTCGATACCGAGATTTCACCGGAAATACATGTTTTGAGACCTCCTGAATCCAAAAAAAAAGCATTTTTGGAAACATGTCCGTGTGTGTGTGTCTGTCTGTGTCTGTGAACAGCATAACTCAGAAACGAACAGTCGTATAAACACCAAACTTGGTATTTAGGTTCAGTATCTTCCAGAGATGCGACACGAAGGTTTTCAAGAAAATCCCCCCACCCCAGACTACCCTTTACATGGAACATTTTTCGAAAATTTTAATTTTCTCAAAAATGGCTCTAACGATTTTGATTATAATAACATATGTTTAAGATAATGTCATGAGAAATGAAATGTATATCTCGAATTTTCTGGGAATGTCTCCAAAAGTATTCTTCATTGTGAACGACTTTTGCATAACTGGTAAACCATAAGAGATAGACAAAATTTTACTACACAAAAAATGTAGATCTCGTTAAAATACACAATTTATGTCATATACATTTCTTTTGTTGAGTGAACCGTTTTCGAGATATTGCTTGTTATTCCCTTAAATTTTCCAATACTTATACTTTTTCTCAAACTCGTTATTCATTTTTTTATGTCCTGGACTTGCAAAGAGAATGGAATGCGCCGCATAGCAACCAGCGTTAAAATATTTGACTATCGCTTAAAAGCTACCATATTCCCCTTGCATCTACAAGAAAATTACCAATAAGATTGACATCTCGATATCTCGATTAATATGAAGCATATGGAGAATAGGCGTTTGTAAAAATAGATTGTACAAGAGTAGAGAAAGTCATGTGAGTGTAACACATCAGATTTTTTTTGTATTTATGGCAATACAAGTGGAATTCATTCGCATGTTTGCTTATGTAATTTAGTATAACCTTATAATAAATTTATGATAAACTAAAATTAGCAAAATTTCAAATAATATATGGGACAATTCACAAAACTTGAAAAATGAAACAAGCCGTGATACTAGAATAAAATTCTATACAACAATGGCTAAATCTGTATTAATGTGTGGATCTGATATATGGATACAAGCTAGAAAAGTTAAGAATAAAATACAAGCAGTAGAGATGGACCTTTTAAGAAAAACAAAAGGATGTACATTTTTAGACCACATAAATGATTAGATAATTAGAGGAAAATTAAGAGTAAATTAAATGAATGAAGATATAATACAATACAAGTATAAGTGGTTAAATCATTTACACAAGATGGATAATACAAGACTTCCAAAACAAATACACAATTGCAGAGCTTCTGATAAAAGGGATGTAGGCAGACGATACAGAAGGTGGGAAGATTACTGTGAAGGAACAGACAAGCATGTCTAAACCATGGAGTGAAGATGATAATAGTAATTATTATTATTATTATTATTATTATTATTATTATTATAAATTTGATGGTTTGTGAGTACATTGAGTTTCCTGGAAAATTTCCTGACAAGCATATATCTGAAGAAAAAAACATTTCTATATTACACGTTGTGAAGTAGCCTGGCACAATGAACTGCACGTGAAATGTCACGGAGAGAATCGAGCCGGGGACCAGGGAAATGTCACAAGCTCTGCATGAGCTGACCTAGAAACTCCGGTACTGCACGGACACAATTATTACAATTAACACAATTATTGGGAGGGGGGAGGAGGGGACGCGGGCTCCAGTTCAGTCTGGGCACACTGCCAGAGCACAGCAGGGGGTGATACAGCGTGCCCGACATTCCTGCTCCCCCATTTACAGTATAATGTGCAAGCAATTTGATGATAATGACTCGACAATGTTGCTCGCTTTAGTAAACCACAGGCACTTTCATTACTGATAAAACTGATCTATCTCCGTGGAAGAACACCCAGTGAGATGAACCAGCTGTGTCTGACGAACTGTTGTCTAATTAATGCTGGTAATTTTCTATTTTGGTTAAGTAACTGATTACGCGTACAATGCATCATTCGGAAGAAAAATAAATAAATAGAATAAAAAATATATGATGTGTTACAATCACACGACTCTCTCCAGTTACTATCGTTTATTTTATATACCTTCTACAAACTATGCTTTTCTACCCACTTAATATTAATCCAGATAAACGTTTACTAAGTCACTTCTGTTGTTATTGTGACCATATCCGTATAATAAAAATCTGATGTGTTTTATCTTCACATAACTTTCTCCAGTCACTATCGTTTATTACTTTCTCTACTACGTATAGTAAGTAGGGGAAGTATTGCATTCCACCCAAAAATTCGATAAATAAATTTCACCGGAAATACATGTTTTGAGGCCCCCTGAATAAAAAAGCACTTTTAGAACAAGGTGTGGGCGTGTCTGTATGTCTTTGTGTGTGTCTGTGAACAGAATAACTCAAAAACTAAAAGTCGGTTAGTGTCTTTCAAAGATGCGACACGAAGATTTTTAAGAAAATTCCCCACCCCAAACTACCCTTTACATGGAAAATTTTCCGAAATTTTGATTTTATCAAAAATGGCTCTAACGATTTTAATTAAAATATCATACATTTAAGATATTTTCATTGCAAATAAAATGCATATCTTGAATTTCATGGGAATGTCCCCGAAAGTCCTCTTCATTCTGAATGATTTTTCATAACTGGTAAACCGTAAGAGATAGACAAAATGTTTCTACAAAAAAATGTAGGGCTTGTTAAAATACACAATTTATGTCATAGATATACATCTTTATGTGGAGTGAAACATTTCCGAGATATTCTTTGTTATTTGTTTGAATTTTCCAATACTTAATACTTTTTCTCAAGCGGGAATTCATTATTCGTTTTTTTTATGTCCTGGTAATGCAAAGAGAATGGAGTGCTCCACATAGCAACCAGCTCTTAAAAGATTTGACTATCGTTTAAAGGCTAGCATTTCTCCTTGCATCTACAAGAAAATTAGTAATAACATAGTTCCTGCAAATGTTTATCTCGATTAACATGAAGTAGATGCAGAATAAGCGTTTGTAAAAATAGTTTGTACAAGAGTAGAGAAAGTCATGTGAGTGTAACACGTCAGACGTTTTTATATACATTCTACAAAATGGTTTTGCAAAAGCTTGTTTTTCTATCTACTTAATATTAATCCAGATAAACGTTTACTAAGCCACTTCTTCCGTTATTGTGATCTTCTCCGTATAACAAAAATCTAATGTGTTACGTTCACATGACTTTCGCTGCCCACCGTTGTTTATTCTTATACAGCTTGTACTATCTATTCTGACGAAAGCTAATTTTTCTAGCTATTTCATTCTTAATCGAGTTAAACCTTTGCACGTATAACTTCATTACACATTTCGTTGTAGATACCGAATTGATAGTCAGATGTTTAAAAGGGAGGGCCATGTGTTAGCCTTGATATTCCATATTCTTTCCATGATATCGCGAGAAACGATTGAATTTAGACAGCACTTTAAGTGAATGACAAACTATTGAAAAATTCAGATCAATAGTAATGGATATCTCGAAAATAGATGATGAGTTAATTTGAAATAAATTGTGGGTTTTAAATGGATCCACAGTTTTACTTTTTCTACTTCGTACATAGTAGGCAGAGAAGGTATTGCATTCCACACAAAAAATTCGATATCGATATTTCACCATAAATACACGTTTTGAGGTCCTTTGAATAAAACAAAAAGTATTTTTAAAAAAAAGGTCCGTATATGTGTCTTTGAATAGCATAACTCAAAAACGAAAAGTCAGATAAATACTATTCTTCGTGTTTAGATTCAGTATCTTGCAAAGATGCGACAGGAGGGTTTTCAAAAAAACTCCCCACCCCAAACTACCCTTTACATGACAAATAAAATGTATATCTTGAATTTTCTGGCAAAAGCTTGTGAAGTTCACTTTATTTGGAAGGGATTTTGTATACTCTTGTATAACTGGTAAAAATTAACCATAGACGAAAACGCATTCCATAAAACATGTAGATCTCTTTAAAACACACAGCTGATTGGTTCGACATGTTTAATACTCAGCCAGTCTTTTGAAGTCCTGCAATTTTCAGTTGTTACACGCGATTGTTGAGCGAAGAACATAGTTACTCGGGATTGCATGGAAAGAGCATGGAATTTTAAGGCCAGTATATAATGTCCAATTCTTAAATATTTGACTGTCACTATTCTCTTTGTATCTGTAACGAAATGTGTAATGCAACTATTTCCGGAAAGGTTTATTTCGAATAAAATGAAGTCGATAGGAAAGTAAAATTTCGTAAGAATAATTTGTATACCCGCTAATAAGCGATAGAGGGTAAAGAAATTCATGTGAATGTAACACATGAAATTTTTTTGTCTAGTACGTTCTTGTCTAACTGTTAACATTTACCAGTTATACAAAATATACATCTTAGTTGTCATGAAAGTATCTTAAATATATGGTATATTAATCAAAATCGTTAGCCATTTTTGAAAAATAAAAAAATTGAAAAATTTTCCATATCTAAGGATACTTCAATCTGGAGAAATTTTTTGAAAATCTTCATTTACATCTTCGGAAGATACTGGATTTAAATACCAAGTTTGACATTTATGCGAGTTTCCGTTTTTGCGTTATGCTGTGTGTGTGCGCGCGCGCGCACACGCACGCACACACACACACACACACACACACACACACACCTCACACGGAAGTTTTTCTGAAATGCTTTTTATTCAGTGGGCCTCAAAACATGCATTTCCGTTGAAATCTCAATATTGAATTCTTGGGTGAAAGTGGCTTCATCTCTCTGACTACTAGGCACATAGTAGAGAAAATAAAACGACGCTTCTTTTTCTGTGCGTTAAGCCCATTGGGCAAGGCAACGCTATTGATAAGTGCCCATTTTTGTGTTCAACAGACTACAAATTGAGCCACTTAATAGCATCTATCATTCTTTGTCAATATTTTCCCTTCGCTCCCTCTCAGAGCTCTCTAACGCAAATCTATCAACACTGCCTTGTTTGTTTACTCTCTTTCCTTTCTACAAGTATCTATTATCCTCTGATGTGTTGATTCTGAAAACAATTTAAAACTCTGCTCATTCTTACGATGATAGCGCACTTCTTTTATCTTTGCCTGTTCTTTTTCATAGTTGGACTTATTGCCATTAACCCTTGTCATATTATTATGGGGGTGATGCTTTGAAAGATGAGACAACTTGTTGAGGGTGCGTCTTCAATTCCTCATTGGTCTTATATATATGCTATATAGAAGCTGTTTTTAAAATGTACCAAGCCCAATAGGGCACATTTTACAGGAAATTATGAGTATGAGTTGAAGCAACAGTGTGTATTGTATTAAGTCAATTAAAATAAATAAATAAATAATAAAGAAAGAAAGAAAGAAAGAAAGAGAGTTTCGTTTGCATTATCCCCTTAACAGCAGATATTATTCTCTCTCTAACTCCCTCACCTGTCTTCCATTCTCTCTCTCTCTCTCTCTCTCTCTCTCTCTCCCTCTCTGTCCATCATGTGAAGTTTTCAGACCATTATCCGCTTAACTTCAGAGATTCTTCTCTCTCTTATTCTCCCATCCGCGCGCGCTCTCTCTGTACCTGACATATGAAGTTTTCAAAACCGATCATGCAACTGCTTTTTCCTGAGCGCTGAAACAATTAAAATGCAGGTTAGAAAGTATATCGGTGCCTACCTTTGAACTACAAATAGAAGACATTGAAAGCAAGAAAATAGTTTTCATAACCTTGGGTGTATTTCCAAATATTTCACCAAAAGTTCATAATTGGCAACATAGCACCACCGAAGAACGTGCCGCACTGCTTGCCCTGATTGACCAGCTTCGCATGAATGAAGTAATCACTGCCCTCTTTCTAAGGGAAGGGGTAGCGTGTATGAGATGTTTTAAACGTACCTACGCCGATATTTATAGGTTTAGGTTATACAACGGAGGGGCATATCTCGCTCACTACGACCTGTATAGGTCTGTCGTGGCTAACATCCCCCAGCAGGAAAGGATGAAGTGAAGGAATCAAGGAGGCTACAAGTTACAGGCAGACAGACCACAGAGACGCGCGGAAGTCCCTAACAGTTCCAGGCTCGAAGACCCGTCCACTGCTGGGGCTGCCTAGAGAGGACGATGAACGATCCGTCGACAAAACAACCTTCTAGTGTCCACGGGGGTACTTTTTTGGAGCAAGCATCCGCGCCATCTGTCCGACACCATCATAAGCCACGAAACCTAGAAGCACACCTGAAAGTGAGGAGCAAACGGAATGAAAGGGAAGTGATGGAAAGGAAATCGTGGTAGATGAGAAACCACCACAGCTTTCGCCTAACGATCAGGCGAAAAACCCAAGGTTAGAGTGGGCGGTCGACGGGAATCGAACCCGGGGCCTCCCGAATGCGAGCCTCACGCGTTACCGTGGAGCCATCTCGCTAAGCGTATACCGATATTTAGACGCCAATGACTGATAAAACAATTCTAGGCCAAACATATGATGTAAAGTAAACGTTCAAGTAAGACAATAAGTGCTTTTAACACAACAATGTCCACGACTTCTTACGAGGGGTGACCAAAAACTAAGGTTAAAAAGCCTGCAGTGAAACGTGTAGGTACATTTTATTTCATACAACCAATACAGCCAACAGATAGTACGTAATTTAGATTATTTTTCGACATAGTCTCCATATCGGTTTAGGCACTTGTCGCTTCGTGGGATGAGTTTGAAAATTCCCCCCTGGTAAAAATCCTGTCCTTGCGTGTTCAGTCACGTTGTCGAGAAGTGTTCCACCTCCTCGTCTGAAGCGAATCGTCGGCCTCCTAGGTGCTCCTTCAAGTGAGGAAAAGGGTGAACGTCGCTTGAAGCCAGGTTCGGGCTGTAGGGAGAGTGGTCGATGTGTCCCAAAAAACTGCTTCAACAGCGTGATGGTCTCCTGGGTTGTATGAGGTTGCGCGTTGTCATGAAGGAAGATGACACCTTCGGTGAGAAGTCCTGGCCGTTTTCTCCTGATTGCTTCGTGCAGTCATGTTAAGATCTCGCAGTATCGGTCAGCGATCTCTGGGGTCCTCTTTCCAAAAACTCTACGAGTATGACACCCGCGCTGTTCCAAAACACCATGGCCAATACCTTCACGGCAGATGGCGTCACCTTAAACGTTTTGTCTCTGGAGAGGAGGGGAGTGTCCACTCCTGACGACCGCTTACTGCTGGGGGTGTAGTGGTGGATCCATGTTTCGTCGCCCCTGACAATGTGATGAAGAAAACTGTTCCATTCCATGTAGAGCGATTGCAAAAGTTGCAGACTTACCTCCATGCGCTTCTCCTGTGTTGGTTGGACAGATTTGGTGGAACTCATCGGGAACAAACTTTCAGGTACTGTAGAATATCGTAACGAGTGACGAACCTTCCGAACGACATTCCCAATTCTATCGTCATATGCCGTAACGCGATCCTCCTGCTGTCCTGAATCAGCTCCTCCACGCGAGCTGTGTTCAAATCTGTTGATGCCGACTGGGTCGGCCACTGCGATCCTCGTCGGTGACGTTTTCTCTACCGGCCGCAAATTTTCGACACCATTCTGCAACATGCTGACAAGACATTTCAGTCTCTCAGTAAACCTATACCATCTGCCGGCGAATTTCAGCCGAGGTTACTTGTTTCGCCCACAGAAATCGAATAACGGAGTGGAATTCCTCGTGAGACGAGTTTTCCAAACGAGTCGCCATTTGTGTTTACCTACAACTAGCGCTGTAGGTGGCGGGTGACTGAAACTCTGCATAGTTGCCAACCGCATGTATTAGAATTACCTACTAATTTCTCTCTAACGGACGAAACTCTAGGAAACTCTTAGTTTCTGCTCACCGTTGTATTTGTTTAAACGTCAAAGATTAAATGGAAATGTTGATGGCAACTCTACTTTATATTTAAGCGAAAATACCGTGCCTTCCATTTCCCCCGTATTTATACTTATCATCAGTACTTTATTTAGAGCTTGTACAGCTTTTCTTTCTCTTTCTTACCTCAGAACAAAAATACAACCTATTTAGAACACGAATTCTAATATATATTTTAAATTTTACGCATGGAAATACAGCCTTGCCAATAGCATTGGAAAAGAAAAGCCAAGCTCAAAGGAGGGAAAACAAAACAGTTTGGTTCACTTTTGCATTTGTTCGGGAACGTTATTACTTATATACTAAAGTCATTTATTCGACTTCTACGAACTCTGTTGTCAAATACCTTTGCAATGTTATTATTATCATTATTGCTAGTATTATTGCTTTAATGTGCGCTTTAATCTAGCGCCATACGTGGACTTTTCTCCTTTAGCCTCTTTCATATACATGAGTCATTGTGTGTTCGAAAGCTGGCCTCAGTTGCGTAGTCGCTTTCCTATGCCTTCAATTACATTTCTGTTGACTTAATCGAAAGATGAACTGTTGTGATTGTGGTTTTGCTGTTCTGTGGAACCTACACGAGGTCAGTATGATGACATGTGGCCTTAATTGTGCAATCGCCTTCTAATATCATAAATTTTATTTTTATTTCTTCTAACACTGGAAATTGGTTTGTGGTATTGCAATATCCAATTGAGTTCACGTGGCGACTAAGGGAAACCACGATAAACATCGGTCAGATTCTCCGACACATGGGATTTGAGCTTAGCCTCTCCCGAATGCGAACCACGGACATTACCGCCGGGTATTTAAAGCCCTTTGACCATTGTAAGAACGAGCATGTAAAAATCATCAAAACATTTTTGTTCGTATTGAAACCCCTTGTTGTAAGACCTTTAATTAATCCAAGTCCTAATAATTATAGATTAAGTAATGTACATTCACTTTGTATTTTTTTGATTTATTATGCTTTGTGTAACAATTTATCAACAACAAAGCGACTAGTTTTAGAATTAAAGTAAAACAGTCAGACTAGCATGCATAATGCTGACCTGCATACATGATGCTGCGGGTTGTTTGGAAGGGATATTACGTCAGATAATATCCTATATTTATTAGCTGGCACGGCGAGCTAATTAACAAATCGTATAACAGGGGTTCACATATCATAATTGTGTTATTGTACATATAATATGATATATATGCGCTATAAGTTAACAAAAACGGGTTTCATACAAAAATACGTCATACGAGACAGACGAAAGGGACCTTGGCTTTATTTAACAGTGCATAAAACTCCAGACATAAACAAGGGGTGTACATTTTTACGCAAGTTCTTACTTTCTTCCTGAACTAAGTTTGCCACATTGTTTATTGTTTAACGTTGTCATTAAATCATATTATTTATAGTTGACGTAATTGGATAAAACACAACACAATGATTTCTTTCACATGAAAAAAATAAGTTGTTATTAAAAGTCATGTTGTGCAACCTAGAATAGATAAATACTTTGAACACTTATACGTATCAGGTGATAATGAACAAGTTTGGAACGAAATTACCATGGTTCGATAAGTATTAAGATTTAAGGAATCTGTAATTAAGTTTATGAAATAATGTATTGTGTTTATCCATACACCATTGACATTCACAGACCGATATCACCTAACCGATTAAAGAAATTTGACACCATCCTCTTCAGATGTCGAGCATATTAAAGGAATGCAACTTTTGCCGAGGGGATTGGCTCAGGTGGCAAAGTCTGTGGCTTGCATTTGGGACGCTCCGGGTTCGATTCCCGGTGGCCGCCCACTCTGGTTGCCTACGGAATGCTGTGGTGCTGTATTTTACCACGATTTCTCCTTTCACTCATTTCTCTCCCTTTAATCTTTCAGGAAGTGTCTTTGGGTTCCGTAATTCGGTTAGTGTCGGGCAGATGGCACGGTTGCTGCGCTTTGTACGGGATTTCTCCCCGTAAAACGCCGGGTGCGTATGGCTCGCTTGCTAGGGTCGCATCGTCACCCTCTCGCGGGATTCTTCGCCTCTGCAGATGCTGGCGGGTGTTTCAACTAGGAAATATTAGGGACATCCGTGCATCTCTTTGGACCTGTCTGCCTGTGGTCCTGCAACCTCCTGCGGCTACTTCACTTCATCCCTGCCTCCCGGGGGGCGTAGTCACAATTGATCTAGTTGGTCGCATTGGCGAGGTGTTTCCCTCCGGCTAATACCTCATACCTCGCAACCTTTTAGGGGGAGAGAAAAGTATATTTACTTTTATATTCATTTAATTGTAATTTATTTGCGTTAAACCATTTTAGTTGTTACCGGCTCAGACTATACCGCTCCGGTTTGGTATTCTAGGCTGCACAACCAAGGTGGCTGTGACAGAAACACACAATTAATTTATTGAAACAGAAAATTCCCTGAAAATATATGTGTGTGTGTGTTTTGTGTGCGTTTTCTATGACAGATATAATCAAGTAACTGGAGTTGTCGAACGTTGCATTGCTCTATATTTTAACCTCACTGCCAAAATCTTTAAGATATGTATACAGGATTTGCATATTGGCACACTAACTCTCAATGTGAGAGATCCACGTTTTCGATAACGTTTACATACATACTTTTATCAATAGAAATAATTTATGCTCATTATACTTGCTATAACTTTTTACTTTCTCTACTACGTATAGTAAGTAGGAGAAGTATTGTATTCCACCCAAAAATTCGATACCGAGATTTCACCGGAAATACATGTTTTGAGACCCCCTGAATCCAAAAAAAAAATTTGGAAACATGTCCGTGTGTGTGTCTGTGTGTGTGTCTGTGAACAGCATAACGAACAGTCAGATAAACACCAAACTTGGTATTTAGGTTCAGTATCTTCCAGGAATGCGACACGAAGGTTTTCAAGAAAATCCCCCTACCCCAGATTACCCTTTACATGGAACATTTTTCGAAAATTTTAATTTTCTCAAAAATGGCTCTAACGATTTTGATTAAAATATCATATGTTTAAGATATTTTCATGGCAAATAAAATGTATATCTTGAATTTTCTGGGAATGTCTCCAAAAGTATTCTTCATTGTGAACGACTTTTGCATAACTGGTAAACCATAAGAGATAGACAAAATTTTACTATACAAAAAATTAGATCGCGTTAAAATACACAATTTATATTATATACATTTTTTGTTGAGTGAACCATTTTCGAGATATTGCTTGTTATTCCCTTAAATTTTTCAATACTTATTTTCTCAGATGGGAATTCGTTATTCGTTTTTTGTCTTTGATATGCAAAGAGTATTAATCTGTGGCAAAGGGAATAGTGTTGCACCTAGCAACCAGCTATTAAGAGATATGTATGTGCTTAAAGGCTACTGTATTTCTATATTGTCCTTGCAAATACAAAACAAGGGGAACAAAGTACGCCTTAAGCGATAGTCAAATATTTTTAGAACTGGTCGCTATGTGTAAAATGTAATTCTCTTTGCATGTCAAAAGATCGTTACTGCAAATGTTTATCTCGATTAATATGAAATAGATGGAGAATAAGAGTTTGTAAAAATAGTTTGTACAAGAGTAGGGAAAGTCGTGTGAGTGCAATACATCAGATTTTTCATGATTGTTTCTTAGCTTTACAATTTCCCAAGTGTTTCATTTGAGCAAGGGTTTTTACACTTGTTTATTGTCACAAATATTATCGCATGATTTGTCATTTTATTTATACTCTCATGTGTCTATATTAACCTTCCGCGTGTTGTTGAATAGTCGCATTTACTGTGTTCCACGATATGTAGATTTCTGTAGTCCCAGACAGTGACTTGAGCGTTGCCAAACGTTGGTTTGTCGCCTATGGCACTTGTTTAACCACGTCACAGATATTTCTAGTGTAATGGACGTGGGGGAGACGTCGAAAAAAAACTCCTCTCACTATCCCTCGGCTAATTTGCTCTTTGGCCAAAAGATGTCACTAATGTTCTCATTAGCAACGATATCCTGTTTGCATGACATTAACAGAATGGGAAACGATATTCAAGTTTTGCTCCTTAATATCTAGTACTGAGAAGTTCTGAGAGGAAAGCAGATATTACTAAATAGTATGTTAATGAACTAGTATAGATATCAATGCCTTTCAATCTACTAAATATTTGTCAATAATACGTATGTATATATGTATACGTATGTATACGTATGTATATACGTATGTATATATATATATATATATACGCCGGAATACCGACTTCTTATTCCAGCGATATTATTTCAATAAGTTTTTTTCCCCCCCAAAAGAGTGTGGAATAAGGGAAATTGGAGTTGTCTCGTGTTGTACATATGAAGTGAAGTGACTTATTACAGAATCAATAATAATTTATAGACAAGGAGGAGACTTATGACATCGCTTTCGGCCGTTTAGTTAAACATGCCTTATTTGCTTCGTAATGAAAGTATTTTTAGTTGGCATATTGATACTCCATTTATATTAATACTTTCCTCAGTTTTGATGCAGTAATTTGTATCACAAATTACTTAAATGTAAATAATGATTGTAATATGAATATGCATTTTTATGTGACATTGATTTGAGATGTTTCTTGACTGTAATTATTGTTGAGAAGTAAGTTTATACTGCCTTACTGAAACTGACAATAATAGCGTGCAATAATGCAGCGAGGGGGTGAGCTGTTTATCATTATTGGAAACGAGGAAGTTACGTAATGTTGGCGCGCTTTTCCGTTTAGAATCTTCTGGAATATTTCCCTAGAGCATATGTATTCATAATTTTCATTGGATATTAAAATAGACGCTAATGTTGGCGCGTTTTATTAGCCAATTGCAGCTCAGTTATAATCTTTAGGCATATCGGTGTGTATGGGTATAAAAGCCAAGTCAGAGGTAGATCGCAGTTAGTTCATCAAAAATCTGTTTCCACTACACGTCGTCTCCAGTCAGTCAGTTCGTCGAAAGTATTAGTACGGCATACATCGGATATAGATTCACAAGTTACGCGCAGCAGAGTTATGAGAAATCTAAAGTATTGTAAAGTTAATTATACAAAAGATTGAAGTACGTGGATTAAAAGTGATCAGTAAGAAGTTATTATAACAGTTTCAGTTTGGCGAGTGTTAAGATCAATGTACAAATATGATAGTTAACGTGTTCGACAATAAATGTGTAAAACAAATTTCTTCATCAGTGTTATATTTGGATAAAAGATTCCTTTCCGTTTACACACTCTGATCAAGAGACATGTTCGACCGAGAAATAATAGCTAGCCGGAGGACAGTAAACAAAAATTAAAATTCTTTCAAACACTAATACTACCACAAATTGCTAACACTAGATGGAGCTACAAACCGAACAAATGAATGACGTCACAAGATGGCTTCACATGAAGTAAACACACATACAAAAACATCACAAGTAATAACATTATAAGTAATACCGTCGCAAATTGGCTACCACAACGTGGGGCTACAATAATGTTAAATAAATAACATTAATACCGTTACAGTTTATACACCTAAAAGATAAATATACTGCTTATATTAAACATTGAATTTATAGCAAGCCGAATGGCTTCCAGACTGCGTCAGGTTAAAAATTAGGCTTTTTCATAGGTTCTAAGGATTAGTTTGTTAACTTCCTTCATCCAGTCTTTTACATTTTTCTACTTCTCGGCAGATATGCAGCAGTACAGCATTTTTAAGTTAAAAACCACCTTAAAAACATTACCATGAAAGAATTTCCATAATGAAAATTAACTTTACATGCTTTGAATTAATTGTATTAGGTTATTTTTATTGTCTTACTTTAGCCGAGCGTACTTCTATTTTACACCTGAGTGTCAATTACTAAAGAATTTGTGTAGTAAAATCAGCTGTTATAAATTTAAGATTAATGTTACGCATTATTGCACAAATATCAATTTACCAAATCATTTAGTGATTTTTTTTGTGTATGTTTGTTAGCTATGTGCACCCATCTGTGAGAAATGTCCCCTAAACACAGGGTTTTTCTCATTTAGTTGTGGTGCTAGAAATTAGCTATTATTGGTTATACTTTGTATAATTTTACTGTAGCAAACAAATAAAATAAAACGATACCCCGTACTTCGCCCAGAATAGAGTATTATAAGGGAAACTGCTTGAACAATGTTCAATTGGCGCGGTGAACATTGAAGTGATTCCAGCAACGGAAGTGCACACTACGAATTGTAGATGATGACACTTTCAACTAACTTTTCTATTCTGCGGTTACAGAAAATAGCCCATAAGTCCTATTACCTTATACCCCTGATTTTTCTTCTTTCATAAATTTGGTGCTTGTAATGAAGTTTAGCATCTTTACTTGTTTTCTGCACTTAAGGGGACAAGGTACTCTGAAATGGTCAAAAGTCACATTTCTTGTTTTAGCACTAATAAAATCTCAAATATTTCCAGTTTCAGAAAATATATACTTTTTGATGGTTAAGAGATTTTTAAGACATAATACTACATAATACTATTTAAGTGTTAGTCTGCATTCCTTTAAAGTGCCATGCAATGCCCCTTTTAGAGCATTTTTGTATCTTTCAACAATGAACAACTATATCATGCCCAGCGAGCAGTTCAGCCATTATCAAAAGAGGCCAGGACCAAGAGAAGGCATTCAGAAAATCTGAAGCAATCCAGATATGATTATGATGATTATGATCCTGGAATGTACTGAAGTGTGTCAGAATTTTAATGTTCAAACTTTAAATTCAGTTTTCTCAAAACAACATTTTTGGATACTTATGTACCTTTTTCTCAGAAAGTATGAGAGATAGAGCTAAAATTTTCAGTGCATGTATACGTCATTTAGTTAAACTTTCTGAACGACAATCATATTTTTATAATGTATGTATTTTAGTGATATCAAGAAAGCAAAAACATTACAAATTTTCCACATTTTTACTTTTTTGACTTTGCAAATAATTTTTTTTTCAATTTCTAGTGAACTGACATACATAACTAAATAATTGAGGTTTACAAGATAGCTGATTATACTAAAAATAAGCATGCAAAAGTGTGTTCTTGTATTGCAAATAGTATTAGAGAAAACGGTACATGAATTCATATGTTTTAAGAGTAAATTTTATTATTTTTCTGCTGAATGAAATCATTTTTACGGACTCAACTACATACGTTAACAATACAAACAACCACTTTAAATAATTGTCATGGTTTGTAGAATAATTCATAAAAATTTCAGGAAAACCCATTGAGAACTTTAATACACTTAAGGTGTAATTTCTGTGTGTTCAGACTACCTTGTCCCCTTCATGTAAGGATTCAGATATTTGTATGGTTAACTATTTCACGACTTGCTTAGTATTTTATATTTTCGCTGCTTGAGTTTTAATAGGAGGAAGAAGAAGAAATGCTTACGAAGTTCATATACGGTAATGTTAGTAGAGGGCAAAGATCCACATGAATGACAACGATGAAGAATGTTAGATGAAGAAAACGTAAAAGGAGGACTATGGTTATTGGAAGAAACGTAAAGTTGATACACTGGGTTTTATACTGTGGGCGTTACGATAATGTGGAAAAAAAACGACTGGAAAATTTTAAAATCTGGAGAAGAATGGAGTGTGTAAAATGTGCAGACAAAACAATTAAGGATTCTCTGTCAAGCAGAGCAGAGGAGGAAGAATATTGAAACGTATTACGAAGAGGAAAATAAGCTGATTATATCATTTAAAATAGAAAATATTCCTTGCTATGAGAGCTCAATAAGAAATGGTATATGAGAAAATTTCTTATGCGTTACATTCGCATGACTTTCTCTACCCACTATCATATATTTTTAAACGTTACTACTTATTCCTTCGAGAGCTTATTTTCCTGTGTGCTTCATGTTAATCCAGATAAAAATCGATAGTCAGATGTTTACACGAGGCCCACTCTATGCTAGCCTTGAAACTTTATCCCCTTTCTATGGCATCACAAGAAACAACTGAATAGCACAGCTATTTAAAAAGTATTTACAAATTCAAACCAATATTAACGGATATCTCGAAAATTGCTGATGTCACAAAAAAGTTTGTTTAAAATAAATTGTATGTTTTAAAGAGATCTACATCTTTTTAATAGCACGGTTTTTTCTCCCTCTCTTATGGTTTAGCCGTTATATAAGGTTATACAAAATTCCTTCCGATTGAGGACGGCTTCACAGGCTATTCCCAGAAAATCCAAGATGTACATTTTATTTATCAAGTATGTGGCTTTTTAATCAAAGTCGTTAATTATTGTTGAGAAAAAAATAAATTTTGAAAAATGTTCCCTGTAAAGGGTAGCTTGGGGTGGGAAATTTTCTTGAAAATCTTCTTGTCTCATCTTTGGTAAATGGTGAACTTAAATGCCGAGCTTTCATTCTTGAATTATACTGTTCACAGACACACACGGACGTTTTTCTAAATTTTTAGGACTCCCTCAAAACATGTATTTCTGCTGAAATCTTAATATCGAATTTTTGGTTGGAATTCAGTACCTCCTCTATTTAGCGGCAGAAAACGTCACCAGATGATACATGATATTAAGACAAATGGTCCATATCGAAACAAAGAAGGAAGGCAAAACATAGAAGAATGGGGAAGGGTTAGCTTGCACTAAAATACCTGTCTCTGCAGAGAAAACTATGATTGATTGAATGGTGGGTTTTATACTTAAAGATTTTCTGTGAAAATGGCATAAAAGTCGAGAGCAAGTTTACACAGACATACATCCGGACGCAGAGTTCCTCCAGGATGCTTGAACATGTTATCTTGTGTATATGGTGAGAAAGACAAGACAGCAGGAATACAAGAGGCTATGTCCTGAGCCAAGAGGGGCCCCAGTAGCCGGGGACAAGGGTTGCAGGCAAGATGCCAGGTCATCTCATGGGTCAGTACATAAATCACACGACCGCATCATCTGCAGTAACACACATTGTCACCTGTGTGTACACGCCTCGCCTGCTTGCTGCAGTAAAAAGTATGTTGGCTAACACATCAAACGGCCCTATTTCATAATCGCCGTAGGCACTGTTCTGCTTAAACAAAAACCATTAATAAAAGAACATCTCGGAAATGGCTGATGCTACAAAAAGAGTTATTTGAATTAAATGGTGCGTTTTAAAGAGATATACATTTTTTGTGTAGTACGTTTTCGTCTAAAATTTCGAAAAATGTTCCATGTAAAGGGTAGATTCTTGAATTTCGCATCTTTGGAAGCAATTGAACCTAAATGTTATCTTATGTGTTTATCCGACTTTTCGTTTTTGAGTAGCGCTAGCCAAAGACACACACAGGCACGGACTTTTTTCTAAAAATGCTCTTTTTGCATTCGGGGAGGCCTCAAAACATGTATTTATAGTAAAATCTCAATATCGAATATTTGGGTGAAATGCAATACCTTCTCTACCTGCTATGTACACTTTCGTGCTTAATAAGTGGCCCATTCCCAAGTGGCAGATCGACATAGTGTTTTTCTCTTCGTAAGGTTTTTACCTTCAGGTAACCAAATTTGACTCTGCCTAGCCGGTATCTGTTCTCTATTTGACTGGCCTGAAAAACAATACAGGTACATACAAACTAACCAATGCACGATGCTTATAATCTATGTGAAATAGAGGGATGGTTAGGATACACCTATATGAAAGAGTTTCGCTGGTACACAAGGAAAAGCTAAACCAATTACAATATAATTTGGCCTCTTAGAGGAAGGATAAAAGAATTTTTGCATGTGTGGTTAAACTGAAAAACAGCTACGACATTTGCACAGATGTCAGCGACATGGAGACGAAGTTTAAAGCTTTTGCTGCCAGTAGAAAATAAGGAGACGGACAATAAGAAAACGTAATGTAACAGGAAAATATTAGTTTAAGTTGTAATGTTTCCTTCTGTAATTCGGCCATACTTGGAAAGAGGTGAAGCACACTGCCAATCCAGTGGCTAGAATTATACTCGAAAAACAGAGGTATAAACACTAAGAAGTTTAATCTTCTCGATATCTATGAAGCCGGCATATGATTTTCCTTGTAATCAGGACGATTCTCTCTTATAACAGGGTTTTCAAGGTGTTATATGCTTGCAATTAATTGGTACGTGACATCATTATGAAATTTAGTAATTAGCCGAGTTTTCGATTATGAGTTGTGATATCCGCAGATAGACTGATGGACAAAATCCACGCGCGAAGAAATTTTTTGTAGAAATATTTTTTTTATGGCACTCTTCTTCATGCTTTAGGCATTCCTGCCTGTTGCAATCTACACTGCCGATTGTGAAAATTGCAACACCAAGAAGGAAACGCATGGATTCAATGAATTTAATACCACGGTTAGGTACATGACAAGTAACAAATGATAAACTTTTCAAATCTATACATGACCTTTGAGCCCTAATATTCAGTATTTTGTGTGTCCTCCAATCGCTGCAATTAGAGCTGCTATACCCCGTGGCATTGAATCAAAAAGGTTCTGAATAAGTTCCTGAGAGATTTCCCTCCACGCAGTTTGTATTCCAGCCCACAAACCCATGACACTGGTTACTGGAGGTGCCGACACACCAAGTGCCGACCAACCATATCCCAGACATGTTCGATAGGCGATATGCCAGGCGAACGTGCAGGCCAGGGAAGTAATGGTACCCGTCGCTCTTCGAAGAAGGCATGCACATTCCTCGCAATATGTGGCCGGGCATTGTCCTGTTAAAATGTGGCCTGTGGAGATGCCTGAAGCAGGGGGAGTACCTCAGGCTCTACAACCACCGTTAGGTACCGATTGCTGTTCAAAGTGCTCTCAATTCGTAGGAGGTGAGATCGATTGTTGTAACCAATGGCGCTCCAAACCATCACACCTGGTGTTTGTCCACTATGCCGCTCAACAATGCAGCCCTCCAGGTTGCGCTCACCACGGTATCGCCGGACACGCATGCGGCCATCACTGTAACACAGTTGAAGCGGGACTCGTCCGAAAAGAGTACATTTTGTCACTCAGCACCCCAGTGACGGTGTTCACGTGTCCATTGCAGTCAAAGGAGCTTGTGGTTTCTGGACAATGGAAGCCGATATAATGGCATGCATGCAACCAGTTCAACCTGCAGCAGACCGCGACGAATCGTTGATGCAGACTAGTTCACACCTGTTGCAGCGTCTAGAGTCGAGCCAACACTGTGGATGAAGCTATACGGTCCGTTATGACCATGCGGACAAGATGACGGTCATCCCGTGCTGTGGTCATGTTCCGTGGTCTAGTACCCGCTCTTCGCTGCGTACGACCTTCATCTATCCACTGCTTCCACACACGCATCAGTGTCTTAGCAGCATGCCCTGTACGAGCCAAAATGTCAAACCCGCTTCCCGGAGACCGATCATTCTGCCCCATTCGAACTCACTCACATGCCGATATGGCTTCCTTTGTCGTCGACGAGGCACAGTGGCACTCACTTTATTGTTTCCACTTTGTTTGACAGCTCTGCACTGACTACACTGGGCGCAACACTGACCTTGTTGGACCGACACGAGAGAGCTCTGCTCGGCCTACGTACCCCATCTCTCTGCAAACCTAATCACTTATTGCTTGCACACTGTTCTACACTTCCACCAAGTTTGGAGTTATTCGGGAAATTCTTTCTTGGTGTTGCAATTTTCACAAACGGCAGTAGATTTGTTGCTGCACGAGACAGCTGAAGAGATTTCGTCGGTCTTGACTTCGTTGCTCTGTCGGCCTCGGTTGCTTCCTTCCTTTACGCCTACCTGCTCAGGTGTGTTAATTAGGTTCAGGAGCCGGGTAGGAAGGATTGTCAAGAGCCTCTTCTCAGTTGGGATTTTATGCAGATACACAATTATTACATATTCGAAATTACTGTTTAAAGATCTCTTCTGTTCAGCCTGGGTTATTTCGTGCCTATTCCGAGATACTGTATTTCGCACCGTGTTCTGCCGCAGTGTGCACGTCAGGCTCCCCTGCCTCGAGAATACTGAAGTTTACCCATCCATTTTCGTACGGAATACATATGTCTCCTAATATCGGCGTTGGCCCTCAAAGCTGGACGAGCATCTTACTTTGACCCCTGTCCATCTCGACTGCACTCGTGGTACTTCTGACGTTACTAGAAATACGCCGGGCCGAACATCTGAGCCCCTTCCGGAAGTTGGCTGTTCGGATTGAGTTCATTGCCTATTCACAGAAAATTTAAAATGCACGTTTTATTACTAATGGTAATCTCTTAAAATACAATATCTTTTAATCAAAGAATTAAGGGCCATTTTTGGGAGAATAAAATGTAAAGATCTTTCCATGTGAAGGTTAGTGAACATATTCCTTGAAAATCTGAAGTTCAATACGAAGTTTGGTATTTATCCGACATTTATTTTTAAAGTAATGCTGTTCAAATGTACAAAGGCACCCGCGGGATGTTTTCTTTTTCATAGTGTTTGCGGTAGTTTGGGAAAAGTTCCGTGAAAAACGTTATCTTCCATCCGAAATTCCTTGACTAAAGTTCATATATATCTCTTTTTGAACTATGGTATTCATAGAACTGCTGAGCACTCAAACATACGCGCGCGCGGATGCACACACCATTTTTGTTTAAATACAGTCGGTTCTAAACCGTGTATTTCCGGTAAAATCGTGGTATCAAATGTTTAGATTCGAATCCTAAATGATGGTATGAGAAAGTAAAAATGTACACAGCAGAAAAAAAGGGGAAAGAAACTTTTATCATGTTATTTTGGCAACAACATTACGGACTAGTTGACAATGTAAAAGTCAAATGAATCATGTTAATTAAGTTTGCAACTTAACTTTCTGTGATTTTGAAAATGTGAAAGTCGAGTACGTTGTTACTGCAATGACACTAGTGCCATGTTAATGTTGATTGGTTCTCGCAGATCATCACAATGTAAATGTCCAAAAAAGTTTATTTTATCTGCCCACTAATTTCGTATAGTATTGCGCTCTTAATTGGTCCATTTTAACGTGTTAACGAGCGGATTGACTAAGTATTCATGCCCTTCTCTGTACACTATCAATTATTTTATGTCTGCAGTATTCTGGAAACACTCCAATTAAATGTGCGCTAATTACAATAATTCCATGGAAACAATCATTTTAATCACCAAAGTCAACAATTTTAAAACAGGACGAATAATACGTTCAGAAGTACATCGACATAAACTCGATAACAATTATATTTCTAGGAATTACATCACTGAGATATAAAACAAGAGTTTCCTACATTTTGGGTTTTGAGTTAATCACATTTGCGGTTGTAGAACGTGGTCTTTTGTGTTCTTTTTTCTGGTGTAAAGGTAATGTTGTGCTTTTGAAATTTGTAAGACGGTAAACATTTCCAAGTCTTATCATTTGAGTTATCTTGTTTGTACATGCAACGAAACTTATTTGCAGTTTTCCATATTAGACATGTGGTGTGGAAGGCGTTCACGATTGTTGAGTGAATTGCCATACTGTTGCGAATGTTAGGTTATATTCGTAGTTCCTAAATTATTAATTTAAGACCTTATGCACTGAAGAAAATTGAGATTATGTTTGTTCAGACGAGTTATTTATTGATAACCGCTCTGGTGATCATTCACTTCGTAAGAAATCTCAAATACTTCCTCAAGATCTGGGGAGAATTTGGACTCTCCAAGCACCAGTATCGGAAGCTCCGAGCAAGTTATCCGCACTTCTTAAATCTTATTATAGAAACCAAAATTAAAACATTCTGGAATAATATTAATATGACATTTCCACTGATGGAAGCATATGGATTACCTCAGTTAGAAAAGAAATGTTTCGATGCAAAATAGCAACACTAGGAATTCTTTGGGAAACCCAAAACTTAGTCACATAAAATATGCCTGAACTTTATGCTATGAATCTGGCGACCAATGCTTTTGTCAAATGTAGAACTTTGGAATATGACAAAATAAATTTTGGTGGGAGATTAAATATCGGAAATGGTTTGAAAATGCGCTCAGAATAGATCACCAAAGTTCTCCAAAGACCTGGACTGGAATCCTCAAGGACAATCATAGAGGAAAGGAAAACCTAGGACTACATGTCGCAGTACTGTGAGGACAGAAGATGAACAAGGTAAAAGCTAAAATGTGATTATGGACTTCGCAAGAAATAGTCTGTGGTGGGCTTATGCTTCCAAGAAGAGTAATAGGAAATACTACTACTGTTGGTGCTGGCATCTACTGTAAATCACCCAGCTTCTCTATATCACTTGTAAAATTTCGAAACAAGTTTCTATCAGAGCTATAAGGCGTAGACATTCCCATCTTTAAAGCACTTACAAAGTCATTTATTCAAACTTCACAGGTTATCAGCCGCATCAATGAGATAAGTGATAACCCTTGAAGTTTTAATAAATAACATTCGCCTTGAAAGTTGTTGAGGGGAGAGACCCAAAGGACCACCAGATCCGGATGCTGACGTGCGCAAGCATGGACGGAGTCCTTAACGTTTCTAGATAGAACACATCCGCCGCACGGTCCCTACCCACAAGCCACTAACCTCCAGGGTCCCCCGGAGCAGAGCCCCACGCTGAGGAGAGACCTAACTCAGCGGTACCGCAGCGACGCCAGGGAAGAAACCTCTACAGAGCGAAAGCCACCGCCCAGCCGCAACCCGCTGAACTTCGTCCCTGAAACACATGATAAGGAAGATGATGGGTACAGGAAATAAGAGGAAGGAGAGTCGTGGTAGAAGGTGAACCATCCCAGTATTCGCCTGGCGACCCGGAGAAACCACGAAAAACCCATGGGCCAGAGTGGGCAGCCTTTCATGCTTCCAACATGACCCTTAGGAGGGAAAGTTTTAAATCTTAACTGCAAGTCATCTTCAGAGATTATAAAATGTAATACGATTTGGTTCCATCTATAACATTCAAGCGGTTACGTCCTCCTCCGATTCCTACCTAAGTTAAACAAATAAAATACATGAATCAACCAAAATATTCCAGATTTTAAATTTGTTAGTTATAAAGTCACAGAAACATAGAAATCAGAGTTATTCGTATTAGAAACAAAAGAGTTCATAATGACCACGTGATTATAGTAAATCATTATAATAGCAAACAACAAAAGAAGTATTGTAGACTGCAAATACTGTCAAACACAGGATAATTCAAAATAAAATTACCTATATTACACTTATTTCATATCTAAGGCCTTTCAAGGAACTTAGGTAACTGGCTTTGTCGACCTTTCAACACGCGTAGCACTTCAAAAAATGCAATATTAATAAAAAATTAAAACCAATAACAACGATTATCTCAGAAATTATTAATGCCATAATTTTTTTTAAAATAAATTATGTTTTTAAAGAGATTTAAATTTTTTGTGTGGTAAGTTTTTTTTATCTATCTCTTATGGTTTACCAGTCATACAAAATTATACAAAATGCATTCAGAATGAACAGGACTTCCCAGGCTATTCACAGAACAGTAAGTACATACATTTTGTTTGTCATAGATAGATACAGATTTCTGAAGCATATGGCAATTTAATCAAAATCATTAGCATTTTCAAGAAAATAAAAAATAACGGAACATTTTCCATACAAACAGCAGTCGGGGTGGAATATGTTGAACTTAAAATATCAATTTTGCATTTATCCGACTCTTTGTTTTTAATTACGCTGTTCACACACACACGCACACACACACAAAAATGGATGTCAAGGACGATGCTATGAAGAATCTTCAGTAGCTTTCTTAGTGCAGGACAAACCAAGAACGTAACATGTAACTGACAGGAACAAATGACAGTTAACTTTTGAACCAAAGAGTATGCAGTAACATCTCCTTCCGACAGGACTGAGTGTCTTGTAATTACGCCACAATGAAATCGCCCATGTCACAGCCACAAGTAAGCTACTTTCACATTCCTGAGATGAATATTGGTTCCTATCCTTGTTATGCATGTTTTGACATTTTCGATTATGCTCTGATTTTCGAAGGCGGCATGTATAAAATTCAATGAGAATGAGGAGGAATTTATTAGCCTTCGCAGAGACCTCAAGACGCAAGTTACCGGTCATACAAATATCTCAAATATCTCATACAAATATCATTTAATACAGATATTTGGAACATGTTTAGATAATAAAAAATAAGGACAGTTTTGTCATGTAAAGAATTGTGAAGGGTGGTGAATGTTGTTTCACATATTCGTCTGGCATCTCTAAAGGTTTTCTGGCTTAAATATCGTGAATTAATTGAAGAGTTTCGCCCTTCAGCTTTAGCCGGCTGGTTGGTTGGAAAGGAGAAGATTGACGCTCATAACCAGCGTAAATTCTAGAAGCACAATCGAGATGCAAGGAAATGTTTTTGGAGCTTCCTCTCACTCCCGCGGACTTTCTAGAAATCTCTGCGGCTAGACATAAGCCAGCGTGCTCACGAATGAGTCAGTGATGCTGTTATTAAGTTGGCGTATTTATTCAGCGAGTTCTTTGTGCGGCTAGAGCGAGAGAAGAGAAGTCCTGTGTTCGACATTCCAATGAACGAAGCGGAAGGAAGAAGAGGCTGCTTCGCACGTGATTCATTGCACCACTACGTGCAAGAAAAGAGAAGTGAAATGACAGTGAAAACTGAAGTAAGTCACAATATTCTTCACTTTTGAATTATGATGTTCATAGAGAGACTGACATACACACACATACACTCACACACACATTTTCCTAATTTTTGTGACGGTGACGAAATATCAACATAAAAAATTTTAATCCAATACAGGCTTTCTCCAAGGAGAGACGTAAAGTAGTTAATGAAGGTGTAGCGGAGCAAGGGGAATGTACGTTATACGTTCTGCCTAAGTCATCGTAAGACACGAAGCGTGCCTTTCCCTTCGGACCACTTTCTATGAACCCCAAAATAGCATAGCACTAGAGCATAATATTATGTAAAGTGAAGCATAATTTTTGGAGTCTAACAACATTTTTGCAAAGTAACATTCATTTATTTGGTAACAATGACCAATGTCAAGGGAAACGTATAGAAAGTTCATTTTTTTAGTTTATACTTTGTTTTAATGCAATACTTTCTCTGACTGCTACGAGCAAGTAAAACAGGAACGAGAAATTAAAAAAAAGGGAACAGAAATCATGGAGCAAAAAAAAAAATAAGAGAAGATGAAAGTTACAAAAGAGTAAAAGCAAGAAAACAAAGGGAAAGAAACAAAGATTGACGTGAGGCAGGAAATAAAGAAAGAGAATAAAAAGGAAAAAGCAGCACTTAAGAAAAATCAAGAGGGGGTTGCTACGAGATGCCAATCCCCTGAGGAGAGTTGGGGTTGGGAAGCAAGAAGCATTTAGCTACAAGTATAAAGTGGTGAAAAGGGGACTGTTTATGATTTATATGTTGCGGGGAACAGCATTGCTGATGCCCTTGACCTGCAGTGTTGCTTCGCTAGCCGGCAGTGGAAATACAAGTAATTTTGTTAACACAAACAAGAGACAGTTGGCAGTGAGGATTGTTGGAAACTGTGCGCAGAAGTGTGACGTAACTCGCCGGCAGGTGGATGAAGTTATACATACTTTGTATCTCTAACGTGTGACAAAAGGCAATGTAATAGTGTTAGTGTCACGTGTGCCAAGTGGTGATGTGTCTAACAAGCGAGGCAAGTGTATGTGCGAATTCATTTAGTGTTGCTGTAACTATCAAATAGTTTTGATGAGCTGGGCGTTATATTGATGGCTGGTATTACCTCATTCCTGTGTTTGACCTCAGAAACGGTGTTGCTTTCGAGATAGCAGCTTATATACAGTGTGTAACAGTCTCACATTACCATTCCAGAGCGATTGATGTAAAATCGCTTCATGTTAATCACACTTTACACACTATATCTGAATAGAAATGGTTATTATTAGACATCGGATTTATGTCCACTAATATATCTAAAATATGCATGCAAAACCTATAAAATATGTTTTAAAAATTCAAAAATATGTTCTGAAATATGCGCGTGATTCATAGATCTACTCTCATTGAATCTTCTTTATATGTCTTCCTAAAGGCTGCAATTTTATTTGCAGCATACAATCACAATTCTTTCCAAATGTTCAGGAGTAAATTTATGATGTTTATCAGTAAATATGAGTTTGTATGTAGGAAAGGACTTCTCCACAGAAGTGATGGACAGTGTTTGTAAGCACTAACAAGCTCTGGAAGGATTTTCTACATTGTCACTATGGAGATATTTGTTAACAGGGCATAACATTTTACAATTACACTTCTTTGTAATACGATGCACAGCTTTTCACTAAATATTTCTTCATACTTTGGAGGTGCACACCTAAGTTGGCTTTTCACTTTCTCAAGAATTCATATACGAGTGCGGATTGATAAGTCAGTGACTTTTTAAAGAAAATAACAATTCTTTCCAAAAATCAATTTTATTTCTCAACATAGTCTCCTTTCAATTCAATACAGGTTGCCCAACGTTTCTCCAATTTTTTTAATCCTTCCAAAAAATATGATTTTTCGAAGTCTGCAAAATATGAGGTTGTTTCTGTCATGATGTGTTCACTGGACGGGAATTTCTTCCCAGCGAGCCAATTTTTCAGGTTTGGGAAGAGGAAGAAGTCGCTCAGAGCCAAATCTGGAGAATATGGTGGGTGAAGTAACAATTCGCAGCCCAATTCCACAAATTTTTCTTTTTCTTCACCAAATGGGGTCGTTTTTATAGCAATTCCTTGTGAAACTGATCCAGCATTGCGGCATAATATGAACCTGTGATCGTTTTACCCTTTTCCAGGTAGTGGATGTCTATTCACCCGTTGTGAATCCCAAAAGACAGCTGCCATAAATTTTCCTGCCGACGGAATGATTTTCGCTTTCTTTGGAGCAGGTTCGCCGAAGGAAATCCACTGCTTCGAGTGTTGTTTGGTTTCAGGTTGATAGTAATGGATCCAAGTTTCATCAACCGTGGTATAATGCCGCAAGAACTCATTTGGGTTGCGCTGGAACATGTTCAAACACCCCTGTGAAATAGTCACACGACTCCGCTTGTTCTCAATTGCGAGCAGTCGCGGCACCCATCTTGCTGACAGCTTTCTCATACCCAAAAATTCTTGCAGAATGTTACACATCCGTTCACTTGAGATGTTTACGGTCTTGGCTATCTCACGGATTTTCACTCGGCGGTCTTCCAACACGATATCGTGAACTTTGTTCACCATTTCTTCTGTTGTGACCTCAACAGGCCTTACTGTGTGCAGGCATCTCTTGTGCTCGAACGGTCACATCGAAATTCTGTGAACCACTTGTGAACCATGCCAAGTGATGGAGCAGTCCCCATAATACTTGTTCAGCTGTTCATCTGCTTAATTTAGACGCTCTCAACAATGCTCTAAGAAACAAATGACAACGAATTTCTGCGATTATATCCAGAATAGATGTCATACTTGGGTGCATACAAGATACCTGTAATTAAAACGCTATCTCTTGTCAAAGTCATGGACTTATCAATCCGCTCTCGTATACTCATGAAGGGACAAACTACAATTTTCTAGTTTTTGTATTTAATGAGGTGAATTTTTTAAATGCGCCTTTATTATGCTCAAATCCCTCTGCAATATTTCATTTTTAAAAATATTCTGTGAACGTTGAATTGTAAAGCATTACTTGGATTTAGACTGCAAACAACTTCTTTAACTGCGCTGAAATTATCAGCATAAAAGAGAGCAACAATTATCCGTGTACCCCAGGGTAAGAATTGTTTCCGAGGGTAAAGGGAGTTCCGAGAGCTTTTTCCTATAAGTATTTACTCGGAGAGTGGCTTTTACAAAAATCTTCTTGGTGGTAGAAATTAAGGCATTTACTTCAGGAAACTGTTCCCGTATGATTTCTGCTGCCCTTTGAAGCCCATGCACAATACAAGTAAGTGGACTACATGGGGATAAAATATTTTCAGAGGAAGCAGCTTGCAGCATATAGGCTGCAGTATCTGAAAGTAGAACCCTTCATTACCTTCTTCTGGTGGAATGATTAGTTTTCTCCATAAACCCTACAAGAGATAAAAATATCTGATGCAATACATTCACATGACTTTCTCTACCTCTATCGTTTATTAGTGGCTATACAAACCATTCTTATGAAATCTTGTTTTTTCTATTTTATTTTAATCGAGATAAACCTTTGCAGAAACAGCTACATTACAAATTTCGTTATAGACAGAAAGGGAGTAGTGATAGTCAAACGTTTTAAAGCTGAATGCTATATGCTGGCCTTAAAACTCTATACTCTTTCCATGACATCACGTGAAACAACTGAAAATCGAAAGGACTTTAAAGGAATGGCTAAAGTATTGAACAATTCGATCCATTAATAACGGATATCTCGGAAATAGGTTATGCCACAAAAATTGTTTGAAATAAATTGCATGTTTTAAAGAGTTCTACACTTTTTCCGAAGTATGTGTCTGTCTATCTCCAGGCCTGGTCTATCTCTTATGGTTAGCCCGTTATACAAAATTCCTTTCGAATGAAAATTCAAGAAAATTCGCGAAAATTCAAGATATACATTTTATTTATCGTGTAAATATCTCACATATATTGCAATTTAATTAAAACAGTTGAGCCATTTTTGAAAAAATAAAAATATCGAAATTGTTTCCATATAAGATAGTTTGGGTGGAAGAGATTTTCTTGAAAATCTTCGTGTTGTATTTTTGGAAGCTACTGAACTTAAATAACAAGTTTGGTGTTTATCGAACATTTTGTTTTAGTTATGCTGTTCACAGACCCACACACAACACACGCACTCATACACATGGGCATTTTTCAAAAAATACGTGTTTTTTATTTATTCAGGGGCCTCAATCTTGTAATTCTGGGAAATCTCGACATTAAATTTTTGAGTGGAATCAGTAGCTGCTTCCTGTTATCTACTACGTTAGGTGACAGAGAAAGTGAACAGCAAAAGAAACAGACATCTGCGCAGTGTTGTCTAAGTTTAAGACTACATTCATAACGTGGCTTTATTTCGTAGCGCAGACCATCGGACTCGTCCATCATATCATTAAAACCTATAGATATGTGCTAATATTCTAAAGAGAGAAAATATGTTCAGTTTGCGATCATAGTGGAGTTCAACTTGAGAAAAACTGACGGAAGTAAATGGAGAAGAATTATTAGTAACCTTTATAATTACAAATAGGTTTGTATACAATCTTAAGAAACGGTAAATGCTTAGAAGTTCACCATATAACCATGCTTAATTTTACATTTATTTCAACCAATTTTAAACTGTCGACAAAAGTTCCCTAAAATGTTACATAAAGCTTTATCTGCGCATGTGCAGAATATCTAATAAAATTGTAAATGTTTTGAAGCTTCATATATATAAACACGCCTAATTCTTTCTAATTTTAACCAAATTACAAATATGTCGATAAATGCTTTGCAATTCAGCTCCATAAATGCAGCGGTTCAAGTAGTAAGTTGTTAGAAATTGTTTATTTACACTATTTTTAATTTTGTACCGTTCTAAAGCAATTTAAAATGTATGGGCAAAAACATAGAGTTTTCAGTACACATGTAGCGGTTTGTTTCATGCGTGGCTGGAACAATTGACCCATGTAGCGGCTCTGCAGCAGCGAATGACCTATAACAGTAGTCTGCATTTTCAAACTTTTTGTCAGATAATTTCTTAAAAGTAGGTGTTCTTGAATCAAGTTTTTATGCTGATTCCAGAAATAACTTCGGTTTTTTTCTTTCACGTCAGGTTTTTACACAAAATAAGTAATGTTTTGACAATTTTATTAATGAGCTTAGAAAAGTATTCAAATACCATTTCACACAAGGTAAGTTTTTATTCAAGAAACATTTTAAGAATTCTCAAGAACTCCCCTAATTTATTTCATGACTACATTTTAACAAAACAAGAAGCCAAAGTGTTTCATTTAATTTTTTTCAAACTTTCTCTTCTTTGATTTCCTTGCAGATCCTTGAAGATGACTGTCCTTCCTCAACATCCAACAGTAGTCGGCCATCATAGTTTCATTCCATCTCCCCTGGTACCTCCTCTCCATTTCCTTAATATCTTGGTGAAAACGTTCACCCTGCTCTTCACTATAATGTCCCAGATTTTCTGGAAAGTAGTCGATATGTGAATGCAGAAAATGCACCTTTACATTCATGTTATAATCCATCTTGTTGAAATTTTCCAACATTGTTTCGACAATGGCCTTGTAATTAGGATCTTTGTTATTGCCTAAGAAGTTTTCAGTAACTGATCGGAAGGCGGTCCATGCTTCTATTCCTTTCTCATCATTGTCTTCTCAAAATCTACATCCTCCATCAATTTCTTTATTTGAGGATCAACAAAAATTCCAGCCTGTAATTTGTCTTGTGTAATGAAGGGAAATTTCTTGGAAAGGTACCTGAAGCAGGCTCCATCCTGTGGTAGAGCCCTTACAAATTGCTTCAAGCCCAAGTTTATGCGTAGTGGCGGAAGCAATATCTTTATATCACTATATCTCTATATTTTTAAGTGAAATTGTGAAAAAACTGTACATGATAGAAAAAACTAAAAGCAGTTCTGGAATCAGTATAAAAAATGAGTCAGAATCACTTATTAGTTTTCAGTCATCCGATACCATGCAGACTAGTGTAATTTACTGATTTTTAAACATACATCATAATATTGGGTTACTGATTCCAATATTATTTATTTTATTCCCAAGATGCTACAGAGAAGAATTTTTGAAACATGTTATGTTTTGGGCTGGCTTCCAGAAAATGTTTAATATAAACCAACTTTTAACATACAAGGATGAGCTTAAAAATGTTTACATTCGCTGAAAACATGTTTTTCTTTTCAGTACGTTTCTAAGCCTTTTGCTGGTTTTCTAGGCTAGCAACGTTTAGGAAAACGCCCTCATCATTTTGAAATGATTATAAATACTATAATAAAACTGTAACCGAAATTTATATGGTAATTTTCGATTTTGAATGAGTGGTGGATACTAACGTGTATAATGGGCTGTACGGAAACGAAAGATTGCATTTTTATTTTTATTTATTTATATTTTTGTATGTATATATGCCATCTTTTCACCACGAATAGCCATGCCAATTGCTATGAAACTTTATATAACTTAAGCAAAGGCCCAAAATAAAAATCTGACGACTTTCTCTACTCACTCTTTTACAAACTATTCTTCCTACAAAAGCTGATTCTTCTATCTACTACTTATTAATCGAGATAAACGTTCATTGCACATTAACAAATTTCGTTATATATATAAGAAGTATACAGTAGGCTAAACCGATAATCAGAGTTTTAAAAAGCTGTATGGATGGCTTTGAAATTCAATGGTGTTTGCATGGCCATTAGAGAAAAGGAAGAGCGACTTACCACTTGAAGAGAGTTTTTGAAGCTTCAAACCAATAAAAACGAATATATCGGAAATAGTTAACGGCATAAAATCTGTTATGGTTTACCGATTATACAAGCGCCATTTAGAATAAAGAGGACTTCACAGTTTATTCATAGAAAATTCAAGACATACAGTTTATTTTTCATGCAGATTTTTAAACATTTGGTATTTCAATCAAAATCATTACAGCAATTTTTGAGAAAATAAAAAAATGACTTTTTTCCATTTAAAGCGTAATTAGGGGAGGGGGGATTTTCTTGAAAATTTTCATGTCACATCCTTGGTAAAAATATTGAACTCAAATACCAACCTTAGTATTAAACCGATTTTTCGTTTTTAAATAATGCTGTTCACAGACTCACACACCTACGGACCTTTCTCTAAAAATTCTTTGGGGGATTCATGGGGCCTCAAAACGGCTATTTCTAGTGAAATCTCAGTACTGAATTTTTAGGTGGAATACAAAAATTTCCTCTGCTTACTAAGTATAGATAAGTACCAGAGAAAGTAATATCGAAGTATCTCGTTTATTATTTAGTTCTTTAGAAACATGTTAAATAACAAAATTTATTAGTATAATATTTCTCACAAATGTTGTTATTTACAAAAGTTAAATAGACTGAACATTTAAGAAGTTATACAAAATTGACATTTATGCGTGTTCTTAAACCTGTTGCCAGGACTCGTATAGCTCCATGCAAGCATAAGGAACATGCAAGGGTATGTGTACTGTTAAACTTTTTACTTGTATTTTAATTTTTATTAACACGCCAGGAAAAACCGTTTCATTGCCGGTTTTGAAAACATTACATGATGTGTTAGTTGCACACAGAATGGAAGAGTGGGGGAGAGCGCGAATGAGAGAGAGAGTGTGTGTGTGTGTGTGTGTGTGTGTGTGTGTGTGTGTGTGTGTTCTGTGCGTGTGGCATGGGAGAAGGAGAAAAAGATGGAGATGGAGGGAGAGAGTAACAGAAAGGGGAATATGGAGACAGCAAAAGAGACACAAGAATATCCATATTTAACAGAATAACGCGAACAGAGAGGCGGGTTAGTAATGCAGATCTTGTAATGATAACTAGTGAGATAGAATACGACGTAAGCTGAGTGCATTAATGTTCATTACATGAGAGTAGCATACGCTATTGTTTTACGGCCAGTTAGATAAATAGAGGTAAAAACTATGCATACGTTTAGAAATATCGAAATGCAGTAATACTGATGATATTGAACTATAACCAAATTGGAAGTAGTGGGAAGTAAAACACAGTATCTATTACTACCGAAATAAAGGGAAAAAACACCTCTATTTTCTTTTCCAAGTTTATTATTCTGTACTCTGTTTTTTATTTAAAACTAATTAATGTGAAGATGTGGAGCTATGTTCAACAGCTTCTGAAATGATGAAGAAAGCTATGAATGTTAAAATTAATGTGTTAGGGGGACAAGGTAGCCTGAACACATGGAAATTACACCTTAAGTGTGTTAATTAGCACTGCGCTTAAAGTTCTCAATGGTTTTTCCTAAAATTTGTATTAATTATTCTATAAAGCATAACAATTGTTTCAAGTGGTTGTTTGCATTGATAGCTTATGTAGTTGAGTCCGTAAAAATAATAAAATTTACTCTTAAAACATGTGAATTCATGTTCTTTTTTCTTTGATACTACTTGCAATACAGAATCACACTTTTGCATGCTTGTTCTTAGTATAATCAGCTATCTTCTGAACCTCAAGTATGTAGTTATGTATATCAGTTCACTAGAAATTGAAAAAAAAACTATTTGCAAAGTCAAAAAAGTAAAAATGTGCAAAATTTGCAATGCTGTTGCTTTCTTAATATCACTAATACAATTATAAAATTATGATCGTCGTTCAGAAAGTTTAATTAAGTATTGTATACATGTAATGAAAATTTCAGCTCTCACCTCTCATACTTTCTGAGAAAAAGGTACATAAGTTCCAAAAATTTTGTTTTGAGAAAACTGAATTTAAAGTTTGAAGATTAAAATTCTGACACACTTCAGTACATTCCAGGGTCATAATCATTTGCACCTTCATTTCTGGATTGCTTCAGCTTTTCTGAATGCCTTCTCTTGGTCCTGGCCTCTTTTGTTAATTGCTGAACTGCTCACTGGGCATGGTATAGTCGTTCACTGTTGAAAGATACAAAAATGTTCTGAAAAGGGGCGTTGCATGACAGTTTTAAAGGAATGCAGACTAACATTTAAATGGTATTTAAATGTCTTAAAAACCTCTTAAGCCCCCAAAAGTGTATATTTTTTGAAACTGGAAATAATAAAGATTTTATTAATGGGCAAAACAAAACTGTGATTTTTGATCATTTCAGAGTATGTACCTTGTCCCCTTAAATATATGTAGTTTTATAAAGTCCGTTAGTGCTAAAAATTACGTAAAGAATGAAGTCAAACTCGCGATTTGAAGTGTATTGCGGTATGCAGGTTGCGAACCTAATGGTTCCAGATCGTCAGTTTTTATCCCCCCATAACGTTCCGTTGCGGGAATATTGTGCTTACTCGGCAAATGAAGAAGTTGGGAGTTTAAGCTTCTGCAGCAGTTTTATTATTGGTTAATATAGCTAGGAATTATCTTCCTCTCTCTGGGAGGAAGTAGGAGGAGAGAATCCCAGTGCTTGCTATACTGTGTAATTATTCAAGTTTAGCCAACAAAAGGGAAATAAAAAAGACATAAATAAAATAACCCAACTGCTAATATCATTTTTATTCCCCCCCTTTCCCAAATAACAGGCAACGTTTCTACCTTGATTGCTGAGTTTTTGTGGAACATTTTCGAGGGGGAAAATGAGTGGAAGTTAAGATTAACGAGCGACAATTTTATACAGGTTTTCATTAAGCTTCTGCGCGTAAAAAGGATTCAGTAAACAAGGAAAGATTTTCTGTTTCATATTTTAGTTTTTTCATTTCTTTCTTAAAGAATAAATATTAGAATAGCATGTGCTTAAATTTTATTATTTCTACTCCTATGTATCTTCATCTCCGGCGACATATACTTTCCCTCAATTTGCTCAATTGAAATTAAATAAAATGCGTATTAAACAAACAATTCTGTACAGAGAATTCAATGTCAGAGGCTGCGGGCATAAATCTTAGGAATTAAAGCTTAAAAACAGTGTCCATACCACTGCAAAGATCAACACACCAAGAAAAATAGTATAATCATAATTTTCCTCTAACAGTTAATAATATATGAAAACATTTAGAAGTAAAGGAAAAGTTTTCAAAAATAAGAGGTTATTTTTTCCTCGACATTCTGGAACAGCGTGTTTAGTACGACTGTATCGCATTAATATAAAACAATGTATAACTCTCACATGACTATCGCTGTCCATTGCCAAAACACAGATACATGTTTTCAAATTAGGCAATACCAACTAGGTAAATGCACGACGCGAAAACAAATAGCTGTTGATATTACAAATCAATATTTGTTACTAATGAGCTAATGCGGAAAAAAAGAAGAATCGCGTATTCTTGAACACATGGAGTCACTTTTTCGTCATGAGATGAAGTAGTGGAACATTATAAAAACCTGGTTTCTGAAGTGTTTCAGGAAGAGTGGCATCATTGCTTTAAGGACTGATTTCATTGAATACAAAATGTATTTAAGTTAAAGGGGAATATTTTGAAAAACAATAAAATAATTTTATTTTTTTAAAACTAATCCTTGTTTGATTTTCTAAAAAACATTTCATTGTTGCCCTCTATAGCGTCACCAGAAAGAAAAATGAAACTGTCATGTGCATCTTTCATTTGCTTGGGTGTTCTACAATACAAGCCAGTAAAAACTGCCGTTTGAAGGGAACAGCTATTGTATTCACCCAAAAATTGTATATATAGATGCTTTGAGATCTCCTGAATAAAAACAAATACTTTTAGAGCAAGATCTAGGGCGCTGGATTTTTTTTAAAGCCTAAGGTATCTACGGCAGAGGAAGTGTTTAATAATTAAATATCGAGATTTCGCCTGAAATACATGTTTTTAGGTTTCCTGAGTAGAAAAAAGTAATTCCTAGAAAAAGGTCTGCGTGTCAGGTAAATAATAAATTTCATTTCAGTTTAGCAACTTTCAATGTTGTGAACAAAATATCTTCAAGAAATTCCTCCAACCGCACATAATCGTGGAAGATGTTTTATTTTTGTTTTATTTTCTTAAAAATGGCTCAAATTATTTTATTAAAATGCAGTGTCAAATATTGGAATGACGAATAAAATATGTGAACAGCAACATTCAAAAACGATATATCAGATAAATACCAAACTTGGTATTTAAGTTCAACATCTTGTAACGACACTACAGTATGTGTTAGTAATTAGTAATTATAATGCTAGTAATTAGAATTAACATATATAATATCATTTTAATTGGTTTATAAATTAACAATGTCAGAAATGTTGTTTACACATTATTATTATTATTTATTGGAGCATGTCGATAAATACTTGAGGTACCAAGTTTGGTATTTATCCGACATTTCGTTTTTATGTTATGCTGTTCACAAACACACATCCGCGCGCAGCTTTTGCTTGGATTCAGGTATCTAAAAATATATACAGTAGAACCCTACTTAGCCGAACTAAAAGGAGAAGAGCCGTTTCGGATAACGCATTTTTTTGGATAATCCATTGTAACGATTTTAAGTAGCAAAAGGAAGGAAATAATTGTATTCCAAATGCGATTAATAATGTTTAATAAAAATCTATCAGTGTTTATATTATTAAATATGCATTACCGTATTTACAAAGATTATTTCATAAAAGCTGTATTTTTTTCTAGACCTTTTTCTCGCGACGTTTGCAAGCAGGTATATTATGACAAGTTTTAAAAGCATGTTTATGTTGATTCACTGCTTTGTTCCACAAAATCCAAGGCAACCTAAAAACAACAAAATTGTTGCTGATAGTGTTGTAATTCAATATTACCCTTTAGGAATTGAATACGAATTTAATGCCTTTCTTAACTTTAATACTTGAATCTCTCGTCCGGTATCACTCTTTCGCTAAAAGCTTCGAGTTTCTGTTCAGTGCTTGTTAAAACACGCTTTCTTTTCGCTGACATCTTAAACACAAATAAATCACACAGACCAACACCAACAGTAAAATAAAATTGAATGCGTGTGCAAGCAATTAACACTCGTTATAACAGTACAACATTCCTTGAAATGTGGGTTAGGGGGTGATGATTAACTGCATACAACACCAAGTACCTGTATTGGAATTTAGTGTTGGGGTAAAAGAACATTGCCAATTGTCACAGCAACTTTGCCAACACGAATTTAAGCATCTCGCATTTTTACTTTCCCTACTATGCGCATAGTAAGTAGGAGAAGTGCCGTATTCTATTAAAAATTTTATTACCGAGATTTCATTGAAACATGTTTTGAGGACCCTGAATAAAAAATAGTTTTTAGAAAAACATTCATGTGTGTATGTCTTTAACTCAAAAACGAAAAGTCAGATAAGTACTAAACTTCATATTTAAGTTCAGTATCTTTCAAAGATAGGATACGAAGATTTTCAAGAAAACCTCCCCACTCCTAACTACTCTTTACATGGAACACTATTTTAAATTTTCGATTTTCTCAAAAATGTCTCTAACGATTTTTATTAAAATACCACATATTAAAAATATTTACATGAAAAATAAAATGTATTGGTATCTTAAATTTTCTGGGAATAGCCTGTGAAGCCCTCTTCATTCGGAAGGAATTTTGTATAATCTTGTATAGCTGGTAAAGCGATAGATGAAAACGTACTACACCAAAAATGTAGATCTCTTTAAAACACACAATTTATTTCAAGTAACTTCTGAGATATCCGTTATTAATGGTTCGAATTGTTACGTGGTAATTCTTTTAGTCCTGTCAACATTCAGTTGTTTCCATTGCATGGAAATTATGGAATTTTAAGCCCGGCGTATAGCGTCCAGTTCTAAAACATTCGACTATTGCTGTTCCCTTTGTATCTATAACTAAATATATAATATAGCTATTTCTGCAAAAGGTTTATTTGGATTAAAATGAAGTAGAAAGGAAAATAAACTTTAGTAAGAACAGTTTGTATAGCCACTAATAAACGATAGAGTGTAAATAAAGGTGTGTGAATGTATTATATCAGATGTGTTTGGTTCATTCTGTCTTATTTTTTTTCCGTTTATTTTCCTCCTCCGCTATTTCGGTTATGCGGGGTTTTACTGATTTCCGGTGAAACCTCGATATCGAATTGGGTGAGATACAATGTTTGCTCGACTTACTATAATAATGTATGTATGTACAGGGAGAGCCAAAAACTACGAACCGCCTACGCGGTGTTTTTCCTGTCCGCGTCCTCGGCGCTCGTTACCGTCTGCCGCTATCACAGAAAGGCGCAGATAAAACCATACAACATTTTTAAAACTACTTTTAAAGACTTTACTTACCAACTTTATGAAAGGAAATGTTGAAACTGACCACCGTCGTTGTCCATACATTTGTGGCACCTCTTTAGGAAACTATCCATCACTCGCCAATTTTTTTCGAGTCAACAGTTGAAGCCCGTACATATGATAATACAATTTTGCTGCCCCTTTTTTTTAGAGAATTAACAGACAGGGAGCATGATTTTGCCTTTTTTCAACAAGACTCTGCAACAGCTCATACGACCAATATTTCGATGAGAAAAATTGAAAGTGTGTTTGAGGACAGAATTATTAGTACAGATTTGTGGCCCCCTCGGTCCCCTGACCCAACCCCTTGCGATTTCTATCTCTGGAGTAACTTAAAACAAAGTATACAAGACAAACCCACACATCCTGGAAGAATTAAAACCAGGAAATTGCCAGCATTTCTCAACGTGAATTACGAGCGATGGATAGTTTCCTAAAGAGGTGCCAAAATGTGTGGACAACGTCGGTGGATAGTTTCAGCATTTCCTTTCATAAAGTTTGTAAGTAAAGACTTTAAAAGTAGTTTTAAAAATGCTGTATGGTTTCATCCGCGCCTTTCTATGATAGCGGCAGACGGTAACGAGCGCCGAGGACGCGGACAGGAAAAACACCGCGTAGCCGGTTCGTAGTTTTTTGGCTCATCCTGTAGTTTCACATTACGGAGCGAATCCACTGTCAGTACATTCACTGGTACGATACTGATTGCAATTTTCAGATAATTTTCATGGTAATGTATGAAGAAGCGCAGGTTTTGTAGCTTCCTAGACTAGAAATGAACTAGTAGCCCTTGAAACCACAAGGGAACTTAAACCGAAAGACAAACAGATCGTTACTTCACCGCCCACGAGTTGTGTTTGCACACCGAGATACCTATGCTGCTCATACTGCACCGCTTTCCCGGTCACTGTCGATATCTTGCTTGAAAGTAAACCGTGAAGAGATAATCTCAAGCTGTTTAAATATGCCGTCCATGTGCTTGGAGCAGCAATATCAGATATCGATTAGCAGTGAGAGAGGTCGACAAGCACGCACAAGAGTTATCAAATATGTACAGACTCCTGCTGCTGCGATAAACCTACTTGGGTTCGCGATCTGATAATAATCCATTAAGAACTCGACAGAAGAAAGCAGTCATGCAAATGAGGTGGTAGAGGAACTTTGATTTCCGAAGTGGTGGATGTACGTAGATTCTATCTCATAAAGAGAGAATATTTGTGTGTGTACGTGGGTGTGTGGGTGTATGTAGGATAATCTCAAAAGTCACTCAACCGATTTTGATAATTCTTTCACCACTGAAAACACCTATTCTTCCAGATGGTCATAGACTATATAATGTTTGAAAACCCGTGGGGGGGATCTTTATCATATTAACATCAGAAAATTTCAAACCCGTTTCGCTGAATATGGATATCAGAGCCCACTTTTGACACTTTATTGCAATTATGGCAGGGTTTTAATGACCTCATACCCAAAAGGGTAAATGGGGATCTTAAAACATATTAAAATTGAGTTATTTTAGGGGGATTTAGGGAGTTTATGTATCGTTCATATCACCACTTTTCCCTCACATTTCACTGACGTTTTATGAAGCAATATTTTTCGTATGATTTTGACAAGATTTGGCACATTTGGATTCTATAAATTGACAAAAAATAAGTTACCTTCCCTATTTTCAACCCCCAACGTAAAAATCTATATTCTTTGACCTATCTAGATGAAACTTTGTAGGCTTATGCTATAGGATCCAAGCAAATTGTAAACTGCCTTACAACCCTAAAAATCTTGTGTTGCACTCACGCGACTTTCTCTACTCTTGTACAAACTATTTTTACAAACGCTTATTCTCCATCTACTTCATGTTAATCGAGATAAACATTTGCAAAAATTGCTAAAATCGTACTGCTAATTTTCTCGTAGGTGCAAGGGTAGGTAGGCTTTAAGTGATGATCGAACGAGCTGGTTGCTATGTGGAGCATTCCATTCTCTTTGCTTGTCCAGAACATATATATAAATAAACGAATTCCCATTTGGGAAAAAGTATAATTATTGCAAAATTCAAACAAATAACAAGGAATATCCCGGAAATTGTTCACTCGACAAAAAATGTAAATGACAAATTGTGTGCTTTAACGAGATCGACATTTTTTGTGTAGTAAAATTTTGTCTATCTCTTACGGTTTACCAGTTTTGCGAAAGTTATTCAGAATAAAGTGGACTTTTGGGAAAGTTTTCAAACTCAAAGTATACATTTCATTTGCCATGAAAATATCTTAAACATATGATATTTTAATCAAAGTCGTTCGAGCTATTTTTGAGAAAACCAAAATGTTCGAAAAATGTTCCATGTAAAGGGAGTCTGGGACGGGGGAATTTTCTTGAAAATCTTTGTGTCACATTTTTGAAAGATACTGAAATTAAATACCAGGTTTGGTATTTATGTGACTTTTCGTTTTTGAGTTATGCTGTTCACAGGCACACAGACACACACACACACACACACACACACACACACACACACACACACACACAGGGACGTTTTCAAAAATGATTTATTTAAATCCAGGGGCCTCAAAACATTCATTTCCGGTGAAATCTCGGTATCGAATTTTTGGGTGGGTTGCAGTACTTCCCCTACTTACTCTACGTAGTAGAGAAAGTAGAAACTACCCCTATCATATCGTACGGTCAAAATATTGCACAATTACGTATTTGGAATTGGCAAAAATCATAGGTGACGTCACAATTTCCAAAAATCACCTACTCCTTATTTTGAATTACAATGAAATATTTTTAAAAGCAATCCTTACCCTATTAATTTGTGCACTTGGGCTATAGGACTTGGCGAAAATTATAGGACACCTTATGACTTCAAAAAGTTACCATACTCATATTTTTCAATCCCTTATGTAGAAATTGTCACTATTTGATCAATCTGCACAAAACTTTGGACACTCACACTTTGGGTACAAGTACAAATTACCTATGACTGTAAAAAATCACCCCTATCCTTATTTTCAACCACGTACTTATACGAGGAGAATGTACCAATGCAGTGCCGGATAAGACAGTTATGGTGTTGACTAAAGGATTATACGTTTGTCAGTGTGCTTCCGTCTGTATGAATGCACTAATCTCGAGGATTTGTTTTCCATTTTAGCAATTCCATACAGTGTTTATTCAGGTATATTTAGGTATAAACCTTATATTTTTGCCCGTATGAATCTCTGTATCGAAAATCACTGGATACATTCTCCCCACTCCATATTTTGTCGGATTTTCACAGCTTCTAGAGGGTTTGTCGGCCATCTCTCTGTCGCTTTGAACATTTGCATGCATTATTCAACGTTATATGACTAATTTCTTTCATTCGTTTCATTATCTGTTTTTCACGGTTGTATAGGTGAACTTTTAGACGTAGATTCTAGTTTCGAGAATCGCTGGACGGGTATTTTCTGTTCTCGTAATCCTGTAGTGGTTTCTCCAGGAACAATTAAGTGTAGGATTTATAAATGGGATGTTTTACTTTACTAACTCCTACGTACCCAATATAAAGAAAGAATTGCATCTTTTCAAACAATAAACCCGATGTGTTATATTCACATAAATTTCTCAGCTTACTATTATTTTTATACCGCTTCTACAACTATTCTAATAGAAAACTGAGCTAAAAGCTTAGTTTTATATTAATTTCATGTTTAAGTACGCAAAATTCTTTCCAAATGAAGAGGATTTTCACTTCGCAGGCTATTCACAGAAATCTCAAGGTATACATTTTATTTGTCATGCTAATATCCTAAATATGTAGTACTTTAAACAAAATCGCTAGAGCCATTTTTTAAAAAATGAAAAATTACAGTAAGTTTCCACGTAAAGGGTTGTCTGGGGGGACTGTCCAAAAATCTTCGTGCCGCATCCTTGGAATATGCTGAACATTGCCAAGTTTGGTATTTATCGTTTTCTAATTACGCTGTTCACACACGCGCGCGCACGTAACGTTTTAAGCCCTGTTTTTTTTTATTCAGAGGTCCTCAAAAAATGAAATATCGATACGAATTGGGTGGAATATCTGCAAAAGTAAAATAATGCCTTAGCGAAATTAAATCAGTTTGATTCTGACGACAAATATTCTACAACCTGTAGGTATACACATTTCAGCGTCTTCATTCTTGTCGAATTGAATATGACGGATGTTTGAGCATCGGCTTTTTGTTGCTAAGATTAAGGGTTCGAATCCAGCAATTATGAGTTGCTCTCCGGAGGCAATTTATTAATTCGTTTAATGCACTTTATTATTATTATTATTATTATTATTATTATTATTATTATTGAATTTCCAGAAAACAGACAAAAAATCCTATTGTGCAGGACATATTAGAGTTGTAGTTTGGCAATTGCATACTATTAAATAACAGATATTATGATGAAAGCTTATTAAAAATGCAGTGAATGAAAGTTAGAAAGTAAGAATAACAACATTGTTTTTTGAATATATGAAATAGAGGATTTGCCAGTTCATTGTTACAAATGTTCAGATGATTTCCAGGGTATATCTTGATCTTCGAAATACAGGACACTGAAATATCAGGTGCTGCACAGTTTGAGGGGATCCACAGAAGCAAGAATAACCATCTGGGACATTGATATTACATAGCTAGAAATAGGACTTAAATTTGTCATTGCCAGATTGGAATTGGGTAAGACAAAGTTCTGCACAAGTATTTTTCTCTGGAGTCAGTGCTGGATCTCAGAAAAAACTATTTCTCTAATAACATGTCCTTTCAGGATTGTGGTCCAGACGTTGTTCCATTGGAGAGCCGTGTGATTTATAATTTTCCTTTTCAGATAACACATAGGAGCTCTATCATATGAAACTTCCTTGTAGACTTTGCAGCTTCTTTTGCTAGTAGGTTGCTTTCTTATTTCCGATAGTACCTGTGTGTCCACGAACCCAGGAGAGGCAGGTTTGGAGGCCGTGTTGAACTATTAATCTTATATCACTGACTATTGGGTTAATTTATGGAGTTCAACGCTGCTTGTGAGTTACTGTATAGTTTTGCATTTTTGTTGTTGTTTTTGCACCACTCATTACTGACTTAAAGGCCCAAAGTTCAAGTGAAAGATCATCTAACAATTTGAGGAGACTTTGTGTTGTACTGAAAATGTTTCAACGTCGTTTACATGCATCACGAAGGCACAACCAACCTGATCATTTTCATATTATTATTATTATTATTATTATGAAAGGGGATATACCATACACACATAGACATATAAATCAATATTAAACAAGAATAAATATTTAGCAGCCAAGAAATGTAAAAAGCAGATTGTCCCGGGCGAGCTAGCTAATTCCAGGTAAAAGATAATTCTAGGTAGAGCGCACCTTTCACAAAGCTAATGGGCAAGGAACCTGAAACAATAAGGAGAACCGGAAAGATATAGAAAGGAAAGAGACAGAGATATTGAATCTGCTTTCGTACGCATTACCAGGACGCGTATGCGGAAAACTTTGGATCAGAATATTTTCATACATAATAAGGTAACGCGGTCTGAGGACCAATTAGAAATGCCTTACATTTTGAGGCGCAAAGGTGAGCGTCATTAGGCTTGGGTATAAAATGGGAAAGAAAGCCCCAGATTTTCACTCTCATATAGAATCTCGTCGACACACAGTGATACTATCTGGACGACAAATGCACGTTTGTGCATAAGGGTGGGAAGCGTGTGCAGTTAGACTAGGCTCCTAATTATTATTATGGTGGGAATTGTTACAATGGGAAACGCTAGCCGCCCATAAGTATTTGTTTGATAATAAACCACATTTTTAAGGGAAATTCAGTGTATTTTAATTTGCCTCACCTACGAAAACCCTTAGTTAGTGAAATTAGTTAGATAGGTAATTTATTAGGAATGGAGAAATCAGCAGCCTCTGGGGAACAATAGCCGGAGACCAGGACACTGCAGCAGAGGGCATCAACCAGAGGAACAACGTTTTCAGCTACAATCATCATCATCATCATCATCTCCACCAACAACAGGTCTTCATCTTTATCAAATCATTAAGTATAGAATAATAAGGCGGGTTTTGTTCTGCTGTAACTCCGAATATGGAACTGATTAATATACTAAATATAACATTTCTCGTCAGACCATTTCTTCAAAGCAAGAAACTATTTAGAAACCTCATATACATTCTTTTTCTTAGAAATAATTTTTTCACAAAGTGTATAAAGCTTCTATTTTATTCAAAGCTTATTGGGGCCATTTCTGAACGATTTTCTCCACGGTAGTACTAGCCAACAGACAAGTTGATACTGGGTTATGCCTTTTTCTCGAACTACTGTATCCTAGTGATGCCATAAAAGTTCACCATGACAGCACTCCGGAGACTATATTTCCCAGCTCTTCCCCCTTCAGCAAGTTTTGAACGCGCTCCCCACCAAGCTTATGTGATGGTTAGTATTGCCTGTCAGTTATATTGCTCTCTGTAGGCTTCACATGATGAAAGAACAAACTTCACATTGTCAGAAAATAGCCAATATTCTTTTCAGTAAAAGAGGAATCCCTCATTTTTGCTTTCTCTACCGCTTACCTAAGATAGATAGAGAAAGTATTACATTCCACCCAAAAATTCGATATCGAGACCACTGGAAATACTGAACCCAAAAATAAAGCATTTGAATAAAGTGATCCGCGCGCGCCTGTGAGCAACACAGCTGAAAAACGAAAAGTCGCATAGGTACCAAACTTGGTATTTAGATCCAGCATCTTCCAAGGATGTGATACGAAGATTTTAAGAAGTTTCGCCCTTTGCCTATGCTTTACATGGAAAATATATTCGTTATTTTTTATTTTCACCTCTAACATTCATTCATTCATTCATTATCTGTTTACCCTCCTCTTATGTAGGACTTACACCCCCCAGGACTTACAAGCGGGTGCCTGGGGTCAGAGGCCCGTCGAGGAGCAGACACTCATGGATCAGACAGAGCATCCAGGATGGGTGATCAGCCCGATGCCTGGTATGGGATGAAGGAAGTAGATGAAACGAAATGATGGTGAAATGGATGAAAGGAAAGGTGATGATGGAGTAGTTGGTGGAATGAATGGCGGGGGAAACCGGAGAACCCGGAGAAAACCCGCCCAGACGCCGCTTCGTCCACCACAAATCCCACATGCAGGTCCCTGGGATTGAACCCGGGCCGCCTAGATGGGAGGCGAGCGGTCTAATCGCTCGGCCACGGCGCCGCCTCACCTCTAACAGTTTTGATTAAAATGCAATATGCTTGAAATATTGACATTAGGAATAGCATTAATTGAAGTTTCTGTAAATTTGTGGACCCCTTCATTCTGAATGAAGTTTGTGTAATCATGCAACCATAATATTCAAGCCACACACATTAGAAATGTTATCTTCTCACTTGTGTTTTTCATCAGGCCATGCAAAGCGTATTCAAAAATTATATGCTTCATGTAGTTACGACAAAATATACATTGAAACAATTTCGGAAACTATTGGTTTACAAGAATTAGAAAAATCTGACGTGTTGCACTCACATGACTTTCTCTACTCTTGTGCAAAATATTTTTATAAACACTTATTCTCAGTCTACTTCATGTTAATCCAGATAAACATTTGTAGAAATTATCTTATTGCTAATTTTCTTATAATATAAATAAGAAATAACGAATTCCCATTTGAGAAAAAGCATAAGTATTGGAAAATTCAAATAAATAACATGGAATATCTCGGAAATTGTTCACTCGACAAAAAAGAGAAAGAAAAAGTGTATGACATAAATTGTGTGTTTTAACGAAATCTACATTTTTTGTGTGGTAAAAGTTTGTCTATCTCTTACGGTTTACCTCATTTCGCCAGTCCCGAGATCCACATTTCCTGTTTCAAAATTAAATAATAAGAATTTATGCGTTTTACGACGATATCACTGCGTTTATGTCGTATCTAAATATTCTAAATTTAGCATTTAATGAAAGCCGTGATTTATGCCTTTTAAAATATGTAGTATTTGTTCGATTTAAAATAGCTTTTTATTCGAATTGTCAAACTTGGTAGACTTTTGAAAAGGTAAAAAGGATCAGTTCAATATAGGAAATAATTCACATGATATTCACATATTTATCTGCTATATTTCATAAAAACACCTTCTCCAGTCAAAAATGTTCAGTTCTTCTCCAAGGCAATATGTCTTCCTCCTAATCGCTGTCCCACATTGACCGTGTGAATGGTAAGGTTAAAATGTTGAATCTGATTTGAAAGATTCACTGCCCCAGGCTGAACTCGAAGCACGTATTTTGGGCTCACTAGCCAACGCATACCATTATTACACCGTGAACGATGACTCCACTATTAACAGCTTTTATTATATTTGATATCTGTTGATCCTGTAGGAAATTATACATACCCAGTATGCAAAATATGAATTCTTTCGGTGGTGCTTTTTTAATGACACGCGTGTTTAGTTCGAGGTATACAGGGTCAGAATCGCATGAGAGCACGTGTCGGGGGATCCGAAAGTTTAATGAGTTGATAAGGGCAATTAACGGACTAAAAGCACTTGCATATCTAATATTTTGTAAGTCTCTCGACATTTGCTTAATTGGTGCTGTATTTTATCTTCCGTAGCACGGACAATTAGATTACTTTCGCTTATTAATTCGGCAGGGTAATTGCAAGCAACATAATACGCATAGACAGTAAAACATCAAAGCAGCGGATGTCTGAACTTGATAACATAGACTAATCATAGCTGATAGCACAGGCTGAAACGTTGAAAGTGCATGATTATGTAGGTAGCAAAATGTGACGGCATACATACGCCAAAACGTGCCATTTGCGAGATAGTTAAGAATGTGGTTACAAGTCGCCACTGACTTCGTTATACTCCAAGAGTAAAGAAAAAATCATGTAATCGTTATTAGGGATCGTTTCCATCACGACCAAAATCAGTCAAATAACAGGAGCCAAAGAGTATTTGATGTTAATGAGCGAGTTGGTTCCGCGGTGACGTGTGAAACTCCCATTCCGGAGGTCCCGGGTTCGAAAGCCAACTCGGAACTTAGGTTTATCGTGCGTTTCCCTGATCGGTAAACAAATGCTGGGGGGTGGTCTCTATTCTACCACGATTTTCTTTCCCTCATTTCGCTTTCATTCCGTTTCCTTCTCATGTTTTAGGCGTACTTCGAGGATTCGTGACGTGAGGTGGTGCCGGTCAGATGGTGCGGATGCTTGCTCCAAGGAAAGAGTATTTATTCCTCGTGCAAGGGTCGTTTATAGCACTCTCTGCGCAGCTCCATTAGTGGGTCGGGTCTTCGAGCCAGGAATTGTTAGGTACTTCCCCGCGTCTTTTAGGCCTGTGACCTCCTGTGATTCCTTCACTTCATCCCTTCCTCCTAGGCCTAGAGGGTCGAGCCTCAATAGATCTATGTAGGTCGCAATGCACGAGGTGTCCCCTTTCATTGTATATCCTATACCCTATTTTGTTAAGGTTAAGCGTAAATAGTAATAAACTCGTGTGTGTACTTATCTATTATTTTGGATCTGGTGCGATTGGAACTGTTTATGCAAAATAAAAACTTTTCCCATTTATATTGCAGGCACGGACATAAATCCAACGAGCAAGAGCTGACAACTCAGCTCCGCCTTGAACCCAGGGCGGCGAACCTCCGAGGGTCTTTCCATTAGGACGGTACCTATTTTTTTATATTCCGCCCCCCCCTACTTACACAGAGACGGAAGTGGCCACGCCACTTACCGCAGGTCAACCTCCGAGAGGAGGATTACCGAATACCTTGATGGAGGCGACGGTGTTTATCCACCGTCTACCAGCTCTCCAGGTTGATGCCGGAGGACATTGAGGCGTCTCACAACCCCGTCTGGGCTTTGCCCAGATGTACCAAATCACCTGTGGATATCGGGAACCACTGTCTCGCCGAGTCTAACCCAAACCGGACAGCTCCCTTCTGGAAGGAGCTCAGATATTCGGCCCGGCGTACTTCTGGTTGCGTCAGAAGTTCACGGGTGCTAGAGGTCCGCAGCGCCCGTACCACGGCAGCTGAAGGGGTCGGAAACCCGCCACCTTCGGAAAATACGCATACTTTTCATTACTGTAAGCTTATTCCATTTTGACACAGTACAATTAGCACTCCTAGACAAGTGACGTGCCTACTATACCTTTTCAGACGTTTTTCTGTATCCGTCCTATACAGGGATAGTGAACCTATGACACCCGTGCTACAACGCGGTTTCGATAGGCACGCTACATGAATCATTTGATTATTATTATTATTATTATTATTATTATTATTATTATTATTATTATTATTATAATACACTTATACCTTTATCTCTCCTGCCTGTCCTGCACTTCATCTTGCGCCTTGTGAACGATGTTTGTTGTACATATTATGTGGCGTAGACCTCTATCAAAAGTATAAAAAAGCAATCCACATCTTGTTTCCTGAAACTATTTTCTGGGCATCGAATTACCGCATTCCGTACGCGTATATATTTTCAGCTGACATATTTTCTATGCTTAAAGACAGAAATTAGATAAAGGTAGCAGCCGAATTTCTCAAGAACAATGGGAAATGGAGTTAGCATAATAAGGGAAAGAGGAAAAGAACAAGGAAAAAATTGTATTGCCGGCTTTTGGAATCCATAGTATCATACACTTATTTCGTGACAAATGATATATAATTACCGAATGCAGATAGAATATAGTTAATTTAGCAAAAGGCCAAACAGTACATAAAACAAATAAATTATTTTCTAAATTACATTGTTAGTATGACTCGGAGCTCGTGAGCAGCTGTAATTTCACTTACAATCCACCGCAATGTTACTTTATTTGTAATACTGTGCTACAATAGTTCTGTTGTAGTTAATTATAGGGTATTATATTCTTAAAGATCATAGTAAGTTAAAATAAAAATATCTTATATTCTTAAACCAAAATGCTTTTAAATGTAATTTCTGCGGTAATAGCATAATTAAATCCTGGAATGGATTTAAGGCGATACAGTTGTTAGCTAAATGTTCCTAAAATTAAATTTGGATTTTGGAAATCAAATAAGGGTTCCCTGGCGGTTGTTTCCTTCAAACAATCGGTGGCACACCAGATAATTTAAAATGATACACCTGACTTTAATTGGCACACTAGTACGGAAAGGTTCGCCACCGCTGCTATACAGTATATGTGGTATGATTACAAGTCCACCTCTTGGCAATATTCATTTTTATAAACATACAGCAAACCTATGAACGATTCAAGTGCTCAAAGCGGAAGGGCATACACCGTTTACAAGCAATTTAGTCAATGGTGACAAGTAACTATGCTTTCTCCTTTCTCGCAAGCGGTAGATTTGCCAAGTTATATTTAACGAGGCTTTTTTGCTCCTATTATATTCTACGTTCAACCATTTCTGTTTACGCAGCCAGGTTTAGTGCAGCCTGTGTAATTGTGTCAGAGGTCCTAGAATTTACATGAGTGGCCCTGCATACCGTTAGTAAATTATACATTTCTAAGGTTGGAACTTTGCTGTGAATATACAGCGTTAAAGATTCACCGTGAACATAGAAAGCACAAATCCTAATATCTAATACAAACTCAGAACTCATTAAGAGGTACCAACGATTGCAGTTTTCTCGAAACGTTTGTTATCTCTTTGATCCAAGTGGAACAGGGTTCATTATCCCTTCCTACGTCTCGTGCAGCTACTTCAGCGGTTTTTATGGCGGATGGAAGGGGATATTAGGCCAAATTAATCCCCCAAGTTAGCGAAGCTATCAGGGAAAGGGCAAATTCCATCAAGAAAACTCCGACTCACAAGAGTTGCATTACCATGAGTGCTCTGAGGGGAGAATTTGATGAACCATCGTCACATAAAGTGGCGTTGCCAAAGGAAGCTGAAGACATAGTAGCCCTCCTTGTAACATTAGACTACGATAAGAGTACTAAAATATACTTTCATTTAAGAACTTTCTTTGATATAAGCAGTATTTAAGAAGATGGAGAGTTTGGGGGAGAAAACCTTCATTAAGGGTTCCATGAAGTGGAATTAATTTTTATACAATCGCGTTCAAAAAAAATCTGATGTGTTACACCCACAGGACTTTCTCTACTCTTGTACAAACTATTTTTACAAACGCTTATTCTCCATATGCTTCATGTTAATCGACATATCGAGATGTTAATCTTATTGCTAATTTTCCTGTAGATGCAAGGGGAATTGGTAGGCTTTAAGCGATAGTCAAATATTTTAAGAGCTGGTTGCTATGTGGAGTATTCCATTCTCTTTGCAATACCAGGAAAAAAGAAATGAATAACGAATTCCCATTGGAAAAAAAGTATAAGTATTGGAAAATTTAAGGGAATAACAAGCAATATCTCGAAAATGGTTCACTCAACAAAACAAATGTATATAACATAAATTGTGTATTTTAACGCGATCTACATTTTTTGTGTAGTAAAATTTTGTTTATCTCTTATGATTTACCAGTTATGCAAAAGTCGTTCACAATTAAGAATACTTTTGGAGACATTTCCAGAAAATTCGAGATATACAGTACATTTGTCATGAAAATATCTTAAACATATTATATTTTAATCAAAAATGTTAGAGCCATTTTTGAGAAAATTAAAATTTTCTAAACATTTTCCATGTAAAGGGTAATCTGGGGTGGGGGATTTTCTTGAAAACGTTCGTGTCGCATCTCTGGAAGATACTGAACCTAACCAAGTTTGGTGTTTATCCGACTGTTCGTTTCTGAGTTATGCTGTTCACAGACACAAACACACAGACAGACACACAGACACACACACGGACATGTTTCTAAAAATGCTTTTTTTTTGGATTCAGGGGGTCTCGAAACATGTATTTCCGGTGAAATCTCGGTATCGAATTTTTGGGTGGAATACAGTACTTCCCCTACTTACTATACGTAGTAGAGAAAGTAAGAACTCTCACATTTGTATCTAGAATATTTGTAGCAAGCTACACGAAAATGTTTGATCAAGGTACACAAGATTAGTTTTATGTGGATTAACCTACTTTCTGTAGAGAAATACCCATTCCTACCTGAAACTGTATTATTATCTGACTCAAACTTTTGTATAGTTTGTGGAACAGATGTTAAAGGTAAATAAGTAATAGGTAGGAAAAGTTGCGTGTTTGTTACAGATCAGTTCGATAAAAGTTCTGAAGCTCTAAAGCTTTCCTTTGGTCCTTAATGAAAACAGAAAACGTATTGTGTTTTAAGTACATTCACAACTACATTATTCTTTACCGTCGCCGTCGTCATCGTCATCAAACCTGGCATCGCAATAACTGGGGAATAAAGGCGCAGTAATGAACGATTAGTTCAGCTTTCGGTAAAGTGTTAGGGAGAGACAGGACATGTTGGATGTAAAAGTGGTCGATAATAATCTCACGTGTGGTATTCTTTAGCATGCGAATTAACATCACACAGAACCTGGTCTTTACTTGTTCCCAAGGAAGCCAAGTTAAGAATTTTTTTACACTCGAAATGACATAAAATGCTTTATATGTGCAAATCACATTAAATTTACGTACAACGTTGTTTATGTTTTTCGATCCTCAAGAGAATTTAACGAAATTATATAGAATTTTGGAAAACTACAATATGAAAATCCCCATAAACAAAACCAAACTAATGCTATAGACTGTAAATACAGTGGAAGAGCCAAAATAGTGGGATGATCAGATAATTGAACAAATGAATACTTGAATATCTGGGTTGTGACCCCTCAATATATACCTTAATCAAGATCTGAACAATAATATTATAAGATATAATGCAGTAAATGGCTGCATTAACAGATACTTGGGGAACATGAGGAAAGGAGATCAAGCTAAGGCTACACAATATCGTATCGAAATCGAGATTACTGTATGGCAGTCAAACCTGGATTCTGGGGCAAGCAGACAGAAGGATAAAAACTTCAGAAATGAGACTTATGAGAAGATTGCTAGGATTAGCCCAGACGGATAAAGCGAGAAGTACAGAGAGCAGAACAGCATTGGACATAAGAACATATATGGTTGAGGAAATCATACAGTATCTAAAGAGCTAGCAAAATCACGTTCAAAGCACGGCCTCTAACCATCTACCACAGCAAGCGTTCTTTTATACCCAGATAGGACAGGACGTCTCAGAAGCAGATGGAAAGATCATGTTCAAGATCAGAGGTACCTTTGGTTCGGAACGGGATAACCCCATGGCTCAAGTTGCTTTTGAGATATATAATTTTAGTAAAACATGTGTAATATTTAAAAACTTAAATTGACAGACTTAGCTTTATCACCCTGCCAGTTCCTTTCTTCTATTTAGAACTTCACGTTATTTATAATTCCATACGAGAGCAAATCATATTGTAATTATTTATTTTTAAAAGCAACTGTAATGTTTGCTAACTTGGATATTAAATTTCAACTTTTATAAACGATGGCGGCTGTAATTAAGTGTTATAATATTATAATACCGTATGCTTGTTTTTTTTATTTTGATTTGACAATTTTTAAAAGTAAAGTGGTAGGTATATTTAAAGCGAAAAAATAACTAAAAATAAGTTTTCCTTTCTTGCGTTCCTCTTGAATCGACATACATAATAATTTGGATTAAGTGTGCAGTGGAATATATAACAAAATGCAATTAACATAAACATACATTCCATAAATAAAATAAACACTACAACTTTGCTAATGGAGCTACAATAATCCAATGTCTACAAAGAAAACTTCGCTTTTTCATGTGTCGAAATGGCCCTTACCCTGCTGTTGTAAAATTCCTAAAATAGAAGCAAACTCGCAAGTGACATAAAGCATTCTGGCGGCAAGGGCAATCAATTAAATTATGTGCAACTGGAGAATACTTCAGAAATATTTTCCACTCTGTATTTTTACTTTCTCTACTACGTATAGTAAGTAGGGGAAGTACTGTATTCCACCCAAAAATTCGATACCGAGATTTCACCGGACCCCCTGAATCCAAAGAAAACATTTTTGGAAACATGTCCGTGTGTGTGTGTGTCTGTCTGTCTGTCTGTCTGTCTGTGAACAGCATAACTCAGAAACGAACAGTCGGATAACACCAAACTTGGCATTTAGGTTCAGTATCTTCCAGAGATGCGACACGAAGGTTTTCAAGAAAATCCCCCCACCCCAGATTACCCTTTACACGGAAGATTTTTCGAACATTTTAATTTTCTCAAAAATGACTCTAACGATTTTGATTAAAATATTATGTGTTTAACATATTTTCATGACAAATAAAATGTATATCTTGAATTTTCTGGGAATGTCTCCAAAAGTATTCTTCATTGTGAACGACTTTTGCATAACTGGTAAACCATAAGAGATAGACAAAAGTTTACTACACAAAAAATGTATATCGCGTTAAAATACACAATTTATGTCATATACATTTTTTTTTGTTGAGTGAACCATTTTCGAGTTATTGTTTGTTATCCCCTTAAATTTTTCAATACTTAATTTCTCAAATGGGAATTCGTTATTCATTTTTTTTTGTCTTGGATATGCAAAGAGTATTAATCTGTGGCAAAGAGAATGGTGCTGCACCTAGCAACCAGCTATTAAGAGATATGTCTCTGCTTAAAGGCTACTGTATTTCTATATTGCCCTTGTAAATATATATTCCCCTTACATCTACAAGGGGAATAAGATAGAGTCTGCAAATGTTTATCTCGATTAACATGAAGTAGATGGAGAATAAGCGTTTGTAAAAATAGTTTGTACAAGAGTAGAGAAAGTCATGTGAGTGTAACACATCAGCTTTTTTTATAGGGGATAGTGAATTAAGTGCATGAAACTGATTCCATGTAATACTAATACAATGTAAAATTATATCCAAGCGGCCGAAGCCGCGGGTAAAAGCAAGTCATTTTATAGAGTGTCAAAACTTATTGCCGGTTCTGTATAAAGTTACATAATTGATAATTTTTATACACAGTTAAGTATGTGTAATGTAATGTGTTGCAGATGAGCCGCGGTGCTGGAAACTATGCCTACAGGCGGGGGGCGGCACGGGTCGACGCGGGGGCAGAGCGGGGGCAGCTCATACTCCGAGTCAGCCGCGCTCGTACGCAGCACTGAAGGCATGTCCTACACGGAGGAGGGTCCCCGGAGCCAGGCCACTACGGGCGGCTCTACTCCGGGGGCCCACGATGGCGTCGTCGAGGACGAGCTCATGGACTGCGTCGATTCTGACGTCTCCGTCCTGGCGCAGTTTCATGAGGACGCCATCCGACAAGTAAGTTATCCTTCAAGCTTTTTGAATAGTTATTTACAGGTATAGAGCGTCCACTGTTCAGAAGAAAACTAAAAACTATCTGTCTTGTAGCGAGGGGTTGCCAGAGAACGGAACACTAATCATTGTATTAACAAGTAATATACTGATTTGTGCACTATATTGATTCCCCCCCCCATATAATTGCTTAATTTAAAACCTGATTGAGAACTGTCATCTTCTCAATATAGTACGTCTTGAGCTGTACGCACTTGTGCCCGCGTGTAGCAACCAATCCGGAATAGCTGATTATTTCATACCATACGATTCAGGTGTTCAAATTTGGCGGAAAGAGAACCTTGTAGATGTTTCTTCAAAGCGCCGAAAAGGCGATGATCAGATTGGGCCAAATTTGGAGCATACAGTGTTTAGTAACGCCCAAAACTGCATCTCAGTAATGCCACCATCATGTAGTAGTGGTTACCATGCTAGCCTCTAGTTCCCAAGGTCGGGGGTTCAAACCCGGCGGAGGGCGATGGATTTTTTCGGGTGTAAAACTCCTTAGCATGGCTTCCTTCGGAAGGGAAGTAAAGCCGGTGGTCCCGTGTCGTAGATTTACGGCACGTAAAAGAACCTCAAGTCTGATAAAGAGGTCTCTGAGCAAAATTACCGATTTTTCACGACCAATATAGAATGGGACTCTAAGGACCACAGTAGTTAAAGAGCGTCCATAAATAAAACTCAATTTAATTTTAACTCTCCTCTCGGAAATAGTTTGCTCCTCTGTTGATGAGCGGTTGGTTTCCCTCACTTTCCTTTCTCTGATGGCAAATTCTGCTCAAACTCTTTCACCGATTCTATGATTCTCTGCACTGTTCGCGCCATTAACCAGAGATCCTGCTCTTGATTCACTTTCTATGGTGTCTGCCCAATATTGGCAATGCTCGAAATAACAAATTGTAACGTATTTAGATCGCAGCCATTTGTCCTGTTCTTTCACCAGGAGCTAAAACCACTGCAATAGCTACCAGTGACTAACAGAGTATTATGGATGAATGGAAAAAATAAAGTCTAAATCAATATAGTATCTCCATCTAACCTAACATTAACACAGCAACACAAAAACAGTGATATTATAGGTCTGTTATTCCTTGTTGACAAGTATACCTTTACTCTACAGTAAAAAGTAATAAAAGTAATCTTCAATGCACCAATTCGCAACATTTCTCCATCTCATCCTTTCAGCACCATTTCCTGTACCAGTGAACTCTCTCGTTATTATTATTATTATTATTATTATTATTATTATTATTATTATTACATCCAGATATTGTTTACTTCAATTTTTTTAAATATCATGTGGGTACAATCACGAAAGAGTGTGAAAATATGAGAGGATTCTTTTCCTGTTTGCTTTTCCCTTTCTCTTTTGATTGGCTAATGCCTTACTTCCTTTTCTTAAGTTGTCTTCACCCACACAAACACATATTTACAAGGATACAAACACCCATATCCGAAGTGGGACACGACTCCGCGACAGAATATCAGAAACCAAATGCTGTAGTGACCATGACTACCAGGTCCAGCGGTATTCACGCATCTACTCCACTTTGGGTATGATTCAACATTGCAGTGTTTCAATATTTCATAGTAGAATAGAAAAACGGTAACTTATGTTGTTGTGTCAATGACCTCCAGGGAAGCCTCGTTCCACCAAGCGATGCCTGGAGCCACATATCGGGCGGTGTCCGTTGTCTCCGATGGTAGAATGATAATAACGATGGCAATGGAACAAGAGGACCTACAGCTTTTATCGGGACTCCAAACCTCTGAGCAGAGGCAGTGTTTTTAAATTTACGATTAGGAAGTGGATGAACGCACACGTGTTTCTCTGTGTATCTGTCCGTTCCGCCTGCCTATCTGTCTATGAACAGCTTAACTAAAAAAAGCCGGATAGTTGAAAAATTCAATATTTGAATTAAAAACATCCTTAAAGGATGCCAGTTCAAGACTTTCAAGAAATTTCTTTCACCTTAAGCTGCCCATTACATGGAATTTTTGCTTTATTTTTACTCTCTGAAAAATGATTTTAGTAGTTGCTTATTAAAATACCACGTGTTATAAATATTTGCATTACTAATAAACTGTATATCTTGAATTTTCTGTGTATAGCATGGGAAGTCCTCTTCATTCTTATTGCACTGTATATAATTTGGTAAAACCGATAAACATGAGGTATAATCACTTGCTATATGAAAAATGTAGAGCTAAAGAAATATACAACTTATGTCAAATGACCTGTCTTTGTAGCATTAGCTTTTTCAGAAATATTCGTATAGTAGTAATTATATTCTTGCTGCATTTTTACTATATATCACATGAATCTGGCCACTCTGTATTTGCACTTGTTATTTTTTTCAACCCTGTATCTAAACTTACGCCCTGTAACACCAAATAAGACAGCTAGTGCTAAAATAAAAGTGTAACGCACCAGGAGTAATTGCAGTGTGCGAGAATGTCGGAGTTCTGTGCTAGGTGACAGTGTGAAAGAAATGATTGTGGTGCAAGTAACATGCATGTAGGTGACAGCAGATATTTCACGTGTTTACAGGCGGGGTTTGGCTACTCTCAGTGGGTGTTGCTGGTGGTATCCGGTCTGGGGCTGGCAGCAGACACGGTCGAGTTGTTCGTCATCCCATACATCCTGCCCTCTGCAGAAGTGGAGATGTGTGTGGACGACGAGAAGAAGAGTTGGCTCAGTATGTACACCTCCAATATCTTTACACACAGATGTATGTCTGGGTCAAAACACTCCACCTCCCCTCAGGAGGAAGGAATGGAAATTCAGATCTTTTGTTCCTGGCATAGAAAAAATATAATTTTCTCATTAAAACACCGGAAATACTGCCACCAAAACAAGAAATATATAGGAAATCTTTCTCAACCCTTCAGTTTTCTATAAACTCTACAGGAAGAAGACATTGGTAAGCACTTCCAATATTGATGTGGAACCTTTTGAAATAACCTTGAAATTTTTCATGACCCGTCATGAACTGTGTGCACAAAAGTTTGGATGAAAGATTTTGCATTTAAAGCAACTATTGAAGTCCGAAAAAAACATAAAGTCTTAGTGATATGTCCTTTGGTGTTATTTCTCCAGTATCTGCATATTAAAAATTAGAAGATTCTCTTCCGTTAATTTGACTGTTAAGATTGTTGTGGAGGAGAATATTCTTTCTGGGTCACTGTAGATACGTTTTAATCAACAGGATATTCCGATATACTGTATGCGTTAATTTAAAAGGTGCTGTATTTTGTCAACATTCGACGCGAGTCAAACTGCTTAGTGTAATATTTGTGTATTGTGAATTATAGTGTTCAAGTAAATATCTGGGGTTCAAACTTTAAACCTTTTTGTCAGCGTAAGATTATCCGTTTTGTATATGCTATGGCTCAGTGGCCAAGGGTCTTCTAAGACTTGTGTGGCGATTTGTTCCTTGGGTCAGCGATGCTGCACGGCCGACGGTACACCAGAGAGTAATTAAATCTATTTTTTGTATAAAACCGCGGACTTAGTCAACCGTGCAAAAGTTAAATACTAAATACTGAGCATTTGAGGTTAATATATTGTATTCTCACTGTCTCGTTTTTCATAACATTTGTACATATTTGCAATCATTTCGTAAGTGTTAGGAACTGTTTTTATGTAGTTAAAAACACTAAACCAACAACGTGCCACCCTCTGTAAATGGAGATCATGACACCAATGCGAGCATCACATCAGGATGCATAATATGTATTATAATTATTTAGTGCTGTAAAAATAAATTCAGCTGTTGGCGAATGCTAGGTACACGTTAGTGACTCCACTTCGGTTGATTGTCATGCAGTTATACTTAGAAAAGTGGGATAGTGTGTAGTGTAGAGGCATTGCTTACGTTGCGCAGCGGAGTTCCCTTCATGGCACTCTACCGGAGCCTAGTTGTCACAAATATTTGGGGTTCAAACATAGGAAGGTAAGACAGTGTGTTTGATTGTAATGCAGGTGGCATCACGTTCCTGGGGATGATGATCGGTGCTGTGGTGTGGGGCAACCTCTCAGATCGCATGGGAAGACGGCGTACCCTACTCTCGGCACTAGGGGTGAACACCGTCTTCAGCGTCATAGCAGCCTTCATGCCCACATATGGCACCTTCATGACGGCGCGCTTCTGTTCCGGAGTCGGGTAAGTCTTCGACACGCTCCCAAGCTGTAGTAGCACTGGCTGTTAGATTGTATCATAGTGTATAGGTATGGAGTATACAACGGAGGGCGATACCTTGCGCGCTGTACTGTCACCTCCCAGGAGGAAGGGATGAAGTGAAGGAACCACAGGAGGCTACATGTCGCAGACAGACAGGCCACAGAGACGCGTGGAAGTCCCAAGCAGTTCTAAAACTCATCCCACTACTGGAGCTGCCCAGAGAGGACGATGAACGACCGTTAACCAAGCAGCCTTCTGGTGTCCGTGGGGAATATTCTTTCCTTGGAGCAAGCATCCATGATGCATCTGTCCAGCACCACCTAACGCACGAAGCCTAGAAGCACGCTTGAAACATGAGAAGGAAAGAAATGAAAGGGAAATTAGGGAAAGGAAATCGTGGTAGATGAGAAACCACTCCAGCATTCGCTTATCGACAAGGGAAAACCACGAAAAGGTCAAGGTTTTAGTGGGGATCGACGGGAATCGAACCCGGGACCTCCCGAACGGGAGCCTCACATTCTATCACAGAGCTACCTCGCTCTAGATTGTGTTATTACAATTGATGCACAAACCGAAACAGCTGAAAGTAAGAGAAGTCACATAGATTTGCAAATGAGCCGTGTATGAGATATGAATGCATGATAATGAACTGAACTCTGCCGAGAGACGAAGTTGTAATCAAACCATAAATGGTGCAGGATGTGTACAGAACACAATCTGAAAGGAACAGCAGGCATCCCAATTATCAGATTCTTTATAAACTGCCTACTGCAGCTAAGATATAACATTGTACAAAATCATTTCAGTGTAAATAATGATAAATTTTTGTGTAAACTTGAGGATTGATAAATATATGTATTTGTTCTTTTTATGTATATTCAGTATAAGAAGTATTGCATTCCACCCAAAAATTCAATGCCGAGATTTAACCGAAAATGCACGTTTTGGGGCTCCCTGGATTCAAAAGAAAAATCATTCTTAGAAAAAGGTATGTGTGTGTATGTGAAAAGAATAACTCAAAAACGAACAGTTGGTTAAATATCAAACTTGAAATTTAAGCTTAGCATCTTCCAAGAATGCGACATAAAGATTTCCATGAAAATCCCCCAACCCATGTTATTTTTTACATGGAAAATTTTAGACAACATTTTACTTTTTCAAAAAGGACTCTGTGTCCTTAAAATATCATGTTTAATACATTTTCACGACAAATAAAATACTATCTTGAATTTTCTGGGAATAGCTGTGAAGTCCTCTTCATTCTGAGTTACTTTTGTATATTTGGTAAACTGTAAGAGATAGACCAAACCTTATTACACAAAAAATGTAGATCTCCTTTAAGCACACTGCTTTATGTCAAATAGATTTGTTTGTGGTGGGAACCATTTCCGAGATATTTTTGTTATTGGTTTGAATTTATAGATACATAGTTATATTTCTTTGAAGTGGTAAGTTGCTATTTATTTTTTCTTGTCGTCATGCAATGAACCACCACATAGTGCCCTGCTTTTTAAAAAATCGTTTAGGCTTCTTATACTTACAGTAAACTGTATAAATGTGTAAAGAAAGTTTGTCTCGATTAATATGAAGTTGTTAGAAAAATAAGTTTTTGTAAAAGAATGGCTTTAGATCAATGAGTGGAGAAAGTCATGTAAATGTAACACACCAGGGTTACATACATTTTGTGTATGCAGCAGAAGGTTTTAGCAGGTAGGTAAGCCATGAAAACAGAGTAATTTAGTTCTCTTTTTATTTGCAAAATGTTTAAGATTCGTCAAATGTGTCACATAATGGCTTCAAAAGAAATATTTTTATTCACAACTGTGTAATCAAATATTAAGTATACCTGCTTACTTCGTAAACATAGGTTGGTAGTTTATTATTTTCTACCCACCATTTGAAAGAAAATGGTAGGTAGAGGTTCACTGTAGAACTAATAACAGATGGAATTCAGGTCAGTCTAGTGTAAGGTTTATTGTTGGGGATTGGGAATGGTCAGCAATTCTAAAGCTGTAAAATGCATTCTGGAAAAAGGAAATAGACTTTGTATTAAACACAGCATATTCACAATAAAAAATAATGTTATTATGGAAAGAGAGAAGGAAACTAAATGAAAGGCCTTACTTAATTTATTTTTTCAGCAGTATATCCACAATATTTTGCTTGCAATTACTGCATTAATACCTCCTCATTGATCACATCCAATTAATCTACAAGTTTGTTAATGAAAAATACCAAAATATAATTTGTACTTTAAGCCAGGATTATGATGAACTTATGTAATGTGACTTAGCTTAAAGGATGTATGTGAAAGTCTAACTCATTGTATTGAATGAAGCTGTGTAGAGTTGACTTAACATGACTTAATGCAGCACAACTTAAGAGTTTGTCATTGTCAATCTTTTACCTCCTACCTTCCTGTTGTGTTAAGTTTGATGTACATAGTAATTAGAAACAATTGCCATGAAGAAGTAACATGGCATAATAAAAAACCCTACTTATCAGAGTCATTCCAATTACATATTTTAAGTGCATCCTAATTAGAGCTTTACTTTAGAAGCCTTTCTTAACTTCATGTTATGTTACATCACGTTAAGTAAAGCTCATTGTAATTCTGGCAGTAATGCACAGAGCTTTAGTTAGGTAAATAATTTCAAATAGGGAATCCAGTGGTAAAGGTTTCACATTTACAGATAAGGGTATACATGCCAATAACTTGCAAAACGTACAAAGTCAGGTAAAATTGGAATAATGACTTAGTTTGTAAAACAACTTCTTATTAGCATACCAATGCAAAAACATGCAAGCATGTGTTTAGTCTGAAGTTTTGCAATTTATTTGAATTCTAAATTGGTTATTAACAACCAAATTTTATAAAGTATTAATGAGGAATGGAACCATCCAAATAATTATTTTAATCTCATTTGACTTTAGTATAAATGCATAGGGTACAAATATTTAGGTGTTTTTTTCCTAATACACTGTATAAATCAAACAGATATACCTAACTGTTGAGGGTACTATTTTGATTTGTTTTTCACAGCTACTATTAGGTAACACAACTCATGTGCAAACCTTCTGATTTATCAGTATCATCTGTGAAGTATTTTATGTGTTTTGAGAGAAATATCAAACAAGCTCAAAAGAATATGGAGCTGGTGACAGATAATGAGTTATAGAAACAATTTACTATGTTGCCAATTTTAAAACGTGTGTACAGTTGGCTCCACTGATATAATCAGGATAGGAAAGTGGAGTAGCAGCTACGCTCATATTCCCAAATCTGTGCAAATGCAGGATGAATGAAAGCTGTTATCTGTCATGTTGCTGGAATCTTTCTCTGTTTTACTGCTAGGCAAACTGGCAAAAGTAAGGAACAAAAGTGCAGTTATTTGAAAGAATTGTTTGAAAAGTTCATAATTGCCAACTTCTAAATTATTTATTTGCCTAATAGTAGTGATACTCTCTGTGATCCTTCTAACCTCTAGCTATTAAGGTCATGTACCTGAACATGATGAGGAAATAGAGTAGGTATTATATTCCACCCAAAAACGTATATTGTGATTTTACTGGAAATACATGTTTTGAGATCCCTTGAATAAATAAAAAAATAATAACTTTTTAGAAAAACATGCTTCTGTCTGTGAACAGCATACTCAAAAACGAAAGTCAGTTTAATATCAAACTTGGTATTTAAGTTCAGCTTTTCCAAAGATGTGACATGAATATTTTCAAGAAAATCCTCCCACCCCAAACTATCTTTTACATGGAAAATTTTTTGTTTTTGATTTTCTCGAAATGGCAATAATGATTTTGATGAAACACCATATTTTTATGATATATGCATGATGAATAAAATGTTCTATGTCTTGAGTTTTCTGAGAATTTTGTATAATCTGGCATAACAGCTAAACTATAAAAGATAGACAAAAATTTACTACACAGAAAATATAGATCTCTTTAAAACAACCACAATTTACTTCAAATAATCTCTCTTGTAGCATCAGCCATTTGCAAGATATCCTTCATATGGTTTGAATTTTTCAATATTTTGTAATTTTTTTAAAGTGATGTCGCTATCAACTTGTTTCTTATGTCATGGAAAGAGCATGGCATTTCAAAGCCAGCATATAGAGAGCTGCTTTTAAACATCTGACTATAAATTAAATTTTCTCTATTCCTCTTGCATCTAGAACAAGGTGTAATGAAACTATTTCTGCCAATGTTCATCTAGTTTACATTGAGTAGATAGAAAAATAAGCTTTTGTAAGAATAGTTTATAGTAGCTATATTAAAATGATTCAATAGTGGGCAGAAAATCTATGTGAATGTAACGCATCAGATTTTTTTCTCTTGTATATGTAACACACTCACTATAGAAAGTGCAGTAGCTATTTTTCCTTTCACCTCTCCATATTGAGGTAGCAGGGATCTCTTATATGCTGTAGTGTTAATAGCATGCACTAATGTTGTGTTTGCAGTATTGGTGGTTCGCTGCCTATAGTGTTTGCATACTACAGTGAGTTCCTGGCCAAAGCTGACCGCGCCAAGTTCCTGAGCTGGCTGCTCACATTCTGGGCCCTAGGGGGCGTGCTGGTTGCGCTCGTGGCTTGGGCAATTCTTCCTCGGAAAGGTGAGTCACACAAATATGGTGCTTCAATTAAAGAGCTACAAAAGCAGCACAAAAGGGGATTATACATTTTATAAAATATGCAGTCTTATATATTATGGGAAAACAATAAATTACATAAATTATACAGCTAAAACAAAATTATACAAAGCATGTACATATAGTAAAAACAAATACAGTAACTCGCCAGATAAATTCAAAGGAAACTCTAAATGCTTATATAACAAATGGCTCAAATAGTGTCTTAATAAAATTATCATTTTATTTCACTGTGTACTACTTCCAGTTTTAATTTATATTCTCACTCATAATACATTGTTCAATGTAAGCTATTTCAATTTTAGGATTTTATTCTTGCTAACATAGCTTGTAAATAATTTTAATTTCATAAGATGTGTAATAACAATAAAATTAATAAAATATTATTAGGTACCATAACAAATAGTATTTATAAAATACCACCAATAGAATTAAACTTATTCTGTAATGTATCTTTCTGTCTGTCCTACCAAATCTGTCATAATTAAATTGGGACATTCCTTCATTGTATAATCTACGATGCTGGAAATTTGAATAATATTTAGAAAATTCAGTGCCATAGTTGGGATTCAAACCACAGATTGTGTCATAGCTCTTATCACTGACCTGACCTAAACTAATACAACCTAATGTTTCCTTAATTTCGCAGCAACATCCTGATTACTAGCTTTTATGGCAGGCTAATATTCAGTTATACACACAAAGTAAAAATAATGCAGTATGATATACCTTTGGATTTCAGCTGAAAACTTTAACTTATTCAATATTTTCAAGCATATTTTAATTGGTACTTTGTTAAAATTGTCATTTGATTACAGCAACAATAAATTTAACAACAACAATAACAATAATAATAATATAATGGAATTATTAATTGAGCATTGTGTTCTTTTTAATTTGAGCTATGAGATCTGTTTTATATCTGCAGGGTGATGGTAACAGGTGAGATTCTTTAATGTAGAATTGAAGTATAGTTGTTGTTTACTTTCCTAAATTTTATTTATTCAATCAAAATCCATTTTAACATTTATAATTTTCAATTTTCCAATTTCTTGTTAATTTAATAAACACGCACACGCACATGCACACGCACACACACACATACACACACACACACGCGCGCGCACGTGCACGCACACGCACACACACACACACACACACACACACACACATATCCAGAGAATATTACTATTGTAAAGGCATACATGATTTTGATATTAATCCATAAGGTAAGTATGCAGTAATTAAGTGCTCAAGGAAAACTTGATATGCACTAGGTGAGTCCGAAATAAGAGCTTGATGTGCTCTGGAGATCTGGATGAGAGCTAAATGAGGACTAAGTTGCTCTGGATGCTGCTGCATGAGAGTTGATTAGTAACTGTATAGAAGAAAATGTTCTTTATTTCTCCTTAACAACATCTGATTTGTTTTGTTTAGTTTTCTTTGTAGAAATAAGCCATCTATGTATTCCATGGTCATATGAAGTAATGTATATAAATTTTCCTCATTTATAAATATTATTATAGTTGGCTATGGTATCCTTCATATTGCTATTTTATTAATAAATGATTTTAATTTCTGGATATAAATGCATAAATAAAGAATACATTCACAATAAATGCAATAATCATAGTAATAACATCAAAGATATGTGAATAGCACAACATATAAATGTATATAATATTATAATCAATAAAGAGCCAAAGCCTACCAATGCAACTGCCACCTTCACACTCACATTCACACAACAGAAGTAGGCAATCATCCAACCAATATGGAAGATGATGTGGTCAGTACCATGTGATCCCAGCGGTAATGTGGTTTTCATGAGCTATAGATTGCTACTAATTGTAGCACCTCACATTCTTCATAGTATGAGTGGGCACTGTCTCCTATAATTCAGCCAAAATAGTTCACACCACCATGGGTCAGTTTGAGCACAAGTGCATTATATCGTCTTGAACTGAAACAATAATGATGATGATGTGACGTACATTTTAAACTTCTGGGGTAACATCTCCCACCCTCTCTCTATCTCTATCTTTTTCATAATAAAAAAATTCAGGATAGTTAACATAAGGCCTAAATAGTTTTACTGTTTGCAGGGTAAGTATATATATTATGGGTGTAAAATTTCTAGCATCCATTCAAAATTAAGTGAGTAAAAAGTTAGACTTTGTTTATTTTTTTATCAATTGCTTGATTATTTTCATATTTGCTTCTCTCCATGCTGGAGTTTTTTACAGTTCCAAAAAAACTGCTGCTTTCATATAAATAAGAACTCACAAGAGTTACAGACATTAGAGTTACAACTCAATGCTGTGATTAACATGAAATATTTAGATTTATAAAGGAACATGTAAATCAACTGGCTGAATATGTTCTTGAACAGTCTGATGAAACCAGATAACCTCAGAACTGAGAATGGAAATCTTATTTGAGTTTTTGAATGACCCAACCTATCAGGATGGAGCAGAGAAAGAAAGGGTTCACCATACTATGTCTGTGTAACATATCCAGAAATTTGTAAAAGTTGTGTTAAGTTGGAATGGGTACAAAGATATGAGTTTCTTTTGTGCAAATGGAGCAATAGACTGTATATATGTACACATATTGAAGCTTACTTAAATGGTGAAGAATATGTTAATCACAAGTTTCAGATTGCCAGCAATATAAAAGCTTAGTGCAACTCCAGGGAAGATGTCCAGTGGCCAAGTTAAAAAACAAAATTGCAATTGATAATGTTTTTTTGTCATCATTGTTTTATTTTCACTTGATTAGATTAAAAACAAACTGAAGAATCAAAAAAGAACTCCATAATGCTTGATTTCAATTTTAATGCAGCTTATTCAAGAAATAATTCTATTATAGCATGTCGTGCAAACAAGCAGGTGTCAGAATTTACCCGATTCTGCTTCTAAACATTAGTAAAACTTTATTCATTTCAAAAAGGGAAAAGATGTATGCCAAACAACAAATACTTGTATTTAAACTTTAATGCTATATTTTATTCAAATGACATAGAAAGTAAAATAGCAGTGGATATTGTATATTTAAGGAACTAGTGTGTTGTGTGAAGCGTGGCATGCATTTAAAATAAAACCAGATTTAACATCAGACAATTTAGATGTGTCCTTAAACTGGTAGTGTAATTATATAAATAATTTCTGTATTGTTGTAATAAGTAACTGTAATGCAGAGACTCTGAAGTAAACAAAAGACAACAGCTTTCAAATTTTGATTATAATGTTCAAAACAGTACACAACATTCATACCATCATTTTCTGGATGTGATGGAACATTTATTTAAGTTTCTCAATATTCTTAAGTAATATATAAGATAAATATTTTTAAGGCATCATCATCATCATCATCATCACTAGTTTCTGTAGTTCAAGAAACTTTTGGCCTAAATCTATACAACCTTCATAATTGCTCTTTCACACCAGCTATATATAGACTAAGTTGGAAAGTTGAATCAGATTTGAAAAATCCAATGGTATAGCTGTATGGTTCTGCGGTTAGAGTCTCAGCTGTGACATTGGAATTTTCAAGTCTAATTCAGCTTTCCAACAAAATCTGTATGATTTTATTGGATCTGTTTGTGTTCTCCTTTATCATAGTCAATGTTTTATAGAGTTTTATAGAGCCGGTGTTATATTTTAGGTGCCTAATTTGAAAGATTGAAGAAATATGAATGTGGTTTTCAAGGACTACAATGACATTACAGGTGTGGACGTAGTCCTGGAGAATAAGGAACACTTCAGTGCCTGGCACCAGTTCCTGCTCCTGTGTTCTTTACCCTCACTGGCCGCCATCATTGGGCTTGTCTTCCTGCCAGAGTCACCTCGTTACCTGCTAGAGGCAGGCCGTGAGGTAGAGGCCATGATGGTTTATCAGGTAACTAAAAGGACTATTATAAGAACTAATGCAACCCACAGCTGTTCTCTTTATCCTGTTAGGACGCTTCTCTCCCTCTCCCCCTCCCACTGCCCAAGCATTATAATGGAAATCAGTAGAGGTGCATGTGGTTATTGCTTTTTGAGGGAGTTTCTGAAGAGAGGAGCAAATGTGAATGCCAAGCCCAGCTTTACAGTTGGGCACATGAGCCCAGGCCTGCAAAGAAAACATGTTTCGAAATGAAAAATATTCTTGGATGATTCAGATTCTGATTCCACAACTGACATTATGAAAACATAACCTAATACAGCGTGATCCTTAAGTCCCTCCACAGTGGTGGAATAAGCATGGTATGGGAATGTAGTGGACTGGTTGGAATGAATTGCAAGAGAGCAGTAGAAAGAGAAAACAAATAAGTAAAAATCATAATTAACTTACCTACTCCCAGAAGATGTTGAAAATGTCCCTTATTCTGTTGAAGGCACAGATTCATGTGTTTAATTTATTGTTAAAAATTTTGATTAAAGCTTTTTCTGCCACTGAATTAGGTAACTTTTATATACTGTTGATTTTGCAGCACCCCAAAAGAAATAATTAGGGTCTGCCACTTTTTGGAGCATCATAAACAGACCCATTCTCATGAAATTTATTTATTAAACCATAAGTAGTGTCTCAAAACTGTAGCCTGGAATAAGGAAATTGCTCTGTAAATTTTTGCTTCACCATTTACCACCTTCCATAAAACCATTCTCCAGTAAAAAAAACACATGTGTTCAATCGAAAACATTTTCAACTTAACTTATATGAAAACACACATGAATGCTGCAAGAGACAGTCTGACACAATCATTCGCAACCCTTGTTACAATAGGGATGGTGCTTTTGGCATGAACATGTCCACTATGTCCTTAACAGGTACTAAACAATAGCTTGCTACCAAACATATTGGATACTGTGGAGGGACTAAAAGATCACATTGTACATTCAGATATTGTTAGTAGCATTAAGGAAAATATCTGATGTGTTACACCCACATGACTTTCTCTACTCTTGTACAAACTATTTTTACAAACGCTTATTCTCCATATGCTTCATGTTAACCGAGATATCGAGATGTTAATCTTATTGCTAATTTTCTTGTAGATGCAAGGGGAATTGGTAGGCTTTAAGTGATAGTCAAATATTTTAAGAGCTGGTTGCTATGTGGAGTATTCCATTCTCTTTGCATTACCAGGACCCCCCAAAAAAAATGAAAACGAATTTCCATTTGAGAAAAAGTATAAGTATTGGAAAATTTAAGGGAATAACAAGCAATATCTCAAAAATGTATATGACATAAATTGTGTATTTTAATGCGATCTACATTTTTTGTGTAGTAAAAGTTTGTCTATCGCTTATGGTTTACCAGTTATGCAAAATCCGTTCACAATGAAGAATACTTTTGGAGACATTCCCAGAAAATTCGAGATATACATTTAATTTATCATGAAAATATCTTAAACATATGATACTTTAATCAAAATTGTTAGAGCCATTTTTGAGAAAATTAAAATTTTCGAAAAATGTTCCATGTAAAGGGTAATCTGGGGTGGGGAGATTTTCTTGAAAACCTTTGTGTTGCATCTCTGGAAGATATTGAACCTAAATACCAAGTTTGGTGTTTATCCGACTGTTCATTTCTGAGTTATGCTGTTCACACACACACACACACACACACACACACACACACACACACACACACACACACACACACACACACACGGACATGTTTCCAAACATGCTTTTTTTTGGATTCAGGGGGTCTCAAAACATATGTGAAATCTCGGTATCAAATTTTTGGTTGGAATACAATACTTCCCCTACTTACTATAGTGTAGAGAAAGTAAAAAGAAAAGCTTTACAGTAAATCTACTGACATTCTCCATTATCCTAATTGTTAATAAGATTCTGCATTTTTAGTTTTATAGTGTAGTAGTTTTGGTGTTCAGGTTTATAGACTTGCTGACTTTCTGGTACTGCATTCTATTCGACATTAAACATTTTTTAGTACTAGAACTAATCATGGTTGAGGAAAACTTTTCTAAGATGAACTTGGATATTAATTTTTACTACTTAATATTTTTCCAAATTTTTAGCGGATGCTGATGCCTTTTTTGGGATGCCCACAAAATTTTGTTCCCTCCCAACAAATTACAATGAGGCACCCATTCATCATAAAGTCTGAGGTAAGACACCGTTTTACTTTTTTATCCCCCTGTGGTCAAAAAGTCCCCACATAAAGGGAAAGTAGTGATACATTGGCAAGAGAGAATTGCGCTAACTAATAACCATGGTAAACTGATATATTCTGATAATATACTGTACAGAGCAAAATATCTTACACACACACTTTCAAAATCTGCAAAAGTCAAATGGTGACTTGGAAGCAAGGTGCTAAGGATAATATACAAAGGAGCAATAGAACCAATTTTAACATATGGATCGCCAGTATGGGAGAGAGCATTAAAAAGCAGAAGAACTTGAGAAAACTACAGAGATTTCAAAGGTTATACAATATTAAGGTATGTAAAGCTATCATATGATGCTTATGTATTTTAACAGGAGTTCAACCAATAGACATAACAATTTCAAGAAAAGCAAGTCTATACAATGCTACCCATGGGAACAAACACTTGGATGCTCCACTGGATCCTTCAAAGTGGATCCATCCAGGAAGTATTGAACATAAAAAAAACTGAAGATAATACAGAATATGCTATAAATATATGTACCGATGGAAGTAAAACAGGAGACAAAGTGGGAGAAGCAGCCGCCATAATCAAAGATGAAGCCCCAATTCACCAGCTTAAATACAGATTAGTAAATAAATGTTCTAATAATCAAGCTGAGCAAGTAGCAATCCTGAAGGCCCAACAGGACCTTGAAAATATCCAAAGCAATTTAAATGTCAAAAAAGGCAGCGGTTTATACAGACAGTAAAATTACTTTATGTTTGACCAATAGCAACACAAAACACAACTCATTAATAGAAAACATCTTGAGAACTATCAAAGACATTGAAAACAATCAGTGAACTTGCAGATAAGTTGGCAAAAGAAGCTGCTGATGGTGAGAACTAGAGATAGTCTACAGTAAAACACCAAAATCCACAATTACAAAAGAAACCACTGAAACTGGAAGACAATTATGGTAAAATAGATGAAGTGCAACAACCAAATCCTTTTTCCTTTCTGTAATGGGAAGAATGAAAGTCAACTTACCTGCAACACCAAAATTTACAGCTATCATCACAGGGCACAGAAAAACCAGAGCTTACCTCCACAGATTCCACATCATTGAAGATCCAAATGTACATACAGTAGAGGACAACAAACAGTCAACCTCATAGTTTATGCATGTCCAGACATAAGGCAACAAAGATCAACACTAATTGAGGAGATAAGGAAGAATGTAGGCCACTGGCTAGTAACAAATGAGAGACTTATTAACAATTATCTCAGAGCTTATTACCAATTTACACAATCAATAAATTTATAGGAGGACAGAATTAACAAAAAATAACTCATACAATGATTGATATCTTAGTAAAAGAGTATTAATCATGAGTAATTATAGATAAAACATAGTTTAGAATAAGTGCAGAAATTCAAAACTTATAACTATGTAATAGAAAGTATATAATATTACATTGTAATGGGGCATGCTGTTATTAAATATTGTTAAAGAAAAATTTATAAGAGGACAGAATTAACAAAAAAATAACTTGTAGAATGATTGATATCTCAGTAAAAGAGTAATAATCATGAGTAATTATAGATAAAACAGTTTAGAAGTGCAGAAATTCAAAACTTATAACTATGTAATAGAAAGTATATAATACTATATTGTAATGGGGCATGCTGTTATTAAATATTGTTAAAAAAAAAAAAATCACATATGCTGCTCTGCATCCCTTATGGGAAGATCTGCCTATATTGGATAATAATGAGATTGAAAATGAATGTGCTACCTTATGTACTGCTATGTATTATTTAAGATACTTAAGCATTTTTCATGAGGAGTGTAAACTTTCTTCTGCCATGGTTATAGTAGTACCTAAAAATGGGCTGGTTAATGTGTGTGTGTGAGCATGTGTGTGTACACACTTGTGTGTATGTGTTGTGTCACATGTCACAAGTTCAGCATCTTCCAAGGATACAACATGAAGATTTTCAAGAAAATCCCCCACCCCAAAGTACCATTTACATGGATGTTTTATTATGTTTTATTTTCTTAAACATCAGATTTTTTATATGCTTAAGATATGTGTATGGCAAATAAACTGCACATCTTGAATTTTCTGCAAATAGGCTGTGAAGACCTTTTCATCCTGAATGGCTTTTGTAAGAAATTGACAAAAGTTTAATATAAAAAAAATGTGGATCACGTTAAATACACAATTTGTGTCAAATAAAAATTATTGTGGCATAACCATTTCTGAGAAGTTCTTTGTTATTGGTTTGAATTTTGAAATACTTCTACTTTTTTCTCAAGTGTTAAGTTGCTATTCATTTTTTCTCATGGTCATGTGAAGAGCATGGAATTTTAGTCACCACATAGCTATCTGCTTTTTAAAAATCTGACTGTTTTGTATTGTGGAGGTTTTAATTGTTGCAGTGGTTGCACCACGTATGGTACTAATTTGAAGCAGTCTGTTGGGTCACGTTTGGGTGTCAAACTTGCGGGAGATATGTTTATGTTTCTAGGAGGGTTCGCCCCACACACGGTACAAACTTTCCGATGCCTTTCACCCCACGTTTAGGAACCAACTTTTTATTTTAATGTTTATTTAAATATTATATATATATGTATGTATGCCTCAGCTTCGTCATTAGTATTTTTTAGAGCATGTATTTCTTAACAGGGTTGGTATGGCTAAAAACAAGGCTTACATAAATTATAATTGTACTCCACTCTCTTTATTAATCCTTCACACGATTAAATAACATTTCACTGATTTATCCTACTATAGAGCTATGAGATTATTGTTAATTGCACTTCTAACAGGTAAACTTTGTATTATTCTTACCGCAATGAATTTTCATGTCTCACATACAATCACTGGCCCATACCGAACCGAACTGTTTGGGTACACTATCTTCTAGCATCTACCGCTTGAATTTGTACATTTTCTCTATTGCTAGTCTCTGATTGGCTAATCCTACTCCAAAGAATACCTGTATTTAACTTTTTAGTTTTTCTAGTTTTTGATTGGCTATTTATAAACTGTTTTAAATATTACATTATTATTTTTCCAATAACTATCAGTAGCCTTTTTAAACTTTCTAATTTATTGTTGTCTCAAGGTTACCACATTGTTAGTAACTCTCGGCTTCTACTTTGTAATTCTGTTTGCTACAAAAAGCAGCTTGCTTCTATTCTCACGGCTCCTACATTGTTAAATTACGTAATACATTTACATAACATTTTTATACATGTACATCATAGAATAAACATAATACTGTAATATACACTTTATATACTATATTATACACACATTGCTTTAAGGTGGGCTGTTATTTTTACTTTCTCTACTATGTATAGTAAGTAGGGGAAGTATTGTATTCCACCCAAAAATTCAATACCGAGATTTCACCGGAAATACAGGTTTTGAGACCCCCTGAATCCAAAAAAAGCATTTTTGGAAACATGTCCGTGTGTTTGACTGTGTGTCTGTCTGTGTCTGTGAACAGCATAACTCAAAAACGAGTATTTGGATAAACACCAAATTTGGTATTTAGGTGCAGTATCTTCTGGAGATGCGACACAAAGGTTTTCAAGAAAATCCCCCACCCCAGATTACCCTTTACATGGAACATTTTTCGAAAATTTTAATTTTCTCAAAGATGGCACAAACGATTTTGATTAAAATATCATATGTTTAAGATATTTTTATGAGAAATAAAATGTATATCTCGAATTTTCTGGGAATGTCTCCAAAAGTATTCTTCATTGTGAAGAACTTTTGCATAACTGGTAAACCATAAGAGATAGACAAAATTTTACTACACAAAAAATGTAGATCGCGTTAAAATACACAATTTATGTCATACATTTTTGTTGTTGAGTGAACCATTTTCGAGATATTGCTTGTTATTTCCTTAAATTTTCCAATACTTATACTTTTTCTCAAATTCATTATTCATTTTTTTTCCCCTGGTAATGCAAAGAGAATGGAATACTCCTAATTGCAACCAGCTCTTAAAATATTTGACTATAGCTTAAAGCCTACCAATTCCACTTGCACCTACAAGACAATTAGCAATAAGATTAACATTTTGATATCTCGATTAACATGAAGCATATGGAGAATAAGCGTTTGTAAAAATATTTTGTACAAGAGTAGAAAAAGTCATGTGAGTGTAACACATCAGATTTTTTATGTCCTGGACATGCAAAGAGCACTTAAAAGATTTGGCTATCGCTTAAAACCTACCATATTCCCCTTGCGTCTACAAGAAAATTAGCAATAGGATTAACATCTCGATTATGAAGCTTATGGAGAATAAGCGTTTGTAAAAATAGTTTGTACAAGAGTAGATAAAGTCATGTGAGTGTAACACATCAGATTTTTATATTATATAATTAGACTGATATCATTTTAGTGATAAAAATACTGCCTCAGTATTCTTCTTATACTCACTATGATATGTGTAAATATGTAATGAAAGTGTGTCTTAATTAACAAGAAGTAGACAGAGGAGTACAATTTTGTAAGAATAGTTTGCAGAAGAGTGAGTAGAGAAAGTCATGTGAATGTAACATCTAATAAAAAAAATTTTAATTGCTTGATGTTACAGTTATTCTTGCAGTTTTTAGAAGATGCTCCTAATATTTGTTTTAATTGGTTTGTTTGTAGAGGATCTACAAAACCAACAACATGCACAACCCAGCAGCACATGCGCAGTATCAATTATCAGAGCTGGAGTTACCCAGCAAGCGGCCATCAGGTCGTGGGTTGTCTTCCCCGCCTTCCCCAGGAAAATCTGTGCTGGCAGATATGACATACAGCATAGAAATGGTAATTATCTAACACATCCAGGGATCTTGAAGATCAAATTTTAGCACTTTCAGCTAAAATATGGTTTTATAAGCAACATTCTTTTTAAACATTATTTTCATTACAACTTTTTTCACAACTTATAAATCAAAATATATGATAAAGGTCATGGCACTGGTTTAGCCCTAAATGGTTTATTAAGTTAACTCATGATTCCTGCAATGGCAAGATTTAACATATTTGCCTTCCAATCCATAGGTACAGATTTATTTTCCAATAGAGACAAGTTACTCAAGAGAAAATTTTTCTTAAGCTTTCTTCTCCATGATAAGATGCATATCCAGTAACTTTTAAAATCAAGGATTCCAGGCTCACACACATCATCATCAACCAAGCATTCCATTCATCACCTACAATGTAAGCAGGTTTTAAACATTAAAATGTAAAAGGCTCTACATAAAGGTAACAATCACCAGAGATATATCATTGCCTAACCCTCCTTCAGTAACTATGTAATAGTGACTACAGCATTAGAATAAAATTTACTCAGATGTTTGAATGCTAAATCTAGCACACATCAGTAGTATTTGAATAAAATATTAGTTAAGAAATAAGTATCACATACAAATATCACACAGTTATAAATGGGGTCTGAATGTTTTGCTGTGTCTTCTGTTCTCTTCATTGCTAAATTATGACCATTTTTGGAAGGAAATGTCCGCATTTTTTGTCTTATTTTTACATGCATTTTCTGTAGAGTAACAGTAATAACTATCCTCTACCCCATGGCATTCTCAACGAAAAATTCAAAGCCTTCTTCGCAAGGATATTCCTTTTCATTATTCCAATGTGCTCTTATTCTAATGTATGCCTTGTAAATCTTTCTTAGTGTTTTAGTCATAAATAAATTAAAATTAGAAGGTATCTTATAGTGTATGTCCATTGGGAAGAATAGTGCTTTTCAATAACAAAATAATTAACAAAACTGGTACAATGGTTTCCAGGATTTTACATGCACAAATTTGTGTGCATGACACACAGACACATACATACATACACAGTTTTTCTCTTTATAATATTAGCATAGATGGTGTAAACAAGAGAGGATTTCAACATCCACAATGGTAGGGTAACAAAAACTGCAGTGTGCAGCTGAGATAAAAATGAAAAATGAAATGTAAATCAATAAATTATCAGTTCAGTAGTAGCAGCTGCTTCAAATCCCAAGTATTGATCTGAAGAGAAGTTTAAATAAACATCTAATTAAATGAATAAAGTTGCACTTACATCATTTCTACCAGGAAACTTTAAAATCGGTTTGAATTCAAACACACAGGTTTAATATATCTTATTCCTAGCAGCTATTTTTTTTTTTATTATTTTTTAATGTATTCCATTACTGAAAAGCAACAAAGTTAACAAAACTAATAGTGAAATTCATGCTTCTAACATTAAGAATCTCCTATATATATATATATAGGGTTATTCAAAAACAAGGAACAGACTTTAAATATTTATTTCTAATAAACAACAACAGATAATGGCACATACAACACATCATTGAATAGAGGAAAATTCAAAGTTTTAAGCACCTCCTATTAGTTCCAATCAGTGCTACAGTGGCACTGTGTTTTCTTACGATAAAATGGCGACACCACAGGAAAAGCTGTTTGGTGTGCTGCATTATGCAAAGGGTCAATCCATTGTTTCATTGTGCAGCATGCATTTCATTGTAAGTTCAACAACAAGCCACCTCATCATAAAAAAATTTACAATTGATACAATAAATTCATAGAAGGTAGTTGTGTATGCTAATGGAGAAGCACTGGTCATCCTCGCATAACAAATGTTGCTCATTTTGAACACATAAAATAAACTTTTGAACTTTTCTCTATTCAGTGATGTATCGCATGTGTCACCATCTATTGTCATTCATTAGAAATAAATATTTAAAGTCTGTTCCTTCTTTTTGAATAGTCTTGTATATTAATTTACTTAGAACTGCAGACAGTTTGGAACAAATATTAAGGAAGGTATATAACAGAATAACATAAGGAAGCTTTCATCAAAAGCATTGGGACATAGGGCAGATAACAAATTTATCAGTTCAACATTTTATACTTCCATTTAATAATAAAACTGAATTAAAATAAATTTCCAATTATTCATCTGCCAGGAGCACCACTGCACTATCCACTGTAAAGTTTGTCTGTATAGCACATTAACTTGCCAAAGTATGTATGAAATAAGAAGGCACATGAGTTCCTCCAATACATAATCAGCTATGTTGCACTGTTATTGGAGCACATCACTATGTGAAAAAAAGAGAGGAGATATATGCACATGCATGATATCCATAGATAGCAGCAAGGATGGTGAAAGATACAAGGTGCATAAGTAAAACCAGTCGTAACAATTTTCCTCTCTTTAAAATGAAATGATAGGCTTCAATTTGCTTCCTTGTCTAAACAAGCAATTTTCATTTGCAATCTAATATTTCAAGGAAGTTTATGTCTTTAAAATACAACACCTAAAACTTTATATTTTAAGGGGTATATATACCTATAATCACAAAATATCACAAAGAAGTCATAAGAACATTCCTGCCCCTCCTCTTCCTGCTCTCCTTCCTCCCTTCCTTGTATACTTGAATCCAAAGCAGTCTCTCTAAGGTTAATGACCAATTTGAACAATGCTGTCACTTGCTATTTCTTTGTGAAAATCTTTCTCTTGAAGTTTTTCAGCATGAGTAACACTCCTTGCCAGTCCTTTACTGCAACTTTATCGAAACCTCATGCATCAATTTCTTGACATCCACCAGCCAAAATATTGAATTTCGGGTAGCAACTTCATATTTCACTTTTGCACCCAAACTAACTCTATCAGGTTTATTGCCAGTAGTGGAGCAGTAATTGAATAACTTGATGACCTCTTTCCAAAGTAATTTCATCTAATTCATACCACTTTTCTTGTGGCTTGTTCTACATAACCTTTTTAAGTAACTCTGCTACTGTTTCAGAGGAATTATATGCAATATTGTGGATTTCCAGCAATTCCTGAATGTCTTGTTTTGTGGATTTTGTTCATGGGGGACTTTATTAATTACTTTAGAGTGATAACTTGCATTATCCATGATGATAATTGAGCTCTCTTCTGGTAAATTTAAAAATCTATTTACAAACAAGTCAACTTTCTGCATTCATTTCTGAATGGTAGTCTAAATTTGTGTTTTTTGAACAGAAAAAAGCACCCATTTACTCTCCAGAATGAAACCCATTTTTGCATATCCCATATGGCAAATAATGAGCATACAGCCTTTTCCAACAAGAACTTTGAGCCTACCATTTTCCTGAGGAATTCTGCCAAACATCTTTTTGAGAATGATTTTGGTTCACCCAGGTCTCATCAACATAAAATATGGGACGGCTATCACCTGAATCCCTTGATTCTTTTAGTGTTCTCAAAAACTGATTCTGGCAGCATTAAAGTCATTCCTATTTTACAGAAACTTCTTTCCATCATTAGTTCTTCTATAACAAAATCTCATGTTTTTTAATCTTAACCCAATAAATGATGTGGAATCTTTATAAACTATTTTGTCCCTCATTGTTTAATGGAAGGATATTTGCCATTATAATACATTTCAAAATGGTTTGGTGTAGAATGTCTTTCTGAAAGTTGTCCAGTTTTGAAACATGTTTTTTGTCTTAGAGTGTTTTCTGGGGGATTTAAACAAGGGCTGCCCTAACCTAGAAGAGGCTTTTTTTACCCTATTTCAGTATATGTGACACTGAATGTTCATTTGCCTTGCCTTAGCTGTTAGTACCCAACTGTGTTTAAAAGCAGTGTTAGCACATACTTCTTCTGAGACCAGAAGTATAAGTATTAAAAATCATAGCCCATGCATGTGAATGCAACACCCTCTCTTTCGATCTACTCATCTGTGAGCCACTCATGCTAGGTTTTGATAATGCCATGTCTTCTTAACAACAAAATGAGCTACAGTAACTATAAGAGACAAGTATCACTGTACATACATGTCAGATTTGAAACACATAAGGTTAAAGAAGAAAATAATTTTGAAACAGATTAAACAACCATGATGCAAGTCATGTGGCATTTGTTATCGCTGACAGCAGTGTTTATTCAATTACTCATATGTTGGGCTAAAGGCCACCTAAAATATTACTTCTTAAAAATTTACATCCCTTTTCAGTGGAATAGTTTATATTAAGGATTGGACCTCGATACCATTGATACCTCAATACTCTCAATACTCGGTGGTATTGAAGTATGTCTAATACTTTGAGATAAATCTTCGATGTGTTTTCAATATTTTTAAATGCTTTAGTTTTGCATTATTAAAAGTTGTTGCATTTAACTTCATGCTACATAAGAAATGAAAGGAGCCAATACTTCACGTTATTGTCTTGCGTGTGTCCAAACAGTTGCTGGACTATACTTCTTGATAGACCTTGACCGCATTTCCTGTGGGTGAATCAATGCAACATTCCATAGAATCTTGAGTCTAAAATAAAAACATGCAAAACAATGGGGGAAGGAGTAGAGGTACTCATATAACATGCAGTGTTGACTTAGTTGTGAATGAAGCTGATTTAGCTGATGCACTAAATCACCTTTCTGCAATATCCTGGCTTGGTGACTCACTCTCTGCCATTGCATTTACGTACTCCAGTGACCAAAATCTGTGAATCCAGTAGAAACAAATCAGAATTTAAGACATGAATAATACAGTGCATGGAGATATTTGTTCTTTCAAAAATGCTTGTGTTCTTAAACAAAAATCTTTGTTTCCTTTATATCCCTGCTTTTTTACTTTCTATACTACGTGTAGTAAGTAGAGGAAGCATTGTATTCCACCCAAAAATTCGATACCGAGATTTCACCAGAAATACATGTTTTGAGACCCCCTGAATCCAAAAAAAGCATTTTTGGAAACATTTCCTTTTGTGTGTCTGTGTGTCTGTGTGTGTGTCTGTGTGTGTGTGTGTCTGTGAACAGCATAACTCAGAAACGACTTGGTATTTAGGTTCAGTATCTTCCAAGGATGCGACATGAAGGTTTTCAAGAAAATCCCCCCACCCCAGATTACCCTTTACATGGAACATTTTTCGAAAATTTTAATTTTCTCAAAAATGGCTCCAACGATTTTGATTAAAATATCATATGTTTAAGATATTTTTATGACAAATAAAATGTATATCTTGAATTTTCTGGGAATGTCTCCAAAAGTATTCTTTATTGTGAACGACTTTTGCATAACTGGTAAACCATAAGAGATAGACAAAATTTTACTACACAAAAAATGTAGATCGCGTTAAAATACACAATTTATGTCATATACATTTTTTGTTGTTGAGTGAACCATTTTCAAGATATTGCTTGTTATTCCCTTAAATTTTTCAATACTTATTTTCTAAAATGGGAATTCATTATTCATTTTTTTGTCTTGGATATGCAAAGAGTTATAATCTGTGGCAATGGGAATGGTGCTGCACCTAGCAACCAGCTATTAAGAGATATGTATGTGCTTAAAGACTTCTGTTTTTCTATATTGCCCTTGTAAATATATATTCCCCTTACATCTACAAGAAAATTAGCAATAAGATAGAGTCTGCAAATGTTTATCTCGATTAACATGAAGCATATGGAGAATAAGCGTTTGTAAACATAGTTTGTACAAGAGGAGAGAAAGTCATGTGAGTGTAACATCAGATTTTTTTCTTCAAATTTTTAATTGTGTCTAATATGCTAATGCAGAAGTGGCAAAAACAGGACTGACAATCATTTTGACTCACAGCCGCTGTTCCCTCTCTGCCATATTCCATTTGCTTTTAACATGCTGCTGAGCGATGCAGTGTGTGTTGCATATTTGTTGACTCACGGAATGAAGGTGTTTTTGCCCCCCTGAGCTAATGTATGTGGGTGGTAATAGAGTATTATGTTTCTGAGTGTTATCTGGCTAATTACTTATTACCAGATGAAAAAATACATATGTTATGTGGTAGTTATGAATAGTGGTGGAATGGTGTAACAAACACATTCTTTTTAATTGTTTGAATTTCATGTAAAATATATTTTAGTTTATGTTTTCAAGATTGGAATAAAGAAGAATTGCTAGTATTTGTTTTTCTATGGATAGAAAATCCTTTAAAAGGAAGTTTCAGTTTTAGCTACATAAAAAGGGAAGTATAGAAATAATCATCATCATCGTCTTCGCCATCATCATCATCATCATCATCATCATCATCATCATCATAGTCGTCGTCATCATCATCATCATCATCATCATCATTATTATTATTATTATTATTATTATTATTATTATTATTATTATTATTATTATTATTATTATTATTATTATTACCTGTGGCATTATCAAGATAAAAAAATTGCTGCAATTGGAGAATGTCGAACAGGAACAATTTTGGAATTAGCATACAATACATAATTGGTTACATGCATTTATACACCGAAAACTACTAATAAGAGCATAATTCAGTGAACAAGGTATCGTCTTTACAGTTTATTTATAAAGGGAGTACTGAGTATCAGCTCAAAAATCAGTATTGGTATTGAGTATCAAGTATCGAGAAATAGTGGTATTGTGCTATCACTAGTTTACAATAATGAGTCATTGCTCGATTTTTGAGTGCGAAGATAAAAGTGAAAAGTAACTATTGCGAGAGGGTGCATTACCAAACTGGACAATGTTGCCTCTCTAGGGTAGGCTACTCACACTTGCCCAGCTTTGTCCAACTCTGCCTCATGTGCCTTCTTATTTCATTTGCACTTTAACCATTTCCATAGTATAGTGGTTATGCTTGGCATCTGTTGCATGAATTAATGGAGTTCATTCCACAGCAGAGAAGTGATTTTGTTTTCTTCCTTATTCTTCCTTAAATGGTGAATCATATTCTCATTTATGTGCAATTTTGTTTAAGACCATAATTATTATACCTTCTATTGTACATGCATTGTCATGATATGCACTCAAGCATGTCAGGAGTGTCTACACACCACTCAATATCTTTTTGAAATAACGCAGTGAAACCATTAAAAGTAAATAAAATACTGTGGGATCTCATAGATTTATAAAACATCCTATCACACAGCACAGCTGTAAAACCTCCATGTGGATGAACATGCTTGCTAAATGCAAAATACATGTAGTTACATAGGTTAACCAAGACCTTTTATACTTGGGTTACACAGGATCCAGATTCAACTCTCAGTTAGTTGTCTTCTTGGCTGAATGTATGCATGTTCATGTAGGAATATGTGGGGTCTGAATGGCACCCAGTTTGAATATATTTATAGCATGTAAATTACTCACATTTAATACACTTAGTATTAATTGAAAATTCTTTGACAATAAATATTAACTGGAGAAAACAAAATAAGAAGTTACTAATGACTTTATGGTGACACTATTGAAACTAATTTGTATTAAAGATGCAGCACACACATCATGGACCTTATCTTGCCAAAAATTCTACATATCAGAGTAACCTTCAACACAAAGGTATGCCCATAACGAAAAAGCAATGTTGGTAGTGAAAGTAATTGAGTAAATGGTACTTAGCTTCTTCTTTCTCATGTGTATAAGAAGATTTTGCAAGTTGTTGTTTATTAAATATTACTTTTAATTATAGAAAAAATTCATTACAATAATTATTTCAAAACTGTATGTACGGTTATACTCAGCCTCAAACACCAAGACAGGGATCCTTATGTCATTAGGTACATCTGTTTTTGTTTTGCTTTTATTTTCAGTAACTTTCTTTATCAAATTACATAAGACACATTTAGTTGTGAGAGTACAGCGTATGGCAGTCACAGAAATATGTGTTTAGGCTGCTGTTGCATAACAGCCCTAAATCATATACATGTTGCTGGAGCAACAACTGGACATAGTTGTATTTTCAACAAAATACAGATCATGATGTAGTATATGTAGGAATATAGTTTAGATATATGAGTAAGTGTATTTACATATGTAAAACCAAAGCAACTAGTCATTGTGCCATTTTCTGTTCAGTCGCCTGTTGGGCGACTCTGGTGGAGGATGTAGAAGAATATCATATAGTAGTGGTTTGGATGACTGACAAGAGTTTGATGTAGTCTGAAGTAGCTAGCTCATCCTGATGACTTCCAAAACTTCCAGAATGCCCAGGTCCTTGTAAAGAGTGGTGTGCTGATGCACCAAGGAGCACCTGTGATCAGTCTTAAATATCTGTTCTGTTTTGTTAAATATTTGAGTAACTTGATGTCCTTTTACTTGTGAGAATGAAGTGGAACCCCATAAGAAACATCCATATTGCCAACTAGGTCTTAATAGTGAGATATAGAGAAGGCGTTTACATGCCAGAGCAATAGAAGATTTTGCTAGAATTATGTGTTTAATCTGTTGGATGTAATTCCTCATTCTTGAGATGCTGTGTATGATGTGTGAGTTCAAGGTTAGTTTGCTATCCAGAATGAGAACAAATTGAATGAGACGGATACAGAGACTCCTCCAAGAGTTATGCGGTAACGCATTATCTGCTTCTTATATTAAAAATATACAACCTGTGATTTCTTTGGATCCAATATAACTCTCTATTGAGAGCACCACCTGTTGATGGAATTTAGATTTTCAACTGCTTTTCACAGCTGGCCTTTACTAAAAAATATCAATACAATAATATTATGGCAATGTGCATCTTTTGCGGTCATAAATCTGCTTCTGTTTAACTTGTTGTTTTGTGATATTATCTATTGCTAACTGATGGCTTGCTGGATATGTTTCAATGTCTGTTGGAGCAAAAAGTTATCCATAGTGCTCTTCAACGGAACTTCCTTGGACAATGTTGAATGCCGACCATACATTAAAAAGAAGAGGGTTTCTTTAGTCGACTCCTGGTAGCTGGTATTGTAAGCAAACACCATGTGGGGTAGGGCAATGTCCCAATCATCCTGATTGGTGAAGGTATAATGGGAAAAGCACATTAATAATTGTTTGGTTCACCCGCTCTATCAAACCATTACATGCTGGATTGTAGGCAGTTGTGAAAATAGATTTGGCGTCCATTAGTTTCAATAATTGTCGTGTAGCATCACTGATAAATATGGAACCTCTATCTGACAGCTATATGGCTGGTGCCCCAAGGTGACAAATTATATTTTCTAAAAGGAATTTAGCTACATGTTCAATTGAGCCTCTAGGGATTGTGGAAGTTTCACAGTATCTAGACCCACAATTGATAGGAACCACAGTCCCTGGACAGATGTAACCATATCACTTCAAAATAAAAGCACATAAACTAACAATACAGTGATTTAATCATGCACTATTCATTAACAAGCAAAATGACCCTATAATTTAGTATTGAGATGGATAGGTAGCTTGCAGACTTTTGTCAAAAGAGAGGTTTGGGAATTAACTTGAATCTCACGTCAACAAAAGAATGTGAGGCTGACACCTCCACCACTATGTTACGCCCTTAGTTTGAAGGGGGTTGAGGGCATTACTTTTTGGGAACATAGCTGGATTTAGGTTCAGGGGAGCACTCATGTTATCAAACATAACTTGCAAAAATGTATTCCTTTAATAAAAATAAATGAAATAGGGAACATAAGAATATGCAAGCAAACTGATCTGTTTCACTAAGACTACAAATACCTAGTGGCAGATTACCTTATTGAGCAGCTATAAAGTTGAATGCCAGGCATGGGTGTGGGTGGTGTCATGGTTAGCCCATTCTTTTGGGTAGTATCTCCAGCATACCCTCAGTGATGCTTCTATCAAGACTGCCCATTCATTTATGGAGGGCATTTTATACTATAGGTACTCGTCTCCACATAAGACATGGCTAAACATGGAGAGATAGCTTTTGCTTTCTTGGTTCGCATCAACTATCTACATGAAACCAAAGGAAATGACTATACTAAATGACACAGCTCTATACATCTCATGTTGCACCATGTGAAGTAATCACCAGAAAATAATTTAACTTAACGTAATGCATACGTTACAGTATCACCTGTAAAATGTGCAATAGCTAATTAAGCATGCTGAGGAAAAACAGATGTATATGCTGTATAAAGAAGTGGGCCTAAAACGCCAGAGAAACTGTGTGTGATTTGGATTGTGCATCTTGATATTTTACAGAAAAGGAATGGTTAAGAAGGTAGGTTTTTATTAATCTGAAATATGTATCTGAGACACGATTCTTGATCTTTAGTAGCGCCATTATGCCACACTTTGTTGAATGCCTTTTCTTTATCCAAAGACCTAAACATACTTGTTTTTCCTTATATGAACCTTTGCCAATTATTTTGTAAATTATTCAATGCAGCTCTGTGGGCAGGAGTACATTGGCTTAAATCCGAATAGTGTAGTAAGTATAATTGCTTCAAGTTGTGCTGCAATAGTGTAGTAACAATAACCTTTCAAAAAGTTTTGATAAGAGGTAAAGCAGATTTATTATCTGATGGCTTTTTGGATCACTCTCATCTCTATCTGGCTTAGGTATTATGAACATATGTGTTTTCATCTCTTTGGAAAGTACGTTAAACAAGAATGGCATTGTAAATTTGTGTTGGGATAACCAAAGCTTTTGTTGGAAGGTGTGCAAGCAAGTATTGATCTATTACATCATCACCAGGAGCTTTCTTAGGAGGAAATCTATGAAGAGGTTTGAAAAGCTCCATAGTTGGAGTGGTTGAGTTATGTACTACTGACTAGATCAGTGAATTGTACTTGGATTGGGTTGAGACTTCTGACATAGGTGTGAACCGAAGAGATCTGCCTTTTCTTCAGGTGTCCGATACCACTGATTTCCAACTTTTAGTAGAGGTATGTTGCCTTTATATTTAACTTTCTTCCATAAGGATCCATCTTGGGAGTTTAGAGTTTTCATTTCTGCTTCTAGGAAATCATAGTATTGTTTCTTCAAATCTTGGTCCAGTTTTCTGGAGATATTATTGAATTATGGTTCACTTTTATGTTGTTACTAGATATGTTTGGAGCATGCTATATGTTTCTGGTTATTGTAGAAACAGCAACTTCTAAATATTTTGCAGTATATACCCTTAAAACTTCAGTTTTAACATACTTAAAATGGCATAATTTGCATATTTCCATAGTCATTTATCATATGGTATAATATTATGTTATAAAAATAGAATCTTTATAATACAAAAAAATCTGATGTGTTACACTCAGATGACTTTCTCTACTCTTGTACAAACTATTTTTACAAACGCTTATTCCCCATATGCTTCATGTTAGTCGAGATATGGAGATGTTAATCTTATTGCTAATTTTCTTGTAGGTGCAAGGGGAATTGGTAGGCTTTAAGCTATAGTAAAATATTTTAAGAGCTGGTTGCTATGTGGAGTATTCCATTCTCTTTGCATTACCAGGACAAAAAAAAATGAATATCGAATTTGAGAAAAAGTATAAGTATTGGAAAATATAAGGGAATAACAAGCAATATCTCGAAAATGGTTCACTCAACAAAAAAAAATGTATATGACATAAATTGTGTAGTTTAACATGGTCTACATTTTTTGTGTAGTAACATTTTGTCTATCTCTTATGGTTTACCAGTTATGCAAAAGTCGTTCACAATGAAGAATACTTTTGGAGACATTCCCAGGAAATTCAAGATATACATTTCATTTGTCATGAAAATATCTTAAACATATGATATTTTAATCAAAATCGTTAGTCATTTTTGAGAAAATTAAAATTTTCGAAGAATGCTCCATGTAAACGGTAATCCGGCGTGTGGGGATTTTCTTGAAAACCTTTGTGTCATATCTCTGGAAGATACTGAACCTAAATACCAAGTTTGGTGTTTATCCGACTGTTCGTTTATGAGTTATGCTGTTCACAGACACACACACACACACACACACACACACACACACACACAGACAGACAGACAGACACAGACACACACACACACACACACGGACGTGTTTCAAAAATGCTTTTTTTGGATTCAAGAGGCCTCAAAACATGTATTTCCGGTGAAATCTCGGTACCGAATTTTTGGATGGAATACAATACTTCCGCTACTTACTATATGTAGTAGAGAAAGTAAAAAGGGTATTTAGAATAATGTTAGACCTTTGCAGCAACACAAGCTGCTAACCTTACTTCATACTGTTAAATATCTTGACTGTTCCTTCGCTATACATTTTTGAAACTTTGGTAACAATGTATAGGCAGCAAAATAGTTTTAACACAAATGCTGATATTAATGACTATAATACAAGAAATAAATCTAAACTGCACACTACAGGTCATAGAAGAACCCTATATGAAAAAAGTTTATATTATAATGACATTCAATTGTTTAATAAACTCTCCACATATTTAAAAAAAGTTAAAACCCTAACAGTCTTCAAAAAATATTTGAAAAAATTCCTAATACAGGTTTTTTTTTAAGAATATCTAGAAATGACTTAGTTTGTAAGCCTTCTTCTGGAATATACTATGTTTACAATTCCAAAATTTAGTTTAGGTAGTTACTCATGTAATAAATTAGGATTTCTGTATTTGTGTAGTACATATAATTGGACCTGTTCTTTTTGTACTAATAATCATATTGTTGACATATCCAATATTTCTGTATTGAAATCAAATGGTGAATAAAATTTGAGTTTGTCCCTAAGCATTTTAAATGGCACTTTGGTAACTATTTACTCCATTGCTGTGGTATTGGTTACATCTTCTCAAAAACTTAACAATACATATTATAAAAGCCAAAAAATTAAACATTTTTAATAAACAATCAAAAGAGTATAAGTATATTTAAAAATCCAATGCCATGCATAAGTTTAAATGTAATTTTAATTCATATTTTTTTCCATTGTAAAGCTTTTATACAATGACAGGGTCAAAAAATCAATGTCAATGCTATTAATATTTATCAGAAATTGGAGTTTTTAGATCACATGTGACTTTAAATTACTTATCTGTACTCCCCCATGTAAACATCACAAACCCCCATTTTGCACATCACTGCTGTGGAGGGTGAATATGAACATTCATGGAGTTAAATAAAGTATGGTAAACTAAAGAATGCAGGTGCTTTGTCAGCAAATGCTAGTAGTCTGTTATGAATAGCAAATTATTTTCATCTCCAACGGTCATAATGGTAATAAGTAAAATTATTTTTAGCCAGTTATTAAAAGACATTAAAGTTTAAGGTTTTCTATCCATTGTATGGTGTTTGTTTATTGTTATCATTCAACTTGTTTGACAGCAGCCGACAACTCTGTTGCACCCTATACAAATACAAGCCATAACCCCTTTAGAAGACGACAGTGGCCAAATAATATATTGCAAACTGGGCAACTATCAGTTAGATCAGTGACCTAAACTCAATCCAGAAACGCATTTATACAACATTCCAATTCTAAACAGTTTCCTTGTCAGACAATGGTGGTACCAGAATTTTCAGAGAAAATAAAGCGGCTGATATTAGTGAAGTTGGACTTTGTGTATAATACTTCTTTTTGTACAAAGACAGATTACTCTCAGTCACTTTGTACTGCAGAATTTGCTTCCATTCTTGTAGCACAAGGGACTTTATGTTAAAGTAATGCATGCTGTTGCACTTGCATGTACATCAGTGTTTCAACATTGCAGGTTTTACAAATGCTGTACAACTGTAAATTTGTACTAATATTATAAAGAGAGAAAAATTTTATGTAGGGTAATCCCAGAAAACACTAAATCCATTTCAAAATTCTCTCACCATCTAAAAGCCCTAGACATAGACTATAAGACAGCTTCTAATTTCAATTCAATGTATAAAATATTAAAAATTATTTACAAAGTGTTTTTATTATAATGTAAACAAGTTGGAGTCATTAAAGAATACACTTGCAAAGAAGGCTTTGATTTTTTCTTGAGAATGCTATGGAGTAGAAAATAATTGTTATTACTGCGCAGAAAATACATGTACAATAAGACAAAAACCATAAATATGTTTCATTCCAAGCATCGATGGTCATGATTTAGCAACCAAAAATACAGAAGATGCAACAAAACAAAACACAATTGAACTATTTTATAACCATATCTCTAAAAGCTTTATATAACCCTTATGGAAAAACATTTTCCTGTATCTTCCCTTTGTTGTAAACAAGTTCATTACCAGTGCAGGTTAAATAATTATATTAAACAGAAGACTTCTGTCAAGTATAACATCAGAATTTAGTCAACCAATGTTTTATAACTAACAAGGAAAAGATTACATTTCTTAATGACTACAGACTATGTACCATTTCCAAAATGCTTAACTTGGTGTCATGTAGTCAGGAATTTTGATATTCATCAGTTTTGCATCTGTTACATTGTATATTGATGTTAGACATTTCTTTATTATGCAATTCATGGAACCTTTGTTATTAAATAAGTATGGGACCAAAGAGAAGGTAGAAAGGTTTAGTTTCATAAACTGTGATTATCTAAAGAAGTCGTTTGAACTTACAGGTATTGTTTCCAGAATTTCGAAGACTGCCAGGGGGAGGTTATGTAAATCAGAAATATAACATCCGCCAATATTTCATACCCATTTCCATGAATATCAGGAGGTATTTAATTCATTATTATGAATATCATGGGGCTGTAGGAGATTACAGTTATAAGTACTAACGGAGAGAATTCAGCATAAAAATCATCTAGAGCATTGTACGATGGAATATGGGGAGGGAGGGTGGAGGTGAATGAAATTAATTAAAGTGTCATTGGAGATTTAAAAAGCCACTCATGCAACATTGGGTAAGGCAGCTGCTATATATGTAATTACTAGAGCTAGGACAAATATCCACTTAGCGAAGAATGAACATAATTACCTCCCTACATAGTACACATGACATAGTACTGAATACATGGACCCAGGGTTGCACATTGAACAGTCAGTATTTTGCTTGCATTTCTGGTTTGGTAGAGTTGTTCTCTGTGAGCTCTGTGTTTATGTTCTATTCTACCCCCGATGATGCTTCTGTTTACAGCTCCAGATTACCTATGGCACCCTCTTCCCCTTACCGCATTGTTGATGCAAAGTCGCTGTGCACACACATTGTAAGCCAAAGGATATTTGTCTTGGCTTTGATAATTAGTAATGCAGCACTGCCCTGCCTAGTTAGTGCTTGTTTGAATTAACTATATATTATACAGGAGAATAAAAAACTTACCACTGAGAAATTTAATCCAGCAATTGTTGTGGGAGGAATCAAAGTCACCTATAATAGCCTCTATGTTTATGATTTTATTTGCCAACCTCTCCACTGCAATAACAGTAAGTTTCCTGAAATGATCATTGTTCATTTATTTCTCAGATAGGCTTTTAACCCACCTTATAACAAAAATTTTCTTTCACACCTTACACTTGACTATTGCTGCTAACAATTTGTGAAATACCAAAGGAAACTTCAAGAAACCTAGTAAAGTATAAGTAGTAACAGCTCGTGAGTATACATTTAGGGTGTTCACAAAATTTAAGTCAGACAATCCTGAAAATGTAAAATAGCATCTGCTGCATGATAGTTATGTTTGTGAACAAATAGATGCAACTACAGCCCCTCCCAACAACAGTAATAATGATAATATTGATAATAATGCATAACTTGTCTGACAAAAGAAACATTTTTGGCGAGGAAATGTTTGCTGTTGTGTGCATAATTCGGTATACTGTGTTAGGGCAAGAACAATGTAAATTAAGTAATTATAATTGAGATTATGGATGGTATGGAGAAACAGGCAGAAGTTTACATGCTTGTGCATGTTACCTACTTCTGCTGCAGTGACTCTAATACCAGGATTATGATGAACTTTACTAAACATGACTTAACGCAATGGGATGTAATGTGAAGTTATGAAATAAAAATCTAATTAGCATACGCTTAACTTAAAGTAAGGAAAATGACTCTCAATTGGTAGTTGGTTTTGTTACTTCATGCTACAGCTTCACGCTGATTGGTTCTAATTACTAGTGACATCAAACTTAACGTAACGAGACGGAAATGTTTGACATTGCCAAACTCTTAAGTTATGTGGCATTAAGTTAAGTCATGTTAAGTCGATCCTAAGTAGCTCCACTTAATACAGTGTGTTAGACATCACGTCATGTTGTCATGTTACATTAAGTACATCGTAATCCCAATTTAACTTTTGCCATAGTGTGCTACCTCCTAGTGGCCTTGATGTAAAATTATAGTGACAGTATAGAAACAGAGTGCAGGAAAGGCTTCACGCTATAGTGCACTTCTTCACATGTGTATGACCCATATGTATTTGGACCCATAGGAAATTATATCATACCAGTTGTAGTGCACAGAGGTTCCTTAAAACGTGCACAAGTCAAGATATACTAGCAGCTGTGTTGCCATGTCATACTGAGTTCAGAGGAGCAGCACAGTTAGATTTAAATGCGTAAATTTTAAACTACTGCGTATATGTTACATTTGATAGCATTCAAAGAAACAAAATAACCAATAAATCCACAAGGTGTCAAAAGTTAGGGTGTTCACATGCTCTTGTGCTCTTATACAACAGTGGCTCCTGTGTATAAGATACTATTCACCAATTACTTCCTCATATATTTCCATTGCTTTTCTAATTAGGTGATCTGGGCAGTAGCTATAAAGTTTTCTCTGTTGGACTGAATACCAAATAAATACTTAACACATACCTACTTTTGAAAAACTTATTACAATGTCATGTCATGATTATGCATTATTTTAAACAACTGCTTTGTCATACATTTTTAATAATACATAATTATTCACTTGATACTTTTTTCATTGTGGAGGCTTAAGGGTGTGTGAAGTTAGTTATGGGTGGACTCCAGCTCACCAAAGTCCTTCTGCTGCTGCCAACCCCATTAACAGAGGAATGCAACACAGCAATACACCATCACATTGTTATTGTCAGTAGACAATGTTTGTTTACAGATAGTGAAATATTGATTACATAGAAACCCACGTGTCGACTATAAACATAGTATACTTTACGATTAAAGGAAAATAATCACTTGTATTGTTGTGTGTTTGGTTACAGTTCTGGAACTCATTTCTGCAGCTATTTGTGCAGCCACATCTACCTGTTACGCTAGTCTTCATTCTACTTTGGTTCACAGCATCCTTTGCGTGAGTTAAGGTTTTTGCATTTTACACATTTTGCATGCCATACTTAAGCACTTTATGCATGCAGTTTAGGAGGTTAAAAAAAGATACTACTTATAGAAAAAGAATTGGATAGGAAAGGTGCCAATCTCTTTTCTCATTCTCATTCTCATTTATTATCTGTTGATGAAAATTACAAAATAATTCATGACATCGTCAGTACAAACAAAAAGATACAATATACACAATAGTATGAATAAATACATAATAATCACATATTAATAAACTCATTTATGGAATAAAAACTACTGTGAATACCACATTTTTTCAGTTCCTTTTTGAACTGATTTAATTTATTTATGCTTTTAATATATGTAGGTAATTTATTATAAAAAGTGCATGCAGCAACATTAGGTTTAGTTTTGAATAGCTGGATTCTATGAGATCTGACATGAAAGTTTGTATTACCTCTTGTGAAATGATTATGAATTTGATTATTATCTATTTCACGATTTACATTATGTCTTAAATACATAATAACTTAATATATATATATATATATATATATATATATATATATATATATATAAAGAGTATAAGGTAAGAATATTTAATTTTACAAAACTATCCCTACAAGATTGTTGTGGTTTTAAACCCATCATCACCCTTGATCTTTTCTGAAGAAAAAGTCTTTTAGTATACTTATCAGCACAGTTAACCTAGACAGTTATTGCATAGGACAAATGTGGATAAATTAAACCATAATAATTGTTCATTAGTGTACTTAAATCCACAATTTTTGGCATTTTTTTTAGAAGAAAAATATTAGAGCTTGCCTTATTACACATTTTGTGAATTTGCATACTCCAAGCGAGATGTTTGTCAAGCATAATTCCAAGAAAATTCATATAATGAACCTTGTTAATATCTTCATTATTAACATATCATTTGTGTTTTGAACCAGCTGTATATTCATAAAACCAGTTTTCTTTGTATTAATATGTAATTTACTTAAATTAAAAAACTGCACAATTAGTGGAGGCCACAAGTTTTTGACAATTATCGCTAGTGTTAACAATGGATGGTCATCAGCATAAGCAATAACTTTTCCATTTCTTATAGTTATATCATTCATGTTTGCATAAATATAATAAGAATAAAAACTAAAGTTCAATTATTGATGATAAACATACTGGAACAGAAAGTCTGCAAAAATTTATGAACAGCCCACATACCCTATGATATGGTTCAGTTTTCCATCTTTGATATGCGCTTGAACTTTGAAGCTTGGTATATAAAACACATTTCTTAAAAACCGCTTTATTGCATTCACATGACTTTCTCTATTGACTCTTCTTCAAACAAGGTTATTCTTCTATCTACTTATTGTTAATCAAAATAAGCTGTCATTACACATTTATGCATTTCATTGTAAGTATAAGAGGGATACAGTAGGCTTAGACAAAGGTCAGATTTTTTAAAAAGCATTTCATTATATAACGGCTTTGAAATTCCATGCTCCTTGCATGACCACAAGAAAAAGCGAGCAGTGCTTACCACTTGAAAAAAATACAAATCTATTTGAAAGCTCAAACCAGTAACAAAGAATATCTCTGAAATGGTAATGCCACAGAAAAGTTTGTTTGACGTACATTTGGGCTTTATGGAAATTTACATTGTTTTCATAGTCAGATTTTGTCTTATCTCTTATGGTTTACCAGCTATACAAAAATCATTCAGAATGAAGAGAACTTCAAAGGCTATTCACAGAAAACTTCAGATATACATTTTATTTGTCATGCAAATATGTTAAACATGTGGTATTTTAATCAAAATTGTAGAGTCATTTATGAGAAAATCAAAAATAATGATAATTGTTCAATATAAAGGGTAGTTTGGTTTTGGGGCATTTTTCTGAATATCTTCGTATTGCACCCTTGGAAGACACAGCACTTAAATACCAAGTTTGGTGTATAATCATTTTTTCATTTTTGAGTTATGCTGCTGACATACACATGCGCATGCAGGCACACATACACACAGACCTTATTCCTAAAAGTGTTTTCTTTTTTTAATTCAGGAAGCCTCAAACGTTTATTTCCAGTGAAACCTTGGTATTGAAATTTTAGGTGGAATGTAGTACTTCCTCCATTTACTATAAATAAGTATTAGAGAAGATAAAAATGATATCCTTCAAATAGTTACTATTATCAGTACCCTGTTGCAACTGACCTACAAGACTCAACATAACTTTGACAAAGTTCTTCTGAAATTGTAACAACCTCCTCTGTGATTCATCATTTCAACAAATGTGTAGTTCATGGACAAGTCGCACAAACACAGCTTTTTAACATGACTCACAAGAAGTATTCAGGAGATTTAGGTTGGGGAAGTGTGAAAGACAGACTGTGTTCCAAACCAGGAAATATGATCATCAGGAAATATGTCACAAATCTCAAAATGGTTCTCTGGTCTGTGTGTGCAGAGCTTTCAAAGATGGGAGATGTGGTAAACCAAAAGGATTTGAATCCTAAATCCTTACAATTTCTGCAAGTCTTCATAAAAGCAGAGTAAGAAAGTGGACAAAAGCAACTATAATCTAAAGTTAATAATAAACTGTATGCATTTATCTGGCTAGAGCTTGTATCACCAAAACAGAATGAATCACATGGCTCTGATAATAAAAGTGTCTAATTTCCAGTAGGTAAATCATTTGGCACTACCAGTGCATTCAGCAGTCACTGCTGGAAACTCAAGATCAATGTTTAGAACACTGATTTATTTCACTAAATATGTCAACTTTATTGCTGATTAAAAAAAAATCACTCATATTTTTTAATTCTTAGATTAAACACATATACTCACTAATTCTTAATACCTCTTCCACTTCTAGCAGGGTTTTATTCAGAGTATCAAGAATTTATTGCAGAATTTGGAGTTCTTCATTTCCTACAATTTAGTTTCAAAGCATTTTTTCAATAGATATCTAGTAAGTCTAATAGTTTTTCCTTTTTCACCTTTTCAACAATCTGAAGGACATTCAGGAATTCGTTGTTCTGTTTCCCTTCTTGGGAATACTATTGCAAACATTTAAATCATTTTGATGAAGTGTTTCATCCTAAACATTAACTCAAGCATTTGTTTTCTCAATTTTAAATTTTTGCTTTGTTTTTTAAACAAATTTATCAACTGTGGTGTATCTAAGAAATTTATATCCTACATCTGTGAAAGCTATGCAGAAAAGGCAACAAACCATGTCATGTGAGAATGCATGACTTGGTAGTTTTTGTTGTAAAGGGCAATTTTCAACATAATGCTTTAATATAAAATGGAGTTTTTTTTTTTTTTTAAGTCAAAGAGTTCTTCATTGTGCACATAGTGAAGTACGCTGCTAAAAATGTTGAAATGGGCTTGGTGGCTTTTGGATCTAGATCTAGAAGAAATATTTGTAGAATTATGGTGTCTTTTAAGATGCCATTAATGGGCAATTACTCCAGTAAATATTGGGCTATGATGAGAGTTCAATAAACAACACAAAATGTCAGGGCAATCCATATGGACAATAATCATTCACAAAGAACTAAACAAAATGAAGCTTTTTACATTAATTTGGAGTCAGCAAGAAGCTGACAATGCAGACATGTTCTCATAGTTGTAGGTAAGTGAAGCACCAAGAGTGTGTAAAGTCTCTCACCAACTTCAAATTACTATAGGATATGGTTTGCCCGTAAAATATATGGTTATGACTTTACAATAAAGGAGACGCTTTTATGGCTTTGTGGGCACATTCAAAGTTTTTCATATTTTCATCACATACATGACAAGCATTAAATTCTATTGCATTATTTTGTAATTTAAGATTACAAACTGAATGTCCTGCACTAATTGGTATAGAGTTTTATGATAGGCCAGAGCTTATCTGTCATGATAATGGTGCCCCTTCAAATGCATAGGATGCAGATTTAAAATTTTTTGAACCATAATGGCCTCTAGTAACCAGTACAAAATGGACATGAACTTTTAATAATGGAGGACATGAAGTAGAAAGTCAACTCCCTCACATACATTATTTATCTTATTGGCAATTATATGATGTTGGAAGTTTTCCATTTTTTGTGACACTTTTTGTTTTTAGTTCACGTTATGAAGGGTAAACTATTTTTAAATTAAAATTAACTGGACTACGTTTCCATGGTGAATTGAAATCGATTTGAGTCCAACTCCATACTGAGTACGATCCGCATTTCCAAGATAAATTCAATACGTATTGAGAGCAATTTGTATTGTATAGCTGGCGCAAAACTTCTGTAATCGTGACCTTGATTGCCACCCCAGCTGCCGAGCCTAGGAATGGTTTATGTTTAGCTTAATCAACGAAAGTGATATAATACTATAACACATACAGTCTGCATAGAAAGTGTCCGCATCTGATTGTAATTTCAAAGAGAGCAGCACTAAATAGTGCTTATGTTATGTTTATTATATTTATAACAATGGCTCCTACGTCTTCAAACTTAATTGGTAAGGTATTACATAGTCAAAGCAGGGAAATAATTGCAAATGTCCTCGACTTCATGAAGCACGATTCACAATTTCTATGTGGAAGAAAAAACTGTGTCAACAATGAGCATATTGCTCATCAAGCTGAAAGACAGCACAGGTTTTCAAGGTGGTGCTACAAATCTCAGAAAAATTATAAAAGATTTAGGGTTCAACCAGAAGAAAACGAAATCAAATAGAAGAGTTCTAATAGAAAAGCACATACAATAGATCAGACTGAAACATTCAATGCCATAGCCAGAATTTGAACCACAGAGTTTGAATATGTTGCAATGATAGCTTAGTCGGTTAGAGCAACGGCATGGCAAGCCTAAGATCCCTGGTTCAAATCCCGGCTATGGCATTGAATTTTTCAGTCTGATTCTACCTTTCCAAATGACTATAATTTTATATGTACTTATATCAGCATAAATTTCAAGGTGGTGCTACAAATTTCAGAAAAATAATAAAAGATTTAGGGTTCAAGTGGAAGAAAACGAAATCAAATGGAAGAGTTCTAATAGAAAAGCACGACATACGATCTCAGCTGGAAGAGTACCTTACTCAGAGGTATAAATTAGGGGGTCGAACTATAGTGTATGAAGATGACTTATACATAGACAGCAGTCATACAACATCTAAAAGTTGGAGTGACGAGTCGCAACAAAAAAACAGGAGATTTTCATCAAGAAATGAATACAGAAAATTGCATAAAGTGAATCAACACCATGTTGATACCTAATGTGTCTGATGGGTCTGTTCTGGTTATCAACAATGCTTCACAATGCATCAACATTCAAATTGACAAACCACCTACCTCAAATTCCTTGCAAGAAGAAATGAGAGCTTGGTTATTTAGGCATAACATAGCTTTTGATGAAAGCATGAGTAAAACAAAGTTATATAACTTAATTAAAGCCAACAAACCGCTTCAGAAGTCTACATACTTGACCAGATTTTAATACAACATGGCCATAATGTACTTAGACTGCCACCGTATCACCCAGATCTAAACCCAATAGAATTAATCTGGGCTGATGTCAAAAAATCGGTGGCCTGCAGCGATTTGCAGAAATTGGAAGGCCAGAATGGGAAAATCTATGTCGACATGTTGAATAAATTGATACTCATTATTTTGAAAAATATGGAATTGCAGAAAATCAAATAGAAAGAATTCTCATCCAGGATGATGGTGCAGAAAGTAGCACAACAATGATGACGGCAAAGAGTGAGTGATTCCGCAGAAGAGAAGGCTGTCAGGTGTGGAAGAACTAGAGGCAGATGATTGACAGGATTTTATATTAAGCGCTTCTTACAGCGGTGTATTTAAATATACTGTATATAACTATAAGTTTATCAGTGCAGCGCAGTGTAGTGCAATGCAGTGCATAACCGGTGTGCGGATATTTGACAATGACTGTCCCACGCACTCCTGCAGCATACAGACGACCGGTCACCTCCTAATCCGGTATGCAACTCGCTTCATAGCTGTCATTAAGGTTTTCACATGTCTAGAACTGTTGCGCCAATTATATGCACAAGGTTCGAGAATAAATAATTCGAGCTTTTATGTTGGTCAACTTGGATTTAGGTTGCCGAACCTGTTAAAAATATGTTAGTTTATTTTTCTGTGTATTTTAAGTAGGTTTTGAGATTAGTGAATGTTTTAGAGAAGAATAAATTGCGAACTATGGAAGCGATAAATGTGACTTTGCTGTGTGTTTTATTACACATGTGATTAACAATTTCCGCTAAAAAAAAAAGTGACGAGCGTGCAGCGTGTTACAACGAGTACAGTAGAAGATAGTATATTTGCCGTTGTAAGTGTTTCCATGCAACAAAATTCGATCCGATCCGCTTCCGATCCTTCTGTCTAAGAGGATGGGATCCAAGGTTCAAAACGATCTCAATACCATCCAGATCCGCGTTTCCACGCAGTATTCAATACGGAAAGTGTACTCACATCGATTTCAACTCCCCATGGAAACGTAGTATATGGTAAATATAACTTTTGGAGCATCTAGGTCCCTTTTGAGATATGCAAAACTCTTCTCATCTAAACTGTAGATATTCAAAATAAGGGACTTTAGGGACCTTGATTAAAACATGCAAGCTAGTTTTTGGGTTTTAAATACATTTCACTGGAATCATAAGGAGGATGAGAAATAAACAATAAAAGCAAGCTTTTAAAAAGACACTGTTGAAATGCAAATGGAGCCTTAGTATAATTTTGTGCTTTTTAATCATGTTTATTCATCCTTGGAGATAATTGTAATCTTGCATGCATTATTTAGTTAGTAAATAAAAAGCTGGAAGATCTGTTTTGGCACAAAATGAATACATTGCCTTTCTAAAAAGCCAAAATTATTTGTACTATTATATCAAACATATTTCACTCTATAGTTTGGTGAATTTTAATATGACTGCCTTATACCTGAGAAACTGCTCCTATTATTCCTGGCTTGCATGAAGAACACTGCTGTAGATCCTGAACAATAGTCACCAACATTTGAAATTTAAATGATAATGTGTTAGATGACTGAAACTTTAGTTTTCATTCATTACAAAACTCAAGTAAAAGATCCAAAGTTATTGATTCTGTTGAATGTGAAGATGTGTAGTTTTTATTAGGTATAATCTTTTTATACTTTGGGATAATTTTTATTTAAGAAGTAAATCAGTCACAGTTTTCTGAGCAAGGGGAACCTCTTCACTGCAAACTCAGTCGGTTTTGTTTTACCTCTTCATGTTTGCATATGAAACATATATCTTTATATTGTATATTCTATCCCATACGTTTTCCCATTTACCATTCCTTCTAGTGCATGTCTTAGCAAATGGGTTCTTTTCATCCAGTGTCCCCGTCAATTTGTTTTCCTTTTCCTAGCCATACTCAGCATTTCTGATCAGTATTTCAGTATCTCTAAAACAGCTTCCGTAGTCATTTTGTCTCTCCATTTCACAAAATTCATTCTTGTCTGTAATCATAGTATTTAAACTGCATCCAATTGTCTTTCTTCACTTTATTGCAATTTAAATTTCCACACTATTCATTACTGTACATGAAATGTATCTTATTTGCTTTTCTCCTAACAATTTTAGTCTGTTTTTCCTCATATTTATCCTGTATTCCTCTGTGTTGCCATTGGCTTCCATTAACAGATTCCTTAGAATGTTTTCCTCTGCTTTTAGCACTGTCATTCAATTAGCAAATCGTATTTTCTTTATTCTTTTTTCTCCCCATAATGTTTCTCTCCTGTTCTGGAAATAATTCTTCATCAGATTCTCCAAGTAGATTTTAAACACTTTGAGTGATAAGGGGTGTCTTTGTTGTACGCCTCTCCCTATTCTACTTCCCTCCGCTATATTTTCTCTCACCCTAATTCTTACTTGATTTTCATAAGAAAATACTTTAAGAGCTTTCTCTCATTCTAATCCACATCCATTTTCTTCAGAACCTCCTTAAGTTGTCTTTTTTTGGGGAGGGGGTTGATTTTCTTTTGAAATTCTTTTGATGAGGGTTGCTGATAACTTTGAAGTTAAATCCACAGAGTTTCTGTTTACGACATATTCTTTTTTTTCTGTATGCTTACACCGACCTCATTCAAAATTATCCCTTTGGAGTTCAATGACTATTTCCCTACATTGAAGGTCGTCCTCCGTGGACTAGTGGTACCGTGCTAGCCTCTAGTTCCCAAGGTCGCGGGTTCAAACCTGGCGGAGGGCGATGGATTTTTTTCGGGCGTAAAAATCCTTAGCATGGCTTCCTTCGGAAGGGAAGTAAAGCCGGTGGTCCCGTGTCGAACATTTACGGCAAGTAGAAGAACCTCAAACCTGATAAAGAGGCCTCTGAGCAAACTTTCCGGTCTTTCACGCCCAATATAGAATGGGACGCTAAGGACTACAGTAGTTAAAGAGCGTCCATAAATAAAACTCAATTTTATTTTCCTACATTGAGGTGTATGCTAAATGCCGTTTAATGCTTGTTTAAGGTTTAACTCTCAGAACGGTGCGATTCCAGTTGTATTCGGGAATTTAAGCATAATAAAGGGCTGACCCCGGAGTGAATATTTTAGTTTGAAGAAAGGTTCATTATCTCGTTGTCTCATGTAGATGGTGCAGCCTGGGTTAGGGACTCCATCCCAATTGTAATTGGTCATTACATACCCGCCTACTCGCCGATCCACGTGCACTTGGAATAGCAGCGTTCCTTCTCTTTTAAAGATGCCCTGTTAAAATGGAAGGTGCCAATGCTATGCATATACTACTTTCACGGGCTATCTTCTCAAAAGCCACAAGCCTGTCTTAATTGCAAAACAATGGCAACATTAGCCTACAGTGAAGTCCATCTCCGAGATGCTGAAATTTCTTGTATAGTAATGCGACCTTCACGAAAACGCTTAGACCATCGCGAAATGATGCTACGGTCTACTGTGGAGTACCGTAGAGTGCAGGTCAGTTAATTTTGTACCGACGTTTTAGAATAACTCGCGCTGAAAACGCAATAAAGGGCAACCACTAATCATCCAAGATGGAAGTGCATGCGCAGTGGCATCACCTCCTACATTGGGAACAAATGCGTTTTGACTAGCTTTTACCGGTAACCTCACGTTTCCAAAGGAAGAAGATTTCTGTTGATTGCCTTGTTGTTCAGCCAGCGGTCAGTGTCCTGACTTCTCAAACCATAGGTCCCGGCTTCGATTCCCGGTTGGTGTGGGGAAATGTTTTTTTTTCTCGCCAGAATGTAGATGTGTTTAATAGTGAATATCATTTAAGATCACCTACAGTTCAGCCAGCAATAACTGTTTTATTACTTTTTTTGTCCTGGTAATGCAAAGAGAATGGAATACTCCGCATAGCAACCAGCTCTTAAAATATATGACTATCGCTTAAAGCCTGCCAATCCCCCTTGCATCTACAAGAAAATTAGCAATAAGATTAACATCTGGATATCTCGATTAACATGAAGCATATGGAGAATAAGCGTTTGCAAAAATAGTTTGTACAAGAGTAGAGAAAGTCATGTGAGTGTAACACATCAGAATTTTTTTTATCATGAAAGACATCAAAATGTTAACAAAATTTAAATATAACACATAAAATAAAACTGTATAATAGATAATAGGTTTTACTGTTCTAGCTATGTTCAAGACTTAATAGTGTAAAATATGTTTGTAACAACGTTTTGCAATTATTGTATTACTCTAATGAATGTAAAGTATAGAATGTATTCTTATTGTACCCGTATATAAGCCGCGATATGACGTAGTAGTCTTAGCGACTATAACTAAAATAAATAAACACATTAACATCAGTTATTACTGAAGTCAAAGCCACCAGTATGACCAAAGAAGTTAAAGGGGTTATACAAATGAAATAATAATAATAATTTGTTTTGCATATTTGCTCCATTTGCATTTACGTGTGGTAGCTAAACATAAGATTTTTTGAACGTCAGTTGGTTCCTGATCCTCTAGCTCATTTATCAAGGCTTTAAGTGTTTTACTCTTACGGAATATGTGAGGTTTTCTTAAGCGGACTCACTCGTCCATGAAAATGTACCACCTCGCGGTTCAGAGCTGCTTGTAAAGGTGACGGATGGTTGTGCAGGTACTACGGGCTGACGATATGGTTCCCCGAATACATCAAGCTGCTCAAGACGCAAGAGTACGAAGCCCAGACGCGGGTTGAGATGAACGAGTCCTACACGGGTCGACAATGGAACACCAGTATCGAGAACACTCGATGGGTTGAGACGTACTTTAACCACTGCTCCTTCAATCAGCTCACTCTGTCACATGTCACCTTCGATAACTGCACTCTGGAGTCTGTCAATTTCACAATCATCAAGTCCAGTCGCACATACTTCCGCAACTCCATCATCAAGGACACCAGGTAAGTCACAACTTATGATATGTTTTATTTTATAATATGCACAGGAGTTTTTAAGGGGAGTTGAGATGATAACGTTTAATTTAAACTTTTCGGATTAATCTGGTATGTAATTTATTAATTTTATTTGACTAGAAGTGCATAAAGGATACTTCTGACTTGTTTTCCTGTATGGTTTATGATTAGCTTCTCTTATGCACATGTAAAAAATCGGAAACTAGTTATTATAGAAGGCAAGTTCGGATTTAGCATTTATGGCTGGATCACAACAGCCCGGTAACGAGAACGGGAATGCATATCGATGATCATATCGATCACAAAGCGAAAGTCGATTTGGCGCATTGGGATTTCATTAGTTTGTAACTGACCAATGATATTTTTTCACCTACTTCCAATTTAGCCAGCATAACGCGTGTTAGCCAACGTCAAAATTCGATAGAGTAAGCATTATCTAAATGCATATCCATTACATTTCCGATCCCTCTACTTGTGCTAAGCTTTCATTCCTTTATTTAATGGCATACATTAAAGCTGTTTGTTCTTTTTTAATTTCCAACGGTTTTAGATGTTCTTTGTAGCTTTTGCCATTGCTATTTTAGGTAATAGCCAGTTTTGGGTTGCATATAAACAAACTACAAATGATCCTTTCATCAGAGGAACCAACGCTCATTGGATTTGCGGGTGTCGGGATGAGGTTAGGAAGCACATTTACTACTAATTTCTTCCAGTTTCATGTTTCCAGCTTGCAGCTATAGACAGCACTAGCGGATGTTTCATGTCACGGCCGCCTAGAATGATCTCTAGAGTAAAGAGTATAATATGCACAGTATGGATCTAATATGCCATGCCCGGGAACGAGAACGAGAGAGTTAAAAGTTGGGCAAATCTTCTTTCCCGTTCCCGGGGCCCGAGAAGGCTTCCCATTGATTGTGAATGCTTCCATTTGAATATATGTATTTCAACTTTCTCGTTCTCGTTCTGGTTACCGTTCTCGTTGGTTGTGAACCAGTCTTTAGAGAAAACTCCACTGCATACATTAGTAGCATTTTCTAGAATATGATTTCCTGTCTTCTCCCCCTTGAATTTGTTTTTTATAGAGTTTATGCTAAGCTATCTGTAGGTACTGTTTTAGTATCAGTTTCTTAATTTTTTTTAAGGAAAGCAATATTATCAGGAAACCTTAGTCTTAGAACTTCTGAGCATTTTATGCTTCACCGCAATTTTCTGTTTGAGACAGGCATATTAGTAATGCTATGAAATGTTTAAAATAAGCTCAAATGTAAAAATACATAATACTTTTAAAAGTTATATCTAAATAAAATTGCTAAAAGAAATGCACAAATGAAAATAAATCAAAAACTCATACACCATTACTGTATATCTCGTGAAAATGTCATTGTGTTACCTTGCTTAGTTCCAAAGAAAAATGTTAAAATTAAAATTGGCCGGATAGGCCTTTAATCTCCCCTTAAGGTGATTGGATCTTACAGGAGGTAAACTGTTGAAAGTAAATTGTAATCTAATGTATTTGTTCTTTCCTACCAAGCATTTTGAATAGATAGCATAGCTGCTGGTCAGCAATGGGTAATTTTAATATTAGCATAACCCCACCTCTGTGGTGTGGCGGTAGCGTGTCCACCTCACATTCAAGTGCGAATCTCAGTTAGGATGGGTTACCCGGATATGGTTTTTGCTGGGGTTTTCTCTTATCCTGAGAAGACTAATGTTAGGCTTTAAGCTCTACGGATCCCGGGCTCATTTGAGCATCACTTTACCCATTTCATTCATTCATCGTCCGTGTGACCTCCAGGCTATTAAAGGACGTTAAACTTCAAGCTCCCCCTCCCCCAAAAAAAGAATCAGAATAAGGCGAACTATATGTAGTTAAAATACAGATTTTAATAAAAGCTATTAGTATTTTAGTAGCATTAAAATCCATAATCAAAGAGGTTTTCTTGTGAATTTCTTAAATGTTATATCATCGCCATCATCATCAAATACTTCATTGTTTAGGCCTGTTCTATTTCCAAGAAATCAAAATGTTCATTCCACCTCTTTCTGGGCCTGTCAAGATCTATTCTGCCAACTTCTAGCAGCATCTCTTTTACAAATTCAACGCAAAAAGGGATAAGCTAAATTTGAAGCGTATATGTTATTATTTTTGTTTTCATTAATATCGAGAGTAAATGCTAACGCCTGTACCCCCATGATAAAAGGCTATTCGACGTTTGGATGATTCTGAAGAGCTTCAAATTTCGATAAATACAAGAAAAGTAACATTTAATTTGATTCAAGGCAGAGGTGAGCCGAGGGAGATTTGGGAGTTGGAATCCCCCTCTTGCTAAAACAATAAAAATTAATAGCAAAAATAGCTCCTTTATAATAATAGCACCTTTCTGGTTGGCGAGAACGAGATACTTCCTAATCGTATCACTGGTAACACTATATATGCGCCGCGTGTCTTGGAAGATATGACCAAAGGTAACAGCAACAGAAATTTTACTTTAGATGGCGTTGATATAGCCATGTTGGGATATCACTGGCATGTTTTCGTTCCGGTGCTAAATTTGAGTGGTTTCCAAATTAGTGCAATATCTCCCAGTTTAGAACATAACTAGAAACCCTATTTTGTGGTGAAATAAAATGGCCTGCAGTGGTAATATAAAATACTTTACAGTGGTCATTAGTTCTCTTGTCAAAGCACATTTTCCGCTTAGAATTCGCAAAACATTCTATCCTAATTTTAATTCCGATTGCTTCACCTTAATCTGTGAATTCCTGCATCTTAATCTATTTATTTAAATATTTCAACTCCGAATTAATTCATATTTATAATTTGAATTGGTACAAATTGTTTAAAAAATGGACCCCTATACATAATCCTCCCTTAACAATTCTCTGGCTACGCTACTGATTCAAGGTAAAGGACACGTTAACTTTTTTGTGCGATTTCAAACCACCGGAAATCTAGGAATGTTTACCCCTGCTGTAGCGGCAACTTCTCCTACATTCTTACTTAGCGTGTAGCATATAGACCACGGGGATCCTGTAAATAGTACTATTTTTTACGCAGGTTTGTGGACACGGATTTGTCGGACCAGCACTTCGAACTGTGTGTGATGGAGAATAACACGGTGCTAAGTTTGACAACCGGTTGTCCTTTAGACTTCGATTACAATATCCATTTGGAGGAGGTGTTCCAGGAGCACATGGTAGGGCAATTGGCAATATTGCCTGGAGCGCTAGTGTCTGCCTTCTTCATACAGCGCCTTGGCCGGGTCAGGATCATAGGTAAGTTCTCTACTTTGGTTTTATTTTATATAAAATTTATGCTTATATTTCCGTATAATATAGTCATCCAAACTCCCTCTAACTTTATTTTTGTCGTTTTTGTATTTCTTTCACTTATAACTTAGATTTTCATCACTTTCCACTTCCTTTTACTCTCTCTAGTACCTACTTATCGTATATTGGGCAGAGAAAGTATTGCATTTCACCCAAGAGTTCGTAATCGAGATTTCAGCGAAAATACACGTTTTGAGGTCACCTGGATAAAAAAAGGTATTTTTAAATAAAGACGCGTATCTGTCTGTCTGGCTGTTAATGGCATTACTACAAAACGAAAGAATGAATACCAAACTTGGTATTTAAGTTCATCTTCTACCAAACATGAACATTTTAAAGTTCCCCACTCCAAACTAATCTTTACTTGGAGCACATTGTTTATTTTTTATTTTCTCCAAAATGCCTAATATTAAAATATCGTATCTTTAAGATCAAAAATAAAACGTATTATTGTTTTTTTCTGCGAATATCCCGTGAAGTGCTCATTATTCTGATTAAACTTGATTTTGTAAGAATAGTTTTTAGAAAAATGGGTAGAGAGAGAGCCATTTGAATGCAAGACATCAGGTGATTTGCTGATTTCACATATTTTATCTTCTTTTCAATTGCTTGCTTACTTAGCCTTGTTTACTCTTAAAATGAATGAGATAGCTCAAATTGCAATGCCTTTGTCTCGTATCAGGAGGTACCCGGTTCAAAATCCCTTGAGATTGGCTAACGTGATTATCGGGTTTTCCTCGCTTCTTATGAAGGCGGTTATAAGGGGATACAAGCTCGAAAACAAAACATCAGAATTCTTCTTCTTCTTTTAGTTTTATGGAAACTGTTACATAACGGTTACATACCATAAGCATAATTTTCTCGCATGTGCTTTGATTTGATAAGCACCTAAGAACGTTACCAAGTTTTATTTATTATTTGGATGCACAATCCTTCTGTTTGATACATTCTGTTATATTTTTCGTTCACCGTGGGTAACAGTGTAGTTCGGAGCATCCAACGATTATAAGGTTCAGGCATTTCTGCATTTTTCGGTTGGAATCTCGGTTGAGTTCAGCTGCTTGAATAATATTTTCATTTAAGATTTTTCGCGGTATGTAGGACGATTATCAGATGCCTAATGCTTTAAATCCTAGGATTCATCTGCGCATTCATTTCACACTTTCATGTTCGCTAACATGAACCGACTGGTTAAACATACACAAAGAACAGACGCCGATTTTGTTGAGTAAAATAGTAGACAAACATTTTAGAAGTTTTTCTATTTGAAAAGCTATTATCTAAGCCAAGTTTGCATCTATCTTGCATAGTAAATAATATTTTTCCTTAGTTTATTTTGTTTTCTTTCTCTCGTGTAATTTAATTGGGCATTAAAAACTATATTGCATCACTTAGCGGGGAAGGAATGTTATCATCAGATCCGAGATTCTGATGACATGTCATCTTTTGATTGCTGTATCATAGGAATTGCTAATATGTACATAAATCCTTATCAACGGTTTTGGATTATGAAAATTCATATTTACTAGGACATGTTTGGTTATTATATGCCATTTTCTATTTTTACTTTCTCTGCCACATACATAGTAGATAGAGAAGGTAACTCTATATCGGGATTTCACCGTAAATACATGTTTCGAGGTTCCTGAATTAAAAAAGGCATCTTTAGAAAAATGTCGTGTCTCTGTGTCTGTGAACAGCATATCCCAAAAAGAAAAGTCCGATAATTACCAAACTTGTTATTCAAGTTCAATATATTACAAGGATGCGACACGAAGGTTTTCAAGAAAATCCGCCACTCCAACTACCCTTTATATGGAATATTTTTCAAAAATTTTGAAGTTCTAAAAATGACTCTAAATATTCTGATTAAAATGCTATATATTAAAGATATTTATATGACAAATAAAATGTATATCTTGAATTTTCTGGGAATATCGTTTGAAGTCCTCTGAAGGAACTTTGTATAATCTTGTATAACTGGTAGGTAAATGTTAAGCGATAGACGAAAACGTACTACACAAAAATGTACATCTCTTTAGAACACGCAATTTATTTCAAATACTTTTTTGTGACATAAGTCATTTCTGAAATATCCGATATTAAAGGTTCGAATTGTTCATTTCTGGTCACTCTCTTTAAGTCCTGTCAACATTCAGTTGTTTCTCGCGATTGCATGGAAACTATGGAATTTTAAGGCTAGCAAATAGCGTCCAGTTCTTAAACACCTGACTATCGCTATTCTCTTTGCATCTATAATGAAATGTGTAATGAAGCTATTTCTGCAAAAGTTTATTTGAATTAAAATGTAGTTCGATAGAAAAATAATCTTTTGTAAGAGTAGTTTGTATACCCAATACTAAACGTTAGAATGTAGAGAAAGCCATGTGGATGTATCACATCAGTTTTTTTATTAGGACATTTTGTTTTTCGATTTTGCGTCATTATTTTGTTGTTTTCTTGCCCTGTACACCTTTATTTAGTCGTTTTCTTGCATTCATATTAAATACATAAAGAGTTTTATGTTGCTGACGTTTTACATAAGGATAACTTTTAAAATATCAGAAGTGTTACTGTTTAACTGAGAAATAAGAGTACTTTTGTACATCGTTTATTCGCATTCTAGAAATAAAACACCGTATTCCTATTTAATGGTTAGCCTAAAAGAGATTGCTTGTGGGTAGAGAGTTGGAAATGATATTATTATTGATATGAATTCCTGTCCTAAAATAGGGATGAGATAAGTCCGTTTTCCATTTTTCTCGTTAATAAGTGAGTACACGTATGTGTCGTATCAGAGACTGTGAAGTCCATTGTTTCGCAATGAATTTTGCATAAGCTGAGAACTCAAATGAGTTATTACTACAGTTTTGTAAGACCTGCTTCAAAAACAATTTTCGTTTCTTTACAAATTATTCAGACAAAAACAGAATATATTTTGAATTAATTTCCTAAACTATCTCATTATTCTTATACCTACTTTTTCTACTTGTAATAACGGCACTACCCCTGTATAATTTTATATAATTTACCTTTGGTAATTATTATGTAATTTTTTAAATTTTAGAGTCATTTTGTAGGCCACTTTTCAAAACATAGGTGATGAAAATCCGGGTGCTGGTTATCATTGATTATGAATAAGATTTTAACAGAGGGGAAACAAAAAAGAAAGAGACACTGCATTAGAGAATGAGTTAGTGCATGTATAGTCGCTAGTGTTTTATAACCAAGTACACGATATTCTTCATTTGGTAAACTACAGAAGCAAGGGAATATGCACACAAATATTTTTAAAACATCTCCCCCCCTTACTGTACTCTGCACGTGCTTCTATTCTTCTCTTTATCCCGAGACATATAATGTTGCGGCACAAATAAGTTCTCTATTTAAAACCGTTATTTGTCCTCATTTATTGGAAGAATCTCAAACACATAATATTTTTAGTAAGCACATCCAGAAATAAGCATGTGGATGTATTAATTATTATTATCTGTACATTTGCGTGCTTGAAATAGGTAGGAGGCTACCTCTAATGTTTTAACTTGACTCATCACAACCAGGACACGTGTAAACGTCATTGCGTGTTTATTGCCTGGAACTCAGTTTTGCGTTTAGCTGCAATGCAGAAATCTTGATGTTATTCACAGATGGGTGTCTCAGTTTGAGTTATTCGTGTTTGGGATGTAATTGATGCAAATGGCAGAATCTGGATTACCTCTGAGCTCGACGAGTACGTGTTAATCACCACAGTCGTAGCTTTGAGATATAAAAAAGATGTTTTGCATTAGCAGAAAATTCAGGGAGGTATTAGAAATGGAGGGCAATTTCAGCACTGCAGCCAATTATAGGCTTATTGCGCCTACTAAACCTCCAGGAGGAAGGGAGGCGATAAAGTACGAATTGCAATGCAGTGGGGTCCCTAAGGTTACCAGATTGAATATCTCCGTCTGATGCCCTCCCTATCGGCATGGACAGGTTCGGACAGAAGAGGTTCCATATTAGGAAAGAAACAGTTCTCTCCTCAAAGCACATCCGCCGCATATGCCGCACATCAATGTTTATCGCGCCTAACCTTGCAGCCCTGAACGATTTGATAGTGTTTAATGGCTGTTCTTACTGGCACTACAGGCGGTGGACGCTGGTGATATACCCAATGAAATTATATTTGGGATAGGAAGTAAAGGAAGAAAACTTTCCATGCCTAAGTTTAGGGCACCTCCCCGGCATGTGCCAGTTATGAGAACTGAGGAAAACCTGAAAGAAAGCCTGAGTGAAGGAAGACGGTCCTGGCGAGATTTGAACCACGGACTTCTTGTTCGCGAATCTGATCCTTAACCTCGGTTACCCGTGTCGGCGCACCCTGAACAATGAAGGGAGAAATGAAATCAGAGGAACTGAGTATAGAAAAATTCGCGGTAGTATATAATATCCACCCCAACATTTGCCTACCGACCTGGGAAAACCACGAAAAAATCCGGGATCAGGTGTTGCCGAGCCATACCGCTCATAGCAAAATTGGCAGGTGTGACGACTTTGTTAAAACTACCGTACTTGTGAATGCATTAAATAAAATTTTAGAAGTGATAAATCAAGACCCAGAGTTACTTAATTCAACAGATCACTTGCATTGCTTAAGGAAATGTGTATTGGAAACATTTGTTTCGTAAAGCCCACGTAAAGTTGTGCGCATACAGTTTGCTGTTCCTGTGGATTTCTCATGGATATTTACGCCTTTAACCTTCCACGAAAAGAGGCACCAGCAGGACGACAACAGTGTTAAAACAGCGAACTCGACATTACGGAATCAGACTCCGATATGGAAGGCATTGCTCCATTACCGAACACACTATAACTGCGAGTTGAATCTTATTTATTAATATTATATAATTGTATACTTACAAAACTTCAGTTGCATGAATGTATGTTTGTTGTATTTCATTCTGTCTATGTCATGTAGTCCATTGATCCCATTAACCACGTGCAAAGTGGTGTGTTCACGTGCTGAGTAATTTTACAAAAACCAGGATATCGAAAGATTTTCGAAATGGTACGCTGCGAAACCGTGTCAGGCCTCAAGCTTGGAGCACTTTTGTAAAGTATTTCTCAACTTTAAGTGGTAACAGGCTAGTGTAGCTACCCTGTAACAGGCAGCAGATGATGCAAATTCCTCTAGTATGTGTGCAAAGGAAATTACTTTTGATATCTGAGTTGAAAATCAGTAGAAAATATCCGAGAAGTTGGTATCAGACATCTAATGAGACTGTTTGAGAACTTAGAAGCGCATTTATTTTTATTGCTTAACACGAACGTTTTCTCAAATGGATCTCTTAACTTAATTACATCTGAGGGTCAGGGTCGTGTTCTAAGGAGCTTACAATACTGCAGCTGGCCCGTGATAGTTACAGGAAAAGAAAGCTTTGTGTTACAAAGATTAAACATTAACATTAGCAGTGATTTAGTGCAGAGTATTTGTGTAACCTTCAGAAATGTCCATATATTGCACATGCAGTCTTTAGACTGCTACCCGTTCTTTGCTATATTATGATTTTGAAGTTTGGGCTCTTTGATTATTATTGTTATTAATCACCAGTGCCACAAAAAATTTGTGTTGTATTTATGGACGCTCTTTAACTGCTGTGGTCTTTAGCGTCCCATTCTATATTGGGCGTGAAAGCTCGGTAATTTTGCCCAGAGGCCTCTTTATCAGGCTTGAGGTTCTTTTACGTGCCGTAAATGTACGACACGGTACCATCGGCTTCACTTCCCTTCAGAAGAAAGCCATGCTAAGGATTTTTATGCCCGAAAAAATCCATCGCTCTCCGCTGGGTTTGAATCCGCGACCTCGGGAACTAGACGTCATCATTATAAGACATAGTGAAGATTGGTCACATTTCCTGCGTATAATTCTACTTTCAAATCTAATTAGTCCTTTGAAATGTTTCTAGTTCTGAGAATGTGAATTAAATTTGTACAGAAATTCTGAGTAAATTCTTTCCTAACAAAAGTTTTCTAATATCTATGTCTCAGTCTCAAGTCAATCGATCGAGTTGACTCCGCAGTAACGTCTGAGGCTCACATCCTGGAAGTCCCGGGTTCGATTCCGGTTGACCGCGCATTCTGGCCTAGGGTTTTTCGTGGGTTTCCCTGGTCAATAGAGGAATGCTGACCGGACAGATGGCGCGGATGCTTGCTCCAAGGAAAGAATATTCCCCGTGGGCATTAGAGGGCTGCTTGGTAGGACAGTCGTTCATCGCCCTCTTTGGGCAGCTCTAGTAGTAGGACAGGTCTTCGAGCCAGGAACTGTTAGGGACTTCTTCGCGTCTCCGTGGTCTGTCTTTGGCCTGTGACCTCCTGTGGTTTCAACTCTTCCGCCTGAGGGATGGCAGGTGCAATACATTCACGTAGGTCTCAGTGCACAAGATGCCCCTCTTCGTTGTATATCCAATACCCTATAGTGTCTTATTCAAGATCAGGATTGGGTACATTTCGCCTGACACGTATTACACGTGTAGTACGTATCCCGTGAGATGTACAATAGCTGAAGCAGCACGGCAGTAGGAAGGGGAATTGTAACCATTACCAATAGGCAATGCTTGACTTTCTCTATCCTTTATATTTATATCTGTTCTGCAAAGTATTCTTACAAAAGTTTTTTCTGTCTATTTAATGTTATTCGTGATAAACCTTCGCAGAAATGATTTCATTACACACTTCATTATAGATAAAGGGGGATACAGGAAGCTGAAGCAATAGTCAGATCTTAGATAGCGGGTTACTACACGCTCGCTTTGAAATTCCATACTCTTTCCATGACCGCAAGAAACGAAACAATGGTGACTTAGCACTTAAAAATGTATGATGAAGTCTTAGAAAATTCAAATAGTAACGACTATATCGGAAATGGTTAATGCCACAAATATTTGACGTAAGTTGTGTGTTTTAACGAGATCCACACGTGTTTGTGAGTTAAATTTTTACTTTCTCTACTACGTATAGTAAGTAGGGGAAGTATTGTATTCCACCCAAAAATTCGATACCGAGATTTCACCGGAAATACATGTTTTGAGATCCCCTGAATCCAAAAAAAGCCTTTTTGGAAACATGTCCGTGTGTGTGTCTGTGTGTCTGTCTGTGTGTCTGTCTGTCAGTCTGTGTGTCTGTCTGTGAACAGCATAACTCAGAAACGAACAGTCGGATAAACACCAAACTTGGTATTTAGGTTCAGTATCTTCCAGAGATGCGACACGAAGGTTTTCAAGAAAATCCCCCCACCCCACAGTACCCTTTACATGGAACATTTTTCGAAAATTTTAATTTTCTCAAAATGGCTCTAACGATTTTGATTAAAATATCATATGTTTAAGATATTTTCATGAGAAATGAAATGTATATCTTGAATTTTCTGGGAATGTCTCCAAAAGTATTCTTCATTGTGAACGACTTTTGGTAAACTGGTAAACCATAAGAGATAGGCAAAATTTTACTACACAAAAGATGTAGATCGCGTTAAAATACACAATTTATGTCATATACATTTTTTTTGTTGAGTGAACTATTTTCGAGATATTGCTTGTTATTCCCTTAAATTTTTCAATTTTTATTTTCTCAAATTGGAATTCGTTATTCATTTTTTTGTCTTGGATATGCAAAGAGTATTAATTTGTGGAAAAGGGAATAGTGTTGCACCTAGCAAGCAGCTATTAAGAGATATGTATGTGCTTAAAGGCTACTGTATTTCGATACTGCCCTTGGAAATATATATTCCCCTTGCATCTACAAGAAAATTAGCAATAAGATAGAGTCTGCAAATGTTTATCTCGATTAACATGAAGTAGATGGAGAATAAGCGTTTGTAAAAATAGTTTGTACAAGAGTAGAGAAAGTCTTTTGAGTGTAACACATCAGATTTTTGTTTATCTTTTATGATTTACCCTAATACAAAACAATACGATCAGAATGAACAGAAATTCAGAGGCTATTCACTGAAAACTTAAGCTGTATATTTTATTAGGCAAGCAAACATCTTTAACATATTGTTTTAGCCAAAATCGTTAAGAGTCATTTTTAGAAAATAAAAAATAAGAAACCTTTTTCATGAAAAGCGTAGTTTGGTATGTGGAGGATTTTCATGAAAATTTTTGTATTGCATCTTTAAGCTTAAAACGCTGGTTTTACCCGATTTTTCGGTTTCAAATCATACCTACTAATAACCAGGCATAAGAGTTTCTAAGCATTAAAACCAAGACGGAAGGAAATAAAGTTTAACTGTTACCAGACCATAGGTAGGAACATCTCAGGTAACCAACCACCCCCATCCCTCGTACAGTCTTTTGACGTTTGCAGACAGCACTCGGATCGGGTTCTATCTATCCATTGGCCGATGTTGTCCGCGTTCTTTGTAGTGATAATGGTTTGAATATTGATAACTTGAAGCCAACTGCTTAAGAAATCCTATGCCGGCTTATCTAAGATACACAGACAAATATATACATGGACTTCTTTTTTTCTAAAACTGCTTTTTGGGCGTCTTAGAGCACATTTCCTGTAAAATCTCGATATCCAATTCTTGAATAGAATGCAACAATTCCTCTATCTGCAATAGGTAGATGGTAGAGAAAGGCGTCAAGGTGTCAAGACATTGTGCTCAAGAACGTGCATCCAAAGTTACTGGTTACGCATACAGTTACGAGTACTTTTTGCCTACCTATTCTTCATTGGCAGACAATCTGCTGTTACTTGATTAAGATTCCATTTACTTTACTTTTCCTCAGGGATATCCATGTTCCTGTCGAGTGTGGCAGCCCTGTGCATATGGTTTCTTTACTCAGACACAGCCGTGGTAGCCTTTGAAGCAGTCTTCAACTTCGTTTTCATTTTCGGCTGGAATGCAATGAACATCGCTACAATGGAATCTTACCCCACTCACCTCAGGTATGTAAAGTTTCATTGTTAGCTGAAATCCTACAGAAAACAATTTATGTTAAATACAGTGTCTTTCCTTCTCACTGTGGCCACCACTATCTCGCCGGCCGCCGCAGCTCCGACTCCCGCCGAAACAGTTCAAATATTCCGCCAATGCCTCACGTTCTCATAGTTACAATTACAATTATAATAAGCACATACCTTATCATAAAGGATGTTGGAAATGTTGTCATTTTCTATCCACACTTTTCTGACATATTTTTAGTAAATTTTCATTCACACTCAAGAGTTCAGTATGCGAAATTGAGTGAATTTTTCTCAAATCTTTTATTTTAGTTCTTCCAATGTACGGGGGTTTGTTGAATACATCTTGTTTTTCATATGATCATCAGAATCGGGTAAATTTCTGTAATTGAACCACACTTAATATTTTCCTCTGACGAAGCATGGTTTTCCATTTATATGGCTATGTTGCGTCGCAAAATAACAGATATTGAGCACAGAGAAACCCCATTTTATACTCGAGATTTCTATGCATGACGCGAAAATTTGTATGCAGTAAATGCATGCAGCTGGCCAACTTTAAATCCCATTTTGGGTTTTTCCAACAAAACTTTGCTACTGCGCATACACCTGATGAATCACTAAATTTAATTCAGGACATTTTAATATAGGGCAATTAGTAAAGAATTTTTGCCCTCAAGATCCCCTGATTTAACTGTATGGGATTTTTATCTATGGGAGAACTTGAAAACTGAGCTGTATGCAACAAAACCCATACACTGAAAGAACTAAAAGAAAATAGGCGAGAAATTCACTCAATCTCGGATATTGAACTCCCAAGTTTGAATGAACATTTCCCGAAAAGATGCCAGAAATATACGGACAGAGGACAATATTTCCAAATCTCTTATGATAAGTTATATGCTTATTTCATTGCAATTGTAGCTGTAAACATGAGAACCTGAGGTGGGCGCGGAGATATTATAACGTGTTTCGGCGGGAGTGCGAGCTGCGGTGGCCGCGGGCAAGGCGCCTTGCGGTGGCCACAGTGTGAAAGAAATGCACTTTAGTAATTGCACACACTTTTATGTTATTTTTTTGGCTTGCATAGTTATACCTTCTGATATTATAGCATCCTATGTGCTTTGCTTTACGGTACAAAATACCTCCAGAAAGTATTCAAACATGTAATCTTTAAGATACATATCTTAGTCTATTTAAAAAAAATCGCATTGTAACCTTAACCTTAGGGGATGCAATTCTTGGAGTTTTAAGGATAAACTTAGGGAACACTTGATCCAAAAAGTTATAAATATGTTATTTGTAACCGGCCTTACGCGCCTATCATAAACACGTGATAAATAAGTAAATAAAGGTTTAATAAACGAGTTATAAGCAATCATTAGAAAGAATATTAACGAATAAAGTAGGCGTATAAGCTTCGAACAGAACTTCAAGTTTCAGAAGAGAGGGGAGAAAAGCACACGAACATCCCGCTTTTTGTTTCCTTAAAAGCCTGCTGTCAAGAGTGATGATTTTATGATAGCAAGAGTATGAGAATATTAGTGAACGCGTCCCGCTCGTGGTAATAAACGAGAACATTGTAGTTTTCAAGACATGATTCCAACAACAGACTAGGGTATTACAGACTTAAATGCACGTTCCTTATCGCGAAATCAAAAATAAGGCCTGGAGAATTAAAGCCGAGAGAAATTTGCCTGGCTAAGGATGTTTTAGAACAAATTTAAAATAACCAATGAGAGCATTTTTTTAGCAAAATAGGCAGCCAATAAGAGAAGGAAGTTATTTAGGAACACACGTCATTTGATTTTAGGAAAAGTGGGGGGAAATGTGTCAAGTCGCTGGCTAAAATACATAAGCAAGACCACTCTTACAATATTTTCACGAGCATTTTGAACTATAATTCTCACGCAGAGCGCTTTTTTATATATTGAAACGATGTTCAACAAAACACGTGAGAGGGGAACAAGCAGCCATTGGGATCGGGGATTGCGAACTACTTTCGCGCGGATAATACAAAGAGTTTGTTTACTGTGAGAGACACTCTGATTTGGAACAGTTAGGTACAGACGGGCGCTTGAAAGAGTTACGATGGCAACGAACGCTTCCGCCAATCAGCAGTCTGCTGTTACCTGTACCCCTCATATTCCCTCACCAACATTAATGTTTTAATAGTTTAAAATTGGTCTTGTAAACCAAAAATAAGAATAAAATTTTAAAACTTCAAAGGAAAGAAAATTTTATAATTAATCTTCATTAATTACTACACCTGCATATATAAATAATAATGATTTAAATAAAACATGTGTTAATGAGTGAAAAAACGTTAAATCAACACAACCGTAACTCGCCGTAAAGCTGTTTTGAAGCCTTGTTTAGTTGCCATACTTGTAGTTCTTCAGTTACGAGAAAATGTATAATTATTATCTATGCATCAGCAAACGGCACGATTTAACGCTTTGCGGAATTAGAATATACGTTTTGCAGAGCGTTTTGTAAAATGTTTGTAACTGTCCTCTATTTGCGCGGCACATACCTCAGCTGACGGAGAAGCTGGGCAACCTAGCGCACATACATTGCAGCCAGGCCATAGTTGTCAGAATGGACTCGTTTTAATGGAACTACGGGCTTTTGCGCATGCGCAACTGGTATGACGTAATTACCTTATGGTGGAATACATACAGGTCGTGCACGCTTGAAGACGTGCACTAACCCTGACCATGCATCTCTCAACACAATTTTACGTTAATGCCACTAGGTGGTAGCACACAACTACACAAGTTTCATTATGCGAGAGTGCAACGGTGGAAAGTTGGGAACCCCCACTTTTCAGTTTGGCGTAAATCCCTCTAGGTGGTAGCAATTCACTCACTGTACAGCAAAATTTAGATCTGATGTGAGTATACGTTATAATTATACGGATAGAAAAGCTTGTTTTCTATATAAATTATGGATTTCTGGGTGAGTTATGGTATATTATGTTATGATATTGTACGCTTCAATGATAGAGTGATAAAGACATTTGCGCGATTGAAAAACAGATACATGGATTTTCTTTGTAAATAGATAGGGTCAGCCATGTTGACAAATAGACAATTTTTTCCCATTTAACGTTTAACGTGTACCTACAGTGCAGCATAACATGTAATTATATTGCTTAACTTTTGTGTGGGACGGCGCCGTGGCCGAGGCGGCCCGTGTTCAATCTCAGGGACCTGCCTGTGGGATTTGTGGTGGACGAAGCGGCGTCTGGGCGGGTTTTCTCCGGGTTCTCCGGTTTCCCCTGCCATTCATTTCACCAACTGCTCCATCAACTGCTCGAGAGGTGTTCGAGACCTTGAGGGGAGAGGTCGTGTCAGGACGTTCCAAGTACACGCAGGTATAAACAAGTAGCGGCCATGGGGGTGGAGTTGATGGTTTACCGAGCAAGGATCGGAATGCGGACGGGTAGGGGATCGTGGATAGCAGGTAGTCAGGTATTAGGTAGGACGAACGTAACGTCCAAGTGTTATTTTATGGCGTTTGTTTTAGTAACTTTGCTCGTGATAGGAGGTGTTGAATTAAACCCAGGACCTGTGACTGATGAAGGATGTGGGAGCTGCAACAAAGCTTTAAGGACAGGACTACAATGCAGCAGCTGCGCGAAGTGGTACCATTTTGGCTGCCAAAAAATTAAGAGGGACCAGAACATCGAAGAAAACTGGGAATGTAAGGACTGCAGGGGAACTGAAACGGTCATCGCAAATCAGAAGAAACTGGAGAAGCTGCAAGAAGAAGCACGGGTGTTACGCGAGAAGCTCCAACGCGCGGAAGAGAAAATTCGGAAGTTAGAAGAAGAGAATAGCCAACTCAGGGAGCTCAGGAAAGGAAATGGACAAGAAAAGGGGAAACCATGTTTGATAGTCGGAGACTCTATTGTGAGAAATGCGGGGAACCCGAATGCAGAGGTAGCTTGCTATCCTGGCATAAGGACTGAAGGACTGCTGGGGGAAATCGAGAAAAAGCAAGAGGAGATGGAAGACAGCTATAAGACGATTGTATTGCACGTTGGGAGCAATGACCTGCGGAGAAGTGTAAACTACGTGATGGGAGACATGTACGACTTAGTTAAACGGACAAGGCAGCTATTTCCCTCAGCGAAGATCGTCGTTAGTGGAGTTTTGAGACGACGCGATGTCAACTGGAGGAAGATAATGCAGGTAAACGACTCGTATGCATGGGTAGCGGAGCGACTGGGCGCAAAGTTTCTGGACCCAAATTCGTGGATTGAAGACTGGGACTACGGACGGGACGGTGTGCACTTAAACCGAAGTGGATCTTCGAAGTTGGCAGCTTTGTTCGGGAGGGTGACGACGTGGAGCGATGGCAGCAAGCGGCAGAAGCAACAGTGACAACAACCTTGGAGGAACGAAGATTCACAGGTAGGGGCTGGCTTTTTAAGGCTGTTACAGGTAAATTGCCGTAGTATTATGAATAAAGTTGTAGAGTTTTGGAATTTAATGGAGATATGTAATCCAAATGTAATTATAGGTACGGAGTCATGGCTAAATGTTGATATAAATGATGCGGAAGTTTTCAGCTCAGATTACAGGGTGTTTAGGAGGGACAGGGGCGGAAGGGGAGGGGGAATTTTTATTTGCGCTAAGTCAGAGTTACAAAGCAAAGCGCTATGGGTAGAAGAGGATGTAGAGATTATGGCAATTGAAATTATTGATCAAAAAAACGAAGGTAATAATATAACAATAATAGCTTGCTACAGACCACCTAGCGAAACTAATCACAAAACGTTGCATAAATTAATAGAAAAAATCTCTTCCGTAAAGGGAAACGTTATTGTAGCAGGGGATGTAAATCTGCCAAATGTAAACTGGAAAGGTCAGTTAATAGGAGGCGAAGACCAAAATCTTGTTAATTTTCTGGTTTGGGAACAGGGTTTGTTGCAAGTCGTTAACACAAGTACTCGGCAATCAGCCTTACTAGATGTATTTTTATGCAGGCCTCAGTCTTTGTTTGCTGAATGTGAGGTCTTGCCAGGTATCAGTGACCACCATTGTGTGCAATTAGACGTAAACTGGGGGGGGGGACGATTAAACCGGTTTGAATTAGAACAAACATCAATTAGCTGGAATTTCCAGAAAGCGGACGGGGCTGCTATTCAGAATTTTCTACGCGAGCAATATTGGTCTTTCGTAAAATCTGCCACTAGTGTAAATGAAGCCTGGGCTAGTTTCAAAACACTTACTTCGGAAGCAATTATGAAACATGTACCTTTTAAAGTTATGAAAAATAACGCTGATCCAGAATTTTATACAAAACGTATTAGGTCACTTAAAAGGAAAACAAGGCGCGCGTATCATAAAAGAAGGAAATCAGAATGGCATTTTATTAAATTTAAAGAATTAACCAAGAATTTACAAAACGAAAAGTTGCAAGCGCAGGAGCGGTTTTTAGAACAAATTTTAAATAAGGAAAGTGATGGATGGAAAGCATTTTACAATTATGTGAGGAGACGCAGGGGTAATAAAGAAGGCATACCAGATTTCAAAGTTAACGGGACTGCCGTAATAAATGATAAGGAAAAGGCGAACATATTAAATGCACATTTTGTATCGGTCTTTCATCAAATGGATGATAGTCCTGAACGGGAAAATAGGAGTGGTGGAGAATCGCTTTTTCAAATAATGGCGCCAAAATTACGTAAAAGGATCAAGATGCTACAGAATCGAAAATCAAGAGGGCCGGACAACGTACCTACTGAAATATTAAAAATAGGGGGAGAAGCCATGATTCCCTACCTAATGCTATTGTATAACATGTCAATTAACAACCGTGCACTACCGGAAGACTGGAAATCCGCTATTGTAGTTCCAATATACAAAGGGGGTAATAAAACAGAAATAAATAATTATCGGCCTGTTAGCCTAACGTCGGTAGTGTGTAAAGTAATGGAGCATCTAATTGCAGAATACATACGGGAGGATTTAGAAAACAAACAGTGGTTCAACAAAGCGCAACATGGGTTTAGATCCGGGTATTCATGTGAAAGTCAAACAACTTCATTAATTCAAGATTTGGCAGATGAGGTGGATGCAGGGGGAAGGACTGATGCAGTGGTGATAGATTTTTCTAAAGCTTTTGACGTAGTGCCACATAGTTTACTCATCCGGAAACTAGCAAATGCGGGACTTGATAATCGCGTTGTATTGTGGGTAGAACAATTTTTGAAAGGGAGGACGCAAAGAGTAAGAGTAGGTAGAGAACTGTCAGAAGGGGGGACCGTAAGTTCGGGCGTGCCCCAAGGCTCGGTACTGGGCCCGTTACTGTTTCTTATCTTTGTTAATGATATCCATATAAACATTAAATGCCAGATAAGACTGTTCGCAGACGATTGTATTATTTACAATAAGATTAGGAATTCCATGCATGAGACTGCTCTTCAGAACGACCTAAATGAAATCAGGTGGTGGGCCGAAGCAAACAAAATGACAATTAATGCTGGGAAAAGTAAGTCCATTGTTTTTAGCAGAACTAAGGGGAAGATTATACATAACTATCAAATGGGCGGGGAACCAATTCCACAGGTGGACAGCTGCAAATATTTGGGAGTGTGCTTGTCAAGTAATGCTGGATGGGGGGAACAGATAAATAGTACATCTAGGAAAGCGTGGAAAGCATTGCATTTCGTAATGAGAATACTGAAAAAGGGGAGCGCAAAGACCAGGGAACTAGCCTACAAATCTTTAGTGCGGCCGGTTATGGAATATGGAGTAGCATGTTGGGACCCATACAGAGTCAATCAGATTGATTCCTTAGAAAAAGTGCAGAGAAGGGCTATAAAATTCATAAGGAGAGGTAAAGATTTTGGGTTTACAAAAGGTGAAGAGAATGAATGGGAACCGCTAAAAGTTAGGCGTAAAAAACATAGATTAGTTGCGTTATTTAAAGCTTATACTGGTTCAAATGCTTGGGCGGATGTTAGAGAAAGGTTAGAGAATCCAGCACACTACGGTCGAAACGATCATCTGTTTAAAATTAGGGGTAGAAAGTGCAGAACCGACGTGGGAAAATTTTCTTTTGTTAATAGAACCATTGAGGAATGGAATGAATTGCCTGTAGCAGCCTTTCAGGGCTGTCCTCTGACCTTAAAGCAGTTCAGAAATAATATTAGCAGAATAAATGTTGGTTAATTAACTAGTGTACTCATTTCACAAACTATACTATTAAAGTTGACACTACCAGGTTGAAAATACTGGTAACTAAATATAAGGACCAACTGTAAATAGTTAAGCACCTCGAAAATAGTTACGTACTTTGTAAATTGTTAAGTACTTTGTAGATAGTTAAGTAAATTGAGAATAGTTAAGTAAATTGTGAATAGTTAAGTAAATTGTGAATAGTGAAGTAAATGGCGAATAGTTAAGTAATTGTGAATAGTTAAGTAAATTATAAATGGTTCAGTAATTAGGGATTTTAAAAGCTTTGTTAATATTTAAAATTAATCATTTTGTATTGTTAGTCTTGTTTATTATTATTATTATTATTATTGTAAGCTAGTCATGGTGATGTAAATTTTGTACGGTTTAATTCTGCCACCGGGAAGTACCCAATTGCAGAATAAATAAATACATACATACATACATACATACATCATCACCTTACCTTTCATCCATTTTACCAACATTTCGTTTCATCTACTTCCTTCATCCCATACCAGGCATCGGGCTGATCACCCATCCTGGATGCTCTGTCTGATCCATGAGTGTCTGTTCTTCGACGGGCCTCTGACCCCAGGCACCCGCTTGTAAGTCCTGGGCGGTGTAAGTCCTACATAAGAGGAGGGTAAACAGATAATGAATGCATGAACTTTTGTGTGGACAGTGTGGAGGGACAAGACATTTTATAAGAAGAAATTATGCATTTTTTTCTGCTTCGGACTTGGTGAGTGCTAATAAACTGACGGCAAATGGAGAGTAGTGAAAACGGTACCGCGAAAACTTACGCATTACTTCGTTGTTGCTCTAAACTGAAATATGTACAAAACAATAAAAATCCACAAAATAACCCTTTCATTGTCAGACAGGTTATACATTATTATTATTATTATTATTATTATTATTATTATTATTATTGACAGCGGCTGCACTTGAATCAATTTGTTCATAATCATTATGCAGAAGATGCTATTTCATATTTTCAAGGCTGTCTGAATCTGACATTCTCTGAACACCCTAAATGTATACTCACGAGCCACCACTGCTTGTGAGTCTCTAGCAGATGAGGCTATAGAATTTGCATTTACATTATGTATCTATAACAAGAGACAAAATACACATAGAATATAATAATTTTTATATTTTTGTATCGAATTGTCTTCAGTATATCATCCTGGAGAATTTGAGTGTAAACGTTTTAATATTCAGCATATTTGAAGCCAAAAACTAATAACAGTATTCGTAAGTCATAGTTTGTCCCTCCGCCTGTTTTGTTGGAAATGACTACTTTGCAAAGGAAACAGACAAATTGTATTTTTTTTTGTCGAGAAATGTTATTAGAATTACCCTTATGTAGACAGTTCGCTCATCCGGTACAATGGCTGAGCAACGGTTGATATAAATGCCAATAGCAAAGCTTTCGGACTTGAAGGCTGTGCGTGGTCCATTAATCAAGGTTTGGTTGGCAACTTTAAAGGAATGAAATCCCTGCTTTGCAGCCCAAAAGCTTTTATTGTTGTATCGATCGACTTCGACCATATTTGTTGATAGGATTGTTGCTTTTAATGTGCTAATTATTTTTACTGTGAATATAGTCCAGCTTTTATTAACCTGTGTGTGCATGATGATGGTTTTAGAACGACAGCGTACGGTTTCCTCGCCGGGACATGTCGTCTGGGAGGCCTGTTGAGCACAGCTACCTTCACCAGCATTCTGAGTTCAAGTCGAGCTGTGCCCATGCTCATCACAGCGGCTGTGCTGTTAGTGGGAGGTATTGCTTCAGTTCGTCTCCCAGAACCAGGAACTGTGCTGCTCTAGTCTTTTCGGCACAAAGGGCAGCAACTGCAGTTGCTGCTCTGAAGCCTCATCATCAAGTCATCGAGGAAATACGGAAACCTCAGCAAGATTGGCTGTCTGTGAAAGTCTCCACATATCTACTTCGAATTTTCAGCCGTGAATATGAGGTTTTAGTTTGGTGTTTTAGTAATTATCTGTGTAATCAACCTTTTTAAGAAGACAAGTGTTGAGCACGGAAGGGTAGTCGTCGTCAAGTAAAAGACATGACAGATCAGAGTTAGCTACTTTTAAGTCAGAAACGTTTGGTATCTTCCTAAACATCACAGCACGCAAGTGTTGCATTTGAGGATGTTGGTGCAATGTTTTTTTTTTTTTTTGTATTTGTTTCATCTGAACAGCGGTAATCTGAACCATCAGAAACTCATCAACGAGCTGAGAACTGACTGATGTTATCAGTCCTTTCATGCAAAGTACGAAGTTTATATGGCGTCTTGTCATCAATGACTAGGAACAGGTGAATATTTTGAGGATCTATAGTAGACTTTTTTCACTTTATATCTTTTAAATGCTGAAAGGAATTGCTGATCAAATAGTCATGGATGAAGCTCTGCTTCTATGAAAATTACCATCTACAACGTAATATGCTGCATGTACAAGTTCTCCAGTTCAAAAGAAACACAGTTACAGCCGCTAATGTAAGTTCTAGTAGCTTGAGCTCTGGTTTAATCAGCCGTGTAACCTAAACCTACGGCTTTTAGGAGATCTATCAGTCTAAGATTCTAGGTAAGGTTCTAAAGCAACTATTTCTCTGCTTATAAGCATGAACGTGACAACTGTAACTTCCTTGATATATGCTGAAGAAGTTTCTGTCCAGAAAGATCACCAGATGATATGACATACTGCCTAGCAAACGCCAGGATAAATATATGTGGAAACTTGACAAACCTTGGAAGAAAAGCTTGTTAAACACTTATTGTTATCCTGAAAGATAACAGCAGAATGAGGGGAAGTTCATACATAAACTATGTTTCACACTAAATAAGACAATAGAAATGGCAGTCCCGAAAATATAGCTTAATGAAATTCTAGCCTAATAAAGTTCCTTTATGGTCGTTATCGTGTTTCTCATTTTAAATATCATGATTATTTGAATCAGATTCTAGAAGATGATATCTATGAATGGCAGATATTGCAAAAGAAACAGATTTTCGCTATGACCTTGGAAAGAACTGATATAGAATCGAAATTTAATTTTGTAAAATTGCTTTGTGCTACAGTTCCAAATCCTTACTGAAAAGTATATAATCACAAGCAGCAAAGCTATTTACAGCGAGAAAACGTATCACGTGGTGTAGCCGCTGACTCTCTTAGCAAGGTGATTTTATGACAAAACTCTAGAAAACCTACATCATTATTTTATTCTGTGAAAAAAAGAACACTAACATATATGTTTCTGTATTGCATAGATGATGGCATTTAAAGTAACTTTATAGAAGTAATTTTAAATACTGATTAATGATACGGTAGGCTTTACTCCAAAGAAAACGAGTGAGTAGTTGATTATTGGATCATCAGTATCAATCAGTTAGAATCTGATTTATGGATCATTTACATTCAGGCAATCGTGTCTTAATCATTTTAATGACATTCTGTTTATATAGTTTGACATTAGTAATATATGGGTATTTAAAACAATTAAAATTAAAGGGACCGTCTAGTGAATTGCCTCTATACTTCAAAGTTTCAGTAGCCAAATTATGGACAAGGAGTGTATAATCTGTTTAAAATTTTAGCTTTCAGTAGCATTTAATTCATATTTTATGACATATTAATTATCACTTTATGTATGTTGTTTCTGTTATTCTGTTCTCATATTTGGTGATATAACATCTTCATCAAATGAATGTTTAAGTAGGTAAAATGTGCAAATTATATTTAAAATTTGTAAAATTAAGTAACAATTAACCAATATGTGGTTTAAATCATGGCTATATAATTGATACAAAGAAAAATTTCAAATTAACAAAGTTGTAGTATCAAAGATATTTTATAGTCAGAAAATGGCTGAATATCAAACCTTTCAAAAGAAACTGTGTGAAACTGCCTTTTAATCATCTACAGAGATTATGAAAATTTCAAACCAGAAAAGGTAATGATCTACTCACTAGTATAAAAATCATGAAGCATTTTGTAAAATACTCGCATGTTTACACTAAGTGTCCTCCTTATAGTTCACATTTAGCAGCAATGGCATCTTTTAAAGGTTTAACATAATTTTTTAATATTTATTAACATTTATGTAAGACCATCAAGTTTCTAATCGTTTTGAAGAAAATTTCCTTTTGCAAGATATCTAAAATTACTACTAATGAGAAGAATGTTCCTATTTTCTGGTCCTATTTAACTCGTACTTTCAATTCAAGGGAAAGAAAATATTAGCAAATATAAATTAAATAACATCTCTAAAGGGAGTTGACATTTTTTAACTCTTTATTGTCGTCATCTACATCTAAATTGCGAAGGAAGGGGCTTAGCTATACAAGCGATACAACACATACTCCATGGCTAGTAACAGGCAGAATGTAAGATTGTGTCATGATTAAATTTCAGCATTGAAGGTGCCATTCTTTATGATGATCTCTTAATATAATAGAGTGCAAACTAGAAACTAGAGCAGAAAACCTAGAAGAATATTTTAAAATGTGGCATTTGAAAACAAATATTACGTAGAACAACAGATGTGAGTTTATGAAATGTGTTTCTATTTGGAGTCACACTGGAAGTTCAGATGTTTTATAAAGACATAGCCAAGCTTAAGTAGCAGTCTAACCAAAAGTTCATTATTAAGAGGTTACTTTGAGGTCCAAAATGTAATTACTGTGTTCAAAAGCAGACCAGGAAGCCACAAAAAATATCTTATTTTTAGAAATCTTCAACCAACATCTGGGTTTTTATATCAATGAAGAGGGAGTCATCTGGCTGGCATACATTATGATCTCGATCAGTTACGATTCCAATTTTTAACTTAGCTTAACTTATATCCAGGTATTGTTAGCTTAATGGTGTGGCCAAGGGTCACAAAACAGCATGCTATTCTGTCTTTTGAAGGCTGAATCAAAAGTGTTGATAATAGTTTCTCGTTTTTATACTGTAAACGGACAGCAATAAATGATACCAATAATGTCTTGCACAAAATGACACTTAAGTTGCTTTGTTTAGCGTATGACCTGAAAGAGGTGATAAACTGTACACTTTTTCTGTGTCACAAACTTTCTCTAGGCTTTTAGCGAGCTTTGCCATTCTCTGTTAGAACTGAAACGATACAAGTTGTGACTGAGTGTGTGAGAGCGTGTTCAACTTGGGAACAAGTGCCAGTAGAGGATGTGATCTTTGTAATGAGTCTGTATATACAAAAGCTGGTGTGTTACAGTATTTTTCCTAAGTGAAAGAAAACAAAAATGGCCCAAGTCAATTCCCTTGTTTCACTTATATTGTACGTAATTTCTACGGAAAAGTTTAAACTATTCACGTAGTATATAGGTATCATCATCCACTTGTGGAACGTTCTAAGTACAGCCCTTTATGAGGCAAATCATTATTATTATTACTATTATAATTATTATTACATTATTATTACATAATTATAAATATTGCTGTTAAATACACTTAGCCATTGGCTAGGTGTTAATTGTATTGTGCTCATTAGTGTTACAGTTCATTACAGACATCAAAAATAAACAAAGTAGGAGAAAAGTCACAGAAAATTCTTAAATCATTTCTTTTATCGTTGCTCTTATTTATACATTAAAATATGAAGATACGTGTAATTGCTATTTTCTGATTGACCTTTTATTCAGAATATTTATTCATGCTTATATATAATTTGTGCTATATTAGCCTTAAAAATGGCCGAATTACAAGGACCTAAAATATTTATTTATAAACAATTTCACAGATGTATATGTACTATTAGCTTGTTTTCAAAGGGAACTAAGTTCATCAGAGTGAATTTTAGTTGACAACAGAAAATTTCCTGTAGTTACCATTGTATTGTTATTATTCGATGTAATTCTCTTTGTATATTCTTGGAGCTACTAAAAGCTGCTTTACTTTAGTGACACATCAAAAACTTCATTTTAGATCTGATACGTTTTGTTATGAGTTTTTCCCAATCTGATGGTTATCTAATTCCAGCCTTCTGTTTAAATAAAACAGACTTTAGTAACAGAGTCACGTAAATTCTAACAACATTAATCAAATGTATGTTATTGAAATATGAAACGTATAACAGGCTTTGCAACACGATCCATGTTGATGGAATGTTAAATGGACGCTTTGAACAAACAAAGAAGCATGTAAAAGGGGAAACAAGCAATGAAAAGAACACGCACTATACGTTTTCTACGTTCCAATAAAATCAGTTCGCTGTGGCTGAATGGACAGTAAACAGCCCCGCACCTCACAGCAAATAGATGCCGAAAACTCATAACCATTGATAGGGATACACGACACACAGCAACAGTTAGTGGGGTAGATGATTTCCAACAGCAATAAAAGAAACATCGCAGAGAATCGTAAACAAACGAAGAATGAAACTATTATAGAAAGTTGTGTTGTTGAGTTGCTGTTGTGCAAATAAAAGTAAGCGAAGTAAGGGCCCATTCACAACGAAATGTAAGCGCAGACGTAGCATAAGCGCAAGACTTTACGTCCGTGTTATTTCATGGAAGCATTCACATAGAGCCACGCAACGCGCTACGCAATGCAAGAGTTTGCAAACTCCAAACGTTATGCTGGAGTTGCGTGCATAGAGGAAAAATTCTGCATTTCTTTCTCTTTGCATTGCCTGCTGTTCAACAGCAGACGATCGCGATGCGAGACTTTAGCCGTCTAATGTACATGCACGCACTCTTACATTAGGCCTTGCCACACAAATTGTGGGTCACTATCTCTCATTTCTCTCAAGAGGTTATGGTAGTCTCCTTACTGAATCCTCCTTTCATTTAATGGAGAACCCAGCATCTGCGCCTAGATTTCTTGGATCAAATCGTAAGGCGCAAAGAGATAATAAACATTGCATTAATATAACTTGTGCAGCTGTATCATCACATACATAACTTGCTGCAGTTTCCGTTCCGTTCCGATATTGGATTATTGTAATTCTTGGTTAATATTGTGATTCTTGGTTAATGAGAAACCTTTTGATGTAGTAGATGTTGCTCCGGGGGTAATTATTGCCCAACCACCCTTCCTTTTATGCGGCCGTTCTTATACAGCCGTTTTTGGCGGGTTTTGGCGACTTTTCGAAGGAATTGCTGCCATCGTGAATCATTCGAGATTTAGACGCGCAGATACCTTCGGCCGCATCTGCTACTCTCCTCTCCTTCTAAGAAGCATCCCTCGGCTACGCTTTGAGACTGAGAGCCCTCAATCCCTCAGCTACGCCTTGAGGCTGAAAGCCCTAAGTCGTGTGTTCAGCTATGTTGGGATTTCAAATGTTGGCAGCGGAAAGACTACGCAACCAACGTTCGTTCCTATGATGTCACGGGTGAGATGCATGCGATGCAACTTTTGAGTACCAGTAATATGGAACAAAAGTGACAAAATATGCCACATATTCATGAAAATAAGTAAAGCACCATGTTATTTGGTCATTATTACGTGTAATAACACGTTGAAGTCAATAAAAGTCATACAGTGTACGCGTGTGTTGTGTGTATATAATGATACCGGTCGTAATCCATACTTGCACATCTATTTTCAATGTTTTGGTCAAACAGTCGTGATGTCACTAACGCTACGGTAGCATTTTTTTACGTATTTATTTATAAAATATTGATAAAAACTATATTTGGTATTGTTGGTTATACTATTCAGTTTGAAACTTACAGTGCAATCGGAACATTTCCGCAGTTAGTTTGAGGATCTAGAAGCCCGTGCAAACTTCTTGCGTTACGCCTACGGCTGCATTGTGAATGGTCTTCCCTCACGCCTGCGCTTATGCTGCATTACGTTAGCGCTTACATTTCATTGTGAATGGTCTTCCCTCACGCCTGCGCTTATGCTGCATTACGTTAGCGCTTACATTTCATTGTGAATGGTCTTCCCTCACGCCTGCGCTTATGCTGCATTACGTTAGCGCTTACATTTCATTGTGAATGGTCTTCCCTCACGCCTGCGCTTATGCTGCATTACGTTAGCGCTTACATTTCATTGTGAATGGTCTTCCCTCACGCCTGCGCTTATGCTGCATTACGTTAGCGCTTACATTTCATTGTGAATGCAGCCTAAGTTGTCTTACATATAGCGTATAAACACATTTTTAGCAATTACAGATTGAATTAACGTGGATATTAGCGGCAACACATACAGAAAAAACACATCACTCATCAGTCCTCCCGTCAAATATCATCATTATCTGTCTTCGTTAACAATACTGCAACTTTTTCAAGCACAATATGACTTTGTTTTTTTGTAAAATGTGAACTTTGACATTTTCTGTTTGTGAAATTATGCATCTTTTGCAAAAACTGAGATTTCAAAGTTGATTTGAACTGTAGGATACTCCGGGGTTTAAACATTATGGATTGAGTACCCTTTGAAAACAAGCTACAGCTCTACCGGGAGGTACATATGTCTTATAATTTAGTGCAGAAATTAACTAATTTGGGTTTAAATTATTGGAATAACATTTGCCAAAGACCAATAATTTCCAAAGGTGCGCATCTTTTATTCGTCAAAACATCAAGAGTAAAATGTTTTGAAACTGTATAGTTTACTAAAACACGCTTTAATATTGTTTTAATTAAATAGCATAACACAGCATCTCTGCCATTCCTATATTTTCTTTTATCATACGTAGAAACTCGAGCAGATTATTCATCAGTAACAAATATATCCAATTGATAATGAGCTATTATAGAGCTTCAAGATTACTGCTACAGTTTGAAGGGTTTAAACTTATTTTTATTGGAGAAGGTCGAATTGATTTTCAAAGCAATAAACGATGGCAATTTATGAACTGTAAACACTACAGAGTATGTTAGGAGTTGCAATAAAATGATGCTATCAGTGTCTTTTTCTTTTAGTTTTGTAGCCTTTGCATTTCCTCTATACAACTTCTTCATTTCCTTACAGTTCCTTGACTTCCCCCCAACTTTCCCTACTGGTTTAATTCCACCAGGTTCGGATTTTGGACACCAAAGGCAGGTAAGTGGAGTAATTTATACGCAATGAAAATGAAATTATTATTTATTACTCACTATGTTGAAATTCAGCTATTTTCAAACAGAAAGATGTGAAGAAATGGAAATTCACAGTTCGGTGGCCATTTTCCAAATTAAAATGTTTCCAACAGGAAAAATCCAGTATTTAAATACTTTACATTACAATGGATAATGGGTAGGTATATCACAATACTACAAGAATACAGATCATATATCAATATTTATTCGTACTATTTTGGGGTATGGATTTTACATTGTAATCATTACTTAAAGATGAAATTTGCGACAGAAATTTTCGTTTAGGATAATATAATTCCCAAAGCCTTCTAAAGCCAGTTCTCAAGATAATGTGTCTGCCCAGTAGTTTGGAGAACTCTGTTTCGATTTTCGGTTGCAGCGAATTGATTGGATTAGTTTTTTTATGGGGTTATCCCCCTATCCTTACGTGATAAACTTAAAATAACTATTTGCACCCCAGAATCACTTGCGAAGTTATCAATCGTTTTAATATTCACAACTTCATTCGTCATCTCTGTGGACCTGAGCTGTTTTAAGGGATGTTGCACTTAAGAAAAGCCGATAACTTTTATAATTATAAAAACCATGCAATGAGTATATCTAACCACGTTTTCAACCTTAATTCAAGTAGCAAATGAAGCTAGTGATACTAAAGCAAAACTATACATATTTATAATCTGTAGGTATAATCGAATGGGTGAGAAAAATATTCCACATTTGGGGCAAAACAAAGATTGCCTTTAAGTTTCTCTGGCAAAGCTGCATCCTTTGATATAATGGAAGGAAACATTCCTTAGTTAAGCTCATTGTAATAGCTAATACAAAACTTATGTGGATGATTGCTAAGGATTTTTTAAATTTTTTTCATGGCCTGCTTCCTTGATGATGAACACTGATATTAATGAGTATGCATACACTCGTTTTAGTTGAGTAGTTTTAATGAAAAGAAATATCCAATTTAGTGATTTTTAACATTAATTATATGTTAAAGTAAACAATGCTTATAAGAGTGTTTTGTGTGATGATTCTTTATCTGTTATTTATTTAACTGAAGTTCAAAAATTATAGGTATTATGTTATACTTATTTCTATCGAAATCTGAGATCCAAAAGGAAAGATATTCCACAACCATTGCACATTTATTCCTCATTTGTTATTAAGTATGTACGAAAAATCACGTTTGATGATAACTGTCAGTTATATAGTACACTTCAAAATATAAAACGTTTTAAAATAATTGTTGCTTTACTCCCCAAAGAGTCTCTTTTTTAATTTCCCGGAAGCTATGATTAATGAAATCTTTTCCTCCTTGCTCTCATCTATACAGTTACCAATAACTCATAGTCTCAGTCATCGTTTAAACGACAGTTAAGTGCAATGTTCGCTTTTAATCAGTAGGCTCTTCTTATTTATTGTTTTGGCTTCACATTATTAAGTCTCCTGCTGCTGATTGGTTGTTTGCTACATTATTACCATTTACCGAAAGCAAAACAAATTTATTTATAGAACCAATTGACAGCATTTGAAATTTCACTAAGCATTTATATCCTTAAGATTTACTCCTAAATTGTTAAATGTCCATTTATATGTTTTAATACGTTAACGTCAGCGTTTGTATTTTAATTACCAAACCCACCTGCTACAGCTTTTATCAATTTGATTGTATTTAATACTTATAAAATGTTTTTGTCTTTAGTTCCTATATTGTTCAAGTTTTCCATGTAAATTTGATCACAATCCATACAATTTATTTGATAAATCCCAGACGTTTTACTTTCTGAAATGTTAACTTTTTTGTAAATTGCTAATAAATATTTGTACCGTATGTGTTTTGAGGAATTATTATTATGTTATTCGTTAATTAAGCTTTCTATTTTTATTGCCCAAGAATAATAAACTACGTTGCATTTGAAGATTTTACGTTCTCAACCATTACACAAAAAGAAATTTCGACTATCCTCTCTAATTCTCAAAGCCTTCTGAAGCTGGTTATGTAATTAAAATATAATATAAACTATAGAGTTATGAATTGTGTGTACGTTAGGTTGAGAAGAGAGCTTTACATATTTCAAAAAAAGTTTCAAATAAACGAGCAAATCAGCCTTTATTCTGCTTGTTTTCCTTCCAAGTTGTATAAAGCACTTCACGATGGTATACAGATTGTATAACATATTTACGGTCGTATATTTTAAAAACATAAAGATTTAAATATTAAAAATAGTCTGACTTAATAGGAACAACTGAGTGAACAACAGTGCTGCTAACGTAAAATGATACTATGATGGATTCAAGTTAAGTGGAGTCATACGGAATGATCTACACACAGAACGCCGAGCTTTTACTTACATATCATAAAAAAATAACATCGTTATATATATATATATATATATATATATATATAGGGTGGATCATTTAAGTTGAGATTGTACAACATCTCCAAAACTAAGCGCTGTAGAAAAAAATGTCTTAAAAGTTGTTTGATATTGTGGGGGAAAGTAAATTCCATTGGTCGTGTTTTATTTGGAGGACATTGCGATGATCATTTTAGGGTAAATTTAAATTGACCCTAAAATAACCATCATAACGTCCTCCAAACAAAACACGACTAATGGCATTTACTTTCCCCATAATATCAAGCAACTTTTATTAAAGACATTTATTTCCACAACGCTTAGTTTTGGAGATGTTGTACAGTCTCAATTAAGTGGTCCATTCTGTATATGGCAATCCTGGATTTTCTATACAATTTGTAATAATCACTTTTCAGTGTTTGTGTCCACCGGATTATTAATTCCTATAAAAGTGGAGGAAAATACTATTGATATTAAAATCGACTTCTACTGCATAAGTTAACCTATATTTCTATCTGTGGTTGAAATTTGTATCAACTTAAGGGCAGACTGGGTGATAAGCCTCCTAGAAGTTAACGATTTTTAGAATAGTTTACGAAAGTATTTATGAGTGTTACCGCATTATTTCCGTCACAAAACGAACGCATCTTGAATTAGACGCTATGCGTACATGTGTGATCTCATTTAACTCATCGACAATGGTTAAAAAGAAGTTTTCTTATGTTGCTGAATTTTTAGAAAACGTTTCTGTTTGCATTTGTTTCCAAAATATATTTTTTTTTCCTTCTCTTCTTTGTGGATGACATTTTTTAAAGCTGCAAAAATAAATCAATGAACACTTAGTCTCAATTATCATGCCAACAGAGCCGTGAACGTAACAAGGCTTGAACACAATTTGTGTCTAGAGAAAAGCATAAGATAGTACGAGTCTAGAAAAAGAAATATATATATATAGGTATATGCGTGTGCATGAAAACAATAAGCGTGATTCTCTGATAGTAAATTACGTTACAAGTATTGAAAGTGAGGAGCTGAAGCCAGAATTTCAAAACGAATCCGTGAAACACTTTACGTTACTTTCAATAATATAAATATCAACATATGTAATGTAGAAATTGATAAACGCACCACACTCATTGCGGAGCCATCTATGTAGAAATAGTTGATAGACGGAAAAGATGGAGGGAGATTTGGATAATATGAAGTTGCAAAAGAAATGTAATGAATCGATGGGGAAATTAGTACCAGGGAAGATACGAATAAGAGTAGCATTTGTCCATTTCATTTTTCCCGCGTTACTTGTAAAATTACTAATTAAATTTAACATGCTACCCATAACGTTATTGAAAGTGGTGCCTCTTTTGGGATATTACAGTACTGTTTATAAGACCGTAGATTGCCGGATTGAGGTATGCAATACAAGAGGTATGTACCCTTATCGTCGCCAAATCGAGCTGTTTTTCCCCTCTTTTTTTAGTTTTATTATTCGCTCTTCGGTAATCATATACTGGGTTTTAACATGGGAAATCAGTTTTTCTCGGCTACTCTCTTCTCTGAAATGGTATATTTTATATTAATATTATAACAAAATTAAAAAGGTAATAAAACGATTTACATGTTATTTTGTGTCATTAACCAAAAGCGTTAATAGTGCAAAATTCTCTTAATGTGTTTTTCACATCGTGATTCACAACAGTCTTGTAGCGCGCCATGGCCCATGATAATAAACAAAATTATACTGTAAGGGAATAATAAAAGTTGTCATATTATTATTTTCTGTAAAAATAAACAACTAATAAGCTTTCTGCTTTTCAATTATATTCCTTTCTAATGTTCTTAAAACTGTGATTATAGAACGTATCTCTAAAACCAACAGGGGAGAGGTATCTGTGGAAAACTGATTTCCCATGTTAATTCCATATATTTAATGATTTTATTTCCATCCGTGTATTTGCATCTTACTTGCTTTTCCACTATTTAAAATGATTCTTTGCTAAGGATATAGTCGTCAGCGTTTACCATCATGATCAGATAAACTAACAAAAATGGTAAGGGTGAACCTGAAACTTAAAAAATTCACTGCACTCCAATGCTATTGTTCGGCCCATGGCCAGTGAGTCAGTTGTGTGGAGTACGGAGGTAGAATTTGTTGACGTTTGGGCGGAGGTGCTAAATTTCGAGAGAAGTTAGCGGCCAAACTCGGAACTATAGTGCCATGTTGCCGATGTATGCAAATGGTCAGTTGACATGTGTATACTTCACTGTATTAATTGTTGAACAATCTGGAGGGAGACAATCACTACAATTTTTACGCTATACTCGGCGCCAATCAAGAAGGTGATTGACAGTTAATAACCACGTGACGGAAAGCTTTAAATGAATGGTAGCAACCATTAGAAGAACCAATTCGAACTAAGACGTTTCCATAGCAACATAGATGCAAATGCCTTTTGCCGATATTGTAACACGTGATTGGCATGACGTGCCGGGCGAGCGACCGTTGCAGTAAATATGAACTCCAGTCTTATCTTCTGCTGTCGCTGCAGTTATAAACAATGTCCTCCTTTTAGCCACAGCTTGCTTATGTTTTTGTATCAGTTTAGAGATTGCCTGCGTACTGAAAAGTTCTTTTCCATCGTCCTATTTGTATGGTATTTGCCTTGTGTTACGTGTATTTGAGTCCGTGTATTTGTGTGTGCATGTGTTGTGTGAGCATTTATAATTGTGTTAACACGTTTAATGGATATTTAACAATGTCCAAAAATAGTGACAAAGATAGCACAGCCAAACGAAAAACTGAGCGCCTCGGGAACCGAATAAAACTGTATTTGTAAAGGTATCCCAATTAAAGGACAGGCGCGGGAAATAATATGCTCTGAGAGAGAGTATTTCGAAGAGAAGTTGAGAAAATATTTCAGTGGCTTGATTCGCCGCAATTAACCGGTGAAGGAGGGACTGAAGAAAAGTGAGCTACTGGAACTTGTGAAAGCAAACAAACCGCGGTTTCCAAGTTATGTAGTCATTGGCATTGCTGCAGAACATGGTCACAAAATAGTTAGGCTTCACCCTTATCATTGTCATTTTAACCCGATTGAATTAATTTGGGCCGACATAAAGGGTTATGTTGGGCGAAACAACAAAGGTTTCACTGTGTCGTCAGTAATAAAGCTTAAAGAAGAGGCACTAACAGCAATAAAAGCTGGAAACTGGAAATAAGCGGTGACTCATACAAAGGCGTAATAAATGCAGCTTGGGAAAATGAAGGAGTTTTGGAAAAACTATCGAACAGCTTGTCATTTCCGTGGGGAATTCTAGCAGCTCTTCAGATGATGATGACGGTGACAACATTGTCTATCAAACGAGCAGCAGCAGCAACAACAACAACTGCGATGCAAGCGATTCGGAAATCAGTGGCATTTTTCCATTATAATAAACATCAATATTTCACAGGTATATCTCTTCTGTTAACGCAGATCTTTACACTGATATATTCTTGCATGTTCTATCCTCTACACGTAGATTCATTATTTTGCAATTGTCTTCGTATACGTATATAAATAATACCCGCTCTACAATGTAGGCGCAACCCAGTGGTCTTCAACACGCTCGCCATGTGATCGCGATGAGTGGCAACGTCGCCTCTCTCTCTCTCTCTCTCTCTCTCTCTCTCTCCACGAAATATCAATCACCTTCTTGAATGCCGCCGAGTATAGTTAAGAAAATTCTGGGTGACTCAACAACAATTGGTAGACAGAACGTTACAGAGAACTACAATGATAAGAAAACCCCGTCCAATACTTGCACATATCTTGCATGTACATTGATAGGGAAGGGTTCAGAATAAGGTAATAAAATGTGGCCTAGGAAATCGTGATTTGCCTATGCTTTTCATTTTAACTACCGAGGAATGATAAGGTAAAAAAATCAGTCAAAAGAGTTGTACAGAAGGCGAATTGGACATTTCTGCTATACGCTGCCACATTGTATCATATGTTTACGAAAATGAACCGTTAGCGCAAATATAACGACTACATAATTCACTCGCTATAAACCATTTTGAACTTCAACGGCATACTGCTTGCCTTTCTGTTAGATGAGCCAATCTATTAACATGATTTATATTGGTTAGAAGTAAAACTAAGTAAATTATCAGTATTCTTTAATCACCATCACTTAGTATGTTAGCACCCCTAGCATTTAGCGGGAAATGATACTATGGCTCACAATTGCTCATGTACAGTTTTTACGTTGCATTATGAATGCATGAAGAGCCCCACTGTTTTTTTACAAGACACAACAGAGCAATCAACATTTACCTAACATGCATGAAAGAGACACTTTGAACAATAATCGAGAACGAAAAATAAAACACAAGTGCAAACTGAAGCCAAGCACGTAACGGATGACCACGTAGTAGTCTAGTGTTAGAGTCGGGAGTACGCACGAAGACGGGTGGGTGCCGGTTGCACATTAGCATTGCTCTGAGTTACGTGACCTGTCATTGCATAGCGAGCGAGAATGAAAGGAGTCTATGCTCTCTCTCTCTCTCTCTCTCTCTCTCTCTCTGCGCAATGGTCTCTCCAACCGCCTTCGTATGTGTCCCCGACTATAGTAATATCGCAGCATAGCTAATGTTACCATTGCAACAGGTCTGCTGCACTCAGTTGCTTTTCCAACTGTAACGCTGATATCAACGTTTTTAGACATCAACCCCAACTCTCTTAGAGATTAATTGACTAATAGCGTTTAACGCCCGCTCTTACTTCATGCGGCACCACAGCCGATAACACAAGTAATACACGAAATGAAATGATAATTGAGAAAAAATGCGAAGGAAACGTTCCAGGCCTAAGTTTAGGTTACCTCCCCGACACATACCAGTTATGAGGACGAGGAAAAGGAAGAAACCTCATTCAGTAAGGATGATCCTGGCGGGATTTGAACCACAGACCTCCCATTCATGGGCGCGTGCCTGATGGTCTACCCGTGTCGGCGTAGCCTGCTGAGTAAATAGTAGAAGCCTTATGGAAACATGTCAGGATAGACCCCCATTATCATTCATTTGTTTTTCTATATGTGGAAACAAGTTTTTGCAACACTACCAGCGCTATGCTCAGCCTACTGATTATTTGTCCCTTCTTTCTCCTTTTGCATTTTAGCCCATTTCACTTTGCACCACACAACACATGGGCAACTAGCAAATGCTATGGAGAGTTCTATAGGATACGCTTGGACTTGGCAGCAGTAGAATGGCTATTCCATTTGATGTTCTGAGTACACTATGTTTCAGATGTAAATCCGCTATGTCAGAACAGGGCACTATTTGGGTTGTAAATTACGCAATTCCCTTATTGCCTATAAGTAAATGATAATGTTTCTCATTATCAGATAGAACAATAAACTGAAAGTAGCATGCACTATTTTCTCAACGCTGGCCGCCGAATTAACCGCGCCAGGAAACTATAGGACATAGTTGAATGTAACTTCTGAGGAATGTAACTTCTGTACTTTTTCTGTCGCTTATCTCTAAACTAACAATCTGTTCAACATCTACTATGAGAACTGGTGAACAATAAATTGTTTCAGAACAAGGAAGAAGCAATAACAGGGCGAAGAAGATGATATAGCACTGTTAGCAGAGAAGGTAAAATCCTAAGATACTTGCTGATGGCAGTAAATGATACAGAATGGAATGTAATGTATATCGGAGGAGACTCGGTACCGACCAGGGAATGCGGATATTGAATTTACGCCCCATGAGGGGTTACCCTCGGGAGGGAGGGATGAGGTGAGAGGAGTCACCGGGCGACCTTAACCGGGAGTGACGGCACAGCAATGACAGGGTTCCTACGACGTCTCGGCAGTGGGACAGGCAGACCGGGGACCCCGCCCACATTGGGTCTAACGCTCCCCATGAAGGCGGACCTTATATCCCGACAACCAGCCGAAGGCCGAGGGGCGAGCATTCTTTTCCCCTGCCACGCCGTACCGAAACACCATCGCCGACACTTCCAGCCCTGAAATAGCCCAAACAGGGTGAAAGATGAATGAAATGATTAATGGAGAGAAATGTAGGGAAGGAAATTCGGGGGATAAAAGAAATCATTCCAAGCATTGCCTGACGACCCGGGAAAACTCCGAAAAAACCCATGGGCGGTCGACGAGGATCGAACCTGGGACCTCCCGATTTCGGGTAACAGACGTTACCGCTGAGCCATCCCGCTCGGTAAATGATACAGATCTGGAGCGTGAGATGAAGATAAACGCAAAAAGGTTGAAGACTATATAGCTTTTGAAACAAAGCCAAAGAAGTCACACTTGCGACTTCATGGACTGCCTCTATGGTCCGGTGGTTAGCACCTAACTTTAAAACGTCTGTCTCTGGTCTAATGGTTGGTATGCTAACTTTAAAACTGAGAGGTCTCAGGTTCGGTTCGGCTGGGGAACGCCGGATCTCGTGGTAATGGTCGCAAGAGTTTCTCTTTGGTATTCCTTGGAGAGTCTTGGCTTTGAATCCCGCCTGCTCTCGCATAGGAGTTGTGTACAAAGTGTGTGTACATATAAAAAGTAAAAACAGAAAAACAAAACAGGTTAACAAAAAAAGAGGAAAACCAAGCTGACAACAAAGTAGAGAAAGTAGAACAAGTGGACAGCTTTATACACCTACTATGTACAATTCACAGATGAGAGGAATGCTACCCTAGGGTGAGAGGCTTGGAGAGTTTATTTGCTACCATGACAATGTGTTTACTATTGTGTAAATGCTGTAACTTCGTAGAGCCCTCAGTTATTGGTTGATAACCCTGACTGCATGAAGAGAGTACAACATGTTTAGGTATTTCGTTCCTGTTGTTGGTATTCTGGACATCTGCGCCCTGTACCACAAGTAGTAAAATGAGCTATTATCAAAAGATAAGGCAAAGGATGGGTATGATAAATTGAAGGTTTAATAGGAAAAGGAACAGCTTTTAAAAAAGATCCCAGGAAGAGATTAATGCCGTGTTTGTGTGGAGAGTGCTAATGAATAGTGCGTTTACATTACATTACAACTATGTGAGGAAAGGTTACTGATTATTTGAAACGTGAATATGGAGATGAATGGAGGGAGTGAAATGAAAGACGAAATAAAGGAAGAACAATACACAAACTGATCAGGAGGGAGAAAATATATTGGCTGAAACAGCGGATGAAGAGAGACTACACTGCAAGGAATGTGAATGGGGAAAAGGTTCGAGCAGAAGAAATTGTCAGATGATAAGCAATATTAAGATTAACGGTTCATACACGGACACAGAGGAAAAGCAGAAAACATGGAAATATAGCAGGCGGGTTCACAGTAAAGGAATGGCCCTAAGGTTATGATAGACAATATTAATAGATTGATACACATTGATATAGTATACAGGTTTTTATTTCAAAACCTCTCTTTATAAACACCTATTTGTGTAGCTAAAATTTGATTTAAACAAAAGTATCAATTTAGATATTAAGGGGGAGTTTAGAGTAATGGTTAATTGCAACCCCAGAACCCTAGTCACTCCTCTCTGAAATTTAAAATGACTCTCCTATACTCTGTTACTTGTTTTGGATATATTTTGTTTTCACATCTTTTCTCTTCAATGGTTTTGGCAGCCTGAAACCTTTTAATTTGAAAATAGAACGAATAAGGAGTTTGACGAAAACATTGTTAATTTTGAGAAATGTCCAGCATTTAGTTAATTAAATTTATTAAACTAAATGTTAAAAGTGTGGTCGAAACCCTTTCGCACACTATTCTGTTAAATAACATTCAATAGTCTGTGGTCTATTCTCTTCAGCTGTTGCTAACAGTAACAATAATGATGTGGCCAAAAAACACAAAATCAAAGATATAAGAACAAATGAATGACATGTACTAAGCAAATGAATGCTCTTTCAATCCGTCGATACTCTGCAGTGTTCACATTGTTTTAAAAAAATGGGCCCACGATTCTCTGTACGGACCAAACTCCGATTTTAACCGGGTGCATAGGTGCTTCATGAATAACATGTGGATTTTCGCTGGCCCAATAGCGTGAATTATTTGAGTTAACATAGCCGGATAAATGGAACCATGCCTCATCTTTGAACAATCATGTGATGGACAATATGGCAGGATTTTGCACAGTGAACGCCTGAAATCAACGATAATAATTCAGTCGTCTATCCTTATCTGGTTCCTGTAACTGATGGACAACCGTAAACCTATACGGTTTTAGGCCTGCACTTTTCACAGCTCTCTGACACATTGAGTACATGTATCCTGTCTCCTGCGACAAACGTCTTAATGATTTTTTGGGTGACTGATCCAGGCGTGCTCTTACGTCAACAACAACCGTGGGAAGCCTAGATGAACGAGATTTGCCTTTTTCACTCACCAGAGATACAGTTCTTTCCAACTTGTTTACCAGTCCCAGTATTATGTTTCTTGGGGAGGATTCCGAACAACAAATTCTCTCTGGTATGCCCTTTGAGTAGCTGTAATTGAATTCGTAATCCAGTATTGCTTTACAAGGAAGAGTCGTTTATTTAATGTGTACTCCATTTTCACGCTGACTAGAACAAAATCTCAAAAACATTTGTCGACAATAAAACTATTACGAATAAAACATGAACATCTCTTCCTCTAGTGACACACAATCGAAACTCCAGAACATTCTACTTAATTTGGTGCTACAATTGCGGCACTGAGTGAATTTCGAACAGAATAGTTAAACAACGAAATGTGCCAGTTCTTCATAAAACACCCTGTATAGGTTTAGAATGGGATAGGTAACAGGTTTTGTTAGAAGGTAGGTCTATATTTTTTAGTGTAACTGAAGGGCTTCGCGCATGTTGCACGAGACTGCCCTCTTGCCTGAACTGAAAAAGGAAATGGCAGTCGGACATTTCAGCACATGATACGCTTCTCACCCCCTCAACCCCTGGAGTATTGCCAAGAGCGGCGCGCGATTGAACTGCTCCAAAGGGAGGAGTTTTCTGAAATGAGCACACGGGCGAGTGGATAAGGACATCGTAGCGATGTTCTAACTTTTTGAAAAATATACGTGGGGGTTCTTCAGATAGCTAGCACCGGGTCTTCAACAACTGGCGTTCATAAAACTAGTGGTTGGTTTTCAAAGAAATCCCCTGATTGTTATAACTTGGTTCACCTCAACCCCATCGCCTATACGGGAAGTAAGAGAAAGGCTTGATTCTGGTATTCATTCAGAGTATCCCATTCTTCTGTGTGTTTGTTAATGTTATTCGCTGCGAATAAAATGCAATAAATCTCTTTGGATGAATGTGGGCTTTTCGAGGGATTCCCGTTTACATTTACATATTATGTAACGGGGGCTCCTACATTCAGAGTTGCCAACTTAAACTAGCTACTTTTCTGTTTAAATTGAATTAATGCGACATCCTATCGAAGTCATTAAACTTTCAGTATTTTCCATACATTTGTTAGTAAAATTTTCCATTTCAGTCTGTGCTCTTAAAATAAATAAATCCTGTGGTGCTACAGCCCGCGAGCGGCCTGGGCCTACCAACCCGACTATTGGCCCATGCCCACTTACACATGGCAGAGGTGGGTGATCATCCAACAGATGCGGGGTAGTGATGTGACCAGCATCACGCTTCCCCCAACCGGAAAGTTGGCTGCCTATCGCTGCTCCTCACTTTTCTCACGATGCTGAGTGGGCACCGGTCCTATACCCGCGACTTAAAATCTGCACCCCCCGGGGATGGGATCGATCCCGGGCTTATTCCATAGCCGGAAATCAGAGCTTCATGCTCTAAGACCACAGCGCTATGGCGTAGGACAGTCTCTGCTCTTATTTTCCTTATTTTCAGGTGCGTTCTCTGCTGCATGACAGCTATTGAGTGTCGCTTTGTCTATCTGCAGGCATGAAACAGCTCACGAATTGTAGCATTAAATTGTACCTAATATATAAGAGTTTGAAGAACAGTTCAACCTTTTTTTTGAAATATTTATGAAATTAAGCGTTCTTTATAAGGAGAGTCTCCTAAAAGGTATCCTACTTTTCGGCCAGCCGCTGCATTTACGGAATTGAAATGTTTTGATTAAAGAGCGGGGTGGCTCAGGAAGACGTCTGCGGCTCGCATTCCTGAGGTTCCGAGTTCAAACCCCCGGGGCGGACCAACCTGACGAAGGATTTTTCGCAGTTTTCCTCGGTCGATGGGCAAATGCTGGTTGGAATAATTTGATCCGCGACTTTTCCTATAATTCCTTTGACCACTACATTTCATTTCCTTCTTCTCTACGGCCATATCGGGTATCTGATCAACCATACTGGGTGTGCTATGATCTAGAGATTGCTTACTCCTTTACAGGCTACTGATCCAAGGCATTGGCTTGTAAGTCCTTGGGGATGTAAGCCTTACAAAGAAGAAGGTAATACGTTGAAGAAGAGTTACAAGGATGTTTGTTGATACATTTTATTTTAGTTTCAAATCGGTGGAAAATTAAGGGAAGTTTTTGTGGACACCTGCTAAAACTTTACCTAAATACGTACAGAGTTGAATTTTTAACATACAGAGTATTTCAAATAAAGTTATTCCTCCAAACCCATATCACTAGTAAGTTTTTAATAACATTTTCATCTAAACTTAAATTTAATTGTTAATTTATTAAAACTCGTGTTTTAAGGTTGAACAGTGGGCCGAGTTGAACAGAAAGGCCTTCCACGAACGGCAATTGTCTCTGGACCTTGAATTAGATCATGTAAACAAGCATGCACTGCGTGGCGTCGGTGATGATAAATAAGCAAATATATATTTACAACCCAAAGACTGTGCTAGATGATAACTCACATAATAGGAAAATACTTCATGAATGATGTTACATATCTCTTGTTCTCACAATACTGCTTTGTGTACCTGCCCACTAGATTGTACTGCCCGATTCACAGTGAAACTGCACATTACGTGCAAGGGCAAACGATTATGATTGCTAATATGTATATTCTGTATCACTTTAATATTAATTTTAGAAGCACATATATATATATATATATATATATATATATACGTACAGGATGATTCTAAAATACGTTTACAAAGTTTGAGGACGGGTTCCTTACTCCAAAACGGGGAGAAAGTTCATATAAACATATGTCCCTATATATACCTATATATATATATATATATATAGGGTGAGACCATTAAAGCTGAGACTCCAAAGCTAAGAGTTGCAGAAAGAAATGTCTTGAATAAAAGTTGCTTGATATGATGGGAGAAAGTAGATGCCATTAATCGTGTTTTATTTGGAGGACGTTATGATGGTCATTTTTGGATCAAGCAACTTCTATTAAAGACATTTCTTTCCACAACGCTTAGTTTTGGAGATATTGTACAGTCTCAGCTTAAATGGTCCACCCTATATTGGAGGCAGACGGAAATAAACGTTCGCTGGGAAAAGCAGAGCTTTTTGGAAATACAATAGGTAAACTTTCTCCAAGGCACCAGAATGTCGGCGGAAAAGAGACTTTTTGCAGGTGACCAGGGCAATAGACCCTAGAATTTTGGGTAAACATTTTTGCAGAAACGTGTTTTATCTTGAAATCGCATAAGTTATCATGGGAACGTTCAGAGCATTTACACCTCAAAAACATGTGAGAAAGCTAATTGTGGGAGTTTCTATAATATTTATTCACCAATAGCAAAATTACATTTATTTTAAGAAAATTCTGCCAACGAATTCATTACACCACGCACCTCCTGATCTCTCCCTCTCTTTCCCTCCGCGAGTTTTTTAAATTTATTTATGGACGCTCTTTAACTACTATGGTCCTTAGCGTCCGTTCCATATTGGAGGTGAAAGACCGCAAATTTTGCTCAGAGGTCTCTATCAGGCTTGAGGTTCTTTTAGGTGCCGTAAATCTACGACTTTATTTCCCGTTTGAAGGAAGCCATGCTAAGAATTTTTACGCCCGAAAAAAACCATCGCCCTCCGCCGGGTTTGAACTCGCAATCTCGGGAACTAGAGGCTAGCATGGTAACCCTAGGACGACCCCTCCGCGAGGATGAACTGCTCCAACAGAGAGAACTCTCATTCTCGGTTTTCACTCTGTAAATATTTTATTTGTCGAACAATTGCTTCCACTGACGTTTTATACTAGGGCTACCTACTTAATGTAATAGCAGACTACGGGGAAATACAAACTGTTGCTTCCTGAGAGTGGCAAGTTAGCAAAATCTCTTGCTCCCAGTTGTACACAAACTAGCCCTATGCTTGCATGCCACATGTAATATAAGCAGGATGATAAAAGCTCACGTTTAGTGATAGTGTAGTACCTATACTGGCCCTTATTTGCTACCCGTCGTGTAGGGTAAGTAGAATACTAGCTCACGTTTTGTGAGAGGCTAGGGCATACACCAATATTACGTTTACTGTCCATACTGTGGTTGGTACAGTGGATCTTTTTTTTATTGAGACAAATACATCGTTCAACACGAATGCTTTGCAGATATCAGAGAACAAAATGGAAATTTAACCCAGGACATAACATAGAGGTTAACCTAAGTGGCTCCTCGAACTAAAAAAATAAGTGAACAATTACAGTAAATAGAAGGCACAGAAAACAATATAAGACAAGAAATAGCACTCGGTATAAAACAAAATAGTCAGTGAACCACAAAACAGCGAGTGTCTGTGGCAGAACTGGGATCACTTAGAAGCAAATCTTGTGGTTGTCTGCGCTTCAGCCGAGTTGGCCAACGAGTTCTTGCTCCGAGGTTGTATTCAACTGCTCCCTCCACTTGCTGAAGGTTGGCGAAGAAAAATTTAGAGACGGTGCGGATGAACTGTGTGTAGTAGAAAGTCCCAACTCACGGTGAAGCTGTCGATTTCGGATGAACCATGGTGTGTTGGTGATAATACTAATTGCTCTATTTTGTAGATTTGAAGGCGATGAATATGAGTCTTGCTTGCAGCACCCTATACAGGAGCTGCATAGGTGATCAGGGGTCGCAGAAGAGATGCATATAACAGCAAAGAGCATTCAAAAACCAAAGGTGACCTCGGTGAAATATGGAACAAATTTGTGAGAGTCTGGCTGAAGCTAAAGTGGCCATGCGTTGTACATGGGAATTCCACGTAAGCCTGGTGTCAAATAGTACACCGAGATACTTCACCGATGTTTGTACTGGTAACCAGGGGAGAGGCTCGTGGAGCAAAACGAGACGGCATGGATTCCTGTAAGGACGGTATGCATTCAGTGAAATGCGCCAACTGGCGAGCCAAGAAGAAAGTATATCAATAGAATACTGTAGAGTCTGGATAGCTGTGCGCAGATCGGAATGAGAGTAGTGCAGTACGGTTCGTCAGCATACATAGCGGTACAAGTGGGTAGGACATTGGAAAAGTTGGACATGTAGACATTAAAAAAGAGAAGTGCGAGGATGGACCCCTGAGGAACACCTGCCGTAATGGGTCGCTGGGAGGATCGAATACTAGCAATGCGAACAACAAAACACCTATCATTTAGGAAACTGCAAAGGAAATAATGAAGAAGGCCGATGCATAACAGCTTAAGAAGTAAACCAGCATGCCACACCTTATCGAATGCTTGAGCGATGTCCAAAAATATGCTGCAGTGTACTGATGGCGTTCAAATCCCTAAAGAATGGACTGCGTGAATCGTAACAACTGGTGCGTCGTGGCATGCCTTGGCCGAAACCCAAACTGGTATGGATGCAAGAGATTAGACTGATACACGTATGCGGCAAAACGTCTATGTATAACTTTCTCCAAAAGCTTAGAGTAGATAATAAACTTATGCGACGTTAACTTAGAGTTACACTAGACCGACTGTGTAGCGACCTTGAGCTGGGCGACAGGTTCGTTTTCAAGCTCATGGCAAACGGCACACGTTTTATGAGTTGTTCTGACAGTTGTCATTGTTGTGTGATGGTGATAAGCTATCCATTGTGGTTGAATATACCTTAAAACAACGTATTTTTCTATTGTACATTTGAATGCTCTTCTGCAAGAAAATGCTTACGAAAATCCATCTTAAGTTTTCACAAGTTACTTACATTTCCTAGCATGGCAGTTGTCCATAATCGTGCGAATAAAGTTAAGCGTAAAGGATCGTTTTCATAAAAATTGCTCTTGTGCGAACTGAAGAAAACCTGGACGAATTAGAGACACAATAAAATCGTTTTCAATCAATATAATCATTTTCAATTGTATTATAATACAACCAAGTACGTACATTTTTATTGCTTTTTATGTGAATTTCAGTTACGCTGTTTATGACCTGCCACAGTTTGGACGTAATCCGGACGGCAAATGCGGCAACCATACTCCAGTACAAGGCTACTGGACACTCGGTCTAATGTGGCTCTAGACTCACTGCTGTAATTACAGCAGAATGCTGAAAGCTCACATTTTGGGCGGCTCGTAAGTAGCAACATTTTAAGAGTGGGGGGGGGGGGAGTGCACAATAAGTAGGAGTGTGGCAAATATGGCAGTTATCGCATTTCTGACACTGTCAATGCACTACATAAAGATACGATTACACCGTGCCGTTTGATGTTATCATTGTTGTTGCTGTTTTATCTATTATTGCATTCGTTTCTTTCATCTATTCGTTATTACTTTCTCCACCACTTCAGTGTAGTAAGTAGAGGAAACTGTATTCTACCCAACATTTCACCTGAAATACGCGCTTTGAAGTCTTCTGGATAAAAAAAAAACATTAAGTATGGTTCGCTGTGCGTATGTTACCGGCCAATGAATGCGCCCGAGTTCGATCCCAACCAAAGGGGGGGCGATTTTAAGTATCGGGTATAGGACCGGTGTCCATTCAGCATCGTGAGGAAAGTAAGGAGCTACGATAGGCCACGGAGGCCAACATTCTGGCTGGGGGATGCATGATACTGGCCACATCACCTCCCCATATCGGTTGGATGATAGCCCACCTCTGCCGCGCCTAAGTAGGCGTGAGGCCGAGTGTCGGGTTGGCAGGTCAAGGCTGTAGTGCCACGGGACTATTGTTATTATTATCATCATCTTCGAAGGATGCCACAAAAGATTTTTCAAGAAAATTCCCCTACTCGAAACTACGCTTAACACGGAAATTGTTTCGTTATTTTTTTATTTTCCCCAAAATGGCTCTAACAGCTTTGATTAAAATACCATATGCTTAAGATATTTGCCTGAAATATAAGATGCATAAACTTAATTTTTTGGGAATAGGCTGGGAAGGCCTCTTCATTCGGAATTAGTCTTCTATAATTTTGTATAACTGGAAAAACTGGAAAGAGAGAGGGAGAGAGAGAGAGAAAGAATCTTACTATACAAAAATATAACATTTATGACAAGTAATATTTTTGTTGCATTAACTATTCGTCATTGGTTTGAATCTTCGAGTACTTAACACTTTTTTGAAGTATTAAGTGGCCATTTAATTGTTCCTCACTATAGGTATAATGGAAAAAAGCGCGAGTTTCAAAGCTAACACACAGCGAGCCGCTTTTTAGAGATTTTACTGCTACTTCAGTCTCCTGTATCCCTCTTGTGCCTACAACGAAATGTGTAATTAAACCATTTCTACAAACAAATAAACAAATTTCAACTTTTTACTTTCTCTACTACGTATAGTAAGTAGGGGAAGTATTGCATTCCACCCAAAATTTCGATACCGAGATTTCACCGGAAATACACGTTTTGAGACCTCCTGAATCCAAAAAAAGCATTTTTAGAAACATGTCCGTGTGTGTGTCTGTGTGTGTGTCTGTGTGTGTGTCTGTGTGTGTGTCTGTGAACAGCATAACTCAAAAACGAACAATCGGATAAGCACTAAACTTGGTATTTAGGTTCAGTATCTTCCAGAGATGCGACACGAAGGTTTTCAAGAAAATCCCTCCACCCCAGACTACCCTTTACATGGAACATTTTTCGAAAATTTTAATTTTCTCAAAAATGGCTCTAACGATTTTGATGAAAATATCATATGTTTAGGGTAATGTCATGAGAAATGAAATGTATATCTCGGATTTTCTGGGAATGTCTCCAAAAGTATTCTTCATTGTGAACGACTTTTGCATAACTGGTAAACCATAAGAGATAGACAAAATTTTACTACACAAAAAATGTAGATCGCGTTAAAATACACAACTTATGTCATATACATTTCTTTTGTTGAGTGAACCGTTTTCGAGATATTGCTTGTTATTTCCTTAAATTTTCCAATACTTATACTTTTTCTCAAATGCGTTATTCATTTTTTTATGTCCTGGACATGCAAAGAGAATGGAATGCGTCACATAGCAACCAGCGTTAAAATATTTGACTATCGCTTAAAACCTACCATATTCCCCTTGCATCTACAAGAAAATTAGCAATAAGATTGACATCTCGATATCTCGATTAACATGAAGCATATGGAGAATAGGCGTTTGTAAAATTAGATTGTACAAGAGTAGAGAAAGTTATGTGAGTGTAACACATCAGATTTTTTAAGAATGGGCTGTAGAAGAGTTGGCAGAGAAAGTGGTATGAATATAATAAATAAGATTTTTAAAGAAACTTTATCTCTTGAAATCACTCGTCCTGGATGTACCACTTTCGTTTTGATATGTTTATGACGAACTAAAATAATACTGTGAATCCACCAAATTATATAGAAGCAACTAAATGGGAAACTCATTTTGAAACAATTAAAGAAATAAATGTATGAGTTCTTCATAAATCATCCTGTATATTGTAACCCGTGGGTTGTGGTCCTCGTGAAGACATGTCGCGACTCGAAATTTGGCTTCTTCCAATCTTGTGTGTTCATAGCGTTAAAGACTAATACAACTATAACCCGATGAACGCAAGCCGTACTGTAATGTAATGCTAGAGGTTGGTGTTTTATTAGAGTGTAATACACCAGCAGCCCAATGTTTGCTGACCGTACTGTAGTGCAAGTAGAATGATGGAAGCTGCCTCGGCTCGCACTGTTAGTTCCCGGGCTTGAATTAATTTCTTCAGGGATTCAAAGTTGTAGGGAGGAGGGGCCGCTGGGATATTAACCGGTGGATTATTGTTTAATAATTGAATATTATCCTCGCGGAGTCGGAAATTTGATTCTCTTCCACCTCGGAGGAAAGTAGCTGTCGACTCCTCCTACTTGTAACACACAGTGGCGTAGAGACCAGCCTCCTTCATCGATCCTCATCACATGTGTGCCTTTCCTTCTCCCCTTCCAGTCTCTGTCTAAAATAGCACTTCAATCCAGATTCCCTGATAATTCCCAGTGCACTGGCTGTTTGGTATTCTTAATAATTGCTGAAGCATTTATTGTAAAACCATCATAAGTGTAAAACACAAAAAATTTATAGAAGAAACAAAAAAGCATCCTAATTTTAAACATTATCTTGATAAGCTGACATGCTTCTTTCAGTGGCATTCATTCATAAAACTATATTAAAGCAAAATCTTGCAGCGTTTACATTTTACAACAGAATCTGTATATAAGGAGAGTATGCACAATTATTTATGAGGGTTTTACAATAGGCATCAATTACATGAAACTTACTAGCTATTTAAGGAGAGATATAAATAGGAAAACGATTCAAATGTATTTTTAGGTAAGAGAAAAATATTTTTACCCAATTTCAAAAACAGAATGCCTACAGACTTATGGGTCTTTTAAGATTTTTTCTGTTGTTCTTTACGATAATATTTCTCTAATGGCAGAGCCCGCAGCTTTGCTAGCGTTATTGCGTTAATTGCGGAGATGCTTCGCTGTCTTGTTCTACTGCTTCCTCGCTTTTTCCCCCTTTTCCGCTCTCTCACTCACCCTACATCTATGTCTCTCTTCTTCTCTTTCTCCGTCACTATTCCTCTCGTTTTCTCCTTTTTTCTAACTTTCCCCTCTCTACTCTTCACCGCCCACATTCATCTCTCTCATCTTTGTACAACTTGCATGCCATGTGATGTTTTGAAAATCGGTAACAAAACTGATTTTTTCTGGGGTACTAATAAAAATCAAAACATAAGAAAATGTTTAACGGTGCACAAATCTGTGTCTGTTCCTTATGTTTACAATGCGATCGGAAAACACTTTAATTTGTATAGCCCCTTTTAACCTCTGTAGTCATATAGAGGGCTTTGACTTTAGAAACAACTGATGATGTTAGTAACTCTTTGGCTGTAGGTCGTTAAGCTTTATTTTATTCATTTTTGGTCAGGAATTACACTCACTTTCATACTTCATGACTCTACGGAGGGAGAAATTTTATAATTAAAGAAAAATCCCTCCAGCCGGAAAACTAAACAGTACCGCTGTGTTTTTGTTTTATTTTTTGTTTTGTTAACCTTGTTTTCTTAATTTTAAGTTACATCCATTTTAATTTGTTTTCCTTGGCAATTTTTTTTAAACTTCCCTTGTTTACCCAGTTTATTATTACTGTGTTTGACTGTATTCTTTACCGCTCATTACCGCAATTACACAATACACACAAACACCCATGCCCATGGCAGTACTCGAATCCTCGACCCTCAGCTTGGCGGAGCACTGAAGCTATACACTCCAGCGACCACAGCTACTAGGCCGGCTGGGTTGAGGAGTCAAAACCCTGACTACTTGACCATAGAAGCACTCAGGAACTATATTATTTTTCGTGGTAACCGGTTTACGCACACCAATAATAGTAATGAAAATGATTATAACTTCTTAAATGTTCATCCTATCGAAATTTTGTCAGAAACCAAACATATTAAAAAAATGCTGATGTAGAATTTGTTTATGAAGAAACGTTTGTTATCTAGAATTTTTCTAAAACACCTGAATAATAAGGAAAATATTTGGATTTTTTTTCCTCCGCATTAGAACATTCCTCCCGTTTATCCACTTGGAGAAAGTAATTCAAATATCGTATAGCTTATTTTCTAAGTGAGACCTAAGATATGTTAATATTACCAAGTTTTATAATAATTGGTTCGGCATTCTTGCGTGAAAAGGTAACACACACATCTGTCTCTCTCTCTCTCAGACGCACACAGACAGATACACAAACACACGAAATTATTATTCATTCAAAATTGAAAATTATCAGAAAATTTTCTGTTTTATTGTATGTGTATAAAACATTTATATGCCTATTCATCAGCAACATAATGGAATATTTTCTGAAAACCGCGGATTTTTATATGTCATTAATAGAAACCTTAGATTTACATGCAGCTAGGCATAGAAAGTTGTCGGCTTGAGGGAATACCAAAACTGCAGGTGCTGAAGGAATTTCACAATAGGTATACTAGACCTTCAACATTTGTCATCATTATAGTTATGTTGTAGATGCGGAAATTTTACGCCATTTAAAGAACAATTGAAGGAAAAAAATCAGCTTATAAACTGTTAGTTTATGCTCTTAATTTCAATATAATCTGTAGATTTCTGTATATCACACGCGTTTGCATTTCCCCATCATAAAGCATTTTGTGAAATTAACGTATACTACCTACCTTATATACGTTGTAGTTTCGTTTTGATGTCTGTTTTTACGTTTTAATCATTGTGTTCTTGAACATTATTGTGATGATGAATATAAACTGTCACTAATACTACAAGGTATTTGTTTATTAGTAGCCGTTGTAGTAAACGTGATAAATTGAAGTGTCTGTTTCAAAGACTCCCGGTAGCTATCATTCGTTTATAAACGGTGACTACGTGAACTCGAAAAATACAACTTTTCTTTTTCTTTTTTTAAAAGAAAATGGTTAAGGTAGAACACTAGCAGTTATGTTTTTATGTATGTTACTATACAAATAATTTAATATAAAATTTACTTGGGCATTTCGCTGGAATAATTCAATTTTGCCTACAAGTATTTTAACTTGTTCCTAAAATTAACGTAAATGTTGACAACTTTTTTACTTCAGCAACTTGTCTTATGGATTGTTAGTCTGATTTAAGTTGAAACAGTATTTCCTAATTAAATATACTAATTTTTCTTTGAAAAAAAAGCATCTTATTAAGGGAAAATTGTCTCACACGTAAGAAATTTGAGTTTAAACGTAGTTTTGGATGTGATTACAGTATTGTAATTGTTGGCTTTCTTTCTGGTGCACGATTTATGGATGATGGCTATTGAAAATGCTTTCTATGTCTACTTTCGTCCTAAAGTGGACTAGCGTTGTATTATGAACTCGATTTGATGAGATACTGCTCTCATATATGTAGCTGCTCAGCCCTCCTGAAATGTTCTACTCTGGACACTTCGATGGGCGGTAAATGACAAAGCGCTTCTTGAACATTTGAAATAGAAATTTGCACAGGTGCTCAGCGGCTCGCACGCGGCAAGGAACAATCAGTCAGTACGACAATGTTATGGAAATATTGGCTGCTCTGACATGCTCTAAGCAGTAAACAGCACTTTTGTTCTAAATAATAACGCTACGGAGTAAACCATCAACAATAAATACAATAGTAGGTAATAACAATGTTAAACAAAATTCGCAGTTAATGGTTTCTAAGAATAACCCATACATGAAGCAAAATATAATCAGTAAGCGCAATATCGCAGTGGTATATATTTTCCCCTCTATCCGGATTTTCTGACTTTAGTAGCACTCGCTAACTTACTTGTCCCTTTCCGCGTATTACTAGGAGACTCGAACTAAAGTGCCTCGCTTTTGAAACACTCTTGGTAGACAGTTGATACGGCAACTATGCTTGCGCTCGCTATTTTCATTACTCCTTGCCGTCATATGTATCAAAGTCGCAGTCGGCTATAAGCAAGTGTAACTATCTCCTCTCTCTGCCCCCTCTCTCTCTCCCTCACGCACACACCCTCTAGCTACCTTTTGTTCTTTTGAGTTCGGATTCAGATGTCCCCCCCAGAATAATCTGACATTTAAAATGTCAACATCCTGCACTCAACAATGAATCTGCCCCGTTGTTACAACATAGTTTTAATATTTCTTATGGGAGACTTGCTTCTTTTAGTTCTCCAATATTCCTTCTGTTCTGTTTCCCTCCATGTGATTTATCTGCAGAAATCTCACTGGATGGTCTGACGTCACCGATAATTTGCGGTGACGAAGTAAAGAGTTTACCTATAAAAAATAATCACAAGTAAAATTTAATTTGATTATTTCACGATTGCAATAAAATTGGTAGGATATAAATTATTCCAACATAATAAACGTAGTAATTGAAATGCAACCTTCAAGCAGAGCTACAACTTACTCTAGAAATGCCCATAAAAAAGTAAAAATTTTGAGAAGGCTATAATATATTTTTTTGTAGAATCTGACTGCGATTAAAGCAGGTTATCGTCGCTGGAGAAACATCACAGCGAAACTGGCATTTTAATGCTTTTTAATTTTTGTTGGGTTGATAGCCTTAGAATTATAAGAGTTTATAACCCAAAAAAGCAGCCAACTTTTTATTTCAAACCAATGAAATACCCTTTAAAGCAATGCCGCCTAACACAATCCCGTTTTTACCTAATGCTGACAATAGCAAAGACTAATATAGCATAATTTGTAGCTTCTGCCCATAAATAGCAATGAAACACCACCCAGATGCGACATAACTAACATGTATAATTCATGTATAAAATAAATAATATCCCATTTGTTGCATTTTAAAACTACTTTTTAATTTTGGAGAATCAGAATTTGACCTTCGCTTCCTTCTGTATAATTCACATTCGCGCAGTTTATTAAATTTCTAGCCACAGCATAAAGGTATTACTAATTGCATTACAGATCTTGCGACTGTTTTGTTGGATATTGGTAATCATAAAGTGATAAAATAGCTGCAATAGACTCGCGTGACTGAAATTCTAAGTTTCCTTCCGTTTTGTTGATCGAAAGTAGTATAATAAACTATAACCAACATGAGCATACTGAAAGTGAAACAACCTAAAATAATCATGAAATCTTTAAACGTGGATACTGAAAGCAGACAATCTAGAATGCACACTAGCATTATGCCCGTCATACACCTAGCGAGATGGCCCTGAGGTAGCATGTGAGGCTCGCAATCGGTAGGTCCCAGGTTCGGTTCCCGCTGGACCGGCTACTGTGACAGAGTTTTTTCGCGGTTTTGTCTGGTTGGTAGGTGAATACTACCGCGAATTTTTCTGTCCCCCATTTCCTGCCATTTCATTTCCTTAACATGTTTCACGGTCGAAGGATCGGGCGAGTGGATGGCGGGTGAACCGTATGATATGGATTTTGTTTTGTGGAACTGTGTGCCCTGGCGCTCAGTGTGGGGCGGGTCACCTCTCCGAAGAGAGAGGTAGGACTGTGGAGAGTTCCGTCGGTGTCAGAATGTAATATCTGGAGGTGTTAGGGACGCCGCCTGCCGCCCCGGATCTGGTCAGTCTCTGAGTCCTTCGCTTCACCTCTTTCTCGTGCAGGTTTCCAGCAGCACAACAGGCACTGTGCGCTTAAGTGCCGAAGTCCTCCTCCGCTTCCTGATAACCACAACGCCCGTATTTTTCCAGGCGCTACTTCGTGGTTACAAGTGCAATTGTGGCATTTAGCGATCTGTTAACTATTGCTTCCTCAAATAGAACTACTGCAAATCGATTGAGCCAGCACTTCATAAGTAAAACACAGTATAGCACCACGCAAACAATCGCCAATAGTATTCACACTGTTGATGATTTGTGTTTGCAATAGAAATCAAGCGGTACAGTTACAAATACCTAATTAAAACGGGCAAGAAGTGCAGGAGTTAACATTTATCCAAAGTAGAGAATCAGCTTTGTTAAGTTTAATTGTTTAGCTTATACGCGTTGCTATGGTATGTCATACTATTTCGATAACCGACTCGAAGGAAACGTTGACTATACGGAATAGGTTTATAGGTAACTTTTTACCTCTTGACAGCAGCTACTTATGATACATCCCAAGTATCAAAAACTGTCCACCTGCTCCACTACCTTATCTCAAAATCAGAAGCTATCTTCCAGTCACCAAAGTGCCAGTTTGAATGTTAGCTTCCCTTGCTTTCCACACGCTTTATTGGGGACGTCAAATCATATTAAAAACCTATACAAATTATATAAATAGCTCAGAGTTACATTTCACAACCTTCCTTCTTAGAGGGTTCACATGAACACACCAGCATTCCTTCCAAAAGGAGTTATGCATGTTTCGTTGTTTTCAATACACCTACTCGATTTTTGCTTACACCTTACCGAAGTAAGGAAAGTTTAGACGAACAGATAGGCTAACTACATGAACGTGACAAATGAAATCGTTAACTAAAGATGCTAGTTTATATTTACCAGTTGTTAATAAAGGCCATCTTCGTCTCTACGCATTTGTTATTCTGCTGTTATTTTAAATACATTTGATTCATCTCCATATCCTTATTCTTTTATCGAAAATACACCAAAACGAATTCTAAAAATTACATAGATATGTGTCATAAATATATGTAACACACTAATGGGCTTAAAAAACGGAAATGGCTGTCTCATTATTTTACATGCGTTTGGTTGTAACTTCTAATGCTTTATTGCAAGAAAACATTCTCTAAATTGCCATTCTGTGTTAATTATCACAGTAATCCACGTGTGCTGATAATTGTTTGGTAATTTAATTGAGGTTAACGAATGTTTGTTGTCATTAGATAATTATTTCGAGACCAAATTAAATTACCTGCCTAAGAAAATTTACAAGCAAAAGCGGTATTCGGTAAAATACATAATTACAATGCAAGAACGATAACATTGTTCTGTACTTTCAGTATAATATTGAAGGTAATTTCGTTCGACGCTAAACACTAAAAGTGATTACATTCCGCCTTTGTTTTCCCCCTTTTGTATTATACGGCGTTAGATCTTGTATCGCTTCTTATATATTTTGAATTCGCAGATCACCAATTCTCGCTATTTTTACAGTTCGTTCCAACCACAATAATGACAGAAAAAGCATGAGAGTGGGCTTCCTATATCTCTAGTCGAATCAAAGTGGAGACTATAGGAATACAAAAATGAATATAGGAGAAAAAAGCTATGGTTAATAGTTTTTGAGCACCATGCTTTAAAACGATCGATTAAGTTTGAGTCGGATTGGTGAAGAGACCGTACTTGGCTGAAAGGAGCTAGCGTACAGTTAGATGTACAAACTTATTTCTTCCTTAAATTAATTGTTGTTCAAGGTGCGATACTTACTGATCCAGTAACTATTGGTTCTGCAAACAGAAACGACTGCATAACAAACCCAACGTAGCTGGCTGAAGCACTACGTATTTTGCTATCATGGAACACAGTATAGGCAATCGCCAATTCTACTGTTTTCTACTATCTGTATATATAATAGAAAGAAATGTATTTGCAGTTGATTAAAACGTAAGGTAGTGTGAGGGTTCTCTGAAACACAGAAATACATTGTTATCATTAAATTTATACAGTCACCTTTAATTACTCTGGTCATATTTGCGGCTTTGGTTTTAGAAACGATTATTTGATGTTAACTCTTTTTATGCTGAATTTCTACATTAGCTTTTTTATTATTATTCGATGTAGTAGACATATGACCTTGATTACATATTCGTAAAGCGAATTTTGCTATTCTGTGGGTATGCACAGTAGTCAGTGTGAGCCAGAGAGATGGTCTTAGTTTCGTAGTTGCCTCCCTGCACCGGAAGACATTTGTTTTACTTTATGGATTGAACTTTGTATCGTGGTATTGAGTGTCTAACCTGGTATTTACCTGGCCACTGAGTGAAACCATGAAAATATCTGTTGTCTTGCATTCACATGACTTTCTCTGTTCACTCCCCTACTTACCATTCTTGCAAAAATTATTATTCTGTCTACCCTTTATTAATACAGATAAACTTTCAGCTTTCACATTTACACATTTCGTTGTAGGATACAGCTAATAAAGCGATAGTCAGATTTTTAAAGAGCGTGTCACTAGTGAGAGCTTTGAAATTCTATACTCTTTGCATGATCAAGAGAGAAAACGAATAGCGACTTTCCCATTTGAGAAAAATATAAGTATTTCAAAATTCAAACCGATTACAAGGGATACCTAAAAATGATTAACTTCACAGAAGGTGTATTTGACATACACTGTGTGTTTTAACGAGATCTACAATTTTTGTGTAGTATGATTTCTATCTATCACTTATGGTTTACCAATTACTATACAAAAGTCATTCAGAATGAAGAAGACTTCAGAGACTATGCCCAGAAAATTCAAGTATACATTTCATTTGACATGAAAGTATCTTATACATATGGCCGTTTAAATCAAAATCGTTAGAGCCATTTTCGAGAAAATAAAAAATAACGGAAATGTTTATATGTAAAGAGTAGTTTGCGGTGGAAATTTTCTTGAAAATATTTGTGTCGCATCATTAAAAGATGCTGAACTTAAATACTGAAGTTTGGTGCTTAATCGACTTTTCGTTCTTCAGTAAAGCTTCTCTCTCCCTCTCACATAAAACGACTTTTCCCCCAAAATACTTTTATTTTTATTTCGATAAACTCGGTATCGAATTTTTGGGTGGAATGCAATACTTTCTGTACTTGCTATATGAAGTAGTAGGGAAAGTAGCAGTCGGTACCGGGATTTATACCCACAACTTTCCGAATGCGAGTAACAGTCGTTAAGGTTTATATCAGTGTCGCTGTGAAACCCATTCTATTCACTTTCCAGGCGCGTTGTTTTCATAACGCTTATTTCCGCAACACATATACACACACACAAACACCCATGCCCGTGGCGGGACTCGAACCCGCGACCCTCAGCTTGGCGGAGCGCCGGAGCGACCACTCCAGCAACCACGGCTACGAGGTGCGGTTGTTTAGACAAGCACCAGTAGTGATTCTAACCAAAGAAGAACGTCACCGCCCCAACCAGGAAACGAATCTGGGATTTCTAGATTGGGAGGTCATCTTGCTGCCCACTCAACATTAGAGGAAGCTGAAAACTTTATTATTCATTTGTGTTGCAGAGGAAAAATATATTCTTGAAGATAAAACTGTAAATGCGATTGCCAGTAAAATGATTAATGTCAAAATTTTGGTGCTAGTTTTATTTTATCTATGTATAATGTTAATTTTTATACATATTAATGCCATATACTATTATACTGTTTAGGGTAGGACACATAAAACTTGCATTGCAACTCCCAATTGCAGCTTTTAGATATTCAAATTTATTTAATTTTCCATAAAAGTACCCCAGTTCAACTCCTTAATTAAAACAAAAAATCGATATGTTACTTTACAACCTTCACTATACACGCCTTATATTTTATAACATTAATTAAAAACTGGTTCTTCTATCATCCTTGCATAATTCACAACACAGTTTTGACAAAATGATTTCAAATTAAGCAATAAACACTTAGTTACATACAACATATGAACGTAGTTATCTAATGGCTCAAATGTTGATTGGAAGAACGGAGGTATAAATTCAGAAGTAGTGAGGAATAAATTATTCCTCTGGTCAAAGAAACGGACTTCTTCGAAGCAAAAGGCAAATAAAGAAGAATCGAAATTTTTCAAGCATCTTCTGTCAGACAAGCTTAGGAATATGTAATGATACAGCATTGGATAATAATAATAATAATAAAGTTTACATAGACTGTATGCTTTAATGATCTCTAATCTTTATTCTGAAGTTAATTTTAGTTTAACTCTTGTGGTTTGTTAGTTATACAAAATTATAAACAATTCCATCAGAACGCAGGTGACGACATATATTCCTCATGACAATAGGTATGTTAAGCATGTTATTTTAGTCAAAATCATTAGAGTCGTTTTTCAGAAAATAGAATATAATGAAGAATTTCCCCCGTAAAGGGTAGTTTGGGATAGCTATCTCTACGGGTTGCATGCTTGGAAAATGTTGGACTTAAATTCCAAGTTTCGCATTTATCTGTCTGTTGGCTTTTGAGCTATGCTGTTCACACACATACCTACACTTTTTAAAATCTTAATCTTATATGATAATTCATATGATTATCTCTACCCAGTATGATATATTTTTATGTCTATTCTACAAACTATTCTTACAATTCTTTTTCTATCTACTTCACGTTAATCCACATCAACGTTTGCAGAAATAGTTACATTACACATTTCGTTGTAAGTTCAAAAGGGATATAGGAGGTTGAAGCGAAAACTGTAGCCTTAGGTAGTGGGTCTGTGTGTGTTAACTTGACTCACGAGAAACGAACGAATGGCGACTTAGCATTTTAAAATATGCAGGTATATTTAAATTATTGGGCAATTAAAACTAATAGCAAATATCACGGAAATGTTTAATGCTACAAAAATATTTGGATAAATTGTGTGTTTTGAAAGTTTATTTCGAATAAAAATTACTTCTCAGGCTTTTCATGGAAAATTCCAGGTATACATTTTATTTTCATGCAAATATCTAAAACTTAGTTATTTTAATCAAAAGCGCTAGGCCCAGTTTTAATAAAATTAATTATAAGGAACAATTTTCCATATAAAGGGTAATTGCCGTGAGGGATTTTCTTCAAACCTTTTGTGTCACGTCTTTGGAAGATGCTGAAGTTAAATAACAAATTTAGCAGATATTTATCCGAAATTTTGTTTGTGATAATATTTTTTTTATAGTGGGGCCTTTTCTAAATAGGTATTTTTGTTTAAAGGCTCTCAAAACGGTATTTTCGGTGAAATCTCGATATAGCATTTTTGGGTGGAACACAATATCTGCTATCTCTCCTACAGGTAGGTAAGTAGGTGTCAGAGAAAGTAAAAATGCTTTCTTAGGGCTTCAGGGAACCTCAGAGTATACATTTCAGTAAACTCTAATGTCGGATTTTTGGGTGGAATACAATACTTCTACCCGCCAGAGATAGGCAGTAGACAAAGCAAACACAAAAAATAAGGCAGTATGTATAAACAAAATAAATACAGCTGCAAAGAAGGAAAATGAAGATAACTATTGAAAAATAGGCAAGTAATAAAAGCTCCAGTTTTTATATTCTGTTTTATAATAGAAGGAAACAATGACAATGATATGCTATGCTCAGTCGATAAGAGCAAGAGCTGCATTGCCGACTGAATGTTCTTAACGTATTCATGGGCGCCTGCCCGCCACTGTAAGAGGGAGAGGTAAGGGTTGAAGTTAAAGGGAGGGCGAGATGATGACGTCATAAAACTGGGCGGCTGTAGCGCCGTGCTTGCCCTTCCTTCCAGGTTTATGATTCAATTAAAGCTTTATTATGTACTAGGAGAAGCAGAGTACAGTACGGTCCCAAAATATCACACATTCTCTCCGCTATGTCCTTGGGTCGGGGGAAAATATTAAATTGGATAACACGAGATCTATTTTCGATATAGTACAGTGCAGAAATTTAATGAATTTCAGGTGAGATGTATGCATATCATAAAAGTCTCTCTTGAATTTGAATTCCGAATTGCAGGATTCAAGGATTTAAATTTGCTGCTGATTACATATTTGAAAATCAGAATTACATTACATGAGTTGTACGAGGAAAAGTTTGCACATATTTCGTTTTTTGTGATACCTATTATCATTAATAGTCTTTTATGAAGACTTGAAAGTGTTCAAAGGCTTTGCCCATAAATGGAGTTCAAACTCAAGCATACCTAATTTTTTTTCGCCTAAGCCGTTAACCGAAGAAGAAAAGGTGAAAAAAATCTGATTTCGAAATTTCACCTGAAATACAAATTTTCACAACCAGAACCCTCTCCCCCCCCCAAAAGAGCATTTTTTGCTGTCTGTGAAGCGCATGACTCAAAAACGAAAAGTCTGATGTATACGGAATTTTATACTTGAGTCAGACGATCTTTAAACATGTCGGGAACAGATTTTCAGGAAAATGCCCTACTCCCAAACCATTCTTTATATGGAAAAACTACCGCTATTCTCCAATTTCTTAAAAACGGCTCCACTTATTTTTATTAAATATGAAATATATGAGTTGTTAGTGTAACAAATTTTCTGTGAATTGCCTGTGAAGTCCGTTTAATTGTTTATTACTGAAGAAATCATGAGATAGGTACAAATTTACTACAGTAAACATTCAGAGCTCATTTAAATACATAATTTGTCTTTTTTAAGTGCGTTGGTTTACACATTCTCAAGTACATTTGACGGACATGTTGGAAGTTAGGCATTTTTACTTTCTTTACTACGTATAGTAAGTAGGGGAAGTACTGCAGTCCACCCAAAAATTCGATACCGAGATTTCACCGGAAATACATGTTTTGAGACCCCCTGAATCCAAAAAAGCATTTTTGGAAACATGTCCGTGCGTGTGTGTGTCTGTGAACAGCACATTCTCAAGTATCTACATTTGACGGACATGTTGGAAGTGAGGCATTTTTACTTTCTTTACTACGTATAGTAAGTAGGGGAAGTATTGCAGTCCACCCAAAAATTCGATACCGAGATTTCACCGGAAATACATGTTTTGAGACCCCCTGAATCCAAAAAAGCATTTTTGGAAACATGTCCGTGTGTGTGTGTGTGTGTGTGTGTGTGTGTGTGTCTGTGAACAGCACATTCTCAAGTACATTTGACGGACATGTTGGAAGTTAGGCATTTTTACTTTCTTTACTACGTATAGTAAGTAGGGGAAGTATTGCAGTCCACCCAAAAATTCGATACCGAGATTTCACCGGAAACACATGTTTTGAGACCCCCTGAATCCAAAAAAGCATTTTTGGAAACATGTCCGTGCGTGTGCGCGCGCGCGTGTGTGTGTGTGTGTCTGTGAACAGCACATTCTCAAGTATCTACATTTGACGGACATGTTGGAAGTGAGGCATTTTTACTTTCTTTACTACGTATAGTAAGTAGGGGAAGTATTGCAGTCCACCCAAAAATTCGATACCGAGATTTCACCGGAAATACATGTTTTGAGACCCCCTGAATCCAAAAAAGCATTTTTGGAAACATTTCCGTGTGTGTGTGCGTGTGTGTGTGTGTGTGTGTGTGTGTGTGTGTGTGTGTGTGTGTGTGTGTGTCTGTGAACAGCACATTCTCAAGTACATTTGACGGACATGTTGGAAGTTAGGCATTTTTACTTTCTTTACTACGTATAGTAAGTAGGGGAAGTATTGCAGTCCACCCAAAAATTTGATACCAAGATTTCACCGGAAATACATGTTTTGAGACCCCCTGGATCCAAAAAAAGCATTTTTGGAAACATGTCCGTGTGTGTGTCTGTGAACAGCATAACTCAGAAACGAACAGTCGGATAAACACCAAACTTGGTATTTAGGTTCAGTATGTTCCAGAGATGCGACACGAAGGTTTTCAAGAAAATCCCCCCACCACAGATTACCCTTTACATGGAACATTTTTAGAAAATTTTAATTTTCTCAAATGGCTCTAACGATTTTGATTAAAATATCATATATTTAAGACACTTTCATGACAAATAAAATGTATATCTTGAATTTCCTGGGAATGTCTCCAAAAGTATTCTTCATTGTGAACCACTTTTGCATAACTGGTAAACCATAAGAGATAGACAAAGTTTTACTACATAAAAAATGTATATTGCGTTAAAATACACAATTTATGCCATATACATTTTTTGTTGTTGAGTGAACCATTTTCGAGATATTGCTTGTTATTCCCTTAAATTTTCCAATACTGTACTTTTTCTCAAATTCGTTATTCATTTTTTTATGTCCTGGAAATGCAAAGAGAATGGAATGCGCCACATAGCAACCAGCGGTTAAAAGATTTGACTATCGCTTAAATCCTACCATATTCCCCTTGCATCTACAAGAAAATTAGTAATAAGATATCTCGATTAACATGAAGCATATGAAGAATAAGCGTTTGTAAAAATAGTTTGTATAAGAGTAGAGAAAGTCATGTGAGTGTAACACATCAGATTTTTTATTTTTTGTTTCTGTTGCAGGAGAATGTTACCACAGCTGTTTGAAAGCTGTTCCAAGATGTATATGAGTAAGCATTTATTGTTTAATTTGAAACCATTCCTAAGTATATCTAGGTATATCGTGAATCGTAACGGGGTAAAAGAATCAGATTTTATGTCGTGTGAATATTCACATTACAAGTATTTGACACGACAACGCTGACAGCCGACTATATCCGGACTGCCAGCTTCACGCCCACAGCGCACGGTAGTTTTGGCGATCATCCAACCAATACAGGTAGATGATATGGTCAGCATCATGAGCTTCCCAGTCGGGATGTTGATTTATTGGACCTGCAGTTCGCTACCTATTGTAGCTCCTCAAATACGCTCGATGCTGTGTGGGCACTGGTGTTATCTATATAAATGTGCCAAAATATCCGCACTGCCCGGGTGAATTCTGTGGCGGATTATTTATTTATTTTCCTCCTTGCCTTCCACAACGACATACATTAAAATGAAGATTTTAAGTGCTTTATCATGTAGGCACGTGGCTTCGTTGTTACTGGATCTGGCTGTCATTCCAGAACCAGGATTAAATTCCCGGACTTACAATGAAAGTCTGTTCTTGAATAGGCGGTTTTATCATGATCATGGATTGATTAGCTTCTTTAAGGTTTAATACCTTCTTTGGTACTCCCATATTTACATTCAAAATAAGTCCTGCCACGGCGATGCAGCGCCACCATACAGGGTCTCAGCTTGGGAGTACTTCCAAAACTCCTGAAGTTCGTTAACATCAAGGTGGCAGTGGGTAGAATAAACAATAATTACTATAGCAGTCTCTTAGTTCGTACATATAATGATTCTGTATGCCACCATGGGGAGTAAGTGTCTTTGCCTCTGACTCTGCAGCCTCCAAATTAAATTAAAGTGAGTTTTATTTATGGAAGCTCCTTAACTGCTGTGGTCCTTAGCGTCCCATTCTATAATGGGCGTGAAAGATCGGTAATTTTGCTCAGAGGCATCTATATCAGGCTTGCAGTTCTTTTACGTGCCGTAAATCTACGACACGGGACCACCGGCTTTACTTCCCTTCCGAACGAAGCCATGCTAAGGATTTTTACGCCCGAAAAAATCCATCGACCTTCGCCGGGTTTGAACCCGCGATCTTGGGAACTAGAGGCTAGCACGATACTAGTCCATGGAGGACGACAGCAGCCTCCAATCCCATATAGTTAATTATTGGACAGATTTTACCTCAGTTCTTATAGAAATTTCAAATAGCTTTAGGATCCCGAGTTGACTAACGCATATGCTATAGCCTTTTCATTTGGATCGAATTTTATTTAAGATATACATCAATCCGAAAACTGCAATTTATCTCAAAATAAATAAAGTTTTGTTTTCCGTATATATTATATACAATATGTTTAGTGTTTTCACATTATTTTTAATTAAATTGCATATTAAGATTTTCATAAATAAAAACAAACGTAAACTTTAAAATGATTCGTCTCCTGTTTTAGTTTTTTCGACACTTTTCTGTTTTCTAGCATTTCAAAAGTACCCACACTAGCTTAGAATTAAACTATATGCTTTGATCATACATCAAAGTAAAGCTTAAATTTGTAACTATTTTGTGAAATAAAATTAACTACATTAGCGTAAAATAACGGTTTTGTCCCCTTGCGGACAGAAACATAAATTTAATGTTTTTACATGTTCAGAGAAAAATGTAATAATCCTTAACACTATAAAGTTTGGTTTAGAAATCAACATTGAATATGGAACATAGTGGTGCCATAATGTATTAGAAGTGAATAATGCTTGCTTAAAAAATACAAAATTGAAATAATAAATGATCTGTGACCCCTATTTTAAATGTTATTCTTATTTTGGGTTCCCTTGATAGAAGCTCAAAGAATATGTGGCTGAATTTTTAAAGGTACTGAATGAATAGATTTTTCTTTCCTCCAGGGTGTATGTATACCTGAACAGGGAAGCATTAAAAGAAAGAAAAAAGAAAAGCAATGCAAAAGCCTTAAAAAGCAAACGTATCGCTCCAGTGATATTTACGTTATCTGTGTTTAGAAATCTTAGGCAGCCAATTAAGTCTTCTTATTTTTAAACACAGGTGTTGTCAATTAACTCTTAACATTTTTTTTAATTTTGTCTCTCTTTTCTTTTGTGAGTTTAACATCTTTTAACTAGAGAAGTCGTATTTGAGTGTGAAGGGATGACAGACGTCCGCAAATGAATATGAGAGAGAACTATGAGAGAAAACTAAACGAATAAAATTCTGTCAGGCAATTTGGCTTAATCAGGATTCGAAGCCACACTCACAGTGTGAGAGACAACCCCTACATTACAACATTGGCAATTGCTCAGCTTACAGTTGTAATACTTTAAAGCTGTTTGTATTAAAGAAACTATTTATTATCATCTAAAATATTTTAAAATCCCATCTTTCATTTTACAAATCTCAAATATTGGTTAGGAAAAGAGAATTAGAGTATGGCTCTGAAAGTGTTGCACCTCGGGTCACATAGCGCTATCCGCTCTAGTCCGTTGCCATGGGAACTGACTGCCCCATTTGTTGGCGCTTACACGAAAATTTAATCTGGGGAAAAATGAGGAGATGCGTGATGGTGCCGTCTCTTCTGTTTGAATTCATCTTCTGGGAATATCATATGCACCGTGTACACTCAGCCAAAATAAACCTGCTTGTGTACACTCAGCAAAATACATGCAAGCGTAAAATCATGTTTGTTATTGCCTCCATTTGAATCGCTGCATGCAGAAGATTCCAATCGATGATCCCTAATTTTTAGAAAGTTAGAGTACGTGTATGTGCACGCGCGTGTTCCTTGAGTATTCGTCAGAAATCAGATCCCCACGCTTTGAATCATTGGAGATTCGATGTATATGAAATCTGTAAAGAAAGTGTCGAGTGCATTACGATTTCATTGGGAAAGGTAGCGAAATTCGCATAAAAAGGAAACAAACAAATAAAAATTAAATGTAGTACAAGGTTGCGACAATACAGCTGCCACAGTTTCGGTTTTCATTGGTGCAGAAGGAACCCTTTGAAAGTAGAAGATGTGAAACGAAATCCATTCAGTCTCATGATGACAATTAGGGAGCTGCATGAAGAACAGGAAATTTACAAAAAGTGATAATAGGAGTATTGAAAAAATCTGATGCGTTACATTCACATGACTTTCTCTACTCTAGGACAAACTATATTTATAAACACTTATTATCCATATGCTTCATGTTAATCGAGATGTTAATCTTATAGCTAATTTTCTTGTAGGTGCAAGGGGAATATGCTAGGCTTTAAGCGATAGTCAAATCTTTTAAGAGCTGGTTGCTATGTGGCGCATTCCATTCTCTTTGCATGTCCAGGACATAAAAAAATGAATAACGAATTCCCATTTGAGAAAAAGTGTAAGTATTGCAAAATTTAAGGGAATAACAAGCAATATCTCTAAAATGGTTCACTCAACAAAACAAATGTATATGTCATAAATTGTGTATTTTAACGCGATCTACATTTTTGTGCAGTAAAATTTTGTCTATCTCTTATGGTTTACCAGTTATGCAAAAGTCGTTCACAATGAAGAATACTTTTGGAGACATTCCCAGAAAATTCGAGATATACATTTCATTCGTCATGAAAATATCTTAACATATGATATTTTAATCACAATCGTTAGAGCCATTTTTGAGAAAATCAAAATTTTCGAAAAATGTTCCATGTAAAGGGTAATCTGTGGTGGGGGGATTTTCTTGAAAACCTTTGTGTCGCATCTCTGGAAGATACTAAACTTAAATACCAAGTTTGGTGTTTATCCGACTGTCCGTTTCTGAGTTATGCTGTTCACAGGCACACACATGGACGTATTTCCAAAAATGCTTTTTTTTGTGGATTCAGGGGGTCTCAAAACATATATTTCCGGTGAAATCTCGGTATCGAATTTTTGGGTGGAATACAATACTTCCCCTGCTTACTGTACGTAATAGAGAATGTAAAAAGTGCATATAAATGAAATTGCAAATGTTATAAATATGCCGTTTATGATTCTTGAACAAGTGATCGGTAACCACAGTTATCCGTTCATAGCGATATTTAAATTGGAAATACGTTTAAAATTTGAATTGATGCAAACGTTCTTCAGTTTTAGTATACCCTACCTTTAATAGTTGCCACATCGTTTCGATCTCCAAAATATGTCTGGGAATTGATGACGGCAACTGTCGCAAGAAACCAGCTAATCGGTGACGTACCAAAGAGCAGCAAAACATGCAGAACAGCAACACACGAGCTGAAATATGCGCCAATATTTGTGGTTCTGCAATCGGTTCCTTAACTATTGGAAAGAGACCGGGACACCACGAAACAAGGATGTAGGCATCAATAAATCCTCATGTGTATACATCTTTAGACATTATTTGGTACAGAAAAGGCTAGGACCTAACGAGATGGCTTAGGCAATAGCGTCTTTGGCTCGCATTCAGGAAGTAACGAGTTCAATGACGTGTGTTGCGCAATCTTATTGCCCTTTTCCGTGGTTTCCCTCAGTCGGCGGGTATTCATTACCCGTACCTAAAGTTCTACCTACAGAGCAAAAATAAATAGAAATAGAATAGAGGTGCAGGAGGGCGGCTGCGCAACTGCGACCTCTAGTTAGTAGAGTCGCTAGACAGCTGGTATGGAATGCGACTATGCAACTGGGGTCATCTATCCAGCATCTCAATGATTATGCATACACTTAACGAATAGCCATAAGTTCCACGATCCAAAGTTCACATTCCGCCAGAACTGAATAGCAAAAATTAGATGGTGCAGGTAGGCGACTACGCAACCAAGATCATCCATCAGCTAGTTCCTCAAGCAGGTACTATAGGAGGGCGACTGCATAAATATACTCTATTTCACTTAGCTATGAAGTAGGAATAATAACCATATGTAATTTTATGAGAGCAAATATTTGTTATTCTGTAGATTTGAATCATTCCTGCTGCCTCTTTGATCGTGTGAATTTTGTAACTCCATATAATTACACCAAATCAGTTCGCAAGTGAGTACAACAACGCGAAATCCAAAGTTGATAATAAAATCATCTATCTGCCATAAGCTGACTCAGGTGAACCAATGAATGCACAGTAGCTATATGATTAAAAAGTTAAAGCAAGGTTAATCAATTAAAAATGCTAGGCTGGGATGTGCAATATGTAATCATTTACAGGATCATTGGACCAATTTTTCTTTGAAAAAACTAATACTGATGTGTCAGACAGAATATACAGACGTAGTGGAGCAGTTAGATAACTCAAATTTATGTATACTGATGCCACCCATCACATCTCTGATGAGACCATGATACGCATCAGTATCTTTGAGGACCTTTTTCTCCCTTGTACCAAATTTAATGTCAGTAGATTATTTTCCATGTGACTATTGAGGTAGGTGTTATTATTTGCCCCACACTTTGGGAGCAAATTTGAAGAAGGTTTGTTGCTGCTACGTATGGAAAGGCAGTTTAAAGAAGATGTATTATATTTCGACTGTTGGGGAGCCGAACTTGAAGTAGTTGCAACCGCACGTATGGTAAAAAGTTTCCGGTAGCCGTCGTCCCAAATGTACTTTCCGGTGGCCTTTGCCCCTCCCCAAAATGTATAAAAATATTAACTTTGTAATTTTGACTGTTTCTTTAAATATTATATATTTATGTTTGCCTCGGCTGCGTCACTATTTATATTTTTTTTTAGAGACATGAATGTCTTAGCAGGGAGTGGTGCGACTGAAGAATGTAGGCTTACACAGACATAGAGAGAGAACTGTGAGATTTTTTATTAATTACTTGCACTTTTTAACACGTAAACTATTTTTGTCTCACACAAAATATGTATTAAATTTCTCGAGGACGCATCTAGCGTCCGGTTAGGAACGCTGTCTACAAGCAACTGACTTCTGAAGTTGCAAATTTTGCTTCATTTTAGTTTCTGATTGGCTAATCCTAGTCCAATAGAATACCTTCATTTAACTAAAGCTTTTTCTGGTTGTTGATTGGCTATTTTATAAACTGTCACAAAAATTACATTATTGCTTCCAAGAATCACAAGTTGCATTATTAAACTTTCAAATTCATTATTGCCTGAAGGTTACCTCATTGTTACCTCATTGTTAGTAACTTTTGACCTATTTCTCACAGCTCCTACATTATTAAATTACGTAATACATTCACATAACATTATTACACATGTATACAATAATATAAACATATACAATGACTGTAATATACACTTTTTATATCTTGTTATATACACATATTGCTTTAAGGCGGGCTGTTATTGAATTTATATATTATATAATTAGACTGAAGTCATTTAAATGTTAAAAATACTGCCTCACTATCGCAAGAAAAGAGTCTACAGGATATCAGGACATACAAATCAAGCAAAATAAACAGTATAGCCGTAATGGAGCATTACTTCATGCATCGCTTCTAAACAATCGCGTCGATAGATAGAGTCACTGGCGTTCCGAACAGCGAGTTTTCGAGAAGCGCTTTGTTATCTGCCGTACCTACCTTGAAGTATCCGGAGGAGATCATACCAAGAGCGACTGGGAACCATCTAGGGAAGCGCCTTGGGCTGTGGAGGTCAATGTCGAGCTGTTGCAAGAGTAGTCGTTATATTGTTACATACTGGGGCGAGGGCCAAAAGCTTTTCAGCAAAGTATTAAATTTTAATCACCCCAACATGCACATGGGGAAGGCGTAGCTACGGATACTGCGAGAGGACCAGGACCTTGATGTTCACATTCAGCTGAAGGCGTGGGGTTTTTTATAACAAAATACACAAATTTCACGTTATTCACATTACCTGTGGTTTATTTAAGAAAATAAATGGTGTCCCTACTTCACACACAAAGGGATAAGGAATTGAGGGGAGATGCTCCACATACGACCAACATCTACACTCTTTCACACAAACTCACAGACTCACTCGACTGACGCTTGTACACACACAAAGAAAATTAACGAGTCGTCATGCCAGAGGAACTTCAAACACAAATCCGAAACAAATACTGAATTACCCCAACAATGCTGTGGCCAATGAGACGCAATAATGTGTCTGGCATGACAATAGCTACTAACTACTACGCCACAATATTGCGTCAAGTTAAGCGAGCAAGTTGCGATTTCATAATAGAAGAGGTAAAGAAGAAATGTAACTAAATTATGATTAGCACAGAAATAAAATGCACACCACCAATATACATATGCTTAGATGCATGACCACACCGTACAACGGCCAACAATGCCTCTCCGTGCTAGCCTCTAGTTCCCAAGGTCGCGGGTTCAAACCCGGCGGAGGGCGATGGATTTTTTCGGGCGTAAAAATCCTTAGCATGGCTTCCTTTGGAAGGGAAGTAAAGCCGGTGGTCCCGTGTCGTAGATTTACGGCACGTAAAAGAACCTCAAGCCTGATAAAGGGGCCTCTGAGCAAAATTGCCGGTATTTCACGCCCAATATAGAATGAGACGCTAAGAACCACAGCAGTTAAAGAGCGTCCATAAATAAAACTCAATTTCAATTTCTCCAGGAAGAGGGAGGAAATTCCAGCACAACTGGAATATCTAGGTTATTTTTCCAGAGACAACCTCTCTTTTGCCCTTGGTTAGGTCAATATTTTACTACTTGTTCAAACAATTACTTACATTGACTCCAAAAGGTATTCTTTTCCATTTTAAAAATTCTAGCAGCTAAATTAACACAGAGGAATTTCTAATTTGTATATGCAAAAAGGCACCTAAACTGTAATATCCTTTGTTATTTCTGGGTATTTAAAATGGGAATTTTCTCTCTAATTTGACTCTCAGAACTCTTATAAGTGGAAACGGATGCTTTTTGTAGTCATTGTATGCAAAAGCAGATATGCCTTTGAAACACTTTTAAGTTATGACGCACTGTTATAATGTAAATGACTAAGATAAATCAAAATATTTAAAATAACAGCTATAACCTATGAGAAGTAATTGTAAAGATGTCTGCAATCTAGGGTAGGTCAGCATTACTTCAGACTGGCTCTTGAGCCACTGTGGCTCTCTCTAGCTGACCTGCATTATTTGCTCGTTGCTGGGATTTTATTGAACCTTAGTTCCGAGGAAGCTCGACTCCATGGCAGACCTGACTGTTCTGCCAATGGCAGTGTCAAGAATGATGCTGCTCTTCGCCTGGAAATAGTTGTCTAACGTATCTGCTAGATTACTCGTCTGTTTGCATTTCATCAGTGTGTTAGAATTATTTGTCCAAAACAGCTTTTATATGCTAAGAGAATAGGCATTCAAAGCATCCAAATTGAAGCTCCTTAACTTCCTAGTTGCTTGTCCAAAGTAGGGAAAATAACATTAGACCAAAATTTTGATTCATCAATAATTGCTATGCCTACGTTTCCAGCTCCCTGAATAAAAGAAGCATTTGTTATATTACATTCAGAGGACTTTATATACCCAATCTTCTACAAAGTATTCTTACAAAAGGTATTTTTCTATATATGTACTACATGTTAATCGAGATAAACGTTTGCAGAAATGATTTCAGTACACATTTCGTTGTAGTTACAGGAGGGATACAGAAGGCGATACTCAGATGCTTAAAATATGGGTCGCTATATGCTATGCTCACTTTGAAATGTCATACTCTTTCCATGAAATCGGAGAGTCAACTGAATGCTGGCAGCACTTCAAACCATGTCAAAAGTATTGTAACATTCAAGCCAATTACAACGAATATCTTGGAAATAGCTGGTGCCGCAAAACGTTTTATAAATGAAAAAGAAGTTTCGTTTTTTTCTTTTTCTTTCTCTCTCCCTCTCTCTCTATTTTTTTATTTTACGTCACTGTAACTCCCTGGTCATATCGCGACGGAACTGTTGGTGGATAACTCTTAGAACGATATGTGATGGACAGTTAGCGTTCTAGGTCTCATCCCTGTAACCACCCGCTCCGTCACGTGTCACAGAGACCCCAGCGCATAGCTACCGAATCTTTTGCTTCGTGCCGTGCAGATGGCATTAGGGTGCCGTCCAGTACAACCGCCGCCCTCACACAGAAAGGCGGACACTTAGCCTTCTAGGTCTCATATCTGTAACCACCTGCTTCATGCCGTGCAGAAGGCATTAGGGTGCCGTCCAGCATAACCGCCGCCTCACACAGAAAGGAGGACAGTTAGCCTAATAGGTCTCATCCCTGTAACCACCCGCTTCATGCTGTGCAGATGGCAACAGAAAGGCGGACAGTTAGCCTTCTAGGTCTCATCCCTGTAACCACCCGCTTGATGCCGTGCAGATGGCATTAGGGTGCCGTCCAGTCCAACCGCCGCCCTCACACAGAAAGGCGGACAATTAGCCTTCTAGGTCTCATCATTGCTTCATCACGTGCCCACAGAGACCCCCAGCGCATGGTAGCCGGATCTTCTGCTTCGTGCCGTGCTAATGGCGTTAGGGTGCCGTGCAGTCTAACTGCTTCCATTGTCTGTAGATAGATGGCATAGCATTCGCTATTACCACTTATTTTTCATTTTACTATTGTTTTAGACTTAAGGTGGAACTTTGGGTTGTGGTATTAAATATCCAATCCGGTATTTATCTTGGCGACTAAGGAAAACCACGAAAAAACCTCAGACAGATGACCAATTTGAAACCAGATTTGAACCCGGGACCTCCCGAATGCGGGCCACAGACTTTACCGCCTGAGCCATCCCGCTCGATGGCTTTTTCTGTTTGTGTATTTTAACAGAAAAAACATGAGTTATTTTGTGTCAAATGGCAAACCTTTATTTGTAAGTTAACATATATTAATAACAATAATAAACATGATTTAAAAGACGTGCAGATTTTGTGTAGTAAGATTTTGTCTATATCAGGTGGCCCACACAAGCCGTCCTTAATTGAAATTAGTTTATACCGGGTAGCGCGGAAGCCAAAACATTTGCCTAAGCAGAACTGCAAAGGGGACTCCACACCGACAGAGAGGAGACCGCTAATTGAAAGACAATGCTTGAAAACGAGCAATTTAACTGCAATTACTGGTCCCAGAACTCATTCGGTAGAGAAACTGCCTGCTATATGAGACGTTCCGGATTCGATTTCCGGCTGGCCTCGTTAAAGTTGTCTTTAAACAAAAACATTTCACGGTATGCCCAAAGTCTGGTGTTTGAATATTAGAGTACCAATGCGTGTGTGTGTGTGTGGGGGGGGGTTATTATTGGTTATTTAAAAACCAATTCGCCCATTAACAGGAATTCAGGATTGCCGTTTGACGCAAACTTGAGCACGCGTTACGTCATTTAGTTCCATGACAGTTAATCTACAATCAGTGCTACTATATGGCACCAATTCGTGCCGCAAAGTTAACAAGATTAAACAAAATTCTGTTTTATTATATTTATGTACCCTTAAAGGTATGTTAGAATTAAACTTTTTCTATTAGTGCATTATTCATAATATGCATATGCAAAAACATGCCCGCCTTGGTAGACGGATTGATGTAAGAGCCTCTCAGGTTCATATTCTGCCTGGAATGATCCATCATTTCTTAATATCTCTGTATGCCCCCCCCCCAAATAAACCGGTGCGCAAAGACAGATGCCGCGTCTGAAAATGTTCAGAACAAGCCTTCGAACCTCAACTTGCATTTCGGTGCGCCTCCTCACACATCGCAATCATATCCGTGTGTTTGTTTTTGGTGAACGTTACCTTTTTGTCTAAACGACCTGGCTCGAACTTCATGCAGGTGACCACGCGACGCTTATCGGTATGAAACTACCACATAAACACATACAGACATCATCACTATTTCAGTGACCTTTCGCTTCGTTTTTTTTTCGAGTGGAGGAGAAAAACACTGTTGCGTGCTATCCAGTCGGGGCTGGGATGTGTGGGACTCGCCATCATGATGGATGGCCATACCCACTAAAAACTCCTCCACCGGAGAATTGCAAGGAAAAGGTTTGCAGATTCCGCGATATGCACTCTGGTTATTTTTGTGTAATGTGTGCAGCAATGTATCATGCTGAGGGTGCTCTATGTATGACTCCTGAGTGGTAAACAGGCTTTCGCCCTGAGTACCAGACAGGGAATTGCGTGTGTGTTTTGTGTGCTGATTAATGTTTGTGGTGAAGGTCTGCAGTTATCAGGATGTGTGAGTGTGATTTGGGAAGTTAGTGTGTTGCGTGGTTAGGAATGCGGGGAGGATGTAATAGGGAAGTGAGGGTGTAGGAGGAACTTCGAATAACAGGTCTTGAAGTTTCCGTGCCCGGGCCTGTTACTTCCGGGCTTTCGGTGCAGGAGGTTGGTAGAGGTTCCTGATTGCTCTGTCGGTGTGTTCTGCTATTGCGTTATGTATCCACTGTTTTCGCGTTTTATTGTTGTCCTCAGGTCGCTGGTATCCTTTTCTGGCTTGTCGTAGATTTTCCAGGTGATGGAGGTGAGTTGTTTGTTGAACTGTTCTTCTAGTACGGTGATGCGTGTGGAGATGTTCAGTCTCTCGGCTTGAAGGTCCTTGATGGCTGATTCCATGTCGGCGAGACGGCGGAGTTGTTGTTCCGTGTTGGCAGAGTGGGCTGCGGTGATGAGTGATGCAAGGACTTTGTCCTGCTACGAGATGCTGGATCCTATGTTCAGTACCTCTGAGTTGATACATAATGTAGGTACTAGAGAAAGTAAAACAGAATCATCTATAAAAGATGAACATTTCCTCACATATGTCTAAAATGTATAGGTAAGTCAAAAATGATATATCTGATTCATATCTATACTTCTTAAATTTCAATTTTGCATCAAAGATTGGTGCAAAGTGAAAATTTTCGTCAAATATTGTATACCAAGCATACAAGTATTGTAGACCTCCAAAAAAATACGGTACTTTCGAGATTTCAATGGAAATACATGTATCCTTAACCTTCACCCCCATCCCAAAGTATTTTTCAAAAATGTTTTGCGTGTGTTTTTTTGTATTTCTGTGAACACCATAACTCAGACACCAAATGTCAAGTAAATGCCAAACTTGGTTAAGTTCAACATCTTCCAAGAATGTTGCACGAAGACTTTCAAGAATATCAACCACTCAAACCACCCTTTACATGAAGATGTTTTCGTTAACTTTTATTTTCTCAAAATGATTCAAGCGATTTTGACTAAATTAATATAGGTGTGTTTAAGATATTTGCATGACTGATAAAATATAGTACATCTGGAATTTTCTATCAATGCATGTGAAGTCCTCTTGTTCGGAAAGAATGTTGTTTAATTTTGTATTGCTGTTAAAAACGTACGAGATACTATACAAAAGATATATAATGTAAATATATCTGGTTGAAACACACAATCTATGTCAAATTAACTATTTCCGAGATAGTCGTTGCTGTTGCTTTGAATTTTCCAATACTTTTACATTCTTTGAAGTTCTAAGGCATCATTCTTTTGTTTCTTCTGATGTCCAAAGAGTACGGAATTCAGTTTTCCGTTATTCAAAGTTTTGACTATCACTTCACCCTTGTGTATGCCTGTTGTGGATACCCACAATGAAATGCGTAATAAACTATTTCTGTAAACGATTATCCCGAAAATATATAAAAATTAGCATTTTTAAGAATAGGTTGCAGAGGGCACGTAAAAATAAACAGTAGAGGGTAGAGAAAGCCATGCGAATGAAAGGCAAACTTTTTCACTGTTCTTTGCTTGATATTTTCCGCATTTAAGCAGTACGCTTTGAAATGTTAATTGGTCGTTCTTTTATCATGAGCTCATAGAGTAACAATGGCATGGATGACCTGTATCGACAAGTTTTTTCAATCTTCTCATTAAATATTAGCTTGTTATGTAAACCCCCTGCGTATACGTGAACTTGTGTAGGCACTACCTTGTACCATCTGCTGAGTGTCTTGTTGGTAGATACCTTGAGTTACCTGTAGGTATCCTGTGCTCTCATTCTTTTTATATAGGGAGTGGGAGTTGGGCGTAAGGGGACTTAGCACCTCGCCCTACAAGATCTTTGTCGTCCTCCGTGGTGTAGTGGTTATCATGCTATCTTCTAGTTCCCGAGGACGCGAGTTCAAACCCGGCGGAGGGCGATGGATTTTTTCGGGCGTAAAAATCCTTAGCATGGCTTCCTTCGGAAGGGAAGTAAAGCCGGTGGTCCCGTGTCGTAGGTTTACGGCACATAAAAGAACTTCAAGCCTGATAAAGAGGCCTCTGGGCAAAATTCCCAGTCTTTCACGCCCAATATAGAATGGGACGCTAAGGAGCATAGTAGTTAAAGAGCGTCCATAAATAAAACTCAATTGAATTATAAGATCTTTTGTGGCTATACCCCTGACGGGGTACCCCCCAGAGGAAAAGGTGATATGAGAAGAGATAGAGCGGCCGGACTAGAAGATAGGACAGGGGCAGGGTCCCTACATTTTACAGATTGAAACTCCCCGGATGGCAGCTGGTGCAACCGGCTCCCCTTCCCCTGCAGTATTGCACATCCCATTGGGGGGCCCGGGTCACCGAGACCGACCTAGTTCCGGGGGATGAAGGGCTACATAGAGCATCCTTTCCCCCATCACACAACGCCGAGACTCCCGCTAACACTTTCAACCCTGAAAGAGACCAAGCAAATGAAAGGTGAAGTGAAATGAGAATGTAGGTGAAAAGGAGAAACAGGAATAGTTTCCTAAAGAGGTGCCAAAAATGTATGGACAACGACGGTGGCCAGTTTCAGCATCTCCTTTCATAAAGTTGGTAAGCAAAGCCTTTAAAGCTAGTTTTAAGAATGTTGTATGGTTTGATCAGCGCCTTTCTAGGATAGCGACAGACGGCAACGAGCGCTGAGGACGCGGACAGGAAAAACACCTCGCAGCCGGTTCGTAGTTTTTGGCTCTCTCTGTATGATCATAATTGTTTTGTTTGATGCGGCAATGTAATGTATTACTGATGCTACTTTGTGTAATATTTATTGTTCCGTTAAAAAAAAGATAAGTACCTTTGAAACAGGGTGTAAAACAATAGAGCGAGATGGAAGAAGCTAGGTTGGCTACGTCAACCACAAGGACATAGCTAAATTCCTGAGTTACTGACAGTACCTACAACTTCGATATCGAAATACCTACATTTTGAACTCCAATAAATCAATCAGAAACATTACTAGAAAACATGTGTCTGTCGTCTGTCTGTTAAGCATAACTCAAAAGTGAACACTCTGATAAACGCTTACTAAATTTCATATTTGAGTAAAAAAACTGTGAAATTATGTTAGATGTAGATTTTCAACAAAAAAAAATCCTTTAATCCAAGAGGAGGTCGTTTTCTCCCTCTCTTTCAAAAATGGCTCTAGTGGTTTTGATTAAAATACCATATTTAAGATATTTGCATGACTAATAAAATATCTTGAACTTCTTGTTAAGTTCTATTCATTCTGAATCACTTTTATACTTTGGTAAATACCTATATGGTTTATGTAAACCTTTATTGTTTCATTAGCTGTTTTGGATTCTTATCTCTGCCCACATGAGTTTGTTAATACTAAAAACAGATTTACGATACGTGAAAAGTTGTTTTGTTTTTCTATCACTCACGCAATGAGGTTTATAATGCTTAATTATCGGATTAGCTATGTGAAGTTGTAATGGCAAAGAAAAAAAAATCGTGTTACACTCGATTATATCCCACCTACATAGACTGTTATGTGAAGTACAGATGGTAATTCCTGAGCCCGTCTCAGTTCACATACGTTCTGTAAAGAGGCATACTATATTATTCTTCGCGAGCCGAGAGAGTGCCCTTGTGACTGCACTTGGCACGCTGTTGCAGGCAATCCTGGGCACATACAGGACAAGAGGAGGAAGGGGTGCAGCGTCTGTAATCGATGGGGAATGGCTCCCGTGAGGCCTGCCCCTCCTAACCCTACCGTACGATCAAAAACATCCGCCTTTTGTACAACTTAGCACCTGCCTCATCCTAATCTGGACCGCACCAGTTTACGAGAGAAGTAACGTATGACAGTATGCGGTGCAACGAAATGTGTGCAGTCTCTCGTTGTCTTCATTCACCTTTGGTCATCATTGAACGTGATACAGTCTGAGACTCTTGTCAGATGGCAGAAAGCTTCAACTGCGTTTCACTATCATAATTATTAGGGCTGTGACATCGGAGTCACTACCTGGAGGAAAGCGTATAGGATAGGAAGGGTGTAGCGATAAGGGCTGGCATTGATCCTGTGCTGTACATTTTATACAAGGAGAATTACGCATGTCTCGTGAACACTTGTTTTATTTCTGCTGTACTATTTATAACATATACAGCTGGCTTATACAGAGAGAGCCAAAAAACTACGAACCGGCTGCGCGGTGTTTTTCCCGTCCGTTTCCTCGGCGCTCGTTGTCGTCTGCTGCTATCATTGAAAGGCGCGGATGAAACCATACAACATTCTTTAAACTGCTTTTAAAGGCTGTACTTACTAACTTTATTAAAGGAGATGTTGAAACTGGCCACCGTCGTTGTCCATACACTTTTGGCACCTCTTTAGGAAACTATCCATCACTCCTTGTAGTTCACGTTGTGAAATGCTGGCAATTTCCTGGCGGATATTTTGTTTTAACTGTTCCAGAGTGTGTGAGTTTGTCTTGTACACTTTATGTTTTAAGTTACCCCATAGATAGAAATCGCAGGGGGTTAGGTCGTGGGACCAAAGGGGCACAAATTTCTACTAACAATTCTGTCCTCAAACACACTTTCAATTTTTCTCATCGAAATATTGACCGTATAAGCTGTTGCAGAGTCTTGTTGAAAAAAGGCAAAATCACGCTCCCTGTCTGCTAATTCCCTTAAAAAAAAACCGGCAAAATTGTATTCACGTATGTCCGGGCGTCAACTGTTGACTCGAACAAAATTGAGCCTATACCTAATTCTTTCTCCACTCATGGCGCACCGTACACCAATGTTTTCGTCATGAAGGGGTACTTCATGAGCAATATTAGCAATATGAGCTCCAATAGCGATAATTTTGTGTACACACGCGTCCATGAAGGTGAAACCAAGCCTCGTCCATGAAAAATATTAAATATTGGTCTATTTCACCACTGTGTACACTATTGAGACTCCACTCACAAAATTTGCGCCTAATTACAGAATCACCTGGTTGAAGAGCATGTGCCACACTTATTTTATATGGTTTTAACTTCAGCAATTTGGTAGCTCTTCGCGCAGAGCCATAAGAAACGCCTGCCTGTTTTGAAAGACGCCTAAGTGATTTTTGGGGGGGAATTCTCCAGACGATGGCCGATATCGCCTAATGTTGCTTCGGTAAGAATCGTACGCCGCCTTTTAGATTTCTTAGCCTGAACACTTCCTGTGACCTGAAATTTATTGTAAAGTTTATGGATTGTTGTACGGCCTGGAACTTTTACACCTGGAAATGTTTCTGCAAATCGTACTTCCACTTGGCGAGCTGACTGAGTTATCATACGAATAAATAATATATGCACGCTGTGCAGTAGAAAACGTATACTGAGCCATAATATACTTTGTGACTAAGTACAGGACAAAATAATAAATAACTCGTAATAACTGAACTACATCACATCACCGTCATCTCAATACTGCACTTCACACTGCAGAGCAAAACCACGTCAACAGCATGACCTTGTTTATAGCGGCAGTGCGTTATGTTTCCACACGCCCAGTGGAAAAACTTGGCTCTCCCGTTATAACTGAAATGTTTATTAAATCATTAATGCAAAACGTTAAGTCACAGTGTACTCATGGATGAGATTCTATATCAATTTATTGGAATGAGTTACAACGCGCAACTTTGTATGCTGTAGTTTATATAAGGGAATATTGGCGGAAGTAAATGTCACGCATAGTTCATTAAACATTCGATTTGATGGAGGTGAGTCTTGCTGTAACAGTTTATCCTCAAATTTTGCAATACAAAGCTTGTGTGTTTCCATGCTGACATATCTTCGCACATCACTCGATCTACTATGAGCATAAGCAGTTGTGGTATTGCACGGTTTGCAATAAAGGTTTTCTTTAACAATAGAGAAAACATTTCTCCCATACTCCAATATATGGTTTTGCAACGTTGTTGACTTTCTTACCCTTTCCTTTAGCATTTCGTCTACGTGAACACTACGCGATGTACTTGACTCAACTGTACAGGTAACCCTCTTGTTGTAAACAGTCGACTACAGAACGCCTATAAACAAAATTAACCACTCCGATGTCGCAACTCTAATAATCATAATCACTACCATTATCACTTCATCGTTGTCATGTAGTCATCATAATCGAGTTTGAAACACTAGGAAACTCTTCCAAGTGCAAACAGAGATTCAAATGTCTTCCACTGAAGTCCGGTCACAATTGCTCTGGGAACGGAAACGAGAATCACAACGGGGAAAAAGACAAAAACGCCTGTTTTCAAACGTAAGCATGCACAATCAACAGAAACCTTTCCGGTGTACCATAATGCCAACGGGAAAGTTGATGAAGTTTCATGCTCTTCGTTCCCGTTCCCAATCAATTCACGCCGTTTACTTATTGTGCGTAGGTAAATGTTTTCATTGTCAAAGAGGCCGCTAGAGCTCCCTCTAGTAGCAGACTTGGAAAAACAAAACTGAAATGACTACCGGCAGCTGCATGTACCTACCTACTTCCATTCTCAGTTCCGTTTATGTTGTCAATTGTTTAATTATATATTTTTGGAATCACAAATGCTAATGAACGCTTTTTAAAAACGTTTACCACATTGAATGTCAAGGATGGCAAACCTGCATTCATTGGTCGGTTCTAAACCAATGAAATCCCAAAGCGCAAAGTCGATTTTTCCTATTATCGATGTATCTTTTACACGTTTTATGATTATGATAGTGAAAGACAGATTACATCTTCAGTTCATTGTGAATTAAAAGCCCAAAAGGCTCAACTCTTTCCCTTTCTCTCTCTCTCTCTCTCTCTCTCTCTCTCTCTCTTCTCTTTCTGATTCCCATTCCTGATTTGTTGTGGGCTAGCCTTAGACACAAATTATCACATTGAAGTTAGGATTCCTGTTTCCCATTCCCGTTCTCGATTGAGTATGCATGGCGCAATCACCTTGCCGTTCCGTTCACGCTCTGGTTCTCGTTTTCGTTCCCATATAATTATCTATCAGGCTTTATGTATCCATCTTTCTTCCACAGGATGTTCTTCGCCATTTATACTTCCCCTTTTCTCTCCATTGTATGAAATATATTCTTTTCTTCCCTTCTCTTCAGTGATATACCTACTTCTTTCTTCAGTTGTGATTCCATTTCCTCTTCTTTTATTTGTAACGCCGTTAATTCTGTGATTTCAGTCAGTTTCTTTCTTTTATCTTGTTCCTTTCGCTCTATACATCTACCTTCAATTTTCTTCTAAGTTCGAACTCGTACTTTCTCCACAGCTTCCACAATAAGGCGGAGGAAATATTAAATTCGATATTGAAATTGGATATCTGGGTTCCCCTGGAAATATATCTATCTACAAGATTTTGCGACACAAAAAAAGAAGAAAGAAAGAATAAAGAAAAGAAAAAAACACGCATGTTTGTGTTGGGACGCGGATTAGGAGTAGTCAGACAGAGGGTCCTTCAGTAACTGGAACAGAGCACCTCAATAAATTTATTGACTTTTATTTATGGACTCTATTTAACTGCTGTGGTCCTTAGCATCCCATTCTAGAGGGTAGTTAAATTATATTCGAACCCACTCGCGGCCTCTCTCTATGCGCGAGACAGCCGGCAGTCGCCGGGGAAATTACCCGGCACAGAGGCGGACTAAAATCTTTACTATAATAGATGCTGGAAATGTTGACCTTCTGCTCTCAAACAGGCAGCATATCTCATGTAAATATTCTCGCTCACTCTCCGAAGCTCAGCAGCAGAATTCTTGTGATTTCTTGCACAATGTTTTCTCTAAGTTCCTGTAGTGTGAGAGGATTAGAACGATACACTTTGTCTTTTAAAGAACCATAAATAAAAATCACAACTCGTTAGGTCAAAAGAACTAGGGGACCACAAATCAACACTAATTATTCTGTCATCAAACACTTCTCTTATTGCATGTAATGATTCGCCAGCCGTATTTGCTGTTGCAGAACCTTGCTGGAAGCAACCATACGATTTTTCTTCTTCTGTCAAGCGATTGCAAAATGGTCTCAGAATTAACCTCCGATATCGCTCTGCATTTATTGTTTCATCAAAGAATATGGACCCTAATATTCTTCTAGCACTTATCGCACACCACACTCCAATTTACTGATCATAGTGAGGCGTTTCATCCAGTAGCACAAGTTTTTCTGAAGCCCAGTATCGACTGTTGTGAGTATTCACACGTCCACTTAGATGAAACCAAGATTCATCAGTGGATTGTAAAAACCAGTTACAATAATTCACACGTTTAGCGGGATCATTTGGCTTTAACCCTTGCACTCGTGTGTAGCGATAGGGCTTCAGTTTCAACAGACGTGTAGCATTTCTCGCAGAAGATCGAGATACACCAGTTTGCTGCGCTAGTTTCTTCAGCGATTTTCGAGGCGAACGCTCCAAAGCGGCACCAATCATAAGAATTCCTGCTGCTGAGATTCGGAGAGTGAGCGAGAATATTTACACGAGATATACTGCTTGTTTGAGAGCAGAAGTTCAACATTTCCAGCATCTATTATAAGGTAAGGATTTTAGTTCGCCTCTGCCCGCGTAATTTTCCCGGCGACTGTCGGCTGTCTCGTGCAGTAGAGAGAGGCCGCGAGTGGGTTCGAATATAATTTAACTACCCTATATATTGGTCGTGAAAGACCGGAAATTTTGTTCAGAGGCCTCTTTATCAGGTTTGAGGTTCTTTTACGTGATGTAAATCTACGACACGGGATCACAGGCTTTACCCTTCCGAAGGAAACCATGCTAAGAATTTTATGCCCGAAAAAAATCCATCGCCCTCCGGAGTTTGAGCCCGCGACCTCGAAGACTAGAGGCTAGCATGGTAACCACTACACCATGGAGGACGACGCAGCACCTCACGTAGGCTATTAGAGGCTCTTTGTGCTTCCAACGTGATCTCTGGGAGGTGGGGATGAAGCGGAGAAACGAAGGGCAACCAGATTCGGACTACCATGTGCGCTAGCAAGGACGGGGTCCTAACGATTCCAACATGACACCAATCCTGACACCGGCTAGTCCTGCTGCAGCCACCCGCAACCTGGGTGTCCCGGGTATAGACGAGACTCTTCCAGGGAGGAAGGGGGCCCCAGCAGTCCAGCCAAGCATCAGGAAGAAACCTTTCCGGAGCACAAATTCCAAACCCACCAACCGCCTTCGCCTGGTCCTACTACTCTGGAATAGATGAGATGAAACAGATAAATGGAAATGATGGACAGGAAGTTCGTTGTAGAGGGAAAACCACACCATAGTTTGCCTACCGACTAGGAGAAACCACGAAAAAACAGGCCCGTTGGGATTCGAAACCGGGGCCTCCCGAATAGCCATCTCACTCGTTTGGGGCAGATGTAATAGCCTAACTCATAAACTTCCTGCATTTTTAAGGATGCAAGGCAAACATTTTCGTAGACTTCTCCCCATTCCAAACAACTCTCCACATTAGAAAAAAAATGCCAGTTTTTATTTTCTCAGAAATGATTCTAAAGAATACCGACCAAAATCGGCTACTGATATCAATAGCCGGTTATTGTTTCCGAAAATTGTATGGAATCAAATTCACATTGCCCAACTTGAAACAACTTTCCGGTGATTAATTAAAGAGGATAAAAGAATCACATTTTATACCTACAGTAAGCATAATTATCAATTCGTAAGGTGTAGAGAAAGTCGTGTGAATGCTGCAGATAAGAGTTTTTACTTTCTCTATCACCTATTTTATTCATGCAACGCAAGGAAAGCTTAACTCATTATTAGATGAAATCATTATGACTGTATTTGTAGTTAAACACAATCTGAAGTAAGTGTTCTTCAGTCTTTTATCTAACGCAGTAAAGTTTTTGAATAAAATATTTAATTTGGTATATAAATGACGTAGCAGATGTGGTACTTGAAAGTGGAAGATTTTGAATGGAATAAAATCAGGCTTCACAAATATAAATATGTGCCTACATAGGTTTTTCTATATTGAAAAACTTTATAAACAATGTGTTTCTGGGTAATTAAACCATTTATTTTATTTCTTACTCTCTTGTGTTTTGTCAGTTTTATCACTTTTATGCTCCTCGAATATGTTGACTAAAGCTGCTGAAAAATTATTAAAATGCACATAAAAAATCTGCCTCGCAGAGTTGTAGCACTTTATTAAACTTTTAAAAATTGGGTTTAGACTAATTTTCGTATAGGATTTCTGCCCTCTGCCGATAAATGAAAGTATGAAAATGAACGCCCAAGTGGCTTAAAACGCTAAACATATAACTGAGAAAATCCCCAAATAAAAGGCTCAGCACCAAGGGAGATGGCTCGATCAGCATCGTCTATAGCTTGCATCAGGAAAATCGCGAGTTCATGTCCTGTGTACAGACCAAACTGAAGGATTTTCTTTTCTTTATTTTTTTTCGTAGTTTGCCTCATTTGCCAAGTAAATACCGCTTGGATATGCATTATCACGACACAAAGTTCCATCCTAAGTATGAATGTAATACAAATAGAATACATGCTTCCGGAAGAAAACTATGCAACTGATGTCACTTCTCCGGCATCACACTGACAGTGTGATAAATCCCGAGGACAGCAATCCCGAGATCTGAAAGTCCACCTTCCGATTAAATGGTTAACACAGGAAAGCGACTATGCAACTGACATCATTTATTAGCAAGTTACTCAAACAGGTGGTAGATACCTACATGAATTCGATTAACCATCTGTTAATAGGCCATCTGTTTGGCACTCTGAATCATATATATCCAAGAACCTACAACTAAATGTCTGGATATGAGCTGGATGTTAAAGTAAAAAAAAAAAAAAAAAAAAAAAAACAAACCAAGTTTGAGTTCTTAGGGGATTCGAGCTCGCACCTACAATGTCAGATGTGCAAGTCTTACTTAGTTATGATGGCTTTCTTTTCTCTAACTTTACTATGCATTCTGATCCCAATGTCTTCTTTCTTTGTTTATTTGTTACATCTTTGTTTCTACAGTTCGTAATTATACTGTAGTAGTCTTTTCCTTTTGCTTTAATTGTGTATGCTGGATTCTTCGTGGGCAGCTAAAGGATAAATGTTTCTTAATGTGAAAATAAATAAAATATTAAAATCTCCGTATATCTTCTCAACAATAGGATCAATAATTTCCTTTATTGCTGTAATTATATTCATTATCCTATGTTAAGACTTTGCTACCATGCACTTTATTCCCTTAAATTACCCTTTTGTTTAATGTTCTTCGCTATCCATTGTGTTCTATTTTGCTCTCTCTTATTCTAGCTGTCTTCTTTACCTCCTCCTACCCTCCTCGTGCCTCTCATTCCTTGCGCGTCTTTTTGTGGAAGCAATAAGCAGTCTCGAGGCAGTACTGCAGTTTCCCCTCATGGTTGCCAACCTCAGCAGCAGTTTTTATTGGTCGGCGGACCATTACACGGCGATTACTGGCGCCATGATGTAGCGCACAACGTCGTAACCTCTCATCTTAGCGGCGTTAAACTTTCAGCTCGCCCTTATTAGCCTTCCAGATATCGGAGAGCAGGGCTAAGGTAATTACCAGCTCTTGGTGATGATAACATACACCTTAGTTAGTGAGGCGCGGTTTGGCTTTACAACTGGCCGTCATAAACACTGCAGCTGCGGTGAAACTAAATCCCTTCAATATCTTACAATTATTGAAATTAAAAAAGAAAATCTAATGTGTAACATTCTCGTGACTTTCTCTGCCCATACATTTTATTTTAACTGCTATTCTACAAACTGTTCTCATACAAATGTATTTTGCATTTCTATTTACTGTTAAAGGAAGAAACTAATCTAATCTTTACGTAGCCAAACGCATTGATTGAATGATATTTAACTCTTAAGTGAATTTCAATGAAGTAGAGAAGACCTAATGTTTGAATGGCGTATTGAAAACGACTTTAATCCTTTTCCCGTGTTGCGTACGATACGCGTTATGCGAACTGAGGTTGATTTGGATTCCATTCGTATTACCTACGTTCACCTTGAGTAATTAAAGCAAGTTCAACTATTAAATAATATTTTCGACGATAGTGTGTTTTGATCCACTTCATATTCAAGCTGACGTCGTAAAAAGTTGAATTTCGTGCATTCAGTGCTGGCAACCTAACCTATTTGTGTGTTTAATCTATTTTGCAGCACATATGTGCATGAACTACATTAAATCCTTTAACTTTTTATTGTTTGCTACGTCCTTTAACCAGGAGGTCTTATCGAAGACTGAATGAAATGGGTGAAATGATGCTCAAATGAGCCCGGGGTCCATAGAGCTTAAAGTTACCCGACACTTGTCTTCTCAGTATAAGGGAAATCCTCGGAAAGCCCTATATCCAGGTAACTCATCCTAACCGAGATTCGAACTGTTGAATGTAAAGCAGACATGCTATCCCCACACCACAGAGGTGGCCTCTAACATGTGTAAAATTCTTGCAAAGACGATTTAAATATAGGCAATGCGTACAATGCCACAAATTTTTAATAAAAAGTTAACTAAAAGTAAAATGCCGGGCCCAGTCTAGAATGCATTGGAATAAAGCATTCCCCCAGAACAATAATCTTTGTACTACAAATGAAGTTAAAGGAAAATGACGTTAGGATCTAATACAGCTCTAAATGAAATTAATGATTCTTGCAGCCACCAAAGCACTGAATATATTCACATTCAAATCCAGAAACATTAGTAAATTACAATTGAAATACATAACACTTTTGCTTTGTCCGCACACAAATATTTGCCATTTTAAATAGAATTTAATACGTGGTGAAATTCGAATATGAACTCGCTTCGATAAGGTTTAAGTGCCGCTCCATACACTAGAAAGAATTTAGAAGTTTACTTACGACGAAAAATATGTGTATAAATTTAGACAAGGCCGAAAGTGTGGAGACGGGCATCGCTCAAGGGGCACCGGGAAGGTCAGGTGACGATGATGTGGAGACTGCATAAGCGCTATCTACGCTGGCGGAGAGGGCGCAACCTGGTGAGCGCTGTTGGTATTTGATGCAGCCGGTTACTGACTATTAATCGGGCTGCCGATGTACTTTCAGCAGGGGCCGAAAATTGTAGTTCATCATTCCAGAGGCGTTAAATAACTGCGGCCATCTCTGCTAAAAACAGCTACTGCTTGAAAGAAGAGCCATAATTGGCTCACATGTTTATATTTATTATAATTAAACATGGAATGTATAATCATATTGGATAATTGATCGCCAGTTCGCTACCAAGTTAATGTGGTGACCCTGCTACTGGAACCAATGTTGTGCAGGTGGTAATAATTAATTTTAATGTTCACGTAAGTAGGTACTGTTTCTGTTATTCACTATCCTCGAAAAAGCATGCGTTAAGTGCATTGCAGGATCTGAGAAGTAGAAGATACTCGACTTCGTCTCGCATTTTCAAACTCCTCGTTCTCCGACGATACAGTCACCCAACTTGTACCGCAGTATACTATTAGGGCTAATTTACCAGTACGTATTGTGAATTTGACGATCTATTGCGCATTATCTACATAGAGAAATAATTGCACTTATCTGTTAATGGTTTAAGGTTTCAATACGGGTTGAGTAGGATCCATATTATCGAGTGGGATGGCTCAAGCCGTAACGTCTGTGACCCGCATTCGGAAGGTCCCGGGATCGATCTTTGGCGACTGCCCACTCTGACCCATGGGTTTTTCGTGGGTTTCCCGGGTCGTCAGGCGAATGCTGGTGTGGTTTCTTTCATCCTCCAAATATCCCGTCCCTCCATTACGTTCCATTAATTATTTCATTCATCCTTCAGCCCGTTTGAATTGTTCCTGGTTTGGATGTATCGGCGATGATGTTTTGATGTAGCGTGGCAGAGAAAAAGGATGCTTTCTGTGAACGTTCTCCGTCTCCCGGTCTTGCCATTGAGGGGGTTGGACCCTGTGCGGAGTGGAGTCCCGTTATGCCTGTCCGACTGTAAAGGGGTCTCAATCTGGAAGCTGTAGGGGCCCTGACATTGCTGTGCCGTCACTCCTAGTTTTGGCCGCCCGATGTCTCCCTTCACCTCATCCCTTTCTCCCGGGGGTGCCCCTTAGTGGGGCGTCGCTACAATATCCTTATCCCTGGATCGGAACCAAATCCCCTACGCTTCACAGTCAAATCCAATCCAAGATTCGCGTTTACATGCCAATATTCGGTCCGATCGACCTTATCAGCAGAGTAAGATTAAGATCCAGTTCGAACTAAATCCATGTCTATCCGTCATATTGAGTACAAAAGTGGACTCAGATCGACTCAGTACCCCATGTAAACAAAGAATGTCAAATCTACTCTATTCACCTTCATCTTGAGATCTTTAAGATACGAAACAGAGACTGATTGCACTGGTTTTTCTCAACTAGAAAAAGCTGTTTTAGAACTACTGAAGGAAAGGAGAACAATACCTACTTAGGTAATCTGGAGATGCACTGGAAGAAGTCATAAATGGGGAAAAGGATTGGAGGATAAGATATCATAATTACAGACACTACTGAGTAAATGGTTCATAGGCAAAAACAAAGAATGAAGTGGAAAATAGGGAAGAATGCAGGAGAGTGGTCTTATAGGGAAGGACTTGGCCTTGGGCAGGAAGCTATTGATATATTTATTGATTAATTGAATCATAATAAATCTAACCAGAAATGGTTTAGTTAAAAAGTACTACGGTAACATCCATTTTGTAGGCTGAGACAATGCCCAGCTGTTAGTTGTCCATGATAATATGCTTCGTTCTTTCTTTCTTTTCTATTTTTTTAATTTATTTATTCAGAAAACCTATAAAGATGCATTCGGTGGTAGAGAACGTAAAATTGTAGAAGTTCCGAACAAAAGGGTATTTTAAAAAGGAACATAAAAGAGGGATCGCGGTAGGTAGAAGAAAGAAAACAATACGAGGAGTATAAAAAGAAGAATAAATAAAAATAACAAATTAGGAATCAAGAACAAGTCAAGAAGTAGAGTCTGAAAAATGAAAGTAAATCTTCTCTCTATATTTTCGACAGAAACACTATCATCTCGCCCATCATGTGCTGTTCATGGCAGATAACTGTTTATTCCGGAGTGCTGTCTCTTCCGCTACCTGATTGTGTTTTGTCTACACCGTGGCGCCGCGACAAGCCGACCAATTAATGGTACCTTTAAAACAAATTTAAAAAGCCTTTAAGGAAGCAGGAAGCCGAAACAGACCGCCTTCTGCTCCAGCTTGTCATACGGAAACTGTAAAAAGCTTCCCTAGTAATGCGTTCTGTGCACGGAGTGCTTCTTCCGTCAATAGAACTGAAACAGACTTTCTATTCATTATGCCACCTAGTTGGTGAATATGTTCTCACGCATCAGAAGGTATTTGCGTCCGAAGTTAATGCTTAATATTGTGACTTGTCCAGTTTTCACTGTCATTTCCCTAAGTTCTCCGTTCACTTCGTTAATGTAATCTAGTTAAACTATTCACTGCCACTTCACTTAGTTTTCACTGTCACTTCACTTTCTTCGTGACGTAGCGCCGTAATGAAATACGCACGATGTAGCCACTTCTTCCGGACGATTTCCTCGCTGGAGAGTCTAACATAAAACTTCCAATATCTCGAGAAAGCAGCATTCACTGCATGTCACAGCAGTCGCCACAAACTCGCTCGGAGAACAGCACTTTTGTCGCAACAGAAACGCACTGGCTAACTCGCTCACCAGCTGGCTTACTGACTAGCTCAACTCTCACTCGTGAGAGCGCTCGCTTATGTAGCCAATGGAATCTTCCACAGGGCATTCTAGAGCTTTCTGGACACCGTTCCGGAGATGGGGAGGGAAACTTCCAGAAGATTCTGGTTACCTGTCGATAGTGCTTTTGGTGTTTGCTGGGCGAGACTGCGACTGTTTACCTCCGACTGCCCGCCGGCTACCTCCGATAACCTAGGATCATATCCGCTGTATCCCAGTATTAATATGTAATACTATATAGTAGAAACGTCTGTATGTCTGTCCTCATTGGCGAACGCCGATTTGAGAATTTGGTCTATCTCTAGGTATTATTATTATTATTATTATTATTATTATTATTATAATAACCAGTTACGATATTGCTGACGGTGTTCTTTCCGAAAACAGGAACTACTACATTTGACTAGGCTGTGGACGTCAACCACTGCAGTGATTTGCATTGCATTAGAATGAGAAGTAACTGACGTCATGTACACAAGTTTTGAAGCCAGAACGGGTTTCATCAACTCAAAAAATTTCTCCCAACCGGGAATCGGACCCGGATGAATCTGCGGACTAACCATAAACGCTGATCACATGCCATCAGAAAAGAGCGTAGTAATGGAGATTATGGTGATGACAATGCCAAGTTGTTCCAACAATTTATTTGGATCGCTCTCACAGTCTAATGTTGCCTGCTGTACTGTGTAGTAATTCGACATAAACGGCCAAAAATTTGCTTGTATACAGGCACATCATATTTAGTAAATTTTAGGAGATAAATAACAAATTGTATTCTTGTCTGAGTGAACATAAAATGGTTCGCATAGTGTTTTTAAGCACAGAGGAAGCAAACAGCTGCCTACCTTTAAATTTAGACTCGCGCATTTTGTTATTTTTAGTCTAATAACAAGACTCATGCGCAGGTATATCATTCCATTAAATTAGCGTTGTATTGTTTTGGATTTAAAAACGGAAGTCCTAAGAATAATTTATCGAAATTACCATTAATGTTTATTAACCGGTATTGATATAAAGCTTGCCAACTTCAGTTCAACCTCCTGCATGAATTCGTTGCCCACTTTTCGCTTATCCTGCATGCAATTCGAGTGCATCCAACTTTAGAATCTGGTCTCAAGAAGGAAAATGTCAAGGAGTGTATGCTCCTATAGCAGACAAGGACGGAAAATATTTGAAATGGAAAGACCAGAGAATGAAGAGAAAAGAGAAAGCAAAGTTTCAAGAGAATGCCTCTAAGTTACAAGCTTCAATTTGAGATTAATGGACACTGGAATCAGCTGAAAACCTGTATGTAGGCAACAGCAAAGATACAATAGAATACGGAGCAAATAAAAGTAACAAGAAAACCATGGGTTACAAGACACATTTTGGAGAATATGGGAGAAAGAAGAACATAGAAATCCCATGCAACACAGAAGAAGATGAAAGAAGCTACTGGTGAATAAACAACGAACTAAGAAGAGAAATTGTCAAGGCGGAAGAATGCATTGGACATTAGATACTGTGAAGAAATGGAGACTCCAGAGGAAAAAGGCAAACGCAATTTTATACAATGTGAACTATGACGCAGCCACGCTACGTCCTCCAACAATGAAGCAAGACCTTTGCCTCGCGGTTGCTGCTTTTCTCCTCCTAGTTGTTTTTTTTTTACTTTGCCACGGCTGCTCGAGCATGAGATCTTAATCACTGGGTATGCGTGAGTGTGTACAGAGAAGCACGAATTTTCACCATTTAAAATAAAACTTAAGGTTTGCCGATCACTTTTAAATGCATACGATGCTACAGTGTCTTTACCAAGACCGAAGATTATTAACTACAGCTGAAGGTTCTACCCTCTTGCATGTTCGCCGCCAATGTTCACGACTCGACGAGAATGTCGTCCCGTTCTCACCAATCGCTCAGGACAGACTGAATTTCACCACCGCGCTATAAAGAGGAAAAACTCCTAACTTCCCCTCTCTCCCCTCAAAACTCTCCTCAAACATAGCGTCATGAAGCCTCTAATGACCTTCACATCCCGGCCAGGCTAAGTGCAGCTGTCCTTGGCTGTTACCAGGAAAAACTTGCTTCAATGGTATTTACCCTTTCTACCTGAGGCTGGTCCCTAATTAACAAAACTGCGCCTGTCTGGTCTTTCTGTCGCTTTTACAGTCAACAATTTTCACAATGCCTCTCCTTTTTATACATACACTGATTTTAAATATATTATTACTTATTTTATATCGCTATCCTTCTCAGAATATTATGATAATTATTGCCTTTATAATTCCGGCTTCAACTAAAATGTTTATACTTCACAAAGGAAAACCGAAATTCATGTGGCGAATAGGTCATGAAAAGTGTCATGCAATGAGAGGATGGGAGGAAAATGTAGAGAAGTTTTATCAGCAGGAAATCATCCAGATATTTGCTGTAGAATATGAAGCAAAAGTATCATTGAATGGAAACGGATTTCCAGTTTTAATGAAAGAAGTAGAGCCATCACTTGAAGAAATAAGAACGAGAACAGCAGCTGATGAAATCCCTTGAGCTAGTTAGTGGACGAAGGAAAGAAGTAGATTCCTTCTGCTGCAATGGTGTAAATGAGAATAGTGAATGACCTGAAGACTGCTGCTTATACAATGCCAAGAAATGCAATGATTTCAGGACGATTTGCCTGATACCTATTTCGGCAAAAGATTCAAAGGAAAATGCTGAATTAGAAGGGAAGGGAAGAGGCACCATGCTATTGTGTTTTTTTTTAAAAAATAAGCGACTTTAGTACTTAGAGGAAGATAAAGCAGTGTTTATCACATTCGTGAATCTGTAAAAAGCATTTGACAGAGTAAATTGAAAGAAATCTACAGAGATTGTCAAGAACTTTGGAGTGGAATGAAAAGAAACATTCTTTCTTGGTAATTCTGCATGAAGCAGTTAATCAAAAGTGAGAAAAAGAGGGAAGTAGAATAGAGAACGCCGTGCCACAGGGACGCCTCTTAACCGCATTCTGTTCGTCATCTGCTTGTAGGAAATGGTAAACAATTATTGTTTCCAGAACGGGGAGAATTGGTATTAGGAGGAAGAAGAGTAAAATTCTTAGCATTTGCTGAATGGTGTGCCACTGCAAGAAAGGATCCAAGGAATGTGTTGATGGTGTTAAGTGACAATGGCGAAGTGTACAGAAGGGGGAAAAGGCTATGATTATTGGAACACAAGCAAAAAAACAAAAAACAAAAAGACACAATTGCGAATTCGAAACGAGGTACAGATAGCCACTTGGGATGCAACATAAGCAGTAACACGAAATGCTGTCAGGAAGATAGACAGAGGATGGCAATACCAAAGAAAGCTTTTAATAGAAAAACAAAACATTTTTTTGCTCTCTTGAAGAAAGAATAAAGGGAGACAGTAGAGAAGTACTTCTTGTGTAGTGCAGAAACTTTAACATTGCTACAAAGTGAGGAAAAACGAGTAGGTAGAAACTTTTGAATTGCAATTTGGAGAAGAATGGTGCGGGTGAAATGTACAGGCGAAATAAGCATACGAAATGAAGCTGTTTGGAGAAGAATCAACGAAAGAAGAACAATGCTAAAGTTGAATAGGAAGAAAAGAGGTGCACTGATAAGGGTAGTGGAACGGAAAGGGCTACGCCACAGAATAAGATACCGGAAATGGACAGTGTGAAATTGGCAAAAAAAGTGGACATTTTCGATTTTTTTATTTACATTTTTATTTTACTTACGATATCTACTTATAAATTGTACTTTCATGATACACAATTGGTTTTTAAACATCAATAATTTTAAAACCACAGATTTAGTTGGTCCTGTCCATTTAGGTAAAGCACCGCGTTGAGCTTTCAACTCCATTTTTCTCAACTCCTTTTTTTTCAGCATTTTTCACTATTCAAAATGCTCTTTGACCACAGTTTATAAATTATTAGCTTGGAATTTTCAGGAGAGCTTTAGGAATTAGGGATTTAAAACTTGTTGCGTACTACAGAGTGAGCCAAAACACTCCGAACCGCCTGTGCGGTTTTTTTCTTGTCCGCGTCCTCGGCACTCGTTGCCGTCTGTCGCATAGAAAGGCGCGGATGAAACCATACAACATTTTTAAAACTACTTTTAAAGGCTTTACTTACCAACTTTATTAAAGGAGATGCTGAAACTGGTCACCGTCGTTGTCCATACATTTTTGGCACCTCTTTAGGAAACCATCCATCACTCGCCGTAGTTCACGTTGAGAAATTTCGTGGCCGATATTTTGTTTCAATTCTTCCAGGGTGTGTGGGTTTGTCTTGTACACTTTGTGTTTTAAGTTACCCCAGAGGGGTATTTTATGAACAATATTACGGCTGCGCAGTGTTATTCCACTGGGCGTGTGGAAATATGATAAAAACATGATAACGCACTGCAGCTATAAACAAAGTCACGCCTGTTGTGATTTTGCTGTGCAGTATTGAGTTGACGGTGATGTGATGTAGTTCATTTATTACGAGTTATTTATTATTTTGTCCTGTATTTAGACACAAAGTATATTATGGCTCAGTATATGTTTTTTACTGCACAGCGTGTATTTACTTATGATTCGCGTGTGTTAACTCGGTCAGTTCGCCAAGTGAAAGTACGATTTGCAGAAAGATTTCCAGGTGTAAACGTTCCAGGCCGTACAACAATCCATGAACGTTACAGTAAATTTCAGACCACAGGAAGCGTTCAGGCCAAGAAATCTAAAAGACGGCGTACGGTTCTTACCGAAGAAACATTAGACGACATCGGTCATGATGGATAATTTCCTAAAGAGGTGCCAAAAGATGTATGAACAACGACGGTGGCCAGTTTCAGCATCTCCTTTCGTAAAGTTGGTAAGTAAAGCCTTTAAAAGTAGTTTTAAAAATGTTGTATGGTTTCATCCGCGCCTTTCTATGGTAGCGGAAGACGGCAACGAGCGCCGAGGACGCTGACAGAAAAAACACCGCGCAGGCGGTTCGGAGTCTTTTGGCTCACCCTGTAGTACTACAACCAAAAATTCATGAATTATGAATAAAAGAATTAATATGTTAACAACAGCTTAACATAGCTAGTTAAAATTGTGTGTGCACTGTATATTTTATGCCCTGACTATATGATAAAAAGGTCAAAACAACAGTAGAAAACTATGGATTTCTGGATACTTATAAATACATTGCCTTAGGGCCAATGATTTAAATGCGTGGAAACGAGAAAAATGGAAAAGAGGGAAGAGCAGAGGATACTTGGCTTGCTTTTGTATAAACCTAATAGTAAATGAACAATTGCTTGTCTCAAACCATAATAATATCATATTTAATTTCTTTTAAGTGGTTGGGTCTAAAATTTAATTTGATCCCAAATGGCCGTATAACTAGGAAAGTGTCTATGTGCCCAAATGTAAATCTGAGAGCGGCTTTGGACCAGGAAAACGCCGCGATTAATTTCGTAGCGGAATATTGAGCAGCAGGAAGAAGAAGGGGCAGACTAATGGAGTATTGCGAGATGATAATGGATAGGAGAAGGCTGGGCCGCTTCCACAAGACAGCTCAGCTGATATCAACACCCGTATAATGCTTTGCGGCGTGTTGCTATAGAAACACGAGGGGGCGGAGCAAGCCGGCTATCATCTGTGTGTCTACTGCAACAACGGGGTATATCCGTAACTTGGGGGCGAATTGGATAGGTAACTCTGAATTAGGGCATCGTATGGTTAAATATACAATTCTCACCCAAAAATTCTGTTTAACTAAGGATATCTATGAAAAAGAGCCCAAAAATTGCCAAAATTCATAAATATGGGTTTTAATGTTGTCTATTAAACACTAGATATAATCCACAAACCTTCTACCTTAGTTCTATGTAGCTTTTATTCCTGTAGACCTTTTAGGATCTCATATAAGTAAGCCTAGCTTCCTGTGAAGTTGTAGTAAAAGACTATAGGTAATTATTGCCTGTATTAGTGTCTAGCAGAGGAGCAGAAAAAGATGAATGAGGGCTCTAAATGCTTTCTAAACAGCATAGAGTCAGAAATAATGTTACTTTAGCGTTATTATTTTTAAGCTTTCTTTTCTTGGGCACATTTGTCGGCGCATTTTCATTTTCCAATTGTTTCACACAATGTTTTTTTCGGTATAAGTCAATGAAGCTTTGTATACCTCCCTGTATATAACAGGCTAAAATATTGATGAGATTAAATTTTTAACATGCTTAGTTGAGAAGTTACTAAACAATATTCATACTGTGTAAATTTTTAAGCAAAAAAATGTACCTAAAACTAATAGGATAATTAAAAATTCATCTCTACAATAACATATCTACTATTAAAGTTTAATAATAGAATATTAATGTCTTCAGAAAATAATTGCATCGTGTGCAGCAATTTTTCCAAAACAGTATATATATATACATATAAATGATAAGAAAGTTACCTAATATCTAGAAAACTAATTTTAAAATATTCATGAAATTTAATGTACCTACATATTATAGATTAAACCTTGATTGCTCCATTAAAAATTCAAATGAATCGAAGAGAAATTATGGATTATGGAAATTTCACAGCTGGGTATCCTTAAATGATTTTACATGCATCTGAATGCATCGTACAACATTTAAGTAACTTAACTTTAGTAGTTTTGGAAATATCAATAAATAAAAAAACACGATGGTTATGTTTAAAATAAACAACTTTTAAAATTATTTTGCACATCAGAATATATTTGTTCACGTTTAAGTGATGCACCTCAATTTGTTTATTTTCGCTTTAATATGCATAAATGAGTAAAAGATGTATTTAACGAGCCATTCAAAAATTGAAACTATATAACTAATGTTATTAATTGTTACTCTCTATTTAACTATCGGTCATTCAGAAAGAGTCTCTTCATGAAACGCTCACTATACAGCATCACGAAAACAATCGCCAGTTAATTTCGTGTTCATAGTAGAAATAAATAGTGCATTTGCAGTTAATTAAAATAGGCATTAATGTAGGAGAAAAAACATGTTTGTTTTATTTCTACAGCCCTTTTTACGTTATATCTACTTATCTCGAGCTATTGGTTGTTGTTTTTCTTTCTAATTTATGGCAAAATACATTCACAGCCACACCCACGTTCATTGGTCTAAACTCTCTGGAGGGAAGTGAAGTATTGTAATCAAAGAAAAATTCCCCCACCCCAGTCGGGAAATCAAATCATGACCTCTCGGTTGAGAAGTCATAACGCTGAAAATTCCACCACAGAACCGGTCGAAATCAATTTGTTGAATGTAATTATACAGTATGAAAATAAAGCTGAAATTTAAACTAAGTATTGGCTATCAACAAATTAAACGGGTCTGGTCTAATTTTATTTCACTTATACTTTTGAGCTAAGGGAAGCATAATACGTAAATGAACATGCAGTTATGGAGAGTGTTATTTCGTTTCTCCTTTTGGCTTTAGTAAAATATTTTCTTTCAGGCTTAAATTAGTTATATGTTTTGTTTAATTAAAACCCATATCTAGGAAATACAATTAGAATTTAAAATGTATTTTTATATTTAACTACGTAAATATTTTAATTTATTTTACTAAAGAAGTGTTAGTATAGTTTTCTTAGTAGTGTTTAAAAGTTTCAGTTCTGTATAAATGGTTTCTGAGAAGCTGTGTCAAAATCTGAAAATTGTATTTATTTATTTATTTTGCAAGTTGGGTTTAAAGCAAGAGGTATACACAGTGTTATATCCTAGTTAAATTAATTTTATACTGAAAATATGCCATAAATTATGCATTATGTCATTTTTTTACAAAAGTCCCTACATAGGTACAAATTTAAAATAGGTATTCTAGAGAACAAACATTGGTATTTCTATCTGCTCCTCCCATTGGTGGTTGACTTTTCGGTATGTATAAGTACCATATAAATTTCTCCTTACGATATATCATATACTTAGAACACCTATATTAAAATTATAGTTCAAGCATCTGCCTAGCGGCAGTTCAGAGATACTTCAATTGATTACTTTAACACCCAGAAAACTCTCTCTCACTCTTTCTCTCACACACATACACCACTACCACCATTCTTTAAACATATGGAGAAAAACTTATTCAAAAGAGAATCCAAGCGTAGTCGAGTATCGAAATAGGGTCCATGGCACAATATGCAGGTGCTCCACCTCCTGCGCAAGGAAGTTAATTTCTGGAATATGCACAGCATAATAAATAACATTTTCATTAGAAAATCGTGCAATGAATGTGTGATTTGATGCATGCATGAATCTCGATATAAATTCAAATAACACGTATTTGTTACATTTACTTATCAGAAGTATCTGGCGACAATATTGACGAAATTACTTGGATGGCACATGGTAGAATGCAATATGAGCTAGTGAGTCGTTAACAATCCATAGGTCCGATTTTCTGTGTGTAAATTACAGCACGTTAAAGAAACAAAACAAAAAAACACTAGAATTAGAAGTCCTTCTTACAAGCAGTCGATGCTATTAAGGAGTCAATAAATGCGTTCTTGTAATCCATTTCAAATATTAAATTCAAAATTAATGATAAGTGCGCCGATTTTTAATGAATTTATAAAAATTTCCTAAAAAGTCTTTAATTTCAAGCAGAAAATCTCAAATAGGACATTGTCTGTTAAGAAAATACTGAGTGTAGCTACCAGCTGGAGCAAAATGTGTTATATAGGTATAGTAACAAATGAGAACACCAGTTACTGCAAACACACTTTGTTTAGCCACTAGGCACTCAGTGTAGCAAAAACGCTACACTTGAGTCACTTTCGGCACACACTTGGAACACAACACAACTGTTCCGTCGAATCACAACTCACAAATGAACTGCTGAGAACAACTCGGAACTGAACTGCACCGACACTGCCCACGTTTCACTTTATAACTTCTTGATTAAAGGAGCTGAACTCACTGAGCAGAGCAGCCCCTTTTATGGGCTCCGCATACAAAGCGGACTTTCTACAAGAGGAACCTACTCGAAATGGCCCAAAGGAATCCTCTGGGGTGCGGGAAGCGGCACATAATGGCTATTGTTCCGCAGGGCCATTATTCTGAAGAGGACCGGTCATTAGCTCAGCTAATATATATATATATATATATATATATATATATATATGTGTGTGTGTGTGTGTGTGTGTGTGTGTGTGATTTTTGCATGATTTCACCATCGGTTTAGAGTTTATATTTAATAAGCCTTTGAGAGTTGCATTAGGTACACGTTTTTTCAGTGATCAGCTACATATTAGTAAGATTATACCTAGTAACATCGATTATATGGAACTTTAGCAATAACATCTGAAATACGAGACTGCAGATTCTATCTCGAATATCTCGGAAATGGCTCATGCCACATAAAAATTATGACATAAATGTGCGTTTTAGTGCTTTAAAGAATCCATATTTTTGTGGAGTAACTGTTTGTTTATTTCTTATGGTTTACCAGTTATATAAAATTATACAAAATTCATTCGAAATGTTACTATATACTCGTATTCAATATTTTCTTAATAGATAGTGCTCTGTTTGAGATTTTCTGCTTGAATGTAAAGACATTTTTATGAAATTTTAATAAATTCATTGAGAAATTAGCGCACTTATCATTAATTTTGAGTATAATATTTGAAATGGATTGCGAGAACGCATTTTTGACTCGTTAAATGCTATTGGTCTCATAAACGCATCAATAGTGTCGACTGCTTGTAAGGATGACTTCTAACTCTAGTGGTTTTTTAAAACGTCCAATTATTCCACAACATTCAAGATGATTTTATTTGTCATGTAAATGTCATTTTTGAGAAAACAAAAGGGTATGTCGGGGTGGAGGAGTTGAGTTGAAGATCTTCGTGAACTTTATTTATCCGACTTTTGTTTTTTTTATTTATACCTACTATTCACATGCACACAGACTTTTTCTAAAAGTGTTTTTTTTTTCGTTCTTTTTACTTCCTCTGCCACTTAGGTACTACTAGGTAGAGAAGGTATTAAATTCTAAAAAAAAATTAAAGAAAATCGAAAAATGTTCCATGTAAAGGGTAGTTTGGCGTGTGGGTAGCTTCTTGAAAGCCTTCGTGTCGCATCTTTGGAAGGTACTGAACAAGTTTGGTATTTATCCAAGATTTCGTTTTCGAGTTATGAGATTGATAGTCACACACACACACACACACACACACACACACACACACACACACACACACACACACACAAACACGGGCAAGGACGCGAACATACGGACGATACACACGAACCTTTTTTCTAACAATGTTTTTGGGGGGGAGGATTCAGTGGATCTTAAAACATGTATTTCCGGTAAATCTCGGTATCGAAATTTTGGCTAGGTTGCACCATCTGTTTTTATTGCAAAATGTTTTAACGTATATTTTCTAAAAATGCAGTTTGACGGCAGATAGTACTGAATGCTAATGATGCTGGTTATTTCGTGCCTGAATGAGATTTTTTTTCCCTAAAATGTAGCTGTAGCGATTTTGATTAATACCTGTACCATGCATTACAGATATTTAGATGGAAAATAAAATGTAGATATAACTTGAATTTTCTGGGAATATCCCGTTCATTCGGAAGCAATTTTGCAGAATTTTGTACAACTGGTAAACGTTAAGAGATATACGAATACGAATTATACAACAAATGTAGATATCTTTATAACACACAATTTATTCCAAATAAATGCTTTGTGGGATAAGCCTTCCGAGCTATCCGTTGTTAATGGTTCGATTTGTTCAATACTTGATCATTGTTTTAAGTCTTGTCGACTTTCAATTGTTTCTCGCGATTGCATGGAAGCAGTATGGATTCTTAAGGCCAGCATATGGTGTCTAGTTCTTGAATATTCGACTATCGCTGTTCTCTTTGTGCCCTAACGAAGTGTGTAATGTAGCTGTTTCTGCAAAGGTTTACCTCGATTAAACTGAAGTAGATAGAAAAATAAATTTTCGTAAGAATAATTTGTAAAGTCACGAATAAACGATAGAGAATAGAGAAAGTCATGTGAATGTAACAAATCTTATTTATTTTTATTTGGATTTGGGTATTTGCTAAAATCTTGATATAAAACTTTTGGATGGAATGCAATACATTCTCTGCTTATTATAAACGCGCCGTAGAGAAAGTAAAAATGTAGATAAATAAGCATAGGATATGATAGGTATTCTGAGAATGCAGATAAACAATTAGAAGCTCACTATACCTAGCGACAGATGGATTCGTATCATACAGAAGTTACGAAGTGATGCACAGGAATTCGTGGAAAGTAAACTTAGTATGTAAAAGCGGAAATGACAGCATGCCTAATCTCAAACATAAAAGAAGCTAACAGAAACTCTACAAAATAAAGCACAAGATATTTTACACGAATTAAAATTTTCGGAAATGGTTATAAAATAAAAGCTAGAGATAATCCCAAAGGGATACAATGGTAGTGATTGATAACTGTGATTGTTTGAAATTCAGAATTTTCTTTTAATGTTTGAAAGCAGTAATGTAGTAATAGCGAAGTCGTAGTCTAAAGAATGTTTTTGTGCACTTTGCTAGACACAGTTTGGTTAGAAAGTACTCTCAGTTGTTTCAATCAATTTAATCCTCAATTTTCTAAATTTAACTCCTTTGGACTATCAAAGGAAACAGGAAAATCGACTGCCAGGGCGGATCGGCTCAATTTTAGAACGCCAGTCTTTACACTAAAGCACACTATAAATAAGACGTAGTCTCTATTTAACGTCAGGATATAGCAGCAGTAGTTTCCTTTAATTACAAGTTCACTTTACAAGTGAACATACCTATTCATCCTTATTTACCTACCTAACCTAATGGTCTACCAGGGCAGTCCCAGAAGTACCCGACCTGGCATATAGATAGTGGTTGTTGTTTCAAACAAATGACTATGACAGAAAGTACCACCCTTATAAGGCTTAAGTTTGAAGATGCTATATTGTTTAGTAATTGTTTGGCAGCCATCAACGTGAACGCTCTCAACGAATTTGTAAACATGGATAAAACTTGTCATCGTTATGTGATACAATACTTTCATTTGAAAGGTCTTAGTCCAACTAATATTAAAGCTGAGCTAGATTCTACTCTGGGGGACTCTGCTCCTTCGTTTACAACAGTAAAATATTGGGTGGCAGACCAAAGGAGGTGACCACGCCAGAAATTGTGAAGAAAATCCACAAAATGATATTGGATGATCGTCGACTGAGAGTGCGCGAGCTAGCAGACATCGTAGGCATTTCAAAACGTTCTGTATATCGCACACTAACTGAAAATTTAGACTTGAGAAAGTTGTGTGCAAGATGGGTGCCGCGTTTACTTACAATGGAACAAAAGCAGCGTCGTGAGGATGTTTCAGTCGAGTGTTTGGTGATGTTTTGCTGCAATAAAGCAGAGTTTTTACGTCGATTCATAACCATGGATGAAACATCAGTCCATTACTTCACAGCTGAGATGAAGGAACAGTCAAAATAGCAGATAGTAGTATTAGTCCCGGATGAGCCAATTGATTTAACGATAATCCTGCCGCTAGGGGCGCTGGTGTCGCTAGTGTCGGTGCGTGCGACGGCGGCGGCGGTGTGTTTGAAAAGCGCCCTGAGCGGTAGGATTATCGTTAAATCGGTTGGCTCATCCGGGACGAGTTGAAAGAATTGAGGAAGTGACGTGGAGTGTTTTTGATTGGTTCGTTAATTTGGGGTGGGAGATGGAGGAAGGGAGATGGAGGAGTATGGAGGTCGCGTGATGGAGAGGAGCTGGGTGGCGAGGTGTTGTCTGTGCGGAGGTCGGTACTGAAATGGGGGAAAAGATGGGGAGCGAGGGATAAAAAGTGTAAAGGAAAGTGACGTGTGAAGTTGTGATTGGTGGGAATAAGAAGTGATGTTATTGGTGGAAAGGAGCAAATGAAGGTTGTTGATTGGTAAGAATAAGAGAGATTATGATTGGTGGAAAGAAAAAGGAGTGGGGTATGTTGGAGGTGATGGGAAAGGTGAGTTTTGCTAGCAGCAAGATTTGCAAAAGCCTGTCTTGAACTGATCAGCAATTTTTGAACGTCGGATGGTAGTTTTCTTGAGTGGATAGAGAGATGGGGGCGATATGAGATGCGGTGGCGAAAATGGGGACTAGACAAGGTTGTTGAGACAAGAGGTTTAAGGACGAGGAAATTTGGAGGTTAGTGGTGAACACGGCTGTCGCAAGAGGTGGGGGTAAGGAGACGCAGTGGTGAGAATGGGAACTAAAAGAAGATGGGGGTAGCAAGAGTTTTAGAAGAGTAGATTTTGAGGTTAAAATAGTGGGAACTAAAAATGGCGGAGGGTCTGCGACAAGGAGATGCGGTGAGAACTAAACAAGATGGCGGACGCAAGAGGTGGGTAAGGAGGTTTGAGGTTACAGTACCAAAACACGAAAGGATATATTCCTACGCCAAGCAGGTCCGAAAAATAATTATGCGTGTGTTACTTACCTGTTACCGGTGTGGATGCGTCACCAAAAGCGCGGCACGCGAGACGGAAAAATAAAAGCAAACTGTTTTTGAAAATGCTTAACCAGCTTTAAGATCAACCAACATCACTACGCACTGATATACCTAGGTTTTTAAAGCGGTACAGACACCCTTTGCAGAGGCGTAATTTAACTATACCAAAAACCTGGTACTGGACCATCGTGATGGTCGCTAGCGTACGTAGGAGCAGGGTTCTCAAGCCGGTCGAAAGCGGTCAAAAACGTGTACGACGTAGGTGTTCGCAGTAGCTGCTGTCGAGTCAACCGTCGAGGTGTGAATAAACGAGATCTGTTCTCGCCGGCAATTTGGTTCGGAGATGTGAGCAGCGGCGAGGTGTTGTGTGTGCGGAGGTCGGGACTGAAAGAGGGAAAAGATGGGGAGCGAGGGATAAAAAGTGTAACAGAAAGTGACGTGTGAAGTTGTGATTGGTGGGAATAAGAAGTGATTTTATTGGTGGAAAGGAGCAAATGAAAGTTGCTGATTGGTAAGAATAAGAGAGGTTATGATTGGTGGAAAGAAAAAGGAATGGGGTATGTTGGAGGTGATGGGAAAGGTAAGTTTTGCTAGCAACAAGATTTGCAAAAGCCTGTCGTGAACTGATCAGCAATTTTTGAACGTTGGATGGTAGTTTTCTTGAGTGGATAGAGAGATGGGGCGATATGAGATGCGGTGGCGAAAATGGGAACTAAACAAGGTGGTTGAGACAAGAGGTTTAAGGACGAGGAAATTTGGAGGTTAGTGGTGAACATGGCGGTCGCAAGAGGTGGGGGTAAGGAGACGCGGTGGTGAGAATGGGAACTAAAAGAAGATGGCGGTAGCAAGAGGTTAGAAGAGTAGATTTTGAGGTTAAAATAGCGGGAACTAAAAATGGCGGAGGGTCTGCGACAAGGAGATGCGGTGAGAACTAAACAAGATGGCGGACGCAAGAGGAGGGTAAGGAGGTTTGAGGTTACAGTACCAAAACACGAAAGGATATATTCCTACGCCAAGCAGGTGCGAAAAATAATTATGCGTGTGTTACTTACCTGTTACCGGTGTGGATGCGTCACCAAAAGCGCGGCACGCGAGGCGGGAAAATAAAAGCAAACTGTTTTTGAAAATGCTTAACCAGCTTTAAGATCAACCAACATCACTACGCACTGATATACCTAGGTTTTTAAAGCGGTACAGACACCCTTTGCAGAGGCGTAATTTAACTATACCAAAACCTGGTACTGGACCATCGTGATGGTCGCTAGCGTACGTAGGAGCAGGGTTCTCAAGCCGGTCGAAAGCGGTCAAAAACGTGTACGACGTAGGTGTTGGCAGTAGCTGCTGCCGAGGCAACCGTCGAGGTGCGAATGAACGAGATCTGTTCTTGCAGGCAATCTGGTTGAGAGATGAGAGGCGCGGTGGTAAAAATGTGAACTAAATAAGATGGCGGAGGCACGAAGTTGAGGTTAAGGAGCGGCGAGGTGTTGACTGTGCGGTGGTTGGGGTCTGAAAGAGGGGGGAAAGATGGCGAACGAGGGATAAAAAGTATAACAGAAAGTGACGTGTGAAGTTGTCATTGGTGGGAATAAGAAGTGATGTTATTGGTGGAAAGGAACAAATGAAAGTTGCTGATTGGCGAGAATAAGAGAGATTATGATTGGTGGAAAGAAAAAAAGGTGTGGGAGTGGGGTATGTTGGAGGTGATGGAAAAGGCAAGTTTTGCTACCAACATTTGCAAAAGCCTATCCAGAACTCATCAGCAATTTTAAATAACTAGTGTTTCGGGGGTTTTCTCTGGTTGGTAGACGAATGCAAGCTGTTTCTACCATACTTATATTATTCGTCTTTTTCCTTTTTTTTTTTTAAAATGACTAGTTTTTTTTTTTTTTTTTTTTTTTTTTTTTGGGAGTTTTCTGCGGATGGTAAACAAATGCAAGCTCTTTCTGCTTTTTCATAGGTTTTCCCTGGTTGGTAGGCGTTTTCTGTACTGGTTGACGAAGGCGTTTCTAATTTTGGAGGTTTTCTCAGGTTTTTAGCGGTTGTCCCTGCCCGGTAGGCAAATGATGAAGTTTTACCTTGTCGGCGCGCGGATACTAGGCACGTACTGGCGCGCACACACACACACACACACACACACAGAGAGACAGACAGACACACAGACAGGCACACACACACGGACATGTTTCCAAAAATGCTTTTTTTTTTTTTTTTTTTTTTTTTTTTTTTTTTTTTGATTCAGGAGGTCTCAAAACGTGTATTTCCGGTGAAATCTCGGTATCGAATTTTTGGGCGGAATGCAATACTTCCCCTACTTACTATACGTAGTAGAGAAAGTAAAAAAGTATTGAAAAATTTAAGGAAATAACAAGCAATATCTCAAAAGTGTACTATCTTGTTTTCAAGGGTTTTCCAGATCGGTAAGCGTTAGAATACTCTTAGAGCTTTTTTCAGGTTTTTTAGCGGTTGTCCCTGGCCGGTAGGCAATTGATAAAGTTTTTCTATAACGACGTCGTTTTGGCTTGTGGCGCACGGTTCCTAGGCACGTACTCGCGCGCGCGCGCGCACACACACACACACACACACACACACACACACACACACTAAAATAGTAGCGTATAAAAAAACTGATTTGTTACACTCACATAACTTTCTCTACTCTTGTACAATCTAATTGGTAGCTTTTAAGCGATAGTCAAATATTTTAACGCTGGTTGCTATGTGGCGAATTCCATTCTGTTTGCATGTTCAGGACATAAAAAAAATGAATAAACGAATTTGAGAAAAAGTATAAGTATTGGAAAATTTAAGGAAATAACAAGCAATATCTCGAAAACGGTTCACTCAACAAAAGAAACGTATATGACATAAGTTGTGTATTTTAACGCGATCTACATTTTTTGTGTAGTAAAATTTTGTCTATCTCTTATGGTTTACCAGTTATGCAAAAAAGTCGTTCACAATGAAGAATATTTTTGGAGACATTCCCAGAAAATTCGAGATATACATTTTATTTGACATGACAATATCTTAAACATATTATGTTTTAATCAAAATCGTTAGAGCCGTTTTTGAGAAAATTAAAATTTTCGAAAAATGTTCCATGTAAAGGGTAGTCTGGGGTGGGGGGATTTTCTTGAAAACCTTCGTGTCGCATCTCTGGAAGATACTGAACCTAAATACCAAGTTTGGTGTTTATCCGACTGTTCGTTTTTGAGTTATGCTGTTCACAGACACACAGACACACAGACAGACACACACACGGACATGTTTCCAAAAATGCTTTTTTTTTTTTTGGATTCAGAGATTCTCAAAACATGTATTTCCAGTGAAATCTCGGTAACGAATTTTTGGGTGGAATGCAATACTTCCCCTACTTACTATACGTAGTAGAGAAAGTAAAAATGAATAACGCATTTGAGAAAAAGTATAAGTATTGGAAAATTTAAAGGAAATAACAAGCAATATCTCGAAATACGGTTCACTCAACAAAATAAATGTATATGGCATAAGTTGTGTATTTTAACGCGATCTACATTTTTTGTGTAGCAAACTTTTGTCTATCTCTTACGGTTTATCAGTTATGAAAAAGTCGTTCACAATGAAGAATTCTTTTGGAGACATTCCCAGAAAATTCGAGATATACATTTCATTTCTCTCGACATTATCTTAAATATATGATATTTTCATCAAAATCGTTAGAGCCATTTTTTAATACAAAGAGAACAGGATTTCACAAGTGAAACAGTACTGTGATAACGATACCACTGAAACAAAAAAAAAAATCTGATGTGTAACACTCACATGACTTTCTCAACTCTTGTACAAAGTATTTTTACAAACGCTTATTCCCCATCTAGTTCATGTTAATCGAGATAAACATTTGCAAAATCTATTTTATTGCTAATTTTCTTGTATAAAAAAAAAATCTGATGTGTAACACTCACATGACGTTCTCTACTCTTGTACAAAGTATTTTTACAAACGCTTATGCTCCATCTAGTTCATGTTAATCGAGATAAACATTTGCAAACTCTATTTTATTGCTAATTTTCTTGTAGATGTAGGGGAAAATATATTTACAAGGGGAATATAGAAAAACAGTAGCCTTTAAGCACATACATATCTCTTAATAGCTGGTTGCTATGTGCAACACCATTCTTTTTGCCACAGATTAATACTGTTTGCATATCAAAGACAAAAAAAAAATGAATAACGAAGTCCCATTTGAGAAAATAAATATTGGAAAATTAACAAACAATATCTCGAAAACGGTTCACTCAACAACAAAAATGTATATTACATAAGATGTGTATTTTAACGCGATCTACATTTTTTGTGTAGTAAAATTTTGTCTATCTCTTACGGTTTTTCAGTTATGAAAAAGACGTTCACAATGAAGAATACTTTTGGAGACATTCCCAGAAAATTCGAGATATACATTTCATTTCTCACGACATTATATTAAACATACGATATTTTTCATCAAAATCGTTAGAGCCATTTTTTTTAATACAAAGAGAACGGGATTTCACAAGTGAAACAGTACTGTGATAACGATACCAACAAAACTAATTATTATTCACCCACTGAAACACATAAAAAAAATCTGATGTGTAACACTCACATGACTTTTCTCATCTCTTGTACAAAGTATTTTTACAAACGCTTATTCCCCATCTAGTTCATGTTAATCGAGATAAACATTTGCAAACTCTGTTTTATTGCTAATTTTGTTGTAGATGTAGGGAAAATATATTTACAAGGGGAATATAGAAAAACAGTAGCCTTTAAGCACATACATATCTCTTAATAGCTGGTTGCTATGTGCAGTACCATTCTTTTTGCCACAGATTAATACTCTTTGCATATCAAAGACAAAAAAAAAATGAATAACGAATTCCCATTTGAGAAAATAACTATTGGAAAATTTAAGTAAATAACAAGCAATATCTCGAAAACGGTTCACTCAACAATAAAGATGTATATGACATAAGTTGTGTATTTTAACGCGATCTACATACTTTCGTACTCACCTATAAGATATAGAGGGTAGAGGTCGTACGAACGTAGCACTTTGAGAATCTATATTCAACAGTTGGTGTTACTCCTTAGAAAGGAAGTATCTGCTGATTTTTATTTAATTCTTTACATTTTACATAGCACGTATGCACTGGCACAACACAAAAGCACTACACACAATACTCAGTTTTAATATTTGCACTAATAACATCAGGAATAACTGAAGTCTGCAAACAGTCATTTCCCATGTGCAGCCTTACGTACAGAAAACGTGTGTGGCTGATCTATGTGTAAAAAGAGCCTGAGAGCGGATGTACGTCAGCGGTAAAATCTTTTAAATGCATTTTTATTGGCGATGGTAGAAATCCTGCAGTGGTGGATCGTGAAAATTCATATAAATGGATGTATCACCTCATAATAAGCCTCTATATACCAAGAATATTGAGTTTTTAAAAAGTCAGCAACTGTACCTGTGTTTCTATACGTGAACGTCAGATGGCAGCTTCGATACGTGTCCACGGAGACCTTAGTGCTAGGCAACTGTACCTCTGTTTCTATACGTGAACGGCAGATTGCAGCTTCGATACGTGTCCACGGAGACCTTAGTGCTAGGCAACTGTACCTCTGTTTCTATACGTGAACGGCAGATTGCAGCTTCGATACGTGTCCACGGAGACCTTAATGCTAGGCAACTGCACCTCTGTTTCTATACGTGAACGGCAGATTGCAGCTTCGATACGTGTCCACGGAGACCTTAGCGCTAGGCAACTGCACCTCTGTTTCTATACGTGAACGGCAGATTGCAGCTTCGATACGTGTCCACGGAGACCTTAGTGCTAGGCAACTGTACCTCTGTTTCTATACGTGAACGGCAGATTGCAGCTTCGATACGTGTCCACGGAGACCTTAGTGCTAGGCAACTGTACCTCTGTTTCTATACGTGAACGGCAGATTGCAGCTTCGATACGTGTCCACGGAGACCTTAGTGCTAGGCAACTGCACCTCTGTTTCTATACGTGAACGGCAGATTGCAGCTTCGATACGTATCCACGGAGACCTTAGTGCTAGGCAACTGCACCTCTGTTTCTATACGTGAACGGCAGATTGCAGCTTCAATACGTGTCCACGGAGACCTTAGTGCTAGGCAACTGTACCTCTGTTTCTATACGTGAACGGGAGATTGCAGCTTCGATACGTGTCCACGGAGACCTTAGTGCTAGGCAACTGCACCTCTGTTTCTATACGTGAACGTCAGATTGCAGCTTCGATACGTGTCCACGGAGACCTTAGTGCTAGGCAACTGCACCTCTGTTTCTATACGTGAACGGCAGATTGCAGCTTCGATACGTATCCACGGGGACCTTAGTGCTAGGGAACTGCACCTCTGTTTGTATACGTGAACGGCAGATTGCAGCTTCAATACGTGTACACGGAGACCTTAGTGCTAGGCAGCTGTACCTCTGTTTCTATACGTGAACGGCAGATTGCAGCTTCGATACGTGTCCACGGAGATCTTAGTGCTAGGCAGCTATACCTGTTTCTATACGTCAACGGCAGATTGCAGCTTCGATACGTGTTCACGGAGACCTTAGTGCTAGGCAACTGTACCTGTGTTTCTATACGTGTCCACGGAGACCTTAGTGCTAGACAACTGTACCTGTGTTTCTATACGTGAACGGCAGATTGCAGCTTCAATACGTGTCCACGGAGACCTTAGTGCTAGTGCTAGGCAACTATACCTCTGTTTCTATACGTGAACAGCAGATTGCAGGTTCGATACGTGTCCACGGAGATCTTAGTGCTAGGCAACTATACCTGTTTCTATACGTGAACGGCAGATTGCAGCTTCGATACGTGTCCACGGAGACCTTAGTGCTAGGCAACTGTACCTGTGTTTCTATACGTGAACGTCAGATGGCAGCTTCGATACGTGTCCACGGAGACCTTAGTGTTAGGCAACTGTACCTCTGTTTCTATACGTGAACGGCAGATTGCAGCTTCGATACGTGTCCACGGAGACCTTTCGCTTCAGGTGACAAAATAACACTAGGCACTTGTGTGCCGTGGTGTAAGCCGCAATCACGGTATTGGTAGCGTGGATCTCCTTGGGGCTCTCCTCGGAGTTACCTCAACACCACGTACATGACCTGGTTCGTCACGGGTACGCAGGTCTGCACTACCACTTCCTCGGCGTTGAGCAGGCCCAGGAGGCGATCGTACCGGTACACCAGCTAGCACGTGGACATGTTATCGCGCTGTGGTGTTGCGTGTGCGAGGTATGGAAACTCAAGGACGCAAAACATGCACGACCGAGGGTTAAAAAGCAGAACAAGTAGTGACGTGGAGCGTTGTGATTGGTGTAAATAAGACGATCTCTGATAGGTGGACAAATTGAAATAACGTGATGTGATAGGCGAAAATAAAATCAAAGGTGATTGGATGAAAAATGACGAGAAGGAATTAGCGGTGAATTTGTGAACTAAGATGGCGAAGATTTTTTTTTTTTTTAAAAAAAAGGATAATATAAGTACGGCAACTGTAACGGTTTACGGCAAACGCGCGCCGCGCAATGCGTCACGCCGGGCATCTTGCTCAATATGATTTTTGTTTTATTGCCCGGGCGTGACGCATTGCGCGGCGCGCGTTTGCCGTAAACCGTTACAGTTGCCGTACTTATATTATCCTTTTTTTTAAAAAAAAAAAAAATCTTCGCCATCTTAGTTCACAAATTCACCGCTAATTCCTTCTCGTCATTTTTCATCCAATCACCTTTGATTTTATTTTCGCCTATCACATCACGTTATTTCAATTTGTCCACCTATCAGAGATCGTCTTATTTACACCAATCACAACGCTCCACGTCACTACTTGTTCTGCTTTTTAACCCTCGGTCGTGCATGTTTTGCGTCCTTGAGTTTCCATACCTCGCACACGCAACACCACAGCGCGATAACATGTCCACGTGCTAGCTGGTGTACCGGTACGATCGCCTCCTGGGCCTGCTCAACGCCGAGGAAGTGGTAGTGCAGACCTGCGTACCCGTGACGAACCAGGTCATGTACGTGGTGTTGAGGTAACTCCGAGGAGAGCCCCAAGGAGATCCACGCTACCAATACCGTGATTGCGGCTTACACCACGGCACACAAGTGCCTAGTGTTATTTTGTCACCTGAAGCGAAAGGTCTCCGTGGACACGTATCGAAGCTGCAATCTGCCGTTCACGTATAGAAACAGAGGTACAGTTGCCTAACACTAAGGTCTCCGTGGACACGTATCGAAGCTGCCATCTGACGTTCACGTATAGAAACACAGGTACAGTTGCCTAGCACTAAGGTCTCCGTGGACACGTATCGAAGCTGCAATCTGCCGTTCACGTATAGAAACAGGTATAGTTGCCTAGCACTAAGATCTCCGTGGACACGTATCGAACCTGCAATCTGCTGTTCACGTATAGAAACAGAGGTATAGTTGCCTAGCACTAGCACTAAGGTCTCCGTGGACACGTATTGAAGCTGCAATCTGCCGTTCACGTATAGAAACACAGGTACAGTTGTCTAGCACTAAGGTCTCCGTGGACACGTATAGAAACACAGGTACAGTTGCCTAGCACTAAGGTCTCCGTGAACACGTATCGAAGCTGCAATCTGCCGTTGACGTATAGAAACAGGTATAGCTGCCTAGCACTAAGATCTCCGTGGACACGTATCGAAGCTGCAATCTGCCGTTCACGTATAGAAACAGAGGTACAGCTGCCTAGCACTAAGGTCTCCGTGTACACGTATTGAAGCTGCAATCTGCCGTTCACGTATACAAACAGAGGTGCAGTTCCCTAGCACTAAGGTCCCCGTGGATACGTATCGAAGCTGCAATCTGCCGTTCACGTATAGAAACAGAGGTGCAGTTGCCTAGCACTAAGGTCTCCGTGGACACGTATCGAAGCTGCAATCTGACGTTCACGTATAGAAACAGAGGTGCAGTTGCCTAGCACTAAGGTCTCCGTGGACACGTATCGAAGCTGCAATCTCCCGTTCACGTATAGAAACAGAGGTACAGTTGCCTAGCACTAAGGTCTCCGTGGACACGTATTGAAGCTGCAATCTGCCGTTCACGTATAGAAACAGAGGTGCAGTTGCCTAGCACTAAGGTCTCCGTGGATACGTATCGAAGCTGCAATCTGCCGTTCACGTATAGAAACAGAGGTGCAGTTGCCTAGCACTAAGGTCTCCGTGGACACGTATCGAAGCTGCAATCTGCCGTTCACGTATAGAAACAGAGGTACAGTTGCCTAGCACTAAGGTCTCCGTGGACACGTATCGAAGCTGCAATCTGCCGTTCACGTATAGAAACAGAGGTACAGTTGCCTAGCACTAAGGTCTCCGTGGACACGTATCGAAGCTGCAATCTGCCGTTCACGTATAGAAACAGAGGTGCAGTTGCCTAGCGCTAAGGTCTCCGTGGACACGTATCGAAGCTGCAATCTGCCGTTCACGTATAGAAACAGAGGTGCAGTTGCCTAGCACTAAGGTCTCCGTGGACACGTATCGAAGCTGCAATCTGCCGTTCACGTATAGAAACAGAGGTACAGTTGCCTAGCACTAAGGTCTCCGTGGACACGTATCGAAGCTGCAATCTGCCGTTCACGTATAGAAACAGAGGTACAGTTGCCTAGCACTAAGGTCTCCGTGGACACGTATCGAAGCTGCCATCTGACGTTCACGTATAGAAACACAGGTACAGTTGCTGACTTTTTAAAAACTCAATATTCTTGGTATATAGAGGCTTATTATGAGGTGATACATCCATTTATATGAATTTTCACGATCCACCACTGCACGATTTCTACCATCGCCAATAAAAATGCATTTAAAAGATTTTACCGCTGACGTGCATCCGCTCTCAGGCTCTTTTTACACATAGATCAGCCACACACGTTTTCTGTACGTAAGGCTGCACATGGGAAATGACTGTTTGCAGACTTCAGTTATTCCTGATGTTATTAGTGCAAATATTAAAACTGAGTATTGTGTGTAGTGCTTTTGTGTTGTGCCAGTGCATACGTGCTATGTAAAATGTAAAGAATTAAATAAAAATCAGCAGATACTTCCTTTCTAAGGAGTAACACCAACTGTTGAATATAGATTCTCAAAGTGCTACGTTCGTACGACCTCTACCCTCTATATCTTATAGGTGAGTACGAAAGTATGTAGATCGCGTTAAAATACACAACTTATGTCATATACATCTTTATTGTTGAGTGAACCGTTTTCGAGATATTGCTTGTTATTTACTTAAATTTTCCAATAGTTATTTTCTCAAATGGGAATTCGTTATTCATTTTTTTTTTGTCTTTGATATGCAAAGAGTATTAATCTGTGGCAAAAAGAATGGTACTGCACATAGCAACCAGCTATTAAGAGATATGTATGTGCTTAAAGGCTACTGTTTTTCTATATTCCCCTTGTAAATATATTTTCCCTACATCTACAACAAAATTAGCAATAAAACAGAGTTTGCAAATGTTTATCTCGATTAACATGAACTAGATGGGGAATAAGCGTTTGTAAAAATACTTTGTACAAGAGATGAGAAAAGTCATGTGAGTGTTACACATCAGATTTTTTTTATGTGTTTCAGTGGGTGAATAATAATTAGTTTTGTTGGTATCGTTATCACAGTACTGTTTCACTTGTGAAATCCCGTTCTCTTTGTATTAAAAAAAATGGCTCTAACGATTTTGATGAAAAATATCGTATGTTTAATATAATGTCGTGAGAAATGAAATGTATATCTCGAATTTTCTGGGAATGTCTCCAAAAGTATTCTTCATTGTGAACGTCTTTTTCATAACTGAAAAACCGTAAGAGATAGACAAAATTTTACTACACAAAAAATGTAGATCGCGTTAAAATACACATCTTATGTAATATACATTTTTGTTGTTGAGTGAACCGTTTTCGAGATATTGTTTGTTAATTTTCCAATATTTATTTTCTCAAATGGGACTTCGTTATTCATTTTTTTTTTGTCTTTGATATGCAAACAGTATTAATCTGTGGCAAAAAGAATGGTGTTGCACATAGCAACCAGCTATTAAGAGATATGTATGTGCTTAAAGGCTACTGTTTTTCTATATTCCCCTTGTAAATATATTTTCCCCTACATCTACAAGAAAATTAGCAATAAAATAGAGTTTGCAAATGTTTATCTCGATTAACATGAACTAGATGGAGCATAAGCGTTTGTAAAAATACTTTGTACAAGAGTAGAGAACGTCATGTGAGTGTTACACATCAGATTTTTTTTTATACAAGAAAATTAGCAATAAAATAGATTTTGCAAATGTTTATCTCGATTAACATGAACTAGATGGGGAATAAGCGTTTGTAAAAATACTTTGTACAAGAGTTGAGAAAGTCATGTGAGTGTTACACATCAGATTTTTTTTTTTGTTTCAGTGGTATCGTTATCACAGTACTGTTTCACTTGTGAAATCCTGTTCTCTTTGTATTAAAAAATGGCTCTAACGATTTTGATGAAAATATCATATATTTAAGATAATGTCGAGAGAAATGAAATGTATATCTCGAATTTTCTGGGAATGTCTCCAAAAGAATTCTTCATTGTGAACGACTTTTTCATAACTGATAAACCGTAAGAGATAGACAAAAGTTTGCTACACAAAAAATGTAGATCGCGTTAAAATACACAACTTATGCCATATACATTTATTTTGTTGAGTGAACCGTATTTCGAGATATTGCTTGTTATTTCCTTTAAATTTTCCAATACTTATACTTTTTCTCAAATGCGTTATTCATTTTTACTTTCTCTACTACGTATAGTAAGTAGGGGAAGTATTGCATTCCACCCAAAAATTCGTTACCGAGATTTCACTGGAAATACATGTTTTGAGAATCTCTGAATCCAAAAAAAAAAAAAGCATTTTTGGAAACATGTCCGTGTGTGTGTCTGTCTGTGTGTCTGTGTGTCTGTGAACAGCATAACTCAAAAACGAACAGTCGGATAAACACCAAACTTGGTATTTAGGTTCAGTATCTTCCAGAGATGCGACACGAAGGTTTTCAAGAAAATCCCCCCACCCCAGACTACCCTTTACATGGAACATTTTTCGAAAATTTTAATTTTCTCAAAAACGGCTCTAACGATTTTGATTAAAACATAATATGTTTAAGATATTGTCATGTCAAATAAAATGTATATCTCGAATTTTCTGGGAATGTCTCCAAAAATATTCTTCATTGTGAACGACTTTTTTGCATAACTGGTAAACCATAAGAGATAGACAAAATTTTACTACACAAAAAATGTAGATCGCGTTAAAATACACAACTTATGTCATATACGTTTCTTTTGTTGAGTGAACCGTTTTCGAGATATTGCTTGTTATTTCCTTAAATTTTCCAATACTTATACTTTTTCTCAAATTCGTTTATTCATTTTTTTTATGTCCTGAACATGCAAACAGAATGGAATTCGCCACATAGCAACCAGCGTTAAAATATTTGACTATCGCTTAAAAGCTACCAATTAGATTGTACAAGAGTAGAGAAAGTTATGTGAGTGTAACAAATCAGTTTTTTTATACGCTACTATTTTAGTGTGTGTGTGTGTGTGTGTGTGTGTGTGTGCGCGCGCGCGCGCGAGTACGTGCCTAGGAACCGTGCGCCACAAGCCAAAACGACGTCGTTATAGAAAAACTTTATCAATTGCCTACCGGCCAGGGACAACCGCTAAAAAACCTGAAAAAAGCTCTAAGAGTATTCTAACGCTTACCGATCTGGAAAACCCTTGAAAACAAGATAGTACACTTTTGAGATATTGCTTGTTATTTCCTTAAATTTTTCAATACTTTTTTACTTTCTCTACTACGTATAGTAAGTAGGGGAAGTATTGCATTCCGCCCAAAAATTCGATACCGAGATTTCACCGGAAATACACGTTTTGAGACCTCCTGAATCAAAAAAAAAAAAAAAAAAAAAAAAAAAAAAAAAAAAGCATTTTTGGAAACATGTCCGTGTGTGTGTGCCTGTCTGTGTGTCTGTCTGTCTCTCTGTGTGTGTGTGTGTGTGTGTGCGCGCCAGTACGTGCCTAGTATCCGCGCGCCGACAAGGTAAAACTTCATCATTTGCCTACCGGGCAGGGACAACCGCTAAAAACCTGAGAAAACCTCCAAAATTAGAAACGCCTTCGTCAACCAGTACAGAAAACGCCTACCAACCAGGGAAAACCTATGAAAAAGCAGAAAGAGCTTGCATTTGTTTACCATCCGCAGAAAACTCCCAAAAAAAAAAAAAAAAAAAAAAAAAAAAAAAAACTAGTCATTTTAAAAAAAAAAAAGGAAAAAGACGAATAATATAAGTATGGTAGAAACAGCTTGCATTCGTCTACCAACCAGAGAAAACCCCCGAAACACTAGTTATTTAAAATTGCTGATGAGTTCTGGATAGGCTTTTGCAAATGTTGGTAGCAAAACTTGCCTTTTCCATCACCTCCAACATACCCCACTCCCACACCGTTTTTTCTTTCCACCAATCATAATCTCTCTTATTCTCGCCAATCAGCAACTTTCATTTGTTCCTTTCCACCAATAACATCACTTCTTATTCCCACCAATGACAACTTCACACGTCACTTTCTGTTATACTTTTTATCCCTCGTTCGCCATCTTTCCCCCCTCTTTCAGACCCCAACCACCGCACAGTCAACACCTCGCCGCTCCTTAACCTCAACTTCGTGCCTCCGCCATCTTATTTAGTTCACATTTTTACCACCGCGCCTCTCATCTCTCAACCAGATTGCCTGCAAGAACAGATCTCGTTCATTCGCACCTCGACGGTTGCCTCGGCAGCAGCTACTGCCAACACCTACGTCGTACACGTTTTTGACCGCTTTCGACCGGCTTGAGAACCCTGCTCCTACGTACGCTAGCGACCATCACGATGGTCCAGTACCAGGTTTTGGTATAGTTAAATTACGCCTCTGCAAAGGGTGTCTGTACCGCTTTAAAAACCTAGGTATATCAGTGCGTAGTGATGTTGGTTGATCTTAAAGCTGGTTAAGCATTTTCAAAAACAGTTTGCTTTTATTTTCCCGCCTCGCGTGCCGCGCTTTTGGTGACGCATCCACACCGGTAACAGGTAAGTAACACACGCATAATTATTTTTCGCACCTGCTTGGCGTAGGAATATATCCTTTCGTGTTTTGGTACTGTAACCTCAAACCTCCTTACCCTCCTCTTGCGTCCGCCATCTTGTTTAGTTCTCACCGCATCTCCTTGTCGCAGACCCTCCGCCATTTTTAGTTCCCGCTATTTTAACCTCAAAATCTACTCTTCTAACCTCTTGCTACCGCCATCTTCTTTTAGTTCCCATTCTCACCACCGCGTCTCCTTACCCCCACCTCTTGCGACCGCCATGTTCACCACTAACCTCCAAATTTCCTCGTCCTTAAACCTCTTGTCTCAACCACCTTGTTTAGTTCCCATTTTCGCCACCGCATCTCATATCGCCCCATCTCTCTATCCACTCAAGAAAACTACCATCCAACGTTCAAAAATTGCTGATCAGTTCACGACAGGCTTTTGCAAATCTTGTTGCTAGCAAAACTTACCTTTCCCATCACCTCCAACATACCCCATTCCTTTTTCTTTCCACCAATCATAACCTCTCTTATTCTTACCAATCAGCAACTTTCATTTGCTCCTTTCCACCAATAAAATCACTTCTTATTCCCACCAATCACAACTTCACACGTCACTTTCTGTTACACTTTTTATCCCTCGCTCCCCATCTTTTCCCTCTTTCAGTCCCGACCTCCGCACACACAACACCTCGCCGCTGCTCACATCTCCGAACCAAATTGCCGGCGAGAACAGATCTCGTTTATTCACACCTCGACGGTTGACTCGACAGCAGCTACTGCGAACACCTACGTCGTACACGTTTTTGACCGCTTTCGACCGGCTTGAGAACCCTGCTCCTACGTACGCTAGCGACCATCACGATGGTCCAGTACCAGGTTTTTGGTATAGTTAAATTACGCCTCTGCAAAGGGTGTCTGTACCGCTTTAAAAACCTAGGTATATCAGTGCGTAGTGATGTTGGTTGATCTTAAAGCTGGTTAAGCATTTTCAAAAACAGTTTGCTTTTATTTTTCCGTCTCGCGTGCCGCGCTTTTGGTGACGCATCCACACCGGTAACAGGTAAGTAACACACGCATAATTATTTTTCGGACCTGCTTGGCGTAGGAATATATCCTTTCGTGTTTTGGTACTGTAACCTCAAACCTCCTTACCCACCTCTTGCGTCCGCCATCTTGTTTAGTTCTCACCGCATCTCCTTGTCGCAGACCCTCCGCCATTTTTAGTTCCCACTATTTTAACCTCAAAATCTACTCTTCTAAAACTCTTGCTACCCCCATCTTCTTTTAGTTCCCATTCTCACCACTGCGTCTCCTTACCCCCACCTCTTGCGACAGCCGTGTTCACCACTAACCTCCAAATTTCCTCGTCCTTAAACCTCTTGTCTCAACAACCTTGTCTAGTCCCCATTTTCGCCACCGCATCTCATATCGCCCCCATCTCTCTATCCACTCAAGAAAACTACCATCCGACGTTCAAAAATTGCTGATCAGTTCAAGACAGGCTTTTGCAAATCTTGCTGCTAGCAAAACTCACCTTTCCCATCACCTCCAACATACCCCACTCCTTTTTCTTTCCACCAATCATAATCTCTCTTATTCTTACCAATCAACAACCTTCATTTGCTCCTTTCCACCAATAACATCACTTCTTATTCCCACCAATCACAACTTCACACGTCACTTTCCTTTACACTTTTTATCCCTCGCTCCCCATCTTTTCCCCCATTTCAGTACCGACCTCCGCACAGACAACACCTCGCCACCCAGCTCCTCTCCATCACGCGACCTCCATACTCCTCCATCTCCCTTCCTCCATCTCCCACCCCAAATTAACGAACCAATCAAAAACACTCCACGTCACTTCCTCAATTCTTTCAACTCGTCCCGGATGAGCCAACCGATTTAACGATAATCCTACCGCTCAGGGCGCTTTTCAAACACACCGCCGCCGCCGTCGCACGCACCGACACTAGCGACACCAGCGCCCCTAGCGGCAGGATTATCGTTAAATCAATTGGCTCATCCGGGACTAATACTACTGCAGATTGAAACGGGAGAATCGGCTCTTAAGAAGGCGAAGACTGTTCCATCAGCAGGCAAGTTCATGGCGTCAGTTTTTTGGGATGCGGTGGGATAATTTTCATTGATTATCTTCAAAAAGGAAAAGCAATCAATGGGGAGTATTATGCAAAATTATTGCAGCGTTTGAATGATGAAATCAAATAAAAACGGCCACATTTAGCGAAAAAGAAAGTTCTGTTTCATCAAAACAATGCAACCAGTTCACTCAACAATTATCGCCATGGCCAAAATCAATGAGATAAAGTGCGAATTGCTTCCTCATGCTCCCTGTTCCCCAGACGCCCCATCTGATAATTTCCTGTTTCCAAAGTTGAAGAAATGGTTTGGTGGTAAAAGATTTTCCAACAATGAAGAGGTGGCTATTTTGCAGAACTCGACGGTTCTCACTATAAACAGGGTATTGAAGCTATTGTACATCGTTGGGAAAAGTATATCGAGCTGAAAGGAGACTATGTAGAGAAATAAAGATGTTTTGTTCCAAAATTGTTGTGTTTTCTTTGTTAGGTCGGGTAGTTCTGGGACAGCCATCGTATTATGTTTTATAGCAAAGTAAAGAACACCATTCAGTAACCAGGCTGTAAAATGAAGGTGCCTTAAATGAACAGGTCCGGGGTTTTAGCCTTAAGAAAAGCGTTATAACTCTAATTTCGATGGACTCGGGCTCACTTGAGTGTATCACTCATTCCATCCACGTCCTTTTGACCAAAGTACGTTATAGGTTATGAGTTATACTTACAACGGAGGGGGACACCTCGCACACTAGACCTACATATATCCATTACGTCTACCATCCCCCAGGGGACAGGGATGAAGCGAAAGAACCACAGGGCGCTACAGGCCACAGACAGACCACAGAGACGCGCGGAAGTCCCTAACAATTCCAGCTCGAAGAACTGTTCCACTGTTGGAGCTGCCTAAAGAGGACAATGAACGACGCGTCGACCAAAAAGTCCTCTAGTGCCCACGGGGTGTACTCTTTCCTTGAGCAAACATCCGCACCAACCGTTCGACACCCATAAGCCAAGTAACCTAGAAGCACACTTGAAAGACCAGAAGGAGACGGAATGAAAGATAAATGATGGAAAGAAAATCGTTGTAGATGAGAAACTACCCTAGCATCCGCCTACCACTCAGGGAAAACTACGAAATCTCAAGGTCAGAGCGGGGCTTGCCGGGACTCAAACCCGTGACCTTCCGACTGCAAGTCTCACACGCCACCTCAGAGTCATTTCCATCGGTGCTAAAGTACGTTAAACGTACTAAAAAAAATAAATACAGATTTATTCGATATGGAGTATTCTGGAGCCCGAGGTGAGTTGTCTGAAATTCGTCTCTAAAGATGGGGAAAAACCACGGGAAATGATTTTGCAGGCAACTCACGGTAGCAGAAATTCGGAATCGGGGTCTCTGCATATGAGGCAGACACACTACCTTCACAGCACGCGTCGTGCTCCTGGCCTAGGGGTAACATGTTAGCCTTCAGTTCCCGAGATCGCGGGTTCGAACCCGGCGGAGGGCGATGGCTTTTTTGTTTTTTGGGCGTAAAAATCCTTAGCATGGCTTCCTTCGGATGGAAAGTAAAGCCGGTGGTCCCGTGTCGTAGATTTACGGCACGAAAAAGAACCTCAAGCCTGATAAAGAGGCCTCTGGGCAAAATTACCGGTCTTTCACACCCAATATAGAATGGAACGCTAAGGACCACAGCAGTTAAAGTGCGTCCATAAATAAAACTCAATTTTCCACAACACGGAAGTAGGCTATTCATTTGCTTGCAGACAAATAAAAAAATCCTGCCTTGATATGCATTTTAACTTTCGCTACCATCTACTTAGTAATAGCATTTCACCCAAAAATTCGATACCAACATTTCACCGAGAATACGTACATGCTTTGAGGACCCTCAATCCAAAAACAACACTTTTAGAAAAAGTTTCATGTGTGTGTTTGTTTCTTTGTTTAAATTATTTACCTACATAAAATTTATGTCTTGAATTTTCTGTGAATAGCCTGTAAAGCCCTTATGCTGTATAATGTTGTATTATGGGTAGACCATATAGATAAAAACTTACTACACAGAAATGTAAATCTCTTAAAGACGTACAATTCATTTCAGATACCCTTTTTTGTGGCATGAGCCAGTTCCGAGATATCCGTTATTATTATTATTATTATTATTATTATTATTATTATTATTATTATTATTATTATTATTATTATTATTATTATTTTACTAATTCTGTGGTTCCATATGCACCTAGAGCCCCCCTTGAACTTCTGTGGTCATATCAGTGCCTTTGGCTTTACAAACAACTCGTTTTGTTTTTTGTTTGTTTTCTTAAGAAACACACTTACATTCAATCTCGCGTTCATGCTTCCAGACTCTGTAGAGGATAGCGAATAATTCTAACTAAATAAAAATTCCCCGCCCCAGACGGGAATTGAACCCGGGACCTTTGGGTTAGAAGCGAGGAAGTTGATCACTCGGCTACAGAGACAGTCTTCCGTTATTATTGGTTGAATTTTTTTTAGTGCTTTTTCATTTTTATTAAATGCTCTTGCTATTCAGTTGTTTCTCGCGATATTCATGGAGAGAGCTATCTCGATAAACATTAATTAAATAGAAAAATACCTAAGCTTTCATAAGAAAAGTTTATGGAAGCTGTGTAAAATAAACGATAGTGGCTATAGAAGGTCATGCGAATGTAACACATTCTTAAGATTTTGTTCTTCTGAAAGTATGTAACATTCGTTAAAAATCTCAAATAAATATAGCAAACCTATGTATTTTATACGTACCTATTATTATTATTATTATTATTATTATTATTATTGTTGTTGTTGTTGTTGTTATTATTATTATTATTATTATTATTATTATTATTATTATTATTATTATTATTATTATTATTATTATTATTATTATTATACCAGTATCAGTTTCACCACCATCTGTTTTTATTGCAAAATGTTTTAATGTATATTCTCTAAAAATGCAGTTTGACGGCAGACAGGACTGCATGCTAATGATGCTCGTTATTTCGTGCCTGAATGAGATGTTTTGTTATAGTATCGCCATTGTTGCCTTGAGCCGCTGCTGCCCGTGCTGGGTTAGCTCCGCCCAGGCGGCGAACTCGTGAGGACCAATGGAGTGCCGCAGCCAATCAGCGTCAAGACGGGGCAAGGGTCGGAGTAGGCAGTCCTGTCTCTATACCTCACACTTCCAGAGTCAGTATTGTGGTAGTGCCTGACAAGTGAAGAAACATGCAGCAGTCCTACAGACAGCAGCCAGAGTCCGGTGCTGAGGATTTCAGTACCAAGAAACAGCAGCAGACGGGGCCCACGGTGGTCGTGGACCTTCTGCCACCAGCCTATCATCATCACCACCACCATCATCTGTCGCAGACGTCGCCACCAGTCTCCAAGTCCGACACTCTCAAAGGTAAGCACTCAAATTGATTTGACAGCTGTTCAGACCTTCAGGACCACAGAGTTCAAGCTACTGATACCTGTTGAAGCAAAATGTAATTACCCTACAAGTCCAAAAACAATTTACTCAAAGACTCTTTCAAGGAGTTGCTTAGCCGTCCCTAAGAACCTTCCAGGTACTCTTTTGGAGAGCGGATTCAGTGAACCATGGTGACAGAATAAGATTACTCCTAAATTGAAGCTGGTCTGCCAATCTATGCCCAGAAGGTCTGCAACGCTGTGCTTTAAATTTGGAATTAAGCTGTGTTGAAACTTAGGCATTCATTGGCTTCATAGATTCGAGCTTGATGAAACATCCAGGCAAAATATCGCTACAATAGTCCTTGAGCCTGCCTTTACTTTGATAGATCGTCATTTCCTGCCAGTAGAACCTTCAAAAGTCTATTAGATTCCATTAGGGTTAGTTGGCCCACGAACAAACATTCGAACAACCTTGGCAACTCTTACGATGAGCGATGGGCATAGGGCTGCTGGTGGAGCTAATCTAGCCTGCACTGCTTTCCAGTCGTTCCTAAAGACCTTCCAGGCGAGACATGTGATAAAACTCTCCCAGTTCTTATTTGGATATGTAGGGATCGAACCTCGAACCACCAAGAGAGTTGTCTGGTGACAGATACAAAGTCTCTACAGCTTGTGCATTTTGCTACGGCTTAATTTCCTGTTGTTAAATTCATCTCAAGATTCTTCAAAAGAATATTAATTTGGAGTATTTCCAGGTAGTCATACAAACATTCGAGTTCATTCAATGATATCAGAAGTATAATTCTGGCCCATAGAAGAGTAGTGTTGTCATTTAATATCTGTATTCATCTCCAACATTACAATGCCTCTGCTAAGTGGGAAGCGTACAGGTTAAGAAACCCTCGAAAAACACCTATTTTGTGCTAGCCAGATCATAGATTAAATTCATTTCAAATTGGTTCACTGGTAAAATTTTCATATGTAATGAAGGGTATGTTCAGAACATAATATTAATGTTTTAATTCTATTTTTTCTCAAAAATGTATTAGCAATTCTATATGTCTAAAGAGCTGGCTACATTTTGACTAGCAGTTCTCACTGTTTCTTTCCACTCATTTTCCTAAATAAAATTTATTGTTATCTGCACAATAGTTGGTAGAGATGTCCATCCTGATTTGTTATCTCAGAAATATGTATATCGTATGCTTAGTTATCATTGTTACCAGCTTAAGAAAGCAATTTTAAAATCTTACTAAGGTAGGGCTATTGGGTCAAGCTCGATTTCTAAGTTCTCGCGTATATAACAAGAGAATTAGTAGTAGATAAATTTTATTCATGAACTAAGTTCAAAAACGATTTGTAAGTAATTACGTCAATGGTGAGTTACTAAGCATCCAGTAAACCTTTGGTTACAATTTGTGCTCACGTTGTAGTATGTAATTCTCGAAAACTTTAGAAGAAAGATAAGCTATTTATTTTTATTTGCAGCTTAAAAGAACATTAGACAAAACAAGAGGAAAAATTAGTTGCAAATAAGTAAATTTTAAAAGAATATTTTATTCAACACAGCAATTCTGTATAATTAAAACTGTTTTTAAAAAATGGGGAAGTTCCACAAAACTTTTCAGAGGTTTTGCTTCGTTGTTTTAATGAACCTCTGTGGAATTTGCGAAAGAGTTATATTGATCTTTCATTTTCCGTTGTCGCTTAAGCATTCGTAATAATGTGGGATTATTTCTGGTGGATTATCTCCATAGACCTGACATTTCAATTAACTATGGACAACAGCGATTTGCAGGGCCATCCATCATTACAGAGGAGTTGATGCTCTACTGTTTACAAGAAAATACGTTTTATTTTATGGATAAGCTTCATGAAAAGTTTTTATATATTTCTCTAAAATATATTATAGTTCGTTTTCAATAGGTACAGCTACAGGTTTATTAAATAAATTGACTGCGAAAGCTTATGATGCGGTTCTACCCGCTTATAAAACAATTCACTCCAAAAACATTTGTTAGTTCTTATTACAAACGAATCTTAGAAAATATGCCGTGCGTATTCCACATGTAGAGGAATGTTCCTAATAAACCTTCGATAAAAAGCACTGATACAGTATTTCTTCCTGGTTAATCTTAGCATAGTTTGGGTGCCAGTAAATACTTTCTTGCCTGCTGCATAATGAATGCAGTGGTACACACTTTCTTGCTTTTATTATAGTCGCAAACAGGACTTGCATTTTCAGTGTATTTAAATAACATCAGTAGTTATACCGATATAACTGAAACATTTAAAAGCATTAAATTCATAATTATAACTGAATATATAAATTGGGGCGCTTGTGGAATTTTATTTATTTATTTTTTATTCTAATCATTTAAACGTTATTCATTTCTATCTGGAAGTTTAAGGCATTCAAAGCTCCCCTTTTAGTCGCACCAGACATAAGATGAAATCGGACTAATTGCTTCTACAAGAAATAATAATAATAATGATCTATAAAAATTCCGGTACAGATCAAACTAATATATAATACAGTAATGACAAAATAAAAATAATAAAAAAACAATAGGAACTGCTAGCTTGAGGAAACAAAACAGTACTTAGCCATTTGCCAGCCAAAATGATGTAGATTTGATACTCTTGAGGCTTGCAAAATATTTTTTGTAAAACAATATAAATAATATTCACTTTTATTACTTTCACCATCTACTTAGTTTTCCATTCGGTTTTTTAAATTTTTGGACTTTGTCATCATTCTATTTCAATAATTCGAACATCATTTGTTTTCTGTTTTCTTTTATGCTATAGATGTATAATTATTTTCTAATATTTGTATTTCTTATTTTGTCTATATTTTTATTGACCTCAGAAGCTTCGTTTCTGCAGTTTATTTGGTTCTCTTGTTTCTTCGTTATTTTCCATGACTTGCTTCCATACAACAAAGTCGATACTGCTATTTTTATAAGAGTTTAGTAGTATTTCTTTCTTCGTTTTCTGTTTTAAATTTATAATTGCACAAATCAGTCTGAATGTATCTATGTTAAGTATTTAGCAGATTTAAAAATATTCGGCCTACCATATGCATATGTAATGAGGAGAAGGTAACTGATTTTAGCGTCTGCAAGCACAATGTGTTGCGCTTAATAAAACCTGCTTGTTTACATCATTTGTGAACATGTAGGTACATGTAGGTCAAACAAACAGATTAAATGTTTTTATATTTGTGTCACGTTTGTATTTGATTTCAGTTGCGAATGACTTGTTTTCAATCCATGGGTTTTAAATGAGACAAACAGATCGAATGTTTTTAATTTGAGTTACGTTTGCGTTTAATTTCAATTGCGAATGATGCTTTGCAATCCACATGTTTAAGTGAAACAAACAGATCGAATACTTTATATCTATTTGGTTTCGTTTGCGTTTAATTTCAATTCCGGAAGACTCTTTGCAATCCATAGGTTTAAAGATATACCTCTTTTAATTATACAACGGATTTACGTAAAAATAAATACTGTATATTTAATAAATGCAGAAAAATCAATTATAGATGAAGGTCTAGGTACAAAGGCCCGTTATTGCAGGTTCTTACAAAACAAAAAGTATTCCTACATCCATTTACAAAATTCTGGCAGTCAAAATAAAAGAGAGAAAATGCTTATTCTTTTATACGTAACAAACAAGCGATAACGCAGTTTAAGTGATTTGGCAATATTCAGTAAGTATCTTGCATTTGACGAGTTTTATAATTTTTAGAAAATTACACCACATTTTCAATTTTTTTGTTTGTAATATTTTCAAAATTAACCTTTATGCGTTTAGTAGAGCAGGAGTTTAGTAACACTGGAAAAAGTCGTATAATTTAAAGTGACTGAGAAATGATCAAGAAAATCGAAGCATCAAGTAGAACATTCAACAAAAACGTGAATTATTCACCACTTTACGAATTTAGTTTTCTTTCAGTTTAGTGGCATTTCGATGAAATTTCAGGTATAATAAAACATTGCTCTACATGCAAGTTAGGTAATTTTGATAATACTGCACATAAAAGGTTGAAATTTTGTTTATTTTTCTAAAAATTATAAAACTCGCAAAGTGTAAAATATTGAAAATCGTCCAAACATATAAATGGTAGGTACTTATTAAAGCTTGTTCTTTGCACACGTAAAGAAAAATCTGACTATCGATTTCCTTTCCTCTATCCTGCTTGTACCTACAACGAAATGCAAAGCTTTATGTGGATTATCATGAATTGAATAAAAGAAATAAGTTTTTGGAAGAATAGTGTGCACAAGTTATATAAAAAAAATCTGATGTGTTACACTCACATGACTTTCTCTACTCTTGTACAATCTATTTTTACAAACGCCTATTCTCCATATGCTTTATGTTAATCGAGATATCGAGATGTCAATCTTATTGCTAATTTTCTTGTAGATGCAAGGGGAATATGGTAGCTTTTAAGCGATGGTCAAACATTTTAACGCTGGTTGCTATGCGGCGCATTCCATTCTCTTTGCAAGTCCAGGACATAAAAAAAATGAATAACGAATTTGAGAAAAAGTATAAGTATTGGAAAATTTAAAGGAATAACAAGCAATATCTCGAAAACGGTTCACTCAACAAAAGAAATGTATATGACATAAGTTGTGTATTTTAACGAGATCTACATTTTTTGTGTAGTAAACTTTTGTCTATCTCTTATGGTTTACCAGTTATGCAAAAGTCGTCCACAATAAAGAATACTTTTGGAGACATTCCCAGGAAATTCAAGATATACATTTTATTTGTCATAAAAATATCTTAAACATATGATATTTTAATCAAAATCGTTAGAGCCATTTTTGAGAAAATTAAAATTTTCGAAAAATCTTCCATGTAAAGGGTAGTCTGGGGTAGGGGGATTTTCTTGAAAACCTTCGTGTAGCATCTCTGGAAGATACTGAACCTAAATACCAAGTTTGGTGTTTATCCGACTGTTCGTTTTTGAGTTATGCTGTTCACAGACACACACACAGACACACACACAGACACACACACAGACACACACACACACAGACACACACACACACAGACACACACACGGACATGTTTCCAAAAATGCTTTTTTTGGATTCAGGAGGTCTCAAAACATGTATTTCCGGTGAAATCTCGGTATCGAATTTTTGGGTCGAATGCAATACTTCCCCTACTTACTATACGTAGTAGAGAAAGTAATAAATTATAGTGGATAGAGTCATGCAAATATCTTAACATGTAAAGAGTAATTTGGGAGGATTTTGTTGAACATTTTTGTGTCGTATCTTTAAAAGATACAGAATTTAAATACAAAGCTTGTTACTTGTCCAAGTTTTCGTATTTGAGTTATGGTATTCACAACACGTAACATGTTTTCCTAAAATTTATTGAGGGCCCTAAAGCATGTATTTTCCATGAAATCTCGATGCCATTTTTGGGTGGAATACAATACTTGTTCTACTAGATACAAGGTAGCAAAGGTAAAAAGATGATTTTTTCTCCATAGAGATGCTAGAATTCTTTAAAGATTGTACGAATGAATATACTTTCCACGGAGCATTTTAGATAATCTCATACACGAAACTGCGACGAAGCCTTGGCGAGAGTTAGTAGTATGTTACTATAGTTAACCCGTAAAGCGTGCAGATAATGGGGAAGAGCAGGCAGCCAGGCACATAAAGCAAGTCTCATTAGCTGTAATTAAGTTGTGCAACAGGTGAGACATGGTGCACGCGTGTTGGGACCACACGCACGACACGCCTTGTCTTCTTTCCGCACAAGTCGGTCTGATTTACTGCCTTTGTGGTCACCCCTACCAACTCCGTGACCCAACATCCCCATTAGTCAACCACATCACTTCACAAATTCGCCCTCTTGGGACATTTTCTCAACAAACTTGAACACATAAATAACAGTTCTTTGCAGCATCTTGAGACGGTAATACTTGATCTAAACTTTATTTCTGTTTTGACAAAATTTGATGAGTTGCTACAGCATACTATAAATTAATCCTGTCAAGATGTACAGAATTCTCATGCTCCTTGTAATACTACTTTGTCTACCATTTACCTATGGCAGACAGAAGTATTGCATTCACTCAAACATTTTCGGACTTCCTGGACCATAAACAGTACGTTTAAGAAAGTGTTTGTATGTATGTGCTGCTGGTCCGTCTATGATTAACATAGGTAACTAAAAAACAAAAACTCCATATAAGTGTTATTAAGTTTTTCATATTTGCGCCAGATACCGTTTAAGGATGCCAGATAATATTTTCGATAACCCCTAGCTCAAACTATCATTTAGGCGGACAATCTTTTGCTATGTTTTACTTTCTCAAAAATAACAATTTTTATTAAAACTTCATGTCCTTGAGATACTAACATTACATATGATACTTCAGGAAAAAATATGCAGCACCTTAAAATATGACATTTTTGTCAAATAAACTTTTTCGTAGCATTAAACATTTCCGAAATATTCGCTCTAATTCTTTGAATTCCCAGCGCTTCAAGTGTCGTTCTTTTGTCTCTTCTGAGCTGGTGCAAAGAGTAGGTATGTAATATCATGTCTCATAAGCTGCGTGCTCTTGTTTACCTGCCGTAAGCTGTACTTATACTGTAACAATTTCTAGCATTTATCGCGATTTCAGGAAGTATATAGAAAACCAAACTCTTGAATGCATAATTGTAGAAGAAAATATCAAAATAAAATATGGTATAGAGAGCAAATGGCGTAGTTTTAATAATCAGATTGTTTTTTTTTCAAATAGAACTTGTATTTAAAATTTGGCGAAAATATTGGATAAAATTTTTCAGACTAAAATTTAAAACTATTCCTTTGGAATTTGCGTAACGGTTTCTGGTTTAAAAACAATTGTAAAACGTGTTAATGTTAATTAAGTATTGTAGGTTTAAACTTATGTGGCACAGAAAAGGCTTTTGTAGTGCGGGCTTTAAATTGCTTCAAAGTTAACTAATTTGAAGTTGAGAAATAAATGTATATTAATTTTAAAACTATTTAATATTTTAAATATTAGGAAATAGTTTTCTCAATTTGTTGGGCAAGAATCATCATGGAGACAGTAGTAGATTGAAAATTGACGTATTAGTTCCTTTCTCTTGGTATCTAGATAAACAACTCTGTACCATCGTCGCAATTAACTACTCACTCCCAAAAGCCATTTCTTTATAACCGTTTAATATACTAGCTACTTATTTCCCTAAAATATACCGTAAGAAGACGAACAATTCTCTCAGTTGTCCAGCGAGTATCAGCTTTGATGAATCGGTTTAAAGGCGCACGGGATTCACGATGCCGCCACAGAAGTGTGATGCAAGATGGCAGGATAAGAACAATAAATAAATAACGGCATGAGAGATGTATACATATAAATCATTTGGCGAATCGTCGTCGTGCATCTGGTGACAGCAACAGTAGCAGTAGCCAGATGCAAGACATTACTTATCGCCAACTCTCCACGCCTCCTTGAGAGCTGGACAAAAAGGCGACGTCTGCATTAAAGGGTGCCGCGGCATCATAAGTAGCCTCGGCGTCCGATAACACTAAGTGGAACACAAAAATGGATCTTAATGGCAATCCTTTTTGTCACCGGCTCGAACCCGGCACCACATGTTCCGGGAACTCCTGTCACTGACCTCCGACACTCCTTTCTGTCGCAAGCACGGACGGTCAAAAAAGTGATAGACCGTTACTCCAACAGTCAACTTACTATATTCAACAACTCCACATCAGCAAGCCATTTTCATCAGCATTACACAGTTTTTGCTACACAATTAAATAATTAGAAAAATCAAGGTTCTATTGTTTTAAAACATTAAACTGGGTCTAGGTTAAGACACTTTGGTAATGCTCGTATGTGTTCGGTAAAGTGATATTCAGTTGTTGCCTAATCTTGCCAATTAGATAGCACTGTTTTCATTTCGTTTACGTAAGAAAATACAGGAAAGATCTGATACTGGAATATTTTGAATTGCAATAAATAATACTTCATAATAACATCCAAATATACCTACTTGCAGCATAACATACAGAGTGATTTAAGAAGAACTGACACATTTATTTCTTTAATTGTTTCAAAACGAGTTATGCTAGCGACAACTTATTATACCTGAGATACAGAGGAATTTTGGGAGATTATTTACCTCTGTAGCAAATGTTGAAAATGTCCTCCATCCTGCTAAGGCACAACTCAATACGTCGTTCCATGTTACTGGCCACTCGTTGGAGGAATCTGTTGTCAATAGCGTCTGGGGACGTGTGGCATAAACCACGTCTTTTAAGTAACCCCAGAGAAAGAAGTCCGGCGATGTGAAATCCGGAGATCTCAGTGGCCACAGGTTCTTGGAAATTATCCGGTCGTCAAAGTAACTTGCAATTAGTGCCATGGATTCATTTGATTTATGGAATGTAGCGCCGTCCTGCTGAAAATATCCTTGACTCAGTTCTATATCGTCTAGTTGCTCAGCAAACTCCATGAAAATTTGTCGATACTCTGCAGTGTTCACATTGTTTAAAAAAAGATTGGTCCCACTATTCTCTGTGCGGATATTGCGCAGCGAACTCCGATTTTAACCGGGTGCATAGGTGCTTCATGAATAACATGTGGATTTTCGCTGGCCCAATAGCGTGAGTTATTTGAGTTCACATAGCCGGATAAATGGAACCATGCTTCATCTGTGAACCATGTGATGGACAATATGGCGTATTTTGCACAATGAAGCCTGAAATCAACAACAATAATTTAGTCGTCTATCCTTATCTGATTCCTGTAACTGATGGACAACTGTAATCCTATACGGCTTTGGGCCTGCACTTTTCACAGCTCTCTGACACATTGAGTAGCTGTACCCTGTCTCCTGCGACAAATGTCTTAATGATTTTTTTGGGTGACTGATCCAGTCGTGCTCTTACGTCAACAACAACCGTGGGAACATAGATGAACGAGTTTTGCCTTTTTCACTCACCAGAGATCCAGTTGTTTCCAATTTGTTCACCAGTCCCAGTATTGTGTTTCTTTGGGAAGGCTTCTGAACACCAAATTCTCTCTGGTATGCCCTTTGAGTAGCTGTAATTGAATTCGTAATCCAGTGTTGCTTTACAAGGAAGAGTCATTCATTTAATGCGTACTCCATTTTCACGTTGACTAGAACAAAACCTCAAAAGCAGTTGCCGACAATAAAAGTAACAATTACAAATAAAGCATCTGCGCATCTAGTTACAGGCAATGGAAACTCCAAAACATTTTGCTTAATTTGTTGCTAAACTTAGGGCATTGAGTAAATTATGAACAGAATAATTAAAGAAAGAAATGTGCCAGTTCTTCATAAATCATCCTGTATTTTATGCCACATCATGTCCCGCTTGAGTACATTTACATATTTTAAAAATTATTACTCTTAGAGGAGATAGCTACTTCCTCATGAAGTGCAACGAATGTATGATAACTAGAGCCCGGAAGTTCAGACATTTATTTTGGTTAAGATAGGCAGACAAAAAGGCATTAAAATACGTCATTTTACTACCAAGTTGCAGTGGCTGGTATGTGATAAAACTAACTTGAATTATCTACCTTTTATTTCTCTTAATTACAACTTCTCTGACTTTTCTTACTCATTAAATTAGAAATGTCGTTTGAGACACCAGACAATCAAGAAGTACGTAGGAGTAAAGAAACCAGGCATCAAAAGTGAAAATCACGAAGAACTCTCAGACGTGACCGTAAGGAGGTTTTGCAGATCTGGAGTGCAGTTCCGGAAGCCGACAGGCGCCATCTCTGGGGGTACTTGAGGAATCTGTAGACACTAACGTAGACAAAACAGGTGTCCTATCTTCAGAGAGAAGCCGCCAGGCCATCATCTGATTTAGAACTCTCTCATTCACTTCTGGAACAGGTTTTGCATATCAAGCCGTACCTGATTGTTTTTTCTTCAATATTGGTGATACCGACTAAAAGCTTGTAGGTAAAATATATTTTCATTAAGAATTTATAATTTCAGAATTTATCTAATAACTTCAGGGCGGAAGAACCAAAGAAATGATACTAACTTCTAACTACATGATTTGTGATAAACACTGTTACGATAATTCTGTTGAAATTTTTTTCTTTAATCTTGTTAATTTTGCGATACTTATTAGTGGCACATAGTTGTTCTGATTTTAGAGTAATTCATATTTTTGGCCAGCGTTAATCTTGAAATCTTTTAACGAGCGAATTGCTTATTAAATAACCAATAAAACACGCACGCGCTCTCACATATACACACCATAAGTACATTCACATTCACGCACTAGTCTCAGGGCATGCTGAGAAACTTTCTTAAAAATTTCTCGAGCCCAGCCGGAAACCAAATCCGAGAGTACAATTTGATTGAATGTCGTATGCATTTATTTATGTTTTTATGACAATATCACATTATTGAAATGTATAACTCTTTATATCAAACTGCAAGCATTTTAAACGAAGTCGTTGACGAAATGCTATCACAATATCTGTTAAAATTAGTTGTTTTCGTAATATAAATCCTATTCAGTGTTTTGCGCAGCAAACTCCAGATGGCCGTTCGGGAAATATATAAGTAATTGCAGAGATATAGACGAATTTATTGACAGTTCTGCTTCCTTCAACCGTAGGTTGCAAATACAAAGCATATTTACCCTGCATATATGTTAATATTCACAAATTAAATACTAATCACAAAGAAATGAATATATAATCGTTTGGCAGTGTAGGTACAAAAGAACTTATATGCTCTTACTACAAATGGAAATACAACATCACCTTTAAACAAATAGAGGAATGAAAGGTATACCTAAACATATGTTTATGCTAAGTAAGTACAAAACAAGGTAGATTTATATTTTAAATTTAATACAAATGAGCTTAATTTGTTTATGATTAACACTACTTTGGCCCAAAGTGATATTTAAAGTAGTTTTTGAGCGGTTGGAGCGGTGTTTAGAAGGAATGTGAAAAAATCATTTGCTTACCGTGCAGGTAGAGCAGTGAGATTCGTCGGAACGTTAAGCCAAAGAGTCTGTCACTGAGTTTTTAAAAATTTAATTCAACTTTCCATTCAAAACGGTGTACACTATGATTAAAAATAAAGCTACAGATTATTTAAATCTTATAAAATACAAATAAATATACCTACATATTTCTAAAATATAGAAGGGTCTTGAAAATATAAGTAGGTATGCTTTTGTTCTTATAATATTCTATTCATCGCCCCTAAAAAATAAAACTTATACGTATGAACTTTCATATTTTCTGTTCTCTAGTGGCTAAAAGAAAGGCTATGGAAATTTTATTTATTTGTTTTATGGCGGACGAGGTCAGATATTTGCATGTTTATTGCATAGATACAAGATATGTTACAGATTTGCTAATACCTTCTGGGACCTTTTATAATTTTTTTTACGTCCGTAAAAAGAATGCATTTAGCGTGGTAGCATAACAAAAGCAAACCATTTTTAACGTATTCAATTTATGCAATTTTACGAGAACAATATGATACAAAAACTAAACATTTAATTATTCTCAAACATTAGTTAATACCATCACCCTCGCATAAACATCTTCATTAAATCCTTAAAACATAATTAATTATAATTAATCAGAGCTGAGGTAGAAATCGCCATGATTAAACAAACTCTGATATTGTTGTTGCCTGTAGTATAACTCGAATCATGTCCTTCATTCACCAGAATATCCCTGTAAATCATTAACAGAAGTAGATGCAGAAATAGTTCCGGTCGTTAAGACACGGATTTGTGAACGGGAATCTGCAGTTAAAATCCTCCCAGATCAAGGTATTTTTTCAGGTTTTCCTCAGTCCTCATAATAGGCAAATACCGGTGAGGTACCCTAAGCTTAGGCCTTGAACGCTTCCTTCCCATATTTCCTTTCCCCAATTATATTTATTTTCATGCATAACTAATGTCATCACCTGCACTGTCGTATATAGTAAAAGCGGGCGTTAAAAAACTATTTAAAAAATAACGCAATTACTCTTTCCGCTGTCATGGTGCTTTAAAATGACTATACCTGCGCCCACATATGCAAGTAGAGTTGCTGAAGTTCGTCGTAATACTTGGTTCACAGTGAGCTAGGAGACAGATTCCTGAAGTAAGCCAGAAGTACTATTTCATTGCCTCTCAACCAATTTCAAAGCTAGTCGAAAAGAATTGACTTTGTTTATTAAAGAGAAAGTTCATAGATACAATTTTATGGCAAATATAAGTCTCACAAATCTAATTTACAGGTTTCCTCTAAATTATTTATGTACCTATTTATTCAATCAGAAACTAGTGTACCACAAACTATTATATACACAGCGGGAATTATTAATTTACAAACTCTGGAACAAAACCCTTTGGGTTTGTACTATGTCGTCTTCAGGACATAATCATTAAAATCTTAACTCCTGCCATAGTCTTCAAAGGTATTCACTTGTTATATAATTATTTTGCCCTCGAGAGGAGGTACTTATTGCAAGACAATAGAATTGGGGTATCTGTAACCGTTGCCACAAATCGAATCACTACTGTCGTCGTGCTTCTGGTAGAATACTTGGGGGGAGCGGCCCTGTCTGAAGCACTTAGTGCCTCCTCGAGAAAAAGCACGATATTAGCAGCAGTGTCTGCAGTACCACAAGGACCATCTTCCGGTGTCTCATCATAAGATAATGTCGTGGGAAGAGTAGTTCAAGTGCAGCACCAGGAGATATCATCAGCCACTCTGCACTTAGTGCACATTATGTTATGTCCTTCAAGACATCATACGAGTCAGTTCTGTCTTTTTGCTGTTACATAGCCGCTCTGAGCCCAATATTAGTCACTTTCAGATCAATCGAAGAGTCTGAGAACAGTTGACTGTTCTTGCCTTATCAAACATATCACGTGTAACAGTCACACGAGTTTCTCTATCCATTCATTTTAGAAAATAACGCGCACGCTTGTGTGTGCGTCTGTGTATGTGTCTTAGCAGCATAACTATATATGAAAAGTACTCGTATAATAAATACCAAATTACATATTTAAACTCAGGATCTTTCAAGGTTGTATGACACGAAAATCTTCATAAAAATTCCCCACCCCAAACTACTTTGTACATGCAACATTTCTCATTATTTTGTATTTTCTGAATTTTTTTTATTAAAATATCTTATGTTTAAGACACCTGCATGGTATAATAAAATACATACTTACCTTCAATTTTCTGTGAATAGCCTCTTCATTCTAAATTAATTTTGTATACTAATTTTGTAGAACCGGTAAAGCATAAGAATTAGACAAAAACGTACACACTAAATGAAAAATGTAGAACTCGTTAAAACACACATGCTGAGTACAATAAATATTTTTGTGACATTAACCACTTTCAAGATATCCGTTGCTATTGATTTGAATTTTTCAATACTTTTTCTTTTAAAGTGTTAAATCGCTATTCTTTTGTTTCTTACGTTGTCGTGCAAAGAATATGGAATTTCAAAGACAGCATATAGCGAAGATTTAACCATAGCTTGAGCCACGTGTATCTCCTTGTACCTACAACGAAATATGTAATGAAGTAATTTCTGTAACTTTTATCACAATTAATATGAAGTACCTATATTGAAAACTACAATTTTGTTATAGTTTGCAGAAGAGATAGAATAATAAACGATAGAATCTTATATAACTGGTAAACGTGAAGTGATAATGTACTACACAAAAATGTAAATATCTGTAAAACACTCTTAGCATGGCTTCCTTCGGAAGGGAAGTAATACTGATGGTCCCGTGTCATCGATTTACGGCACGTAAAAGAACCTCAAGTCTGATAAAGAGGCCTCTGAGCACGCCCAATATAGAATGAGACGCTAAGGACCACCGCAATGAAAGAGCGTCCATAAATAAAACTCAACTTTTTCTTTAAAACACACGATTTATTTCAAATGGGTTTTTTTTATAGCATAAGCCATTTCTGAGATATCCATTATTAAACGTTCAAATTGTTCATTTCTTGGTCATTTTCTTAAAGACCTATCAACATTCAGTTGTTTCTCGCGTTTGCATGGAAACAGTAGGAACGTTAAGGCCAGCATATAGTGTCCGGTTCTAAAACATTGGACTATTGCTATTCCCTTTGCATCTATAACGAAATGCGTACTGTAGCTATTTCTGCAAAGGTTTATTTGGATTAAAATGTAATAGATAGAAAAATAAGCTTTAGTAAAAATAGTTTATATACTCACTAATAAACGATAAAGGGTAGAGAAATTCAAGTGAATGTATCACACCAGATTTTTTTAGCCTAATTTCATTGTTAGTCATGACAAATATTTGCAGTAAAGAGATTCAATTAGCTTTATACTACATTATTACCCACTATTTAAAAGAACGTGGATAAATTAAATGCTTGCAATGATATCACCCATCTTTCGCAAGAGAAAACAGAAACATATGGGCAACCAGTTAACACGTCAAAACGTATTGCTTAAAATATGAAAACGTTCAAACGAGCAACAGCTAATAGGTATTTTGGAAACAATTACAATGCATAATGTTATTTCACGTAAATTGCATAACTCTACATTTTGCTTGTAACAAGTTTTCTAAAGTTTTGTAAAGTTCAATATGAAAGAAGAGTCGGAAGGATTTATCGTAAATTATAGGTTACTATTTCATTTATCATTTGAAAACCCCAGATATATGATATTTTAATCAAAACTGTTTGAGCCATTTTCAGATCGAAAATAAAGGTCTATTTGCAGTGGGATACTTTCCTGAAATGTTTTCTTTGAATCTTCAAAAAATGCTTGGATTAAATTAAGAAATGTCGCATTTATCCGAGTTTCCGCTTTCCAATTTTTTGGGTCACACAGACACACGCGCGTGTGGATCTTTCCCCCTTTCTTTTGTTTCTTTTTTTTCTGAAAAAGCTTTTGGCATTTTTAGTGAAGTATCAATATCTCATTTTTTAGGTGAAGTGCAACATTTGTTTTTTTCTACTTTAAATACCAAGGTGATAGGTAAGGTAAAAGACATTTTACCTATAGGAGAACAGTTGAAGGTACTAGCAATAAACAACACTTTCAGTTATTCATAAATTCATTGAAAATGCTGACAGACTTGTTAGTGTTGGTCACATTTGATTTCACTTTTGTTGCAAATGCTAAATTTATTGCTTATGTCTTTGTTAAGGTAACCTTTTAATTTTGAATGTTCTTTAAGACAGGTTTTACTGAAGTAAATACTCTTCCTCGTGAGTAACCATAATTATGAATAAATTTCAGCAATTGTTAGCCTTTGGTGTAACCGCACGAAACCCGGAACTGTTGCAGAGAGTACCGGAAGTGTGGGATCTGGCCTGAACAGCGGAGCTAGCTCTGGCGAGCAGAACATCCGGCGCTACCGTACAGCCTTCACGAGGGAACAGCTGGCTCGACTTGAAAAAGAGTTTTATAAGGAGAACTATGTGTCACGACCTCGGCGTTGTGAGCTTGCCGCCCAACTCAACCTGCCGGAGTCCACCATCAAGGTAAGTTTATTAAAAATCAATTATTATTGACGCTGTATCCCTCGGCCAATAGATGCATCTACAAGCTGTTTCGGATGTGCAGTAGAATGCAAGCCCAGGGGTTCAATCACTGTACCATGGAATTTGCTGGCGTGACAAAGCTTGAATACTTGGAATTAGCCTTCCGTTTGAATTTTAGCTTGGAAAACCATAAAATTCAAAGAAAATATCTGGAATTCAGAAAGCATTTTTCGTGATTTAGTCCCAATCATTTAGCTATAATAACTTTCCATCAGTTAACTTTTTGGATAAATAACCTAACTTAGCACACCCAGAATACAAAAGATGGGATGAAAGTCTTTTGTCTAGAATAAGAAAGACGTTTTTCTGGCATAATGCAAATCAATTGAAATATCTCAGTATGAGTCTTTTTTGCAACTTCACATAGAGAACTAAAGTTTACGTATACCTATATTTTGCAAGTTCTATTACCTACAATTATGATAATATGAACCTTTAAGGAATAATGTACTGCTTTTTATAATAAAATTTTCAGTATTTTCAGGATTTTAGTTATGCTCTCTGACTCCTGGTTGATCGAAAAGTCAGCTGAATTGATATCATCACCATCATAGTCATAATCATAGTTTTATAACACCATATGAAAATGGCTCTTTTCTTAAATATAACGTATATTTAGATAGTTTTACTATAGGCAGTATACCTAAGTAAAACGGCCTTTATTGATTATAATTCATGTATCACCTTTCACAGCTTACTATTACCATAACTATAAATGCATTTAGAAACTATAGGTTTAAGCTTGTACATATGCCATTCGAAAGAAAAAATATCTTCCATTCCGTTTAGAAATTTTGCGTACGATTTTGTAATATTTCAAATTAATTTAATATACAATTCGCGAATGCAAGTTTGTTTTAGTAAACATATAATATATTATTACCCCACAAGGAAACCCGGTTTAATTAGTGTTCTACATGTTAATTATATTTTGATGTAACAAATAGGAAACGATATTCGCAGATACAGGTTTAGTAAATCATGTCAGAGGAATCACAAATATAATCACTTGTTTTGCTATTACGTACTGCTTTGCGATGATGGTCAGAGTTCTTTTGTTTTATGGTGAATAGTTGTTAGTTACATAGTTTGCTAAATTAAACCATTTTCGGAATTATCGTCAAGTTTTGCTAACCTCAAAGTTTTCTGGTAACTTGGGAAACTGTGCCAGCAAAATAACAGCTACAGTTAGTTTAGTTCGTTGCAATTCTCGGCCCGGGTATGTCAGACATGTCGTTATGTTTTTTCGGCTTTTATATATGTATGTATATTGTGGCGTGGCGTATTAATAATTTGCGGGGATACACTATTGTTCTACATTGTCATTACCAGACACATTGTTGTTTACGGCACTCTTGGCTGGTAGCTTTGCTAGCCACGAGTGGTGGGGGATAGCGTGTGAGAAACGGATCGCGTGTGTAAGCCGGGCTTTTGATCGGTGGACATCTCTTCCCATTCCATTTTTAATAATGTAGGAACCCCAAACGGTTGGGAAATAAATCTAGGAATGTGTAAGTAGATTTGTGTTATGGAATTTGTACAGTGAAAAACCCACGCCTTCCTCTTAACCTCCACACCACGTTTCGTTCCTCCGCAGCCAAGTAAGTAATTCAATTTTCATGTGAACTTTTAGGCCATCTGCCCAGCATGTAACGAAATATATAGCTAATGTACGTCGTATATAACGACAGGGTAGCCGAGGTGGTTAAGTTATGAACTCGTGAACGGGAGGTCTACAGTTCAAATCCCGTCAGCACTGTCCTCACCGACTGAGGTTTTTTTTCAGGTTTCCCGCAGTCCCCATAACTGGCAAATGTCGGGGAGGTACCCTAAACTTAGGCCAGGAACATTTCCTTCGTAAATTTCCTTTTCCAATTGTCATCTCATTTCATGTCCACCGACTATGGTGCCGTATGCAGTAATCCTGGGATTACAGTGAACTTAACGTGACAGGAGATAACATGAAGTTAAGAAATGCTGCTAAACTAAGGGTCTAATTAAAATGCACTTAATGTAATGGGAATTACTCTTGATTGGTACTTCTTATATTACTTCATGCTACGAGGGCAATCACAGAAGTACTCGACCTGATGTATAGATGTGGTTGTTGTTTTAAACAAATAACTGTGGTAGAAAGTACCAACCTTATAAAGCTTAAGTCTGAAGTTTGATGATGCTACATCGTTTAGTAATTGTTTGGCAGCCATCAATAGTGAATGCTCTCAGCAAATTTGTCAACATGGATAAAACTGGACAACTTTATGTGAAGTGGATATATGTTAGTAGTTGGTAGATCCTTCATGTTTATATGCACCACGTATGGAAGTCAATTTGTCGCGGTCACTTCGTGTTATCTTATTGCTGGGCGCCTGTTATTGTATTACTACTTTGAATGTTGGGTTCATTGTCCTCCGGCTAGCTATTATTATTATTATTATTCAGTCGAGCATATCTCTTAATCAAGGTGTGTAAACGAAAGGAGTTTTTACTGAAAGATAACACTTATAAAAGAATTTGTTTTTACACTTTTATTACCGTCACAATTAATTAATTTCACATATTGACTCTTGATACACGCCAGACTGAAACTGTTATATTTTCTGTTACTATAATCACTTATTTACTGCACATTATTAATTCGCGTGTTTCACATTTATAACAAACTTTAAGACGCGAGAGATTCTGTAGAATTGCGACGTGTAACTCGCGAACGATTTTGATGAACTGAGCGACGTTTAACTTCTGAATGATTCCGTTGGACTCAGCGACGTGTAATGCGTGGATGATTAAGAAATTCCCTCCATTTCTCAGAAAAGCGCGCCAATCTGACGTCATTTGTTTGTCTCTTCTAATTGATAAACAACTCACCCCCTCGCTCATTGTTACTCGCTCTTATTGTCAGTTTCAGTGAGGCCGTGTAAACTTATTTCCTAACAATGTTTATAATTAACAAACATCTCAAATCATTGTCATACAATAATGCTTATTTACACTACAATCACTCTGGCATTTACATTATTGTGACACAAATTACTGCCACATATGTGATACAATACTTTCGTTTGAAAGGTCTTAGTCCAACTACTATTCCTCTCTGGGGGAGCCTTCTCCTTGGTTTACAACAGTAAAATATTGGGTGGCAGAGTTTAAGCGAGGCGGTATCAGCTGCCAAGACGAACATCGCAGTGGTCGACCAAATGAGGTGACCACGCCAGAAATTGTGAGGAAAATCCAGAAAATGGTATTGGATGGCCGTCTACTGAAACTGCACGAGCTAGCAGACATCGTAGGCATTATAAAAAGTGCTGTACATCGCATACTGACTGAAAATTTAGACATGAGAAAGCTGTGCGCAAGATGGGTTCCGCGTTTACTCACAATGGAACAAAAGCAGCATCGTGAAGATGTTTCAGTCGAGTGTTTGGCGATGTTTTGCTGCAATAAAGTCGAGCTTTTGTGTCGATTCATAATCATGGATGAAACATGGGCCCATCACTTCACACCTGAGAGGAAGGAACAGTCAAAACAGTGGTTGAAAGGGGAGAATCGACTCCAAAGAAGGTGAGACAGTTCCATTTGCAGGCGTCAGTTTTTGGAGTGTGTGTGGAATAATTCTCATTGATTATCTTCAAAAAGGAAAAGCAATCAATGGCGAGTATTATGCAAACTCATTGCAACATTTGAATGATGAAATCAAGCAAAAACGGCCGCATTTAGCGAAAAAGAAAATTTTGTTTCATTAAGACAATGCACCAGTTCACGCATCCATTATCGCCATGGTCAAAATCAATGAGTTAAAGTTGAATTGCTTCCTCATCACGCTATTCGCCAGATTTAGCCTCCTCTGATTATTCCAAAGTTGAAGAAATGGTTTGGTGGTAAAAGATTTGCCAACAGTGAGGACGTGGAGTCCGCAATTGATGACTATTTTGCAGAACTCGACGGTTCTCACTATAAACAGGGTATCGAAGCGATTGAACACCGCTGGGAAAAGTGTATCGAGCTGAAAGGACTATGTAGAGAAATAAAGATTTTTTTCCCCAAATTTTTTGTGTTTTCTTTGTTAGATCGAGTACTTCTGAGACAGCCCTCGTACTACTTAACGCCTATTTGTTCTAATTATCATGTGGCATCAAATTTGACAATGGAAAATTTTGACACTGCCAAACTCATAAGTTACGTCACGTTAACTCAACCTTAAATAGCTCCATTAAATACGATGTGTTAGACTTTCACGTTACGTCGCATAAGTTAAGTCACGTTACCTTAAGTTCATCGTAATCCCGGCTTAAGAACGGGCGTAAGCAGGTGAAAACTTGTAAGCAGGAATCTGGAGGTTGCTGGTACAATTTGCTTTATTTGTCCTCACTAATTTCACTTGATCAATGCTGTCCTAGGGTTGAAAGTGCCTTTTACGTTACATTTGACGGAGATCACCTGTTTCGTTGTACAGTTCTGATGTACTTTCGCCAGTTCCTTGGTTTTGCTCTCTCGAAGATGTCGCCATTAGCGTGCGTATGCAGCAGATCGAAAGTATGTAAGTTGCAACAAACAATGATCGCCATTAAGAAGCCTTATCATGCCACAAAATGTTGATTCATGGTCCACATTAGCAGGAATTAACTGTTGAAACATTCCGAGGTTTTGACAATGCGAGGTTGTGGTTTTTATGGTACAGGTTTTCTCCTACCCCGGGACCACTTAGCAGGAAGGTGAGGAAATCCTTTCAGACTCGCCGCCATCTTCCCTCAGTCATAATCACGACAATTGTGTTGTGTAAGTTGTAAAACTCGGTAGCGGGATGTGATAATTATATTATTATACTGCATGGCTACCAACATCCGTTTGCTGTCGTTGATTTCTCTTTTACAATTAAACCTTTTACGGCGTTCGTAAAGGCATTTGGTATTCTGCGCAGCTTACGTCGCGCAGGTCGATTGTAACATTATCAAGTCGACAGTGAGCATTCAATTACATGGCATATAAAGAAGTTGTATGTATAAATGAATCATAAGAAAAAGAAATTATTCCTGTAGTAATATATTCATTGTTATCTCCAGTCATGATGTTTTGAGTACGTTATGTGTTGGTTTTTCTCTAACCTCCTCCTCCTTTTTACTTTCTCTACTACGTATAGTAAGTAGGGGAAGTATTGCATTCCACCCAAAAATTCGATACCGAGATTTCACCGGAAATACATGTTTTGAGACCTCCTGAATCCAAAAAAAGCATTTTTGGAAACATGTCCGTGTGTGTGTCTGTGTGTGTGTGTGTGTGTCTGTGTGTGTGTCTGTGTGTGTGTGTGTGTGTGTCTGTGTGTCTGTGAACAGCATAACTCAAAAAGGAACAGTCGGATAAGCACCAAACTTGGTATTTAGGTTCAGTATCTTCCAGAGATGCGACACGAAGGTTTTCAAGAAAATCCCCCCACCCCAGACTACCCTTTACATGGAAGATTTTTCGAAAATTTTAATTTTCTCAAAAATGGCTCTAACGATTTTGATTAAAATATCATATGTTTAATATGTCATGAGAAATGAAATGTATATCTCGAATTTTCTGGGAATGTCTCCAAAAGTATTCTTCATTGTGAACGACTTTTGCATAACTGGTAAACCATAAGAGATAGACAAAATTTTACTGCACAAAGAATGTAGATCGCGTTAAAATACACAACTTATGTCATATACATTTCTTTTGTTGAGTGAACCGTTTTCGAGATATTGCTTGTTATTTCCTTAAATTTTCCAATACTTATACTTTTTCTCAAATGCGTTATTCATTTTTTTGTCCTGGACATGGAAAGAGAATGGAATGCGCCACATAGCAACCAGCGTTAAAATATTTGACTATCGCTTAAAAGCTACCATATTCCCCTTGCATCTACAAGAAAATTACCAATAAGATTGACATCTCGATATCTAAATTAACATGAAGCATATGGAGAATAGGCGTTTGTAAAATTAGATTGCACAAGAGTAGAGAAAGTCATGTGAGTGTAACACATCAGATTTTTTTTTATGTTCTGGACATGCAAAGAGAATGGAATGCCACACATAGCAACCAGCGTTAAAATATTTGACTATCGCTTAAAAGCTACCATATTCCCCTTGCATCTACAAGAAAATTACCAATAAGATTGACATCTCGATATCTCTATTAACATGAAGCATATGGAGAATAGGCGTTTGTAAAATTAGGTTGTACAAGAGTAGAGAAAGTTATGTGAGTGTAACACATCAGATTTTTTAATACTTGTGTGTACGTTTAGTCAAAAATCTTGGGAAAATATTTTTAGAAAACACTGAAAAATATTTTCAAAACGTTTCATTGTTGCAGTATATTTCTTTATGTCCTATTTTTATTTGATATCATTACACTGTGCTGCAAGAAAATTATCATAAATTACCATTCTGTCTTTACCTATCGGATATTTAAAGTTGTCGTCGTCATCATCATCACGGTATAAGCCCCAATAGCTTGTTTCATCTTCACGGACGTTGATTCAACATTCTCATAATATCTAGGTATTCCAATATTTATTCTTCAAATATGTCTATAATTCAATTACTTTTGGGGGTGTTTATATCCATCCTTTCTAGTGTTCCTCCCACTGCTGCCTATATCTTATACTTGTTTAACTTCGGCTTTCTATTCTCAGCTGTTTCGGGAAATCTTCATTTCCCTTTTGTTCTATAAGTTAATAGCCCTCAACCTTTGTAAAAAAATCTGATTTCAGCAAGTTCCAGTTTTATTCTTTGGACTTCGTTAGTACTCGACTTTTACACAAGCACAGTGGGTTGGGATCCCCATCACTTTGTAAAGTTATACAGTGCTTTTCTCTCACACTGCGGCCAACGCACGACTGCTCGCACGACGGCTACCACAGCTCGGACTCCCGCCGAAATAGTTATAATATCCACGCAAACGCCTCACATTCTTACAATTCCAATTTCAATGATAATAAGCACATACCTTATCATAAGAGATGCTGAAAATGTCCTTTTCTATCTAAATATTTCTGGCTGCTCATGAAATTTTCATTCACACTCGAGAGAATTCTATATCGGAAATTGTTTGTATTTCTTGTTTAATGTATTCTTTCAGCTCTTCCAAAGTATGCTTATTTTTCACGATCATCAGAGCGGGTAAATTCCTTTAGTTGAATTTTACGAAATGTCAGTTATAGAATAATTTACCCACGCTTAATATTCTTCTCTGACGAAGCATGATTCACTTCACATGGTTGTGCTTCGTCACAAAATAAGATATATTGAAGCACAGAGAAACCCGATTTTACAACGAGATTCTCTTTCATGACGCGGACATTGCTGTGGGCGGTGTGTAGTAAATGCATACAGAATAATACGACATATGCTTTTTGAACGAACAGTAAATACAAAGAGATACAGAAGTTACACCATTTTTGAATAGCTGACCGATGTTGAGTGTCAGGCTGTATTTTTCCAACATGATTCTGCCACAGCGCATACAGCTGATGAGTCATTAAATTTAATTCCAGAAATGTTGATAGAATGACTAATAAAGGATTATGACACTCGCGAGCCCGTTATTTACTATGTGCGATATTTATCTATGGGGGAACTTTAAAAAAAATATGTGTTACACTCACATGACTTTCTCTACTCTTGCAAAAATTTTTTTTACAAACTCTTATTCTCCACCTATTTTATACTAATCGAGATAAACATTTGCAGAAACGATCTTTTGACATGCCAAGAGAATTACATTTTACACATAGCGACCAGTTCTAAAAATATTTGACTATCGCTTAAGGCGTACTATGTTCCCCTTGATTTTTAATTCCAAGGGCAATATAGAAATGCAGTAGCCTTTAAGCATCGACATAATATATCTTAATAGCTGGTTGCTAGGTGCATCACCATTCTCTTTGCCACAGATAAATACTCTTTGCATATCCAAGACAAAAAAATGAATAACGAATTCCGATTTGAGAAAATAAGTATTGAAAAATTTAAGGGAATAACAAGCAATATCTCGAAAATGGTTCATTCAACAACAAAAATGTATGTGACATAAATTATGTAATTTAACGCGATCTACATTTTTTGTGTAGTTACATTTTGTCTATCTCTTATGGTTTACCAGTTATGCAAAAGTCGTTCACAATGAAAAATACTTTTGGATCATTCCCAGAAAATTCAATATATACATTTTATTTGTCATAAAAATATCTTAAACATATGATGTTTTAATTAAAATCGTTAGAGCCATTTTTGAGAAAATTAAAATGTTCGAAAAATGTTCCATGTAAAGGGTAATCCGGTGTGGGGGGGATTTTCGTGAAAACCTTCGTGTCGAATCTCTGGAAGATACTGAACCTAAATACCAAGTTTGGTGTTTATCCGACTGTTCGTTTCTGAGTTATGCTGTTCACAGACACACAGACACACACACACACACACACACACACACACACACAAACACAGACATACACACGGACATGTTTCCAAAAATGTTTTTTTGGATTCAGGGGGTCTCAAAACATGTATTTCCAGTGATATCTCGGTATCGAATTTTTGGGTGGAATACAATACTTCCCCTACTTACTATACGTAGTAGAGAAAGCAATAAAGCGTATACCTACAATAAACTCTAATACTTGGAAAGAACTAAAATAAAATATCGTGCGAGAAATTCACTCAGATTTGTATATTGAGCTCTCGAGTGTGAATGAAAATTCCCTGAGAAGATGGCAGAAATATTTGGGTAGAAAAATACAAAATTTCCAACTTTTCTTATGATAAGGTATGTGCTTATTATCAATGTAATTGTGACTGTAACTGTGAGAATGTGAGGCGTTTGCAGGGATATTAAAACTGTTTCGGCGGGAGTCTGAGCTGCGGTGGCTGGCGTGCGAGCAGCCGTGCGTTGGCCACAGTGTGAGAGAAAAACACTGTAGTGATGTTGCTTTTTTACAATTTTTAAAAATTAGTTTTATCGTGCCAATATACGAGAGCTGTCCCAGAAGTACCCGATCTAACAAAGAAAACACAATCATTTTGGGAAAAAACATCTTTATTCTCTACATAGGCTCCTTTTAGCTCGATACACGTTTCCCAGCGATCTTCAATAGCTTGATGTCTATAGCGAGAACCGTCGAGTTCTACAAAATAGCCATGAACTGCAAACTCCAGCTCTTCACTGTTGGCAAATCTTTTACCACGAAGCCATTTCTTCAACTTTGGATACAGAATATAATCAGAGTAGGCAAAGTCTGGCGAATAGGATGCTTGAGGAAGCAATTCGAACTGTAACTCACTGATTTTGGCTATGGCGATAATGGATATGTGAACTGGTGCGTTGTCTTGCCGAAACAGAGCTTTCTTTTTCGCTAATTGCGGCCGTTTTTGCTTGATTTCATGATTCAAACGCTGCAATAAGTTTGCGTAATCCTCACCAGTGATTGCTTTTCCTTTTTGAAGATAATCAATGAAACTTATCCTACGTGCATCCAAAAAAAAAAAACTGACACCATGATCTTGCCTGCAGATGGAACTGTCTCACCCTCTTTGGACCCGGATCTCCCCTTTCAATCCACTGTTTTGACTGTTCCTTCGTCTCAGGTGTGAAGTGACGGACTCATGTTTCATCCATTGTTATGGATCAACGCAAAAATTTGGCTTTATTGCAGCGAAACATCGCCAAACACTCGACTGAAACATCCTCACAAAGCTGCTTTTGTTCCATTGTGAGTAAACGCTGCACCCATCTTGTGCACAGCTTTCTCATGTCTGAATTTTCAGTTGATATGCAATGTACAGCACTTTTTGAAATGTCTACGATGTCTGCTAGATTGATCCCACTATTCTCTGTACGGATATTGTGCACCAAATTCCGATTTTAACCGGGTGCATAGGTGCTTCATAAATAACATGTGAATTATCGCTGGCCCAATAGCGTGAGTTATTTGAGGTCACATAGCCGGATAAATAGAACCATGCTTCATCTGTGAACCATGTGATGGACAATATGGCAGGATTTTGCACATTGAATGCCTGAAACCAACGATAATAATTCAATCGACTATCCTTATCTGGTTCCTGTAACTGATGGACAACCGTAATCCTATACGGCTTTAGGCCTGCACTTTTCACAGCTCTCTGACACATTGAGTAGCTGTACCCTGTCTCCTGCGACAAACGTCTTAAATGATTTTTTTTGGGTGACTGATCCAGTCGTGCTCTTACGTCAACAACAACCGTGGGAACATAGATGAACGAGTTTTGCCTTTTTCACTCACCAGAGATCCAGTTGTTTCCAATTTGTTTACCATCTCAGAATAGTGTTTCTTCTGGTAGAATTCCGAACACTGAATTCTCTGGTATGCCCTTTGAATGGCTGTAATTGAATTCGTAATCCAGCATTGGTTTACAAGAAAGAGTCGTTCATTTAATGTGTACTCCATTTTCACGTTGGCTGGAACAAACTCTCAAAAACAGTTGCCAACAATGAAACTAACAATTACGAATAAAACATGAACATCTGCGCATCTAGTGACAGGGAATCGAAACTCCAGAACATGCTGCTTAATTTGGTGCTAAATTTGGGGCATTGAGTGAATTTCGAACAGAATAATTAAAGAAAGGAATGTGTCCGTTTTTCATAAATCAACCTGTATAATAGAGATTGGCTGTGTGATATGCTCAGACATCCGTCCGGCGGCAGTTTTCACAGCCGAACATACACACAATCACACTCATGTAAAAATGATGTAGGTACTCTGAAAACATCTTCAGAGGATTCTAGGTATTTTCACCTTAGAAATTGAGTAGTTTTAACTCCTTTCCCTGCTTATTTTTTCCTGTGGCTCTTCATTCGTTAATTACGATTGTAATTAAGTTCAGGGCAGTCTATAAAATATCGTTGTCACGACGCTTTTAGACAATTTGCTTGCAATATACAGGAACGGGGTACATTTTTATTATCATACATTTTTTTGTATTCATTATATAGGAAAGTTGAATTTTACGAAACGAAAGTTTATATCTATTAAATTAACTAAAATTTCATAAAAACTAGGAATTATTCACAATGTTTGGGGGGGGGTAGAATCAGACGACTGAAGAATTCAGTCCCTAACATGGTTTTGAACCACGAATTTTTCGGTTTCCGTCAGGTTGCTTTAACCAATCCATGGTTAAAAACCCGGCTATGGCATTGAATTTTTCAGTCGTCTGATTCTACCTTTCCAACCTTTTCCTACACATGACTTGTGTGGAGGAACAATTAATTCACTTCATATTATTGTTGTAGGTCAAAGCAAAATCTATTCCAAAATTTTAATTAGCATGTCGAAATTCGATTAAATTATAAACAAAGGAGTTAGTACATCATATATCAGCAGATACTTACGAAAGCTGATTTAAATTTTATACACACTATATTTTAACTATAAATCTAATATCTTAACTGTACCAAAATTGTTTTCTTCAATACGAAGGTTAATGTTTGTAATTATTTTGGTAGTGCCGTTAGATTCTCGTCGTCAAAGAATTAATTAGCACCACACGATAAATGGATGCATTAGCAATAGAATCGCCGACGCATATGTTTATCTCCGAGCCATGCCATTAGCACTGCCATATAACACAATGATGACAAACATTATCATTCTGCTGGTGATGTAATGTCGGCTAGAAAGTAGCAATGACACGCTTATAATGTAAACGTGAGGAACTTTTCAAAAGAAATATTTAATTGAGTTTTAATGCTGGTTAAAATCTTGCAACAGATAAAACCTAAGTGGTGCTTGTCTAGTAACACAGAAGGCCGCACCACTAGGCATATATAGGTAGTGGAAGCACTGTACTCCACCAATAGTTCAGAATAGAGATTTCACCAGAAATATGCATTTAGAGATTCCCTAGACAAAATTAAAAGAAAAATAACATATTTGAGTAAGATATTCTTTAAGGATACCAGGCTTTTAAAATAAAATCCTCACCCTAAACTACCCTTTAGATGGAAAATGTTCATTGCTTTTTATTTTCTCAAAAACTGCTGTGACGATTTTGATTAAAATGCAGATGTTTGATACATTGACATGAAAAATAGAATGTATCATTTGAATTTTCTGTGAATAGCCTCTGAAGTTCACTTTATTGGTATTAAATTTTGATAGACATAGATTACAGAAAAATGGTAGAACTCATTAAATTCTTGTTAAATGGCTCTAGCCGTTCATGAGATATTTCCTAATGCTGGTTTGCATTTTCCGGTATTTCGAGCTATATACTTTCCTCCTCCACAGCCCAAGCTAAAGTCGTCCTCCGAGGTGCAGTGGTTACCATGCCGGCCTCTAGTTCCCGAGGTCGCGGGTTCAAACCCGGCGGATTTTTTCGGGGGTAAAAATCCTTAGCATGGCTGCCTACTACGGAAGGGAAGTAAAGCCAGTGGTCCCGTGTCTTAGTTTTACGGCACGTAAAAGAACCTCGAACCTGATAAAGAGACCTCTGAGCAAAATTACCCGCCCAATATAGAATGGGACGCTAAGGAGCAAGCAGTTAAACAGCGTCCATAAATAAAACTCAATTTAATTTAATTTAATTTAATTTAGCCCAAGCTAAGAGAATGCAATGTCGAAGCCAGCATATAGCAATCTGCGTTTTACTTTCTCTACTACGTATAATAAATAGGGGAAGTATTGCATTCCATCCAAAAATTCGATACCGAGATTTCACCGGAAATACATATTTTGAAGTGCCCTGAATCAAAATTAAGCATTTTTGGAAGCAGTGCGCGCGCGCGCGCGTGTGTGTGTGTGTCTCTGTGAACAGCATAACTCAAAAATGAAAAGTCGGATAAATACCAAACTTGGATTTGAGTTTAGTATCTTTCAAGAATGCGGCGCGAAGATTTTTAAGTAAGGAAGTTGACAGAAAAACAAGTTTCTTAAAAAATAATTTTAAAATAAAATTGTAGTGGCTGAAGAAAGACGTGTGATTTTTTAATATTCTTCCTGGTTTGTGTGTGGTTTTTTCCCTCGCCTTTTTTTTTTTTTTTTTTTTTATTTTTTGATTAGTTATATCCAACGGTGCTTGTGCGCACGCACAGATACACACACATACCCGTGCTCGAAACGGATTTGGGCAGTTAAACAGCGTCCATAAATAAAACTCAATTTAATTTAATTTAATTTAATTTAGCCCAAGCTAAGAGAATGCAATGTCGAAGCCAGCATATAGCAATCTGCGTTTTACTTTCTCTACTACGTATAATAAATAGGGGAAGTATTGCATTCCATCCAAAAATTCGATACCGAGATTTCACCGGAAATACATATTTTGAAGTGCCCTGAATCAAAATTAAGCATTTTTGGAAGCAGTGCGCGCGCGCGTGTGTGTGTGTGTCTCTGTGAACAGCATAACTCAAAAATGAAAAGTCGGATAAATACCAAACTTGGATTTGAGTTTAGTATCTTTCAAGAATGCGGCGCGAAGATTTTTAAGTAAGGAAGTTGACAGAAAAACAAGTTTCTTAAAAAATAATTTTAAAATAAAATTGTAGTGGCTGAAGAAAGACGTGTGATTTTTTAATATTCTTCCTGGTTTGTGTGTGGTTTTTTCCCTCGCCTTTTTTTTTTTTTTTTTTTTTATTTTTTGATTAGTTATATCCAACGGTGCTTGTGCGCACGCACAGATACACACACATACCCGTGCTCGAAACGGATTTGGGCCGGTTGCAACTCACGCTACGAAACATTAGAAGGTTAGCTTAGCAAGTGTAACCATGTGGGGATTGACAGTTTGAATGTTCTTTATCTTTTTTCCGATAGTTTCTCTTATTGTAAAAAAGACAAACTTAGGCAATTCTTAGTTCTTTGGATACCAACTCATTTGAGCATTCATTAATCATTAACACTATTTATCGTCACTGTGAACACGATATGTTGCTTTCTCGTAACTCCTAAATATCCTAATTAGTGCTAATATTCAAGGACACGTGCCTTTACATCAATCTACTAGAGTGCTCAAACTATCTTTAAAACATGTTGCATCAGCAAGTGAAGTGGCTCATCGGTAATGAGGCTTGCATTCGGGAGCGAATGGTTCCAACGTACCAGCGTGGGGTGTTTATCCTGCTTTTTCTTGGCCTTACGGGGTATAATATACGCCTAGTAGGAACCTTACAGTCAACTTGGATACTAAGATGAGCAGTATAAAATCTCATCAGTGAACAAAGAGGAATAAAGCCATGGTAGAGAAAGAAAATCTAAGTTCATCTGGATCACTGCATCCACCAGATGCATAATAATTTCCTGAAAATGTCGTGATATTATCAGCGAATTAAAGTGACAGTAAAATATAAACATAACAAATAAATTAATGAAATATTCCGGTGCTGAAAATGGTAATGTATTTGAAAATTGCTTTAGTCATTTCATCACAAAATCTGTTTGTGTTTATCCCACATGCTTGGGCCTGTAGGACTTCCGTACGATTCTGAAACGAATGTATTTCATTACCACATGTATTGTTTCTTGTAGAATTAAAGTATCAGCTACAAATGTTTGTGAGCAGTAGCTTGATGATAAGGGTATTATTGGAACGCCAAAGGGATTAGAAGGGTTTTGCTGCATTAGAATGTATCTTGGGGATGCATATGTCCGGCGTCATGCAACAAATTCGGAACATACATTTTGAACATGTGGCCTCATTCATCATGATCATTGATTTTCGAAACCAGTTTAACGTATTATATAAATGTCACAAATCTCCGCTCTAAATAGTTGTAGGTATTGCAAAATGCAGCTAAAGCGACTAATTACACGTTTGCACTCCGATTCATTTATATTAGTATTGCGCTTTATTGATAATTTACTAATCAGAAGCTAACATTATTAATTTAGTATGGAAAGAGATGAAGAAATAAATTATTCAAGAACAATAAAAATACCAATTTAGGTTGAACACCACAATTAGATTGCTTTCGCCATCTTCTGGACATGTAGGTATATAAATCAATGTAAACTTTGGAAGAAGGCTAACGGCTTTAATTATTCACCTTAATTGTTGTTGAAACAAGAATGCTGATGTTATTAAAAGCATGACTTTTCTTTATTTATTTATTTACGGGCGCCCTTTAACTACTATGGTCCTTAGCGTCCCATTCTATACTGGGAGTGAAGAACCGGAAATTTTGCTTATTGCGGCCGCTTTATCGGGCTTGAGGTTCTTTTACGTGCCGTAAATCTACGACACGAAACCACAGGCTTTACTTCCCTTCCGAAGGAGACCATCCTAAGGATTTTTACGCCCAAAAAAAATCCATTGCCCTCCGACGGGTTTGAATTCGCGACCTTTGCTACCCCTAGTCCACGCAGAACGACTAAAAGCCTGACGGATAATATAACACTTCATTGAATAGGTATAGCTTTTGTACTACAGATCAAATTTAGGGAAGTGATAGTCACAAAAGAATGAAAATTCAATATTTTCTTGTTTTATTGATGATTAGCATTATAATGTGGTAAAAGGAAAGAGTCAGTAAAAGTAGGTATATAAAAATAAAAAGAGGCGTTTATAGACTTTCACCTATATATATATATATATATATATATATATATAGGGTTGCAATATGCTACTGATTTCGCGGAATGTCCGCGATTATATGGTGCATGAAAATGTCCAGGCCGAAAGAACGTAAGTCCGCGAATTTTACTACCCAACTTTAAACCCAACTTCAGCGAATTTAATGTTTTTTGGGGGGAGACCAAGGATGATAGTTTTGAAAACTTGTTACATAAGAAATGGGTGCCTTCATTCGTAATTGCGTTTCTAGTGATCAATATTCAGAGTTGCTAAACATTGTGGAATATTATTTCTTTATCCCCGGTCATAACACCAGTGTAGAGAGAGTTTTTCTCCTCAGGAGTGCTCAGCGCATAAAAGAAAGGAATATATTAACAGTAAAAATCAGAATGCAATGCTGAATACAATACTACATGAAAAATATAAATTGTAGTGAGTTTCATATACTTTCTTCTTTTCTGGGTTCTGAGAAATACGATTGGTATAAAAAACTTAAATGTTGATACGAATTCTTTTAATACATGTTTGATAATATGTGCTTACTTAAGGTAAAATACAATAAAGCATTCCTTCAAAACCTCTGGATTATAAGATGCACATTTCTCCGACATTAGGGTTACTTATTACTCAAAATTTCATTTCCTTAAATCGATTAAACTAACGTTAAAAATGTACTGGTTTTACACTGTCAAATTGTGGAAACCCTACGTATATAGGCCATTTCATAAACATTCTTTAAAATAAATTTAATAATGTACAAAGTGGCCGGAAAAAAGATTACTGTTATGCAATAAAATGAGCATTTAAACTGACAGATATTAAACTACTTGACACAACTCAATTTCTTATTGTCGTATTTAAAGTTGGCAAGGGTGTGAGAGACGAGTACTTTTTCAGCATTATTCAATGTCCTTTTTCTTTTCCTTTTTTTTTTTGCGGTCTGGGAGGGAGTAAGTTATTGACTATTTGGGTAAAAGTCAGCCGATAGTGTGTCTTTATTTTACATTTTTATTTAAGAAATTTCCAAATAGAAGTGTAACAATAATGTTACAACAACCATTCCATGTAGCAGAAAGAAGCATCACAATGTAGTTTAATTGTGGATTTTTTTGTTTTTCTGTTTGCAGGTTTGGTTCCAAAACCGCCGTATGAAGGACAAGCGACAACGGATGGCCATGGCTTGGCCGTATGCTGTGTACACAGATCCAGCATTTGCTGCAAGTATTCTACAGGCGGCAGCAGCTAGTGCTGGAGGCCTACCAGGTATCGCCGCCGCTGCAGCTGCGGCAGCTTACCCTTATGCTCCATACTACCACTCGCATCACCATCTGGCAGCTCGTTATGCTCCGTACCCACCACCCCCGCCGCCTCCACCACCACATCTGGCTCCAGGTCCCCTGCCAGCTCCTAGACCTCAGCCATACTCGCCGCCACTCCTGCCGCCTCTCACGCCGACCACCACCTCTGCCGGCAGCTTCACACTACGTCAATTGAGTCCGCCGCATTCAGACACTAGCTCGCCCCCACCAGCTGGCAGTCCCACCAACAACAACCTCGATAACTGTGACGGTTCGCCCTCGTGTCGATGTGGCATCGTCAACTGCGTTACTGGTGGCAAGGACTTCCCCACGGCGGCATCGTTGCTCATGACAACGGCTACGCTCCTCAAGAGTAACACTTCAACCACTGGGACGACTAAAACCGCCACAAGCATTACCAGCAGTGACCCCCCAAAACTTTTCCAGCCATACAAGACGGACCTCATAGAGAGAGCCTGAGATAAGAGTGTGACTCCTCCCTCAAGGCTATATAGACTCTAATAAGTGAACCAAAATGACTGTTGTCACCAGAAACTCTTCCAGTGCAGTAAAATCTAGACTCAAACAGACCTCACAAGCGTTGACATCTGTTTCTTCTTCAATTAAAATCATGTCACGAAAACAAAACAGCTCCAAAAATTGATCCGTTTTGAGAAACAGTCCCTAATATCTGCTGGATCACACTGGTCAGAGCGTAGTGAATCTGAAAAAGCGTCAGTTCTGAGAGACTTTCTAATGATTTTGACTGAACAATAACTGTTCCACAGATACTAGTGGTAAATTCCTACACTCGAAATTTCTAAAACGAGCTCTTCCTTCCACCTGCCAAGAAACGTAAGTCATAAAACTGAAACAATAGCAAGCTGTGAGTTTAAGAAATGTTCGCTGAAGTATTTCTTCCAGAAAACAGAATGTGAGTACTTCTCTATCGTAGAGAAGCTTTCTTTAATGTAACTCTTCTGGGTCTTCTTACACATAATTGAATTTTGTTATTTGTCAAATTCTTCCAAAACAAATCCGCTCAATATTAATGCCAAAAACACTGAGAGCCTGGAAGAGTCACAGTGTCACTGAGGTTTTTAAAATATATTTTCATTATATGTACAAGAAAAGGAAGGTTGAATAGAAAACGTTTATGGTGAAATGAACCAGACATTGATGTTAAGCAAATTTGAGTGATGATAGTTACAAAGTAACTGTTGGTACCAGTGCAAAGACAAAACAGATTAAACCCTTTTGCCAAATTTGTTTGTCAGAGATTGTGAAAAATTTGCAACTTTGTTTTATATTAATTTGTGTTTCGTTATAAAACAATAGTAGAGATATAATAGCGACTTGAGCACAGTAGAGAGATGCCGACAAGCGATAAAGTTCTTTGTTCTACGCCGACAAGCCCCGCCCCCTCCCTTTGTGTGCTCACATGCCGCCAGGTCTCGTGTCGTTAGGCCCCGCCCCCTCTCGCTTTGTGTGCTCACCTAATGCCGGCAGTATCTGTGCTAACAGGTTCTACCCCCTCCCCCATGCGTTCTACTGTGGCGTCATGACTTGATGGAATTGTTTTCTCGAGTCCTGCCGCCCCTCGGCAAATTAATTAGGTAATGTTCGTCAAACATTTTTTTTATGATTACTAAGCCCTGCACATTGCATCCTCGAGCAATTAAGTTTTTTGATTAATGAATTGTTGACTGGAGCTTGAGTATAAGTAGTCTGCTCACGGGAACAGTCTGTCATGTAATGAAACACTGCAGCCTTCTTCTTCTATCCGGGGAAGGGGTTTGTCCATTAGCTGAACATGTTAGACGCTTTCAACACATTAATAGGCTTTTAAGTTTACATTCTGGATCTGTTTACATACATTAGCGATCAACGACATACTTCCGTCTGGAGGTAACGGTGACCCACATTAGCTAACCCGTTAGACGCTTTCACCACATTAGCGAACATTGTCAGTAATTGTTTTCCTAAGTGCTCTGCCCAACACTCAACACTTTAGATTTTAGCGATGGAAATGATATAAAAAGCAGCAGCTTCTCCAACGAGTTACAAGTTGACCAGGATGGCCGGGTTCGAATTACAAATTCAGCTTCTAATAACTCAGAGACTAATTACGATAAAGACATCAAATAAAGTTTATTACATTAATGTCATTAGATAGTTTCTTGTGAATGTATATTTGGGTACATGGTGTCCAGGGTTCCAATACCGATAAAATGTAATTTAATTATAAATTTAATAACTCCTAAACTAATTAAGATAAAGACGCCAAATAAACTTTATTGTCTTTATGTTATTAGGTAGTATCTTGTGGAGGTGTAATTAGATACCTGACGTTCTGGGTTCGAGCCTAATGTTTAAATCGTCATTATCTCAGAAACTAAGAGAGGTAGAGGAATTGACCAAAGCATGATTGATAGCTCCTATGATGGGTAATTAATACGGTATATAATTTTCAATCAGTTGTCCTTACTTCGAATCCCGATCTTTCAATCACTTACTTATTTTTTCTCTATACTCTAGAATATGTCACTTAGATTGATGCTGTAACTGCATACACAACCTTTAAACATATCAAACTAATATTGTAAATAATTTTGTTTCTGGTGTCCAGGGTTCGAATACCGATAAAATGTAATTTAATTATAAATTTAATAACTTCTAAACTAATTAAGATAAAGACGCCAAATAAACTTTATTGTCTTTATATTATTAGGTACTATCTTGTGGATGTGTAATTAGATACCTGACGTTCTGGGTTCGATCCTAATTTTAAATCGTCATTATCTCAGAAACTAAGAGAGGTAGACGAGTGAACCAAAGCATGATTGATAGCTCCTATAAGGGGTAATTAATACTGTATATAATTTTCAATCAGTTGTCCTTACTTCGAATCCCGATCTTTCAATCACATACTTATTTTTCTCTATACTCTAGAATATATCACTTAGATTGATGCTGTAACTGTATACAGCACCTTTAAACATATCAAACTAATATTGTAAATAATTTTGTTTCTGGTGTCCAGGGTTCGAATACCGATAAAATGTAGTTTAATTATAAATTTAATAACTTCTAAACTAATTAAGATAAAGACGCCAAATAAACTTTATTGCCTTTATGTTATTAGGTATTATCTTGTGGATGTGTAATTAGATACCTGACGTTCTGGGTTCGAGCCTAATTTTAAATCGTCATTATCTCAGAAACTAAGAGAGGTAGACGAGTGAACTAAAGCATGATTGATAGCTCCTATGAGGGGTAATTAATACTGTATATAATTTTCAATCAGTTGTCCTTACTTCGAATCCCGATCTTTCAATCACTTACTTATTTTTCTCTATACTCTAGAATATATCACTTAGATTGATGCTGTAACTGCATACAGCACCTTTAAACATATCAAACTAATATTGTAAATAATTTTGTTTCTGGTGTCCAGGGTTCGAATACCGATAAAATATAGTTTAATTATAAATTTAATAACTTCTAAACTAATTAAGATAAAGACGCCAAATAAACTTTATTGCGTTTATGTTACTAGGTAGTATCTTGTGGATGTGTAATTAGATACCTGACGTTCTGGGTTCGAGCCTAATTTTAAATCGTCATTATCTCAGAAACTAAGAGAGGTAGACGAGTAGACCAAAGCATGATTGATAGCTCCTATGAGGGGTAATTAATACTGTATATAATTTTCAATCAGTTGTCCTTACTTCGAATCCCGATCTTTCAATCACTTACTTATTTTTCTCTATACTCTAGAATATATCACTTAGATTGATGCTGTAACTGCATACAGCACCTTTAAACATATCAAACTAATATTGTAAATAATTTTGTTTCTGGTGTCCAGGGTTCGAATACCGATAAAATGTAATTTAATTATAAATTTAATAACTCCTAAACTAATTAAGATAAAGACGCCAAATAAACTTTATTGCGTTTATGTTACTAGGTAGTATCTTGTGGATGTGTAATTAGATACCTGACGTTCTGGGTTCGAGCCTAATGTTTAAATCGTCATTATCTCAGAAACTAAGAGAGGTAGAGGAATTGACCAAAGCATGATTGATAGCTCCTATGAGGGGCAATTAATACTGTATATAATTTTCAATCAGCTGTCCTTACTTCGAATCCCGATCTTTCAATCACTTACTTATTTTTCTCTATACTCTAGAATATATCACTTAGATTGATGCTGTAAATGCATACAGCACCCTTAAACATATCAAACTAATATTGTAAATAATATTGGTTCTGGTGTCCAGGGTTCGAATACCGATAAAATGTAATTTAATTATAAATTTAATAACTCCTAAACTAATTAAGATAAAGACACCAAATAAACTTTTATAGGGGAAAGGATGCTCTCCTGAAACATTAGGTCTCTAGATAGAAGTATTTATAGGGGAGAGATGGGGAATACCAGGGCTGATGCTAGGCTAGTCAGATGCTAAAGGAGGGAGGGATATGCTTTATACGAGAGAGATAGGGAACACAAGGAAAGATGCTATACTAAACAGGACTTGAAGGGTAGAATATGAGCGATATAGCAAACCGAGGAGAGGTATTAGGATAGGAGTTTTGAATGATGGAGTAGGCGTTTATATGCGAGAGATAGGGAATACGAGGGTCGATGCTAGGCTAGACGGTGTTGAATGAGGGAATGCATCTTATATGAGAGAGGTAGGGGAATATGAGGAGACGTGTTAGGCTAGACAGGGTTTGAGGTGTGGAATATGCGTTTATATGGGAAAGATAGGGGAAACGTGTACATATAATAGGCTATACAGATGCTGAAGGACGGGAATATAGGCTTATACGGGAGAGATAGGGAAATACGAGGAGAGGTGCTAGAATAGACTGATGCTGAAGGAGGAGAGGATACTCTTTATACGGAAGAAATAGGGAATACGAGGAGAGGTACTAGAAGGGTAGAATATAGCGTTTTTATATGAGGGAGCTAGCAAACCGAGGAGTGGTATTAGGCATGGAGGTCTGAATGAGAGATTATACGTCTATATGAGAAAAGATAGGGAAAACGAAGGTAGGTGCTAGGTTGAGAGAGTCTTCAAGGAGGAAAATGCATTTATATGAGAGCGGTAGGGCATACGAGGAGAGGTGCTAGTCTAGACATGGTTTGAGGATTAGAGTATACGTTTATATGGGAGAAATGGAAAACGGGAGAGATACAAGGATAGACAGAGATTGAAGGAGGAGGAATGTAGGTTTATACTGTAATATAGAGAGTAATTCGATTATAAAACTTTCCTCAACCAGCCTTACAACACTTTTATATACTTATTTTCTAAACCTTACAAACTTTATATTTGTTAAACAGTAGTGCGCGAGACGGAGAGGGACAAACAGTATATCGGTTTACAGTGAAGTATACGTCCTAACCTATTCCCACCTTGTTTGTTCTGGATCTTCTCATTGTCTATCATCATCTAACGTAACCACGTAACAAGACGTAACACAGGAAATCATACATATGGCACATTAAAAAAATAAAGGTATATATAATGAAACATAAACAAGTAGACAGAGGGTCATCGATACATAGAAAACCAGGAGTTGTATGTACTGAGACCATAGATTAGTATAGGCAAACAACAAAGAAGTGAATTTATAGTGTAAATAGCCAAATATTTTCAAATATTATTATAGTCTAAAAGTATATAACTTAATTATGTATCGAGTATTGAGAAATAAACGTTATTCATTATTCACTAATCTCAGATCACTGCAATTGTATTGAATCAATTCACAATTGCTAATGCCATTCAACTTTCATTCGTCTCTGATACATAAACAAATTGCAAAATGGAGAAGGACGAAAGTAATAAAAAGACTCAGGCAGCAAATTTTAAGAAAGAAGAGAAAGATATATGACCGACATTGTTTTGGAACACAAATTAGTCTTGAAAATAAAATGACTGATAGCTCTGCTAAGCGTAAGGAAGAGACATGGAAATAAATTGCAAATGAATACAATTCTAGGTTGGAAAAGAAGATAAACAACATTCATGTAAACCAATTTTTAAAAATCAGTTTAACTGAATACATGTAAAAAAACATATCACTTTACAAAAAGTAATGCAGACAACATTTATTTTTTATAAACATTATCCTATTACATTCCTTTACAAAGAACCATACATATTTCCTAAAGGCAAAGGTGATAGTCTAGACATTCTAAACACTCAGTTATATAATCATATACATCACACAGAAAGAGACCATCATTATCAGTAAAAAAACTAAACATCTCAACAATGTCTGAATGATGTATTTTATAAGTACAAGTTTTTTGATATTTCAAAGTTCCTGTTAACCATGGCAGTAATTGATTAACACAATTTCTCGATCCTGTCATGCTATAACTTTAGATGCTTTCAGCTTACTTATAATTTCTTCAATCTCTTGTGTGTGACTATTATTACCAGCACCCCTCGACGCAATTAGTAACCTCAATATATTTACTAGTCTATTCGGATTTTCAAGCGTTGATATCACTGAATCATCATCATATGAAGATTTCATATTCTCGCAACTTCCGATGTATCCAGATTTTTCACCAACAGTAGTCTCCAGTGAAGGACAGAGGCTTGATCCGGTATAACATTCCCCTCTATACATCTTCGGATCTTCAAGTGCAGGTGAGAGAGTCGATTCAGTATAACATGTTGCTCTATGAAACTTAAATCTTGACAAAGAACGATTCTTAAAAATCCGCCCGCATATACAGCATCTAATAACGCGTTTTCCTCCATGTGTAATGTATGAAAAATTGAGTTTCTCATTCGTTAGTTGCACAGATTTTCTCGGGCAGTAGCTCATGCTAAAACTAAAGAAATTAAATGAATACGTGAATGCTAACGCTCGAAGGAATTAAAAGCGAATGAATGAATTCATAACACGCACCTATGTATATATCCAGGATGAGGACGACGGAGGGAATTGCGATCAATGCATAGCAGGGAGAAAGGATACTCTCTTGAAACATTAGTCATCTAAACAACTATTGTTCACGGAGCCTGTAGACGTCAGGTTGAATGGGACAGACCTCAGCTCCAAATCTTTAAGGGTACGGACCCCTGGCTTTTGCCTGGCATGTATACTAAACCATCCTAACAGCGTAACATTACATAACAACGACACGTAACCAGAACATGACGAGTGCGAGCATGGAAAAAAGGATGCTCGCTGAGAACATTAGTGGAAAAGGATGCTCTCTGGAAACAGTCGCCATCCGCACAACGGATTGTCCCTAACATTTCCAGATTTCAAAACGTTCAACATCGTGACGCGTTACTGTCATCTACATTTCGACGAAATTTTACCTCCTGAATTAGTTTGATGCTCTGTATAGAACCTCAGAACATGCATTACGCTGCGTGTCCCTAGCGTTTCCAGCTCCTGAATCGTTCCAGCTAGTGGAATGCCTCTACCATCTTCATGTCAACGATCTGTTACTCTGAATTAAAGTTTGGTGATATGTATAGACCTGTACAACATGCATTACGCTATGTAACAGACTCATCACGCTATGTAACAACACAATCACGCTATGTAACAACTGATCACGCTATGTAACAACATGATCACGCTATGTAACAACCTGAGCACGCTATGTAACAACATGATCACGCTATGTAACAACTTATCACGCTATGTAACAACATGATCACGCTATGTAACAACATGTTCACGCTATGTAACAACACGATCACCCTATGTAACAACATGATCACGCTATGTAACAACCTGAGCACGCTATGCAACAACATGATCACGCTATGTAACAACCTGAGCACGCCATGTAACAACATAATCACGCTATGTAACAACATGTTCACGCTATGTAACAACACGATCACCCTATGTAACAACCTGAGCACGCTATGTAACAACATGATCACGCTATGTAACAACATGATCACGCTATGTAACAACCTGAGCACGCTATGTAACAAACTGAGCACGCTATGTAACAACCTGAGCACGCTATGTAACAACATGAACACGCTATGTAACAACCTGAGCAAGCTATGTAACAACCTGAGCACGCTATGTAACAACATGTTCACGCTATGTAACAACATGAACACGCTATGTAACAATACGATCACGCTATGTAACAACCTGATTACGCTATGTAACAACATGAGCACGCCATGTAACATGATCACGCTATGTAACAACATGTTCACGCTATGTAACAACACGATCACCCTATGTAACAACCTGAGCACGCCATGTAACAACATGATCACGCTATGTAACAACATGTTCACGCTATGTAACAACACGATCACCCTATGTAACAACATGATCACGCTATGTAACAACATGAACACGCTATGTAACAACCTGAGCACGCTATGTAACAATACGATCAAGCTATGTAACAACATGATCACGCTATGTAACAACATGATCACGCTATGTAACAACCTGAGCACGCTATGTAACAACATGATCACGCTATGTAACAACCTGAGCACGCTATGTAACAACATGAACACGCTATGTAACAACATGTTCACGCTATGTAACAACCTGAGCACGCTATGCAACAACATGATCACGCTATGTAACAACATGTTCACGCTATGTAACAACATGAACACGCTATGTAACAACATGATCACGCTATGTAACAACATGTTCACGCTATGTAACAACACGATCACCCTATGTAACAACATGATCACGCTATGTAACAACCTGAGCACGCTATGTAACAACATGATCACGCTATGTAACAACCTGAGCACGCCATGTAACAACATGATCACGCTATGTAACAATATGTTCACGCTATGTAACAACACGATCACCCTATGTAACAACCTGAGCACGCTATGTAACAACATGATCACGCTATGTAACAACATGATCACGCTATGTAACAACCTGAGCACGCTATGTAACAAACTGAGCACGCTATGTAACAACCTGAGCACGCTATGTAACAACATGAACACGCTATGTAACAACCTGAGCAAGCTATGTAACAACCTGAGCACGCTATGTAACAACATGTTCACGCTATGTAACAACATGAACACGCTATGTAACAATACGATCACGCTATGTAACAACCTGATTACGCTATGTAACAACTGATCACACTATGTAACAACATGATCACGCTATGTAACCTGAGCACGTTATGTAACAACATGATCACGCTATGTAACAACCTGAGCACGCCATGTAACAACATGATCACGCTATGTAACAACATGTTCTGGCTATGTAACAACACGATCACCCTATGTAACAACCTGAGCACGTTATGTAACAACATGATCACGCTATGTAACAACATGTTCACGCTATGTAACAATACGATCAAGCTATGTAACAACACGATCACGCTATGTAACAACATGATCACGCTATGTAACAACATGAACACGCTATGTAACAACCTGAGCACGCTATGTAACAACATGATCACGCTATGTAACAACATGAACACGCTATGTAACAACATGATCACGCTATGTAACAACCTGAGTACGCTATGTAACAACATGAACACGCTATGTAACAACCTGATCACGCTATGTAACAACGCGATCACGCTATGTAACAACATGATCACGCTATGTAACAACATGATCTTTTTAAATGGGACCCTAATTGTAGGTTCCCATTTAAAAAAATAAATTGACCCAAAATGACCCTCATAACAGCCTCCAAACGAAACACGACTAGTGGCATTTACTTTCGTCATAATATCAGTCAAGTTTTATTAAAGACATTTCTTTCTACAACGCTTAGTTTTGGATATATTGTATAGCCTCAACTTAAATGGTCCACCCTATTTACATAGCGTGATCATGTTGTTACATAGCGTGATCATGTTGTTACATAGCGTGATCGCGTTGTTACATAGCGTGATCAGGTTGTTACATAGCGTGATCAGGTTGTTACATAGCGTGATCATGTTGTTACATAGCGTGAACATGTTGTTACATAGCGTGATCAGGTTGTTACATAGCGTGATCGTGTTGTTACATAGCGTGATCGTGTTGTTACATAGCGTGATCAGGTTGTTACATAGCGTGTTCATGTTGTTACATAGCGTACTCAGGTTGTTACATAGCGTGATCATGTTGTTACATAGCGTGTTCATGTTGTTACATAGCGTGATCATGTTGTTACATAGCGTGCTCAGGTTGTTACATAGCGTGTTCATGTTGTTACATAGCGTGATCATGTTGTTACATAGCGTGATCGTGTTGTTACATAGCTTGATCGTATTGTTACATAGCGTGAACATGTTGTTACATAGCGTGATCATGTTGTTACATAACGTGCTCAGGTTGTTACATAGGGTGATCGTGTTGTTACATAGCCTGAACATGTTGTTACATAGCGTGATCATGTTGTTACATGGCGTGCTCAGGTTGTTACATAGCGTGATCATGTTGTTACATAACGTGCTCAGGTTGTTACATAGCGTGATCATGTTGTTACATAGTGTGATCAGTTGTTACATAGCGTAATCAGGTTGTTACATAGCGTGATCGTATTGTTACATAGCGTGTTCATGTTGTTACATAGCGTGAACATGTTGTTACATAGCGTGCTCAGGTTGTTACATAGCTTGCTCAGGTTGTTACATAGCGTGTTCATGTTGTTACATAGCGTGCTCAGGTTGTTACATAGCGTGCTCAGTTTGTTACATAGCGTGCTCAGGTTGTTACATAGCGTGATCATGTTGTTACATAGCGTGATCATGTTGTTACATAGCGTGCTCAGGTTGTTACATAGGGTGATCGTGTTGTTACATAGCGTGAACATATTGTTACATAGCGTGATCATGTTGTTACATAGCGTGATCAGGTTGTTACATAGCGTGATCATGTTGTTACATAGCGTGCTCAGGTTGTTACATAGCGTGATCATGTTGTTACATAGGGTGATCGTGTTGTTACATAGCGTGAACATGTTGTTACATAGCGTGATCATGTTGTTACATAGCGTGTTCATGTTGTTACATAGCGTGAACATGTTGTTACATAGCGTGATCATGTTGTTGCATAGCGTGCTCAGGTTGTTACATAGCGTGAACATGTTGTTACATAGCGTGTTCATGTTGTTACATAGCGTGCTCAGGTTGTTACATAGCGTGATCATGTTGTTACATAGCGTGCTCAGGTTGTTACATAGCGTGATCATGTTGTTACATAGCGTGATCATGTTGTTACATAGCTTGATCGTATTGTTACATAGCGTGCTCAGGTTGTTACATAGCGTGTTCATGTTGTTACATAGCGTGATCATGTTGTTACATAGGGTGATCGTGTTGTTACATAGCGTGAACATGTTGTTACATAGCGTGATCATGTTGTTACATGGCGTGCTCAGGTTGTTACATAGGGTGATCGTGTTGTTACATAGCGTGAACATGTTGTTACATAGCGTGATCATGTTGTTACATGGCGTGCTCATGTTGTTACATAGCGTAATCAGGTTGTTACATAGCGTGATCGTATTGTTACATAGCGTGTTCATGTTGTTACATAGCGTGAACATGTTGTTACATAGCGTGCTCAGGTTGTTACATAGCTTGCTCAGGTTGTTACATAGCGTGTTCATGTTGTTACATAGCGTGCTCAGGTTGTTACATAGCGTGCTCAGTTTGTTACATAGCGTGCTCAGGTTGTTACATAGCGTGATCATGTTGTTACATAGCGTGATCATGTTGTTACATAGCGTGCTCAGGTTGTTACATAGGGTGATCGTGTTGTTACATAGCGTGAACATGTTGTTACATAGCGTGATTATGTTGTTACATGGCGTGCTCAGGTTGTTACATAGCGTGATCATGTTGTTACATAGCGTGCTCAGGTTGTTACATAGCGTGATCATGTTGTTACATAGGGTGATCGTGTTGTTACATAGCGTGAACATGTTGTTACATAGCGTGATCATGTTGTTACATAGCGTGATCAGTTGTTACATAGCGTGATCATGTTGTTACATAGCGTGCTCAGGTTGTTACATAGCGTGATCATGTTGTTACATAGCGTGATCAGTTGTTACATAGCGTGATTGTGTTGTTACATAGCGTGATGAGTCTGTTACATAGCGTAATGCATGTTGTACAGGTCTATACATATCACCAAACTTTAATTCAGAGTAACAGATCGTTGACATGAAGATGGTAGAGGCATTCCACTAGCTGGAACGATTCAGGAGCTGGAAACGCTAGGGACACGCAGCGTAATGCATGTTCTGAGGTTCTATACAGAGCATCAAACTAATTCAGGAGGTAAAATTTCGTCGAAATGTAGATGACAGTAACGCGTCACGATGTTGAACGTTTTGAAATCTGGAAATGTTAGGGACAATCCGTTGTGCGGATGGCGACTGTTTCCAGAGAGCATCCTTTTCCACTAATGTTCTCAGCGAGCATCCTTTTTTCCATGCTCGCACTCGTCATGTTCTGGTTACGTGTCGTTGTTATGTAATGTTACGCTGTTAGGATGGTTTAGTATACATGCCAGGCAAAAGCCAGGGGTCCGTACCCTTAAAGATTTGGAGCTGAGGTCTGTCCCATTCAACCTGACGTCTACAGGCTCCGTGAACAATAGTTGTTTAGATGACTAATGTTTCAAGAGAGTATCCTTTCTCCCTGCTATGCATTGATCGCAATTCCCTCCGTCGTCCTCATCCTGGATATATACATAGGTGCGTGTTATGAATTCATTCATTCGCTTTTAATTCCTTCGAGCGTTAGCATTCACGTATTCATTTAATTTCTTTAGTTTTAGCATGAGCTACTGCCCGAGAAAATCTGTGCAACTAACGAATGAGAAACTCAATTTTTCATACATTACACATGGAGGAAAACGCGTTATTAGATGCTGTATATGCGGGCGGATTTTTAAGAATCGTTCTTTGTCAAGATTTAAGTTTCATAGAGCAACATGTTATACTGAATCGACTCTCTCACCTGCACTTGAAGATCCGAAGATGTATAGAGGGGAATGTTATACCGGATCAAGCCTCTGTCCTTCACTGGAGACTACTGTTGGTGAAAAATCTGGATACATCGGAAGTTGCGAGAATATGAAATCTTCATATGATGATGATTCAGTGATATCAACGCTTGAAAATCCGAATAGACTAGTAAATATATTGAGGTTACTAATTGCGTCGAGGGGTGCTGGTAATAATAGTCACACACAAGAGATTGAAGAAATTATAAGTAAGCTGAAAGCATCTAAAGTTATAGCATGACAGGATCGAGAAATTGTGTTAATCAATTACTGCCATGGTTAACAGGAACTTTGAAATATCAAAAAACTTGTACTTATAAAATACATCATTCAGACATTGTTGAGATGTTTAGTTTTTTTACTGATAATGATGGTCTCTTTCTGTGTGATGTATATGATTATATAACTGAGTGTTTAGAATGTCTAGACTATCACCTTTGCCTTTAGGAAATATGTATGGTTCTTTGTAAAGGAATGTAATAGGATAATGTTTATAAAAAATAAATGTTGTCTGCATTACTTTTTGTAAAGTGATATGTTTTTTTACATGTATTCAGTTAAACTGATTTTTAAAAATTGGTTTACATGAATGTTGTTTATCTTCTTTTCCAACCTAGAATTGTATTCATTTGCAATTTATTTCCATGTCTCTTCCTTACGCTTAGCAGAGCTATCAGTCATTTTATTTTCAAGACTAATTTGTGTTCCAAAACAATGTCGGTCATATATCTTTCTCTTCTTTCTTAAAATTTGCTGCCTGAGTCTTTTTATTACTTTCGTCCTTCTCCATTTTGCAATTTGTTTATGTATCAGAGACGAATGAAAGTTGAATGGCATTAGCAATTGTGAATTGATTCAATACAATTGCAGTGATCTGAGATTAGTGAATAATGAATAACGTTTATTTCTCAATACTCGATACATAATTAAGTTATATACTTTTAGACTATAATAATATTTGAAAATATTTGGCTATTTACACTATAAATTCACTTCTTTGTTGTTTGCCTATACTAATCTATGGTCTCAGTACATACAACTCCTGGTTTTCTATGTATCGATGACCCTCTGTCTACTTGTTTATGTTTCATTATATATACCTTTATTTTTTTAATGTGCCATATGTATGATTTCCTGTGTTACGTCTTGTTACGTGGTTACGTTAGATGATGATAGACAATGAGAAGATCCAGAACAAACAAGGTGGGAATAGGTTAGGACGTATACTTCACTGTAAACCGATATACTGTTTGTCCCTCTCCGTCTCGCGCACTACTGTTTAACAAATATAAAGTTTGTAAGGTTTAGAAAATAAGTATATAAAAGTGTTGTAAGGCTGGTTGAGGAAAGTTTTATAATCGAATTACTCTCTATATTACAGTATAAACCTACATTCCTCCTCCTTCAATCTCTGTCTATCCTTGTATCTCTCCCGTTTTCCATTTCTCCCATATAAACGTATACTCTAATCCTCAAACCATGTCTAGACTAGCACCTCTCCTCGTATGCCCTACCGCTCTCATATAAATGCATTTTCCTCCTTGAAGACTCTCTCAACCTAGCACCTACCTTCGTTTTCCCTATCTTTTCTCATATAGACGTATAATCTCTCATTCAGACCTCCATGCCTAATACCACTCCTCGGTTTGCTAGCTCCCTCATATAAAAACGCTATATTCTACCCTTCTAGTACCTCTCCTCGTATTCCCTATTTCTTCCGTATAAAGAGTATCCTCTCCTCCTTCAGCATCAGTCTATTCTAGCACCTCTCCTCGTATTTCCCTATCTCTCCCGTATAAGCCTATATTCCCGTCCTTCAGCATCTGTATAGCCTATTATATGTACACGTTTCCCCTATCTTTCCCATATAAACGCATATTCCACACCTCAAACCCTGTCTAGCCTAACACGTCTCCTCATATTCCCCTACCTCTCTCATATAAGATGCATTCCCTCATTCAACACCGTCTAGCCTAGCATCGACCCTCGTATTCCCTATCTCTCGCATATAAACGCCTACTCCATCATTCAAAACTCCTATCCTAATACCTCTCCTCGGTTTGCTATATCGCTCATATTCTACCCTTCAAGTCCTGTTTAGTATAGCATCTTTCCTTGTGTTCCCTATCTCTCTCGTATAAAGCATATCCCTCCCTCCTTTAGCATCTGACTAGCCTAGCATCAGCCCTGGTATTCCCCATCTCTCCCCTATAAATACTTCTATCTAGAGACCTAATGTTTCAGGAGAGCATCCTTTCCCCTATAAAAGTTTATTTGGTGTCTTTATCTTAATTAGTTTAGGAGTTATTAAATTTATAATTAAATTACATTTTATCGGTATTCGAACCCTGGACACCAGAACCAATATTATTTACAATATTAGTTTGATATGTTTAAGGGTGCTGTATGCATTTACAGCATCAATCTAAGTGATATATTCTAGAGTATAGAGAAAAATAAGTAAGTGATTGAAAGATCGGGATTCGAAGTAAGGACAGCTGATTGAAAATTATATACAGTATTAATTGCCCCTCATAGGAGCTATCAATCATGCTTTGGTCAATTCCTCTACCTCTCTTAGTTTCTGAGATAATGACGATTTAAACATTAGGCTCGAACCCAGAACGTCAGGTATCTAATTACACATCCACAAGATACTACCTAGTAACATAAACGCAATAAAGTTTATTTGGCGTCTTTATCTTAATTAGTTTAGGAGTTATTAAATTTATAATTAAATTACATTTTATCGGTATTCGAACCCTGGACACCAGAAACAAAATTATTTACAATATTAGTTTGATATGTTTAAAGGTGCTGTATGCAGTTACAGCATCAATCTAAGTGATATATTCTAGAGTATAGAGAAAAATAAGTAAGTGATTGAAAGATCGGGATTCGAAGTAAGGACAACTGATTGAAAATTATATACAGTATTAATTACCCCTCATAGGAGCTATCAATCATGCTTTGGTCTACTCGTCTACCTCTCTTAGTTTCTGAGATAATGACGATTTAAAATTAGGCTCGAACCCAGAACGTCAGGTATCTAATTACACATCCACAAGATACTACCTAGTAACATAAACGCAATAAAGTTTATTTGGCGTCTTTATCTTAATTAGTTTAGAAGTTATTAAATTTATAATTAAACTATATTTTATCGGTATTCGAACCCTGGACACCAGAAACAAAATTATTTACAATATTAGTTTGATATGTTTAAAGGTGCTGTATGCAGTTACAGCATCAATCTAAGTGATATATTCTAGAGTATAGAGAAAAATAAGTAAGTGATTGAAAGATCGGGATTCGAAGTAAGGACAACTGATTGAAAATTATATACAGTATTAATTACCCCTCATAGGAGCTATCAATCATGCTTTAGTTCACTCGTCTACCTCTCTTAGTTTCTGAGATAATGACGATTTAAAATTAGGCTCGAACCCAGAACGTCAGGTATCTAATTACACATCCACAAGATAATACCTAATAACATAAAGGCAATAAAGTTTATTTGGCGTCTTTATCTTAATTAGTTTAGAAGTTATTAAATTTATAATTAAACTACATTTTATCGGTATTCGAACCCTGGACACCAGAAACAAAATTATTTACAATATTAGTTTGATATGTTTAAAGGTGCTGTATACAGTTACAGCATCAATCTAAGTGATATATTCTAGAGTATAGAGAAAAATAAGTATGTGATTGAAAGATCGGGATTCGAAGTAAGGACAACTGATTGAAAATTATATACAGTATTAATTACCCCTTATAGGAGCTATCAATCATGCTTTGGTTCACTCGTCTACCTCTCTTAGTTTCTGAGATAATGACGATTTAAAATTAGGATCGAACCCAGAACGTCAGGTATCTAATTACACATCCACAAGATAGTACCTAATAATATAAAGACAATAAAGTTTATTTGGCGTCTTTATCTTAATTAGTTTAGAAGTTATTAAATTTATAATTAAATTACATTTTATCGGTATTCGAACCCTGGACACCAGAAACAAAATTATTTACAATATTAGTTTGATATGTTTAAAGGTTGTGTATGCAGTTACAGCATCAATCTAAGTGACATATTCTAGAGTATAGAGAAAAAATAAGTAAGTGATTGAAAGATCGGGATTCGAAGTAAGGACAACTGATTGAAAATTATATACCGTATTAATTACCCATCATAGGAGCTATCAATCATGCTTTGGTCAATTCCTCTACCTCTCTTAGTTTCTGAGATAATGACGATTTAAACATTAGGCTCGAACCCAGAACGTCAGGTATCTAATTACACCTCCACAAGATACTACCTAATAACATAAAGACAATAAAGTTTATTTGGCGTCTTTATCTTAATTAGTTTAGGAGTTATTAAATTTATAATTAAATTACATTTTATCGGTATTGGAACCCTGGACACCATGTACCCAAATATACATTCACAAGAAACTATCTAATGACATTAATGTAATAAACTTTATTTGATGTCTTTATCGTAATTAGTCTCTGAGTTATTAGAAGCTGAATTTGTAATTCGAACCCGGCCATCCTGGTCAACTTGTAACTCGTTGGAGAAGCTGCTGCTTTTTATATCATTTCCATCGCTAAAATCTAAAGTGTTGAGTGTTGGGCAGAGCACTTAGGAAAACAATTACTGACAATGTTCGCTAATGTGGTGAAAGCGTCTAACGGGTTAGCTAATGTGGGTCACCGTTACCTCCAGACGGAAGTATGTCGTTGATCGCTAATGTATGTAAACAGATCCAGAATGTAAACTTAAAAGCCTATTAATGTGTTGAAAGCGTCTAACATGTTCAGCTAATGGACAAACCCCTTCCCCGGATAGAAGAAGAAGGCTGCAGTGTTTCATTACATGACAGACTGTTCCCGTGAGCAGACTACTTATACTCAAGCTCCAGTCAACAATTCATTAATCAAAAAACTTAATTGCTCGAGGATGCAATGTGCAGGGCTTAGTAATCATAAAAAAAATGTTTGACGAACATTACCTAATTAATTTGCCGAGGGGCGGCAGGACTCGAGAAAACAATTCCATCAAGTCATGACGCCACAGTAGAACGCATGGGGGAGGGGGTAGAACCTGTTAGCACAGATACTGCCGGCATTAGGTGAGCACACAAAGCGAGAGGGGGCGGGGCCTAACGACACGAGACCTGGCGGCATGTGAGCACACAAAGGGAGGGGGCGGGGCTTGTCGGCGTAGAACAAAGAACTTTATCGCTTGTCGGCATCTCTCTACTGTGCTCAAGTCGCTATTATATCTCTACTAACAATGTATTTTTTTCTGGTTTCCTGAATGCTATAAAGTTGGGGGAAGTAAATAATTTCCAATTTGAGATAAGAATGATATGTTTCTATTCATTCTTAAAAACTGAATAAGTTCTGTTTGTAAATAGTATACTTATATTTGTTTGTACATAGCCTGTTCACTGTTTTAGATATAAATATATATAGCAGTATATAATATATGAATAATTGGTTTACTTAACCCTTCATAACACATTCCTGATTATTTCACCTTCCTTTTCCTTGTCTGATAAATTAAGACCAACATTCCTTATTTATGCATTTTAGCACTTGGGAAAGATTAATAAGTATTATAATTCTAAACAAAATATTATAAACAAGGGATGCTATAACAGATTTGGTTAAGCTTTGCAATCGAGATTATGGGGTTTTTGTCACATCACCCCTCTCCCAAATGACAATGCAGATACAACAAAATACAAATGACAAAGGTGCAACTGAAAACATTCTAACATTCTCTAACGTAAAATGGTTACAATGCAATATCCTATTTACATTTTTACTTTCTCTACTACTTACTTATAGTAAGTAGAGGAAGTATTGCATTTCATCCAAAAATTCAATCTGGAGATTTCACTTGAAAAATCAGTTTTGAAACTGCTTGAATCCAAAAAGAAATCTTTTTAGGAAAAGGTGTCTGTCTATGAACAACATAATTCAAATATGAAAAGTCGATTAAATAACAAACTTGGGTACTCATTTAAAATCAACGTCTTCCAAGAATGCGACACGATGATTTACAAGAAAATTCCCTCACCCCAAAGTACCCTTTACATGGAAAGGTTTTCGTTATTTATTATTTTCTCAAAAACAGCTTTAACAATTTTTATTAAAATGCCACATGTTTAACATATTTTCATGACAAATAAAATGTATATCTTGAATTTTCTGGGAATATCCTGCGAAGTCTTCTTCATTCTGAATTACCTTTGTATAGATAATTGGACAGCAAAGAAAGATAAAACGAGAAAACTTCCATGTTGAATTTTGACCCAGGCGGAGCTCACAAGATTCAACTGGGAAGCTTTCTCGCATCCTCCATATTCACCAGATCTTTTCCCAAGTGATTTTCACATGTTCCCCTGACTCAAAGGTCATCTTGGAGGTAAGCACTTTAACACCGTAACGAAGATGAATCAGAAGTGAACCAGAAGTCGGGCCGTGTGCTCGTAACCAGCTGTTCACTTCTGATCTTGATCTTCGTTACCTCCATGATGACCTTTGAGTCAGGAGAACATGTGAAAATCACTTGAGAAAAGATCTAGTGAATATGGAGGATGTGAGAAAACGTCCCAGTTGAATCTTCTGAGCTCCACCTGGGTCAAGATTCAAATTGGAAGTTTTCTCGCATCCTCCGTATTCACCGGAGCTTACCCCAAGTGATTTTCACATGTTCCTCCAACTCAGAGGTAAGCACTTTTAACACCGAAGGTGAAGTCAAATCAGTGAACAGCTGGTTGCGAGCACAGGACCCGATCTGGTACAACTGGCTTGGAAAAACATGTTGGCTATGTAGAAAAGTAACAGAAGGATTGTGTAATATAAACAAAATTAATTCCACATGATCAATTGTGTGTAATATTTTTACTTTCTCTACTACGTATAGTAAGTAGGGGAAGTATTGTATTCCACCCAAAAATTCGATACCGAGATTTCACCGGAAATATATGTTTTGAGGCCCCCTGAATCCAAAAAAGCATTTTTGGAAACATGTCCGTGTGTGTGTCTGTGAGCAGCATAACTCAGAAATGAACAGTCGGATAAACACCAAACTTGGTATTTAGGTTCAGCATCTTCCAGAGATGCGACACGAAGGTTTTCAAGAAAATCCCCCCACCCCAGACTACTCTTTATATGGAACATTTATCGAAACTTTTAATTTTCCCAAAAATGGCTCTAACGATTTTGATTAAAATAGCATATGTTTAAGATATTTTCATGACAAATAAAATGTATATCTTGAATTTTCTGGGAATGTCTCCAAAAGTATTCTTCATTGTGAACGACTTTTGCATAACTGATAAACCATAAGAGATAGACAAAATTTTACTACACAAAAAATGTAGAGCGCGATAAAATACACAATTTATGTCATATGCATTCTTTTTTGCTGAGTGAACCATTTTCGAGAAATTGCTTGTTATTCTCTTATATTTTTCAATACTTATTTCCTCAAATGGGAATTCGTTATTCATTTTTTGTCTTGTATATGCAAAGAGTATTAATCTGTGGCACAGAGAATGGTGCTGCACATAGCCACCAGCTATTAAGAGATATGTCTATGTTTAAAGGCTACTGAATTTTATATTGCCGTTGCAAATACAAAACAAGGGGAACATAGTACGCCTTAAGTGACAGTCAAATATTTTTAGAACTAGTCGCTATGTGTAAAATGTAATTCTCTTTGCATATCAAAAGATCGTTTCTGCAAATGTTTATCTCGATTAACATGCAGCATATGGAGAATAAGCGTTTATAAAAATAGTTTGTACAAGAGTACGGAAAGTCATATGAGTGTAACACGTCAGATTTTTATAAAGTAACTTACTTTTTGGACGCCCCCCATAATACAGAACAACCTCCTTTGAAATTCAGCAACGCACTATTGTGCTTGATTAGGCTATAAATATAGTGTAATCCTATTAAGGCGAGTTTAATAACAAGATTATTGTTCTGCTTCCATATTAGATAAGAGCAGTAAAGGAGAAAAAATTTTTATTTTCGTAAAATACACGCACTTTCTCTCATTGTTTCCTCTTTGTAAGGCTCGTGCCAGTTATCAGACATGTTCAACGTTCCATGGTCTCCATAAATAATGTCTGCAATGAAAGCGGCTACATACAATAAAAACACAGTGTACTGTGACCGGAAATGGGAAAGTATATTCGAAACCTCACAAGTCTTCACTTTTTGAGTTCTGGTAAACTTCCTGTCAACTACAAGCGAGCTTCCTTTATATATGAATTAGAAATTAAGGACAAACCAAGAGGTTAAGCAAGGCTGGTTTTTAGTATTTATATTAAACACGTCGTTAATATATTTCAAGAGAATTAGGAAAATTATTTTAAACTTAAAATTTTAACGCTGCACCGACTCGTGAACGGTAGGTCCGAGGTTCAAATCCCACTAGGGTTGCCTCCCCGACTGAGTTTCTTTTTCCGGATTCTCCTCAGGCTTCATAACTGGCAAATGCCGAGGATACAGTCCAAATTTAGCCTGAAACGTTTCCTTCCCAAATATCTATCATTTGATTGCATATATTGCCTGGGCCAACCGCCTGCGGTGCCATATATAGTAAAAACGGACGTTAAACACTAATAAAAAAATTACACGAAGCTGCATGAAAAGTGAAGTAATGGTATTCCAAGGGAAAACTCACGTGAGATGCAAAATCATTGCCAATAAGCAAATAATAGAACAGATCAACAGTTTTAATTATCTAGGAATGTGTTTCTACTGCATGAAAGGATATAAAATATAAAACGAATAACTTTTATCAAATGTGTGGGAGAATACCGAGAACTTAAGCAAATAAAATTCTTAATATCTCACAGTTAAAATGTTATAAAATGACAGCAGTGCCAAAGATAATCTGCTCAAATGATATTTGAACCCCTGAGAAAAACTGAAAGTGAGAAAGTAAAACTTTTACGCTCGGTAGCAGAAGCGGCTATACCAGATAAAAAGGGGAAGTTGTGATATTAGGAAGATATGACTTGCATAGAATGAATCCTAACAGACCACCACACATTCTGCTAAACTACAAACTAGAAGAAGAACTACAAGAGAACTTCTAAACAGATGGAAAGAGAGATTCTCTTGAGTGGAAACTTAGAGTTTGTGTACAGTGACTCCAGTATTCGGCTCCACTTAAAAAAGGTTTAGTAATTAGATTAATGGAGAGAAAATTCTAAGTTGCTGAAAGAACAAACGATATTACTGTTGCGTGTTCTGGATTTTTTTAGAATTTTCATTTATTGCTTTTGTTATAATTGCACCCATTTTTTCAACTTTTTCATGTGTAGTATTTATAACAATAATTTAATTATACCCATGCATTTAGCAGAGCAAAATTTGTTTATGATTCTTGACAGGAATAGTACATATGATGTGTTAAAGAGGACGTTCAGTAAGACTTGATAATTTCTGACTTCATCACTTGTTTTCTCCGTCAGATCGAAACCCATTCTCACCGCAATTTCTGAAATTTTGGCAAAACAAGTTGCTCTGCTAAATGCATGTAAAATAAATTTATAAACAGCACACGCGAACATATTGAAAAATCGGTGTTGCAACTTTAAATAAATTACAAAACTAATAAAATGAACATGTAAATCCTAACATCGTTTGTTTCTTCTGCATATAAAAATTGAGAATCCTTTTTCTCAATATAAAATGCCTATGTGAACTGCCTCTGTGGTCTGGTGGTTAGTCAGGATATTCCCCATCCTCCCTGGAGTCTGGAAGTATGTGCAAGAGTGAAAATGTGTCTGTAAATTTAATGTTTATAAAGCAGATTAACATAATAGTCAACGAATGTACATCATTACCAATGGACAATTGTTCCAAAAAGCAAAGTCTTTGATATGACCTTAGATGACAAATGCGGCATATAAATGGTAAAAAATGTTTTTTAGACAGCATGGCCTAAAAGTATAACATGTGCACACAAACTAAAAGCTTTACAATATCGCGGTAAAATGTTTATACCACTCCATTGTGACCAACCTTGGTTCCAAGTCCAATCACATGACAATTAACCTTTGTATTTGCACATGTTTAATAATTGCACTTGGTTTGATTAGGTTTTATTTTTCATTGTGTCTTTTTACATGATTAATTTCTCATGACGGTCGCATTATCCGTTCACAATACAAATCATCATACTTCAATTTACCGCAATTCATTGTGGAGTTAACCTATACCTCCTAATGACAGCCTTGTGCTTTGTTTGATCTCAAGCGTTATTCTTTTATCTAGTATAACCTACAATGGTAGCAATTATGAATTCAGAAGAAACTGAAATGGAAGAGCCAGGGGAAATTGGGGAAGCACCAGAAAGAATAACACCAAAACTACTTACCAATAAGAATCCAGAAAGCAATACGATACACCATTTAATCACTTTATTGCCTGGTGTAAGACAAAACATATTGAAAATAATGTCACTGAAAATAACTGCTGGCGAATCAACAAAACATCTATCTCGCTGCACACGATCTCGTTTTTAAGGTAATCTCACTACACACGTAGTTGATCTCGTTCTAAACGTGATTTCTCTTAGTTTCAGGGATCAATGTAATACTATTTTAGCGATATTTTATAATTCGAGCGCTGTCTAAAAATAGTATATGCCATACGTGTTAAAAGGTTTTATTTTGCTCGTAGGTTTGCGAAATAAAACCCTATTTTTAACACTTGTATCATAATCTACTATTATGTCTGTCTGTCTGGGCGTCTGTGTGTCCATAAACAACATAACTAAAAAAATCTTTTTCTTTTTATTTATTTGTGGACGCTCTTTAACTGCTGTGGTCCTTAGCGTCCCATTCTATATTGGGCGTGAAAGACCGGTAATTTTGCTCAGAGGCCTCTATATCAGGATTGAGGTTCTTTTACGGGCCGTAAATCTACGACACGGGACCACCGGCTTTACTTCCCTTCCGAAGGAAGCCATGCTAAAGAGTTTTACGCCCGAAAAAAATCTATCGCCCTCCGCCGGGTTTGAACCCGTGACCCCGGGAACTAGAGGCTAGCATGGTAACCACAACATCACGGAGGACGTTATAAAAACTTATGTGTTACATTAGGATGACTGACTCTACCCACCCTTCAACAAATTATTCTTACAAACATTTATTCTTCTACATGTCTACTTCATGTTAATCCAGATAAACATTTGCAGAAGTGATTTCCTTATGCATTTTCCTTGAAAGTACGAAAGGGATGCAGAGGTTGAAGCGATAGGTGAAATCGTTAATTAATTACCTGTTGCTATGTGCTGGCTTTGAAATTCGTATCAACAAATAATCGAATGACAAGGCCCTGAAAATCCAAACCAATAACAACGAATGGCTGACAAATGGATATTGCCATATACAGTTTTCGTGTCGTAGGTAAAATGTAAAGATACGACGAACGGAGGGACCCCCCACAACCGGGGCAGAGCACCGCAAGTTGGTCGCAACGGCACTTTATGCTTCTACCATGACCCCTGGGAGGAAGGGATAAAGGGGGAGACCCGAAGGACAACCAGATCCGGATGATGACGGGTCCCTAACGTTTCCGGATCGAACCCATCCGACGCCGCCCGGGCCCACCCAAAAGCCTCCAACACACGACGGCCCTCGGAGGCGGGTCCTAACTGAGCAGTCCTGCAACGACGCCAGAGAAGAACCTTCTACAAAGCGCACATCCACCAGCTGCAACCCGCCGAACACCGCCGCCTGCTCCTACAACCATGAAACAGATGACATTGAAGGAAACGATGGGTACAGGAAATAAGGTGCAGAAAAGTGGCACTAGAAGAGGAACCGCCCCAGAATTCGCCTGCCGGCACGGGGAAACCACGAAAAGCAATAGATTAGGGAGGGCGGTCGCCGGGGATCGAACCCGGGACTTACCGAATCGAGTTACCGCGGCGCCACCTCGCTCGATTTTCTGTAGTAACCTTTTGTCCTTATCCTATAGCCATACTTGCGCGAGTTCATTGTTCCTTCTATGAACAAAGGACCTATGTGCTGATGGTTCACTATCCCACGCCACACGTTTTAACTCTATGGACACTGACGTTCCACCTGACGAAGTCAACGGGGATTGTCAACAGACCAATAGTGCATGTTTCTGCGGTTTACCTGGCCATGATTAGTAAATGTTGCCTCATCACTAAACAAGATACATGATGAATCTGGAGTATCATGTCTTAATGCCCATGTACAAAAGTTAACACGATTCTCAAAATCGTTTCCATGCAACTCTTGATGGAGAAAGATGTGATAGGGATGGAACCTATGTCGATGGAGAATGTGCAGTATACTTGCCTGACATATGCCACTTCCACGTGCGATTGTGCGGGAACTAATTTGCGGATCTATTGCAACGGCAGCCAAAACATTAATTTCTGCCTCTTCTCCAGTCACTTGTTTGTTTGTTATGTTTTCTAAGTGTTACAGTACCACTTTCTCGTAATTGGTTGAAGAGGTTGATAAATAATTGCCAAGATGGTTGACGGCTATTGGGATACGTTTCCGCATACACCGTACAGGAACGAACTGCATTCTTCCTACACTCTCCATACACCATGAGCATGTCGGTTTTTTCTGCATTAGTAAACCCCATCTTCCACTCACGACTTACTGCTTGAACTGTCACAAACTACCTGACCAGAAAGTCGCAATGCAATCAATGAACAGAAAACAGAATGCAAACAAACATAACAACATCGAACCTAGCAACTAAGCAGGTTTAATGGGACAAACAATTGTCGGGGTGGAAACTTTTCAAAATACGATTTCTCGTAAACCACTTGCACTAGAATCCTGCAACGGAGAGCATTGGCATTCTATTTTACCCTACCTTTATTCTGTTGATGTAACTACGCATTGTTCCATTTAAAAAGTTGTATGTTTGCTAAAAAAGTACACTTTCTCAGTATTATTTAAATCTGTTTATAGGCTAAATGTACGAGGCCCTGACTACCAGTTAATGCTGTGAAAACTGCACATCAATAGCACTTTTCATTTCCGAAATATTTGCGGTGCAAGTTTGAGGTGATTTACCCTGTATAAAATCATACAAAATGTACCCAGATATGATTTCTTTGTTGATAGCCTAAAGTCCTATTCATTCTGAATGAATTTTATGACCACCTCTTTGGTATGTGAGGAGTAGCGTATCTGTCTCGCGTTCTAGAGGTCACGAGTTCGAATCTCAGTTAGAGTGAGTTATCCGATAAGGGTTTTTCAGGGATTTTCCCTTATCCTTAAGGCAATGTCGGATAACTCTGAACTCTAGGGATGCCGAGACTAGATTTGAGCATTATTTCATCCATTTCGTTCCTTCACCATCTAATATGACCTACTCGGTTAAAAGAATGTTAATTAATCATAATTAAAGCAAGCACAAAATATGACATCCTGGCTATTTGGCCCTGGACGACCGAACGCCATAAAAACTAATTTTATTTAATTGGTAAAATATAAGAGATGGACCAAAACGTAGATCTCATGGAATTATACAATTTATAGATATTAAATATGTTTTTATAGCATTAGCTGATGTTACATATTTTAATTTCTTTCAGGTTGAACTGTCATGCGGCATCTAAAACATTTTACGCAGTTCTCCTTCCTTTTTTTTAAACAAAAATTGACTTACGATTCGAGAACAGTCGCATTCTGTTTTCCGTATTGTACATACAACTATATTTATATTGCTTAAAATTAAATTACTGTTTCTATCAAAAATGCATCTTGCTTAACGTAACGTAAATAGAATAACTTCTCGTTTGAATGGTTAAATAAAGTCGTATTTATTATCAGACATTTTTTCACTTGTGTTTGCGTGTATACCAGATATTTGTTTTTTTTTAAATGAAGGCAAAGTACTTTCGAAATACTATTTCTGTAAATGTCATTCCCTGACCAAACCCAAAGAATTATACTAGGAAGTGACTTTATGCAAGGGATATATTTCAAGAGTATTCAATTTCATATGATAATTAATACAGACACAGCGGTTCACAATAATCATGGTAAGAGTGTACTATAATGTGCGTGTTATATGTAAAAGCGTTTTGAAAATGTAAACAAAAACTTTTGCGCGGAATGCACGCAGCCAGTAAGAAGGGAGTTGTGACAGAGACAAATGCCTATAGTGACATCTGTCCACACACCGGCCACATGGACACATCCGATAGCCATCTCCATTATCAGTGACTACAATAGCGACCGCCGGAAAACAATTTGTCATGCCAGGATAGGGGGAGGTCGACCCAATTGCTCCCATTTACACCGACAGAACATGCGCCCTCCCCTATCGTACAACAGGGGTGTTTATAATTGTTATTATACAGAAGATAATCTCGCATCCGCGACCCCTATGATCCATCTTCCGCTAAACGGATTATGTAGCTCTCGCAAACTTACACGCTAAATCCTTGCACATGGTGCCAGAACTGATTGAATAGCAATTGTGAAGTGTAATAAACTCACAGCTCTTGGGAATTTGACCTTCGTGAAGATGATATGCTATAACAAAAGGTCGATTTTTTAAGGAAGGTTTTGTATACAGGCCCTTAAGGCTTTCAGCATCATGACTCGGCTGTCATAACCAACTTAAATGTAAATTATAATTGCATTATGAATGATATTTGGTAGATTTCACTGGAAACACGCGTTTCACACAAAAAAAGCCTTTTTAAAACAAGACCCAGCGCACGCGCGTGTATGAACAACACAACAGCTCATTCAAGAAAATCCGCCGTCACAAATTAACTTTAGGTGGAAAAGTTTCGTTATGTTTTATTTTCTCAAAAAAAAAAAACTCTACGGATTTTGTTGAAAATATCATATGTTAAGACAATTGCGCGACTAATAAAAAGTATCCTCCTAATTCTGAATGAATTTTGTATAATTCTATGTAGTTATTAAACCATAAAGTCTGCTGCAAAACAGCTTAGATCTCACTGAAATTTACAGTTGTGTCAAATAACTTTTTTTTGTAGAATTAGCCGTTTTGAAATATTCGTTGTTACATATTTATTTTTTCTAGGTTGATGCGACATCTATAAAGCATATTATTTGATTCTTCTCTTTTACCATGTGGATTCATTCGTACCCCCCAAAAAAGACTTTCAATATGTTTAAGTGCACGTAACCACGTAAATTTGTTAATTCGAGATTATTTCTAGCAAAAACAAAATGGGTTGAGAAAGTCGTATAAGTATGACAATTTAGAATTATTTTATTTCTCTAATGCGTAGACAAATAGGGTAGATAAAGCACCTAATGCATTTGACTCAAAACATTCATATCAGGACAGATATCATCAGAAATAAATAGTTCACTCTGGTTGCCCAGGTGGTTGAATGCTACCCGGTCAAGTTTGCGGGTCATTAGTATGCTGACAGGCTCATGTCAGTTACTGTAAAATAACTGCAGGACAAACTTGCGGCACATCGCCAGAGTTGATATACCCTGTCAGTCGCTAGTGTCGTTGAGGGAAGAAGCTAGTCAAGTTACAGTACAAGACGTGTTAAAATTTCCAAACTAAATAAACGTTGTGAGAAAATTATAATACCACAGCTATTAATTTTTTTCACAATATAGCTAACTTATATAACTAAAACTAATAGCATGTCAGGTCTGTACAATGTTTGAGTTTTATAAAAACTGTTGTGTAATATGAATAGGTATATGATTTGTTTTAAAAAATTGAAAATTTCAACTACTGTTTCAAACAAGGATACTAACCTTTATATTAGTCCTACCAACCTGAAATTTTGTCGGTTTCAGTTACATACAGGGTATGAAAATGTCATAGATATGGTTGTTGTATTATCTTACAACGTGTACCTAAAGTTTGCTAAATTTAACGTGTAGCCTTATGGCAGTGACCTTAGTAACCGTCTTTCCTTAAATAAGTGTAACAATTACCTACTGAAATACAGATTTTGAGCTCCCCTGAGGGAGAAAAGAAAGAAAGATACGGTGTTTGTCTGTAAAAGCATAGTAAAATAATGAAAAGTTGGATAAATACTATATTGCATAATTTTTTATTAAAATATAAGCTCGATGTAAAAATAAATAAATTGAGTTTTATTTATGAACGCTCTTTAACTGCTGTGGTCCTTAGTGCCCCATTCCATATTGGGCGCGAAAGGACGGAAATTTTGCTCAGAGGCCTCTTCATCAGGCTTGAGGTTCTTTTACGTGCCGTAAATCTATGACATGGGACCACCGGCTTTACTTCCCTTCCAAAAGAATTCATGCTAAGGATTTTTACGCCCGAAAAAATCCATCACCCTCCGCTGGGTTTGAACCCGTGACCCCGGGAAATTGAGATTAGCATGGTAACCACTACACCATGAAGGACGACGGAAAAAAATGTGGTACCGAAATTGAAAATATTTATATAATATAGGTAATATCCACTATTTTCAAATGCAAGTAAATGCAAATTAGTAGGAATAATCACATCACTTATGCGTCGGTGTGTTTTCTTTGAATTTCTCTACATGATACTTCAGTTATCTAATAATAATAATAATAATAATAATAATAATAATAATCTGTGACACAGCAGCTGATGAAGGACCTAGGCCTATTATAAAACCGACTGCTCGCCTGAAGCCGCATGCACAAGGCAGAGCTGAGCGGTCATCCACCTGCACGTGCAGATGGTGGTCAGCACCACGCGTCATCCAGCTGAAATGCTTCTTTTTTTTCCGTGACGCATATATATAGCTGTAGTCAAATCTCTCATTCTCTTCGAACTGTTGAATGGACATTTGTATACATTGGCCGAAAAATTCGCAACCATTTTGTGTGGGCTTCAACCTGGGGGCTTTCCATGGACGGGAAACGAACTCCATGCTCCAGCCCAATATGCCACGGCTCAGAACTAACCTACACCTGGGATATGAGAATAATTTGCACTCGATCCAAAATTACGCATTCAAATTTTAGAAAATCCATTTTTTGTGAGTCTTTGAATCTCAAAATAAAGCATTGTTACATATACATTATGCCGTAGGCTTATTAGTTGCACATCTGCTGATTATTATTTAATTTACCTATGATATTTTGCCATAAGTGTGCCAATTTTACCAGTTTATTATTTTTGGCGACAGTTTTGAATTAGCAGAATAAATCTGGCTGCTCTAGTGTTAACTGCTGTCTGTCGGTCCATATACTGTTTTCAACGTTAAAGCAATAAATGCCTTATGTTGGTATCCATATTTACAATGATCTATAAAATATGTTGTTTGAGAATAGTTTTGAGTTAAACTGAAAGTCAGAATTTTATCTTTTGTATGATCGCCACGCATCATGTTTACGGTTGCCCTGTTATCTAGTGACATGGAAGGACATACTCCCCTCTTTGTTGTAAACAGCCAATAAATAGAGAGTCGCATCGCATGCCACTTTTATTACGGACGGTATCTGTATCATTATCTGCATCCCGCTCTGCCAAGCAATAACACGGTCAATTTGAGAGCACACCCTGCTCTGAATACTAGTTCCCATGGCTTCCTAGTCCTGGCTAAGGAAAACCGTACTGTCACATTCTACATCACCAGTCAGACTTAAGTGGCGAAAACAGTACAATTGCATTCTACATCACCAACCATTTCTAGCTGATAAAAACAGTGCTGTCCCATTCTACATCACCAGTCAGTCGTAGATGGCGAAAACTGTTTTGTCCCATTCTACATCACTAGTCAGTCCTAGCTGACGAAAACAGTACTGTCCAATTCTACATCATTAGTTAGTCCTAGCCGAAAACTGTGCTGCCCCATTCTGCATCACCAGTCAGCCCCAGCTAGCGAAAACTCTACTGTCCCATTCTACATCACCAATCAATCCTAGTTGGCGAAAACTACATTATTGTATTCTACATCACCAGCCAGTCCTAGCTGGCGAAAACTACACTATTGTATTCTCCATCATCAGTCAATCCTAGCTGGCAAAAACCGTACTATCGAATTCTACATCTCCAGTCAGTCCAAGCCGAAAACTATAATGCCCCATTCTGCATCACCAGTCAGTCCTAGCTGGCAAAAACTACATTATGGTATTCTGCATCACCAGTCAGTCGTAGCTGGCGAAAACAGTACAATTGCATTCTACATCACCAATCACTCCTAGCTGATGAAAATAGTACTGTTCAATTCTACATCATCAGTCAGTTCTAGCTGGCCAAAACTGTAATCGAATTCTACATCACTAGTCAGTCATAGCTGACGAAAGCTACACTATCGCATTCTACATCATCAGTTAGTTCTAGTTGGCGAAAACTGTACTATCAAATTTTAATCACCAGTTCAGTCCAAGCTGACGAAAACTGTACTGTCACATTCTATATCACTAGTCAGTCCTAGTTGGCGAAAACTATACTATCAAATTTTAATCACCAGTTCAGTCCAAGCTGACGAAAACTGTACTGCCACATTCTATATCACCAGTCAGTCCTAGTTGGTGAAAACTGTAGTCACATTTTATTACCAGTCAGCCCTAGCTGGCGAAAATTGTACTATCCCGTTCTATATAACAGTTCCTGGCTAACGAAAACTCACCGATGTCACCAGTTCTAGATAACGAAAACTGTACTATCGCGTTCTATATCACCTATCCTGGCTAGCGAAAACTGTTCCATCGCGTTCTATATCACAGATCCTGGCTAGCGAAAACTATTCCATCGCGTTCTATATCACAGATCCTGGCTAGCGAAAACTGTTCCATCGCGTTCTATATCACAGATCCTGGCTAGCGAAAACTGTACAATCGCGTCCATACAGATTCTATCACTAATGCCTCTCACGTCACCAATCCTGGCTAACGAAAACTGTACCATTGTGTTCTATATCACCTATCCTGACTAAAGAAAACTGTACACTCGATTGTATATCACCTATCCTGGTTAGTGGAAGCTGTACAATCGCGTTCTACATCATAGATGTTGGCTAGTGAAAACTGTACCATCGAGCTCTATATAACCGATGCTAGCTAGCAAAAACAGCACCATCGAGTTCTACCTGTACATAGGATCATCTATTCCGGCTAGCAAAAAGTGTACTATTGTGTTCTATACCGCCTATCCGCTAGTGTAAAGACTATAATTGGTGAAGAATGAAACAAACTTTAATGCCTAGGCCGAAACACGGATTTTAGATTCTGCGTATCTATGCGCTATCGCTGAGCTGCCATAGCAAGTTACCTATACATACCTAAGTGCATTAAACTTTGCCATCTGATTCGTATATCCCAGAGCAATCAGTAATTTCGTTTATTTCAGTGTGACGGTTTCACGTTGCTGCAGGGCTTTAAAATTAATTGATTTACTTAATCTGATAACACATTGTTAAATATGGACAGAGCTTAATTTACAAAAAGGCTTATTTTTTTAAGAATGTTTCAAATGCTATCTAATCGGTTTAGACACAAAATATATTTTGGGATTAAATTATGTATTTTATATTTACATAAAATAAGTGTTTTGTATTTTTGCAAATTTTCTTCATATTGTGCCCGTAAACTTCACAAACTTGTACTTTTATTAAAGTTTGATAAACTTAATAACCTTTTTACAATTTCTTCAGAAGTATATAAGGAATGGAATGCGTGAAATGGCGCTCAAATGAGCTCAGGTTCTGTGTAGTTTTAAGTTACTCGAAATTCGTTTCTAGAGATAAGGGAAAACTCCAGGAAAAGCGCTATCACTCGCAATTCACACCAACCGAGATTTCAACTCGGGACTTTTTGGAACAGAAGCAGACACTTACTTCCTACACCATGGAAGCGAACGGAAATGTTTTAATACTGGTTACATGTATAGGAAATTTGTATTGTGGTAATACTGATTTCAGCGGCGTGATCAGTGACAAAAGAACGAAGCTATTCGATGCGTTCAGTTTGTTTTTGCAAATGGTGGAAGGCAATTTTGTGTGAGTTTGTTTACATTCGGTACTGTAACCAAGTTTTGCTACTTGGTGTTTTTATGGTAAGTACATTTAGGCATTTGAACAAAGTTTAACCAGTTAAACGATTAGAAAAGTGATTTCCAGTAGATTGCACCGCGTGCAGGAATAATTCGACCATTAGCGTGATTATGTTAGGTTAACAGAGCAAGGAAGAAGTTTATTAGATTGCATGTCCATTACTCGCTGTGATATCTTGTAGAGAAATCTGCTATATTCTAGTTTAAAAAGATGCTTAGGTTAATTTCGCAAAATCTTAAAGCGGAGGAGCATAGAGCAGTTAAGAAAATCCAGAAAACTTTCATACCTAATATACACTAGCTAGCTAATACACAATGCTAGGTAAATATTAAAACATTACACAGTTATTGTAGGGGTAGGTACAAACAGTACAAAGGCTATAGTCTAACCTACCTACGTTTATTAAACACTTTACAGTACAAACTTTGATACAAGCAACGGCGCAAGCTAGAATTATGTGATTTAGTGGAAAAGCAGCAGCTGCAGCAACTTGATAATACTTTGTCCATAATTACCCTCTGGCTATTTTTCGATCCTTCCTTGGCATACCTACAAAAATGAAACCTTTGTGTACCACAGCAAAGTACGGTAAACTAATGTAGTATGTTACATATAGAATTTTAACAAATTATTATTATTATTATTATTATTATTATTATTATTATTATTATTATTATTATTTTCCTTTTGCTGCTAAACAAAGTTTTAAAGCCTTCCCAGAGAAAGTGAATAGCGCTGTATCGTGGTTTAAATATAATCAGTGCCCAACATAAAAATGCTTTTTAGATATGCACCTAACATTTGACTCTGAAATATCACCATTTATTATTAGGCACTGGCAGAAGATTAGTCACGAAAACTGAATAGCTTGACTCATCCCTCATAAAAGCGCGCACGTGGACAAGTCTGTTAATTTTTTTTGAGTGTATACCTATACATATAATAGAGCTGTAACCAATTCCTCTAGCAATATTTTACATCACATAAATAACCGACTTTGAACACGAGCTTTGTCTTGAAGCCAAAAATAGCGGTTTTAGCTGCGTGCTGTCTTGCGGATCATCTATTAGCATTGCTTTGTCCGTCTGTACGCATGGAACAACTCGCTAACCGTACAAGAAGGAAGTTGTGTGCATGTATTTGCAGAAAATGTGTCGATACAGCTCAGATTTGGTTGAAATCGATACAAAATTAAAGGTGGTTTTGATGAGTCACCTGCAAATTCACAACTTTTAGGCCAACAAAATTTTATACACGAGAATTTGGGCGAAATGTGTTGAGAAATTTCAAATTTGGTTGCGATTGCTATAAAATTTAAGGGTGTTAGAGAAAGAGCCTCCAAAATCTGTAAAATCACACATAACCGAATATTTCCAAACTGAAGTAGAGTCGAAGTTTTTCGAGCCGAGGCTAAACGCTAGCTTTGGTAGTTAAAACAACACAGCAGTGGGCGCCGAGGTGGCGCAGTGGTTTCATTTCTGGCTTTCGTACTGAGGATCTGGGGTTCGATTTCCAGTTCTGGAGTAACGATTTTGAGTCGGCTCTATCCAGGCCTTCACCTCTAACTTGCTCATGTGAAGTATCCCCAAGGCACAGCGTGATTAGGTGTCCACGGTAAAAGCTGTAGGTCCTCTCATTGCACTGCCACCCTCTTCAACACCCTACCATCGGAGGCAACGGATTCCGTCCGCTGGATGCTTCCAGCTCAGAAATGGGTCTAGTCACCACTTGGTGGAATAAGGTATCCCCTGAAGGTCATAGCCATATGGGGAGCGTTAGAAACTATGACAATCTTGCAATCTCAAATATATACGTAATTGACCACAACTCTACGGGAGGACATAAATACTCTCTTATATTATCATTGCTTATCAGAGATGGAATATGACCTTGACAAAACACAGTGCATTAGCCGAAATGGGTTTAAACATTAGAAACTTACTTCTCAGTTACCAATCTCAGTGATGTGAGGTTTGCGCATGGACATACCATACGGAGGACCGTAGTTCGACTCCTCGCTGTAGTCATATAGTTTATTCCATTGCTTTAGCTTACGCTACATTTTTAAGAACCTGCAACTTGGCTGAGGATATAATTATGCGTTTTATTCTAAATTTATTGCTATGAATTGAGGCTTCAAAATATATGTCAGATCCATCGGTATACGCTTGGGAATGCCATGTTTTTCCTGGGCACCTCTAATTAAAACAATAATAAAGTCGCCTCTGTGGTGTGGTGGTAGCGCGTCTGCCTTACTTTCAAGAGGTTCCGAGTTCGAATCTCCGTTAGAGTGAGTTGCCCGAATAAGCATTTATTCGCGGTTTCCCTTGTCCTGAAAAGACAAATGTCGGGTAATTTTAAGTTCTGTGGACCCCGGCCTCATTTGAGCATCATTTCACCTATTCCATTCATTCACCGTCCGATATCAGCTAACAGGTTAAACGACGTTCCAAATCACCTATTATTTTGAACAGTGTCTTTATAAAAGCAGATATACCTGGGTACTGTAACGTATTTAAATTAGAAAGGAACTTAGTAGAAGTTGCATCGGGCTGTGATTCTCGAGTCGTAGGGCGTTAAAGTGGAATGTTTTGTTACGTCATGTATCAGGTAGCAGTGACAAGCGACAACAGCTGTGATTGGCTCTCCCTTCCATCTGCCGCTACCAGGGACATGTTTAATGGAGTGTGGAAATATGAGTGCCTTTTCACAAGCAGCTTTTAAAATAATTTGTACCCCTGTAGCGTCACGGTGATACATTACAGAAAGATAAACTTATAAACCCTTTTCATCCTAGACTTAAAATTAGACGAGGCAAATAACTCGGAGAATTACACAGTCACCCCTCGTCCCCAGGAGAACATAACACATCCCCCCTTCCTATCGCCACCCCGATAACTTGATCCTAAACAGAAGTTGGGCAGCGTATGTTCCATGCGGCTTGCTTCGTAACACTTTTAGATTTTTCTATTATTTCTACACATTTTCACAGAATGTTTGTTTGTCCGTACGGGAGTTTCTCTTAATTTCGACCAAGCGTAGGTAAACTACTGGCCTTGTCTTAAAACTAAGCAGATTGGACAAATGCTCAGGGTACAAAAATCATATGGGGAAGAGGATGAATATCCGATTTTATTCTATGCGAGAAAAATCTGATGTGTTACATTCACATGACTTTCTTTACCCACTCTTCTACAAGCTATTCTTACAAAAGCTTATTCTTCTAGCTGCTTCATGTTAATCGATATAAATTTTTGCAGAAACGGTTTTTTTGCACATTTCGTTGTAGGTACAAGGGAGATACAGCAGGCTTAAGGGAGGCAAACCGAGCGGGATGGCTCAGGCGGTAACGTCTGTGCCCCGCATTTGGGAGGTCGTGGGTTTGATTCCTGTGACCGACCTTCCTGACCCATGGGTTTTTTTCGGGGTTTCCCTGGGTCGCTAGGCGAATGCTGGGAAGGTTCAATACATCCCTCGAATTTCCTGTCCCTCCATTTCACCTCCACTCTCATTTCACTTCAGCTTTCATCTATTTGGTCTCTTTCAAGGTTGCAAGTGTCGGCGGGAGGTCTCGGCATGTATATGGGGGAAGGATGCTCTGAGTAAATCTTCATCCCCCGTCTGCGAGCAGTTTTCGGGTTCCTGGCCTCCCCCAGGGGATGTATAAGCCCACTAGGAGGAGGGAAACCGGCTGCACCAGCCACAACTTGGGCGTTCGAATCTCTAAACGGTAGGGACCCTCTGCCTGCCGTGCCTTGGTCCGACCGCCCTCTGTCTCTTCGCACCTCATCCCTACCTCCCGGGGACGATCCATCAGGGGCCTAGGTACAAAGCTACTGCGTAGGTCGAGGTGAAGTCCCCCTTCGCTCGTAGTGCTCTCCTATCGTATCCTAAGCGAGTCAAAAGTTTTAAAAGCGCAGCGCTTTGAAATTCCGTTGTTCTTTTTATATGGTCACGAAAATACAAACTAACGAATATAGCAACTTATCAGTTGAAATAAGTATAAGTGTTTGAAAATCTAAACAGTAACACACAATATCTCGAAAATGGTTTACATCACTAAAAATGTCTCTCACATAAACTGTGTCCTTTAAGAGGACAATGTGTGAAAATTGGGGAGGGGATAGTAAAATATTATAATTTAGGAATTTCAATTTCTTATAAGTCCTATTCTCTAGGACTGTTTCGGTGTAAATATTTGAATTATCGGTGTAAAAATGAGGGAGTTAGGTGACGATTTAAATAATCCTGAACGGAGGGTGTGGTAGCACATTTGAGGTTTTTTTTTTTAATATTTAGGTATCGTTTTTTCCCCAAATTTCTAGAAGTTTTTTTTGCATAATTTGATGCATATATATTAAGTAGTAACTAAATTATGGATTTTATAAAACAAATATGATATTTTATAAAAACAATACATAAACGGGCCAGTTAATATGAGCAAATCCAATGGGTATTTCTCGGTTGTAACATTTTAGAACATTTTTCAGTATTTAAAATGAGGCTTCTGTACCATTTTAAATTTGTAGAGTCAAACTTCGGGGAAAGTATTTCCAAATTTGATAAATAATACTTTTTCGAAAAACGAAATTCACAATTGAACCAAAATTATTTTAAAAATAACTGACAATTAATTTAAAAGTATATTTCTTGGCAAACTTATCTCCTAGCTAAATATGTAACATTTATAGGAAGATAGTAAAATGGGCCTTGGGTTAATATGCTCTGTGAAAGATTGTAACTTTGATAACAAACTTTTCTTCAAAGTTGAATCAAATCAAAGGAAGGAAAAAGTAAGTAGGGCCAATCTACGTGATATATTATGTTAAAGAGACCTTTTTACTTTCCCTATCGCCTCCACATAATAGGCAAGAGGAAGTATTTTATTTCATCAAAAAATTCTACTTCACCGAAATTTCACCGGAAATACATGATTTGGTGTCCTTGACAAAAATAATGTTAACAGGTCTGTTATGATTGTGTGTTTGACTATGAACAGTATAACTCATAAACGAAAGATCGGCTAAATATCAAATTAAGTATTTAAGTTCAGCATCTTCCAAGAATGCGAACGAAGATTTTTAAGAATATTTGTCCACATCAAACTATCCTTTACATGGAAAATTTTTTTAATTATATTTGACTTTGTCAAAAACCGCTCTATCGATTTTGATTAAAATGCCATATTTAATGCGTTTACATGAAAAATAAAACCTACTATATCTTAAACTCTCTGTGAATATCCTGTTCACTTTCCTTTATTTGACTGACTTTCGTTTACTTTTATATAATAAGGAAATCTTGAAATATAGACCAAAACTCACCCCAGGATAAATGTAGGACTTGCTAAAGTACACAATTCATGCAAAATAATTTTTTTCGTAGCGTTAGCCGTTTTCGAAATATTCCGTGTTGAAATTTTAGATATATCATAATCGTCGCCTGACATGCTGAACGTTTACTACTCTTGCTTTTTCTCCTTTTTTTCTATTACAAGAGCTTGTTACCACGAATAATTTAATGCTGTTTAAAACCTTGTTCAATATGAAACGATTCCTTGGTAAACACATACTTAACTATCGTGAGTAACGCAGGATAGAAGAATCTGTTTTATATGAATAGTTTAATATGTAAACATTTTTATTGGCAGAAAAAGTCTTAAGAACTATGAATGCATCAAATCAGATTTTTTGGAACTTGAAGTGTATTTAAATCTCAAATAAACACTGGTAGGAAAACGTTTCTTTGAGATATTATTTCATACCAGCTGTCTTAGTCGACAGTTATAATTTAATTAATTGAATTTAACCACCCCTGTATTGTTTATAAAATTATTGCAAAATGATTTAAAAGTTTTAATAGTAAGCCCTCCACTTTCCTGTCAGGACTATAAAATTTATAAGCATACCGAAGTTAATTTCTCTGTTTTTCAGACAATGAAATCAATCCTGAGTATACAGAATAGTTGCTAAATTTCACTCCCAAGGTAAACTGTTAATATATTCCAGGATATTCTGTTCATTTTCTTCACAACAATAAAATAGACACATGAAGTGCAGATGAAGGCATGAAATAATGGGAAGAAAGGCAGCGTTGCTGCAACTTTTGGCAAACACTGTACTGCAAGCGTTTTCTCTCTTTCACTCTCTTTATTTGCTCTTATCTCCAAGGCTCCCCTCTGACTCTCCCCCTTTCCCTGAATAAACCTCCACTACTTACGTCAATTTGCCAACAGCCAATGGGAGAGAGCCATTTGACAGACGACCAATCAAGAGGCCGTCTGATATCGTGTATTTTTTATACAGATGGGGGGACAGAAATATATGTAGTAGGTATTTTCGAGAAGCTGAACTCTCTATTATTCTTGCTTGGGCCGGAACAAGAAATTGACTTGATGCGATAAGAAGGGGGATGTATGGGGCATGTCTTTTCTCTCTGACGGAACTCTGCCTTTATCGATTATATTTGCTTGATTAAAGTCAGCTTTGATAAAGCTTTTAAACAGCAAACAAATTCATCATAAACTACTAGAGTGTATAATGGTCTAGGAAATATATTACATTTCCCTAAGACAATTTTTACTTTCTCTACAACGTACATAGAGGTAGAGAAAGTACTGCATTCCCCCCCAAAATTCTATATTGTAGCGTCCCAGGACTGGGAACGAACCCCAGGTATCGGAGCGAGGCAGCACTAGGGAAGGTTTTGAAATTAGGGTACTGGTGAATTTGGGTTAACAGAACGCTGACGCCTCGCAGTGAAGAAGTTTAAGCTGACCGAGTTGAGGTCGTGTAGAGCAGACCTCCACGACACCCACTACAGAACGTCTCCATGTCGTTGGTGGTCACGAGTATTTTTACTTTCTCTACCACGTACACCGTAGGTAGAGAAGGTATTGCGTTTCACCTAAAAATTAGATACTGAGATTTCACCGGAAATACGTGTTTTGAGGTCCCCGAATGCAAAAAATTAGAAAAAGGTGGGTGTGAGTGTTGTGTTGTATGTGTGTGTGTCTCTCTGTCTCTGTGCGCGCGCGCGCGCGTGTGTGTGTGGGTATCTGTGAACAGCATAACTCAAAAACGAAAAGTCCTATAATCACCACACTGGTATTTAAGTTCAGTATCTTCCAAAGATACGACACGAAGATTTTCAAGAAAATCCCCCACTCCAACTACAACTACTACTTTTTTAGAAAATAAAAAGTTTTCGAGACATGTTAGTAGGGTATATAGAGGAATTCGAGCACAGTTTTTTGCGTTTATATGGGAAAGGATAGGGAAAACGAGGCTAGATGGGATGGTTCAAGGAGGAAAATGCGTTTATATGGGAGAGATAAGGAATACGACGACCCATACTAGGCTAGACAGGGTTGAAGGAGGGAAGTAGGTTTATATGGAAGAGATAGCGGAGAGTTGTTAGGATAGACAGAGGTTGAGGAGTACAGTATGGTTTTTATGAGAGGTATAGCAAATCGAGTAGAGGTATTAGGCTAGGAGAATTTGAGTATGTGTTTATAAGGAGAGATGAGAAAACGGAGAGAGATCCTATGCTAGGATAGACAGGTGTTAGAGGTAAGTTTATATAGGTTAGATAGGAAACCAAGGAGAGATACAGCTAGAGCTAGACAGGGGACAGGAGGGGAATGCGCTTTATATGAGACAGATAGGGAATACGTGGAGAGGTGCTAGGCTAGACAGAGGCTGAGAGTAGAGTATGCATTTATATGTATGAGAGGTATAGGAGCAGGAGGAGAGGTGCTAGGCTATACAGAGGTTGAGTAGAGTATGGGTTATATGAGAGAGGTAGGGAACAGGAGGAGAGGTGTTAGGCTAGCCAGAGGTTGAGGATTAGAGTATGGTTTATATGAGAGATATAGGAAAACGAGGAGAGGTGTTAGGCTAGACAGAGGTTGAGGAGTGGGGTATGGTTTATATGAGAGGTATAGGAAAACGAGGAGAGGTATTAGCTTAGGAGAATTTGAGTATGTGTTTATAAGGAGAGATGAGAAAACGGAGAGAGATCCTATGCTAGGATAGACAGGTGTTAAAGTTAGGTTAGATAGGAAACCAAGGAGTGATGCTCAGCTAGAGAGGGGCAGGAGGGAATGCGATTCATGAGAGGTAGGGGATACGGGGAGTGGTGTTAGGCTAGACAGAGGTTGAGAGTAGAGTATGCGTTTATATGTATGAGAAGTATAGGAACAGGAAGAGGGGTGCTAGGCTAGACAGAGGTTGAGGAGTAGAGTATAGTTTATATGAGAGGTATAGGAAAACGAGGGGAGGTGTTAGGCTAGACAGAGGTTGAAAATAGAGTATGGTTTATATGAGTGGTATAGGAAAACGAGGAGAGGAGTTAGACTAGACAGAGGTCGAGGAGCAGAGTATGGTTTATGTGAGAGTCATAGGTAAACCAGAGAGGCGTTAGGCTAGACAGAGCTAGAGGAGTAGAGTATGGTTTATATGAGAGGTACAGGGAAACGAGGAGAGGAGTTAGGCTAGACAGAGGTCGAGGAGTAGAGTATAGTTTATATGAGGGGTATAGGAAAACGCAGAGAGATGTTAGGCTAGACAGAGATCGAGGAGTAGAGTATGGTTTATATGAGAGGTACAGGGAAGCGAGGAGAGGAGTTAGGCTAGACAGAGGTTGAGGAGTAGAGTAGAGTTTATATGAGGGGTATAGGAAAACGAGGGGAGTCGGTAGGCTAGACAGATAGTGAAGCAGTAGGAATATGGACTTATATACAGGAGAGATAGGGAATAGAAGGGGAGGTGCTAGACTTCGAAAGCGACTTTAGACGTGAACTTAGTGGAAAACTGTTTCATGTCAATGTTCTTGACGTGCCCATCATGTAACCCATTCAGGGAAAAGGTGACCAGCAAAGGGAAAAATGTTACCAGCAAAGGGAAAAACGTCACCAGCAAAGGGAAAAAGGTGAGCAGCAAAGGGAAAAACGTGAGCAGCAAAGGGAAAAATGCGACCAGTAAAGGGAAAAATGTGACCAGCAAAGGGAAAAAGGTGACCAGCAAAGGGAAAAACGTGACCAGCAAAGGGAAAAAGGTGTCCAGCAAAGGGAAAAACGTGACCAGCAAAGGGAAAAACGTGACCAGCAAAGGGAAAAAGGTGACCAGCAAAGGGAAAAACGTGACCAGCAAAGCGAAAAAGGTGACCAGCAAAGGGAAAAAGGTGACCAGCAAAGGGAAAAAGGTGACCAGCAAAGGGAAAAATGTGACCAGCAAAGGGAAAATGGTGACCAGTAAAGGGAAAAATGTGACCAGCAAAGGGAAAAACGTGACCAGTAAAGGGAAAAACGTGAACAGCAAAGGGACAAATGTGACCAGCAAAGGGGAAAAGGTGACCAGCAAAGGGAAAAAGGTGACCAGCAAAGGGAAAAGCTAACCCACTCACACTAACAGGTAAGTAATTCAGTTAGTATCACAGGGTAGGACATATCCCAGGAAGCGGATATAGCATAGTTCCGTATATGTTGCAGATAATTCAGAGAGTATCGTAGGTATTTAGGATAATTCAAGTAACATAATTGTTTAGAGTCACTCAGCTAGTATCACAGGAGGCTAGTTTCCTGGAGCAGGACGTATCATAGCTGCATATTTTGTACAGGCAATTCAGCTAGTATCGGAGGGCATTTAAGCTAATTCGCTAGTATTACAAGAGGCTGACTGCATCATAGCAGGGTATGATTTCACAGGTAATTCAAGTATCATAGGTGTTTAGAGTAATTAAGCAAGCATTACAGGAGGGTAGGTTCCAGGGGTGAGTTATAACGTAGTTTCGTATTTTACAGATAGTTCAGGTAATATCGTAAGTATTTGGGTAATCAGCATAGTTTCACAGATGCTCGTAATAATTTCGATCAGAGATTTGTATCACAGCTATTTAAGGTAAATACAGCTGATTCAGGTTGTATCAATGGTATTTGAGTCATTTTAACAGGTAATTCTGATAGTATCCAGGTGCTCGTACTACTTTAGAGCAGGAATTCGTATCTGAGCTAGTTAAGGTAATTTCACACGATTCGGGTAGTATCACAGGTATTTAAGTCATTTTAACAGGCAATTCAACTAGTATCGCAGGTACTCATGGTAATATAGAGAGTAATTAGATTATATACATTTCTCATCCATCGTTACAACAATTTATATACTTTTTTCTAAATCTTACAAACTTTTATATGTTAAACAGTTATTGTACGATGCAGAGAGGGATAAACTGTATATGGTTTACAAACTGAAAAGCTTTGCGTCAACATACCTTTATTTTAGTTCGTTGTAGGAGTCTCTCCCCTTTTATCTAGGCTTGAGACTAGCACTAGGATTGCTCCTAATGGCAGGGTTACCACCTTCCCTTCCATCTTCTTCTTTCTTCATCAGACGTCTGCTAGTTACATACACAGCACACGAATAAACTCCATTTTTAAGATTGTAGACTCGCGAGAAAATCTTCATCTTCGACTTACATTCTCTTACATTCTTCATACTTACATTCGTCTTGGGTTCGATCCTTAATTTTAAATCTTCATTATCTCGGAAACTAAGAGAGATAGAGGAGTGGACCAAAGCATGATTGATAGCTCTTATAATAGGTAATTAATGCTGTATATAATTGTCAATCAGTTATGCTTGGTTCGATTCCCCATCTTTTAATGGGTTCCTTAATTTTCCTCTGTGCACTAGAATATATCACTTAGATTCGAATACCGATTCAATGAAATTTACTTGCAAATTTAATAACTCGTAATTTAGTTTAGATAGATGCGTCAAGTAAACCGTAAACAGAGTACCTAGTCCCTAAATATTGTTATCATGACAATAACTACTTTAAAGTACTCCGATTGAATCCCGAAGGGGTGATTTCATATATACCTATGGATCATATCAGGTTCGAGTAAAGATTAAATGGTAGATGCTGATGCGGGGGAGCTAAATTACTAAAACACATTTATTAAAAGTATTAGCGAGTTCGATTCTAGAAGCTTAGGATCTCTGTAACTCCGGAAAAATTGCTTTGCTTGTGATAGTAGTGGTCTTTCTGTGGGAAGATGGAAAGGAAGAATTGAAAAGGGAATGAAAACGTGAAATAATGTAGTATATACATACATTTAACTAACAAGGGAGAAAATCTTCTACGTTACCTTTTAAGCCTTTACTTTTAAGTATTGTGATAATAGAGATTGTGCTAGCTTTGGTATAATGGGTGGTGGTAGCGGTGGTGGCGGCGGTGGTGGTGGTGGTCGTTGTGGTAGGCTTTGAATGGAACATTTGACTGAATGAGCGTGTGGGAATACTTCTCTTATTGGTGTGACAGCACGTACAGGTAGTTACGAGACGAATTTAAACGTGTTTGATACTGCCAGACATCCTGTCTCTGGGTGTGACGTCATAAACATCCTGTCTCTGGACTTGAGGTTATATGGCTGGGGGGGGGGGGGTTAATACACATTGAGCGATCATATACAGCTGGTTATGGAACGAGTTTATGATTGATCTAAAAGGTTCGTGCTCCCTCTATAAATATGGTGATCTAGGGCATTGGACTTCATTGTGCTAATTAGTCTTGAGGTGTTAACATCGTGTTCTCTCCAAGAATAATCAGCTTTCTAAAGTGGTATCAAGGTGAAGAGGTCTACATTTCATTGATCAGTGATTAATACGTTATTACATCAAGAATAAAGATGAATAACTCAGCGTATAAGGATATTATTCCAAGCGCTACTGGATATGCATGCGGAAAATGTGGGAAGACGTTCCTCCGAGGTTATGACAAGAGAAGACACGAGATGAGCTGCAAGAAGCTCTTCAAATGTAAAAATTGTAATGTAACCTTCAAAGATGGTTATAAGGGGCAGCGACACGAAGATATACGTGAAATAAGCAGCCCTCAGAAGAAAAGAAGATTGGAGCCAACTAAACATCAGTTGCTGTCAACAATGGAGGACTGTGATATGAAAGAATACGAAACTTCATTCGAAGGACGATTGAAATCGTATTTTATACAATGCGAATCAGCTAAGGACCTGAATATGTATCTGCAAGAGGCAAAACAACGTATAATCCAGGCTGTGCATAAAGAGCTTAGCATTCATAAGAGTGTTAAAATTAATCTGCTGGCTGAGTGTCGATTTGTTAACAGTATTGGAGAAACCTGTGACAAAACATTTAAAACACGGAATCAAGCTGTTTTCCTGGAAACTGATCTGGAGTCAACGATGGAAGTGAAATTCAAGAAATTGGTGACTGAAATGGAGGAGTCTCAGCTTAAGGGTAGCAGCTGGGCTTTGCTTGCTGTGGAAGGAGTTCGACTTCGTATCAACAAGTACAACCCGTTACGAGGAAGTAGCTACATACCACTACCGTCATCTGTCGGAGCTAAAGAAGCGTGTATAAACATTCAGAACTTTACCGACGAGAAATGTTTCATGTACTCTATATTAGCTAAATTCATAGGGAAGAATGCACAGCGTGTGAACAAATACAAACAACTTCAAGACAAGTACGACTTCAGCTGTGTTTCCTACCCTACTCCACTTTCTCAAATACCTAAATTTGAGAAGCTTAACAATATGTCCATTAACGTTTTCGGGCTGGATGAGAAGCACGAAGTGTATCCGATAAAGGTTGCTGATATTGAACTACCTGAACATCGCGACCTGCTACTATTGAATGACAGCAGTGGAAAACATCACTACGTGTATATAAGGAATTTTGAGAAGCTCGTTCGACGACAGAAAACTAAATGTAATGAACGTGTTTATACCTGCAAGCGCTGTTTTACACATTTTGATAATCGATATGGACGAAGTGGACTGGAAAAACTACAAGAACATGCAGCCGTCTGTATTCAACATGGTGTTGCAAGGGTAGTTATGCCTAGCAAGGAGAAAGCAATTGTACAGTTTAAAAATGTTGAGAGGATGCTGAAAGTACCTTATGTCATCTATGCTGATTTTGAGAGTATTCTCACTCCATGCCATACGTGTACACCCAATCCTGAAACTTCCTATACAACCCCTTATCAAGAGCACACACCAATGAGCTTCTGTGTTTACGTGAAGCCTACATCCAGTGTTGAACATCTCGAAACTGGTCTTCCTAAGCAACCCTATGTGTATCGTGGTGCTGATGCTGCTCAGAAGTTTATGCTGTACCTGACATCTCTTGCAAAAATGATTGATGACGTATACAAATCTGCTAAGCCTCTGAAACTTACGGATCAACAGCAAAAGGATTTCGAGTTTTCTTCAGCATGCTACTTGTGTGGAAAACCCTTTACAGAAGAGAACTATAAAGTACGCGACCATGATCACATCAACGGTGAATATCGTGGAAGTCTTCTTAATGAATGTAATTTAGCCTGTAAAACACCTAAATATATACCAGTCTTCATGCATAACCTTAGCGGATATGACTCTCATTTCATTGTTAAGGAGCTGGGTTGTACAAGTGAACGTGTGGAGGTAATTCCTAACTCTGAAGAAAGCTATATCTCATTCACCAAGTATGTAGGAGATATAAAGCTTCGATTTGTGGATAGCTTCCGATTCCTCAGTACAAGCTTGGATAAGTTGGTAAAAAATCTAACCTCGTATCCTGAAACGCTAAAGTACTTTGGAGAAGACAAATTGAAGTTGATGACCCGTAAGGGTGTATTTCCCTATGATTTTGTTACGTCATGGGATGCTCTGAACGAGACCTGCTTGCCTCCTAAGGACTCCTTCTACAATAGATTGAATGAAGAAGAAATTACTGATACTGACTACGATCATGCTAGAAATGTATGGGAGCTGTTTAATGTGAGAAAGCTGGGAGAGTACAGCGATCTCTACTTAACTTCGGATGTACTTCTTCTAGCTGACGTCTTTGAGACGTTCAGAGAGCAAACCCTTAAAACACATAAAGTCGATCCGGCCCATTATTTTACCTCTCCAGTTCTTACATGGGACGCCATGTTACTGTATACCGGAATTAAGCTGGAGCTGTTACAAGATTATGATCAACTACTCATGGTGGAATCAGGTATAAGAGGAGGTTTATGCCAAGTTTCCCATCGGTATGCTGAGGCTAATAACACGTATATGGATAAGTTTGATCCGTCGAGACCAACCCAATTTATCACATACGAGGACGCTAATAACCAATATGGGTGGGCAATGTGTCACGCCCTTCCTTTTGGTGGATTTCAGTGGGTTTTGCCTGAAGAAATCAGCTTAGAAAGACTACAAGAAGATGATCCTCATGGGTACATATTAGAAGTCGATATCGAGTATCCTGCAGAACTTCACGATCTACACAACGATCTACCTTTCCTGCCAGAGTGTATGAAACCATTGTAAGCATCTACAAAGAAACTGATACCCCATCTTGGACCTCGACAGAAGTATGTAGTGCATTACATGGCTTTGAAGCAAGCTCTTGATCATGGACTACGACTAACAAAAATCCATCGTGTGCTACAATTCCTACAGTCTCGGTGGTTGAAACCTTATGTGGAATTTAACAACAGGCTACGGCAACAAGCTGCAAATGATTTCGAGAAGGATCTCTACAAACTCTTTAACAACGCCATGTTTGGAAAAACTATGGAGAACCTGCGTAACCGTATGGATATACGACTGGTAACCAATGAAAAAACCCTAGAGAAGCTGACCGCCAAGCCTACGTTTATCGACAGGACGATATATGCTGATAATCTAGCTGCTGTACATATGGCCTCTCGTCAGATTGTATTCAACAAGCCTATATACATTGGTATGAGTGTGTTGGACATCTCCAAGACATTAATGTATAACTATCATTACGACGTGTTGTTGCCTTATTATGGAGCTGAAAACCTGAAGCTTATGTATATGGACACTGATTCGTTCATTCATCGTGTTACAACTGAAGATGTGTACCAGGACAAGCTACGTTTTCTTGAGCATCTCGATACATCTGATTACCCTGCCAACCATATATGTTACTCTACTCAGAACAAGAAGGTATTGGGAAAATTTAAAGATGAGGCTAATAGCAAAATCATCCTACGCTTTGTTGGACTACGTCCTAAGATGTATGCCTTAGATATTCAAGGGTCAATGATAAAAAAGATTAAAGGTATAAAACGTAGCGCTATTAAGCAGTACATTTCGTTTGACAGCTATACAGACTGTCTTAAAACCAGTGAAATCATCAGAACGCCAATGAATCTAATCCTATCACGAAAGCATGCTGTTACCACAGTGCAAGTGAATAAAATTGCATTGACTCCGTTTGATGATAAAAGAATTATTGCTGAGGATGGAATAACTACCTATGCGTATGGACATTACAGTATTACAAACAGTGCTTAAGAGAATGTAAGTCGAAGATGAAGATTTTCTCGCGAGTCTACAATCTTAAAAATGGAGTTTATTCGTGTGCTGTGTATGTAACTAGCAGACGTCTGATGAAGAAAGAAGAAGATGGAAGGGAAGGTGGTAACCCTGCCATTAGGAGCAATCCTAGTGCTAGTCTCAAGCCTAGATAAAAGGGGAGAGACTCCTACAACGAACTAAAATAAAGGTATGTTGACGCAAAGCTTTTCAGTTTGTAAACCATATACAGTTTATCCCTCTCTGCATCGTACAATAACTGTTTAACATATAAAAGTTTGTAAGATTTAGAAAAAAGTATATAAATTGTTGTAACGATGGATGAGAAATGTTTATAATCTAATTACTCTCTATATTACCATGAGTACCTGCGATACTAGTTGAATTGCCTGTTAAAATGACTTAAATACCTGTGATACTACCCGAATCGTGTGAAATTACCTTAACTAGCTCAGATACGAATTCCTGCTCTAAAGTAGTACGAGCACCTGGATACTATCAGAATTACCTGTTAAAATGACTCAAATACCATTGATACAACCTGAATCAGCTGTATTTACCTTAAATAGCTGTGATACAAATCTCTGATCGAAATTATTACGAGCATCTGTGAAACTATGCTGATTACCCAAATACTTACGATATTACCTGAACTATCTGTAAAATACGAAACTACGTTATAACTCACCCCTGGAACCTACCCTCCTGTAATGCTTGCTTAATTACTCTAAACACCTATGATACTTGAATTACCTGTGAAATCATACCCTGCTATGATGCAGTCAGCCTCTTGTAATACTAGCTGAATTAGCTTAAATGCCCTCCGATACTAGCTGAATTGCCTGTACAAAATATGCAGCTATGATACGTCCTGCTCCAGGAAACTAGCCTCCTGTGATACTAGCTGAGTGACTCTAAACACTTATGTTACTTGAATTATCCTAAATACCTACGATACTCTCTGAATTATCTGCAACATATACGGAACTATGCTATATCCGCTTCCCGGGATATGTCCTACCCTGTGATACTAACTGAATTACTTACCTGTTAGTGTGAGTGGGTTAGCTTTTCCCTTTGCTGGTCACCTTTTTCCCTTTGCTGGTCACCTTTTCCCCTTTGCTGGTCACATTTGTCCCTTTGCTGTTCACGTTTTTCCCTTTGCTGGTCACGTTTTTCCCTTTGCTGGTCACATTTTTCCCTTTACTGGTCACCTTTTTCCCTTTGCTGGTCACATTTTTCCCTTTGCTGGTCACCTTTTTCCCTTTGCTGGTCACGTTTTTCCCTTTGCTGGTCACCATTTTCCCTTTGCTGGTCACGTTTTCCCTTTGCTGGTCACCTTTTTCCCTTTGCTGGTCACGTTTTTCCCTTTGCTGGTCACCTTTTTCCCTTTGCTGGTCACATTTTTCCCTTTGCTGGTCGCATTTTTCCCTTTGCTGCTCACGTTTTTCCCTTTGCTGGTGACGTTTTTCCCTTTGCTGGTAACATTTTTCCCTTTGCTGGTCACCTTTTCCCTGAATGGGTTACATGATGGGCACGTCAAGAACATTGACATGAAACAGTTTTCCACTAAGTTCACGTCTAAAGTCGCCATCGAAGTCTAGCACCTCCCCTCCTATTCCCTATCTCTCCTGTATATAAGTCCATATTCCTACTGCTTCACTATCTGTCTAGCCTACCGACTCCCCTCGTTTTCCTATACCCCTCATATAAACTCTACTCTACTCCTCAACCTCTGTCTAGCCTAACTCCTCTCCTCGTTTCCCTGTACCTCTCATATAAACCATACTCTACTCCTCGATCTCTGTCTAGCCTAACATCTCTCTGGTTTTCCTATACCACTCATATAAACTATACTCTACTCCTCGACCTCTGTCTAGCCTAACTCCTCTCCTCGTTTCCCTGTACCTCTCATATAAACCATACTCTACTCCTCTAGCTCTGTCTAGCCTAACGCCTCTCTGGTTTACCTATGACTCTCACATAAACCATACTCTGCTCCTCGACCTCTGTCTAGTCTAACTCCTCTCCTCGTTTTCCTATACCACTCATATAAACCATACTCTACTCCTCAACCTCTGTCTAGCCTAGCACCCCTCTTCCTGTTCCTATACTTCTCATACATATAAACGCATACTCTACTCTCAACCTCTGTCTAGCCTAACACCACTCCCCGTATCCCCTACCTCTCATGAATCGCATTCCCTCCTGCCCCTCTCTAGCTGAGCATCACTCCTTGGTTTCCTATCTAACCTAACTTTAACACCTGTCTATCCTAGCATAGGATCTCTCTCCGTTTTCTCATCTCTCCTTATAAACACATACTCAAATTCTCCTAAGCTAATACCTCTCCTCGTTTTCCTATACCTCTCATATAAACCATACCCCACTCCTCAACCTCTGTCTAGCCTAACACCTCTCCTCGTTTTCCTATATCTCTCATATAAACCATACTCTAATCCTCAACCTCTGGCTAGCCTAACACCTCTCCTCCTGTTCCCTACCTCTCTCATATAACCCATACTCTACTCAACCTCTGTATAGCCTAGCACCTCTCCTCCTGCTCCTATACCTCTCATACATATAAATGCATACTCTACTCTCAGCCTCTGTCTAGCCTAGCACCTCTCCACGTATTCCCTATCTGTCTCATATAAAGCGCATTCCCCTCCTGTCCCCTGTCTAGCTCTAGCTGTATCTCTCCTTGGTTTCCTATCTAACCTATATAAACTTACCTCTAACACCTGTCTATCCTAGCATAGGATCTCTCTCCGTTTTCTCATCTCTCCTTATAAACACATACTCAAATTCTCCTAGCCTAATACCTCTACTCGATTTGCTATACCTCTCATAAAAACCATACTGTACTCCTCAACCTCTGTCTATCCTAACAACTCTCCGCTATCTCTTCCATATAAACCTACTTCCCTCCTTCAACCCTGTCTAGCCTAGTATGGGTCGTCGTATTCCTTATCTCTCCCATATAAACGCATTTTCCTCCTTGAACCATCCCATCTAGCCTCGTTTTCCCTATCCTTTCCCATATAAACGCAAAAAACTGTGCTCGAATTCCTCTATATACCCTACTAACATGTCTCGAAAACTTTTTATTTTCTAAAAAATGACTGTAACGATTTTGATTAAAATACCATATTCAGAGAGAGCCAAAAAACTACGAACAGGCTGCGCGGTGTTTTTCCTATCCGCGTCCTCGGCGCTCGTTGCCGTCTGTCGCTGTTATAGAAAGGCGCGGATGAAACCATACAACATTTTTAAAACTACTTTTAAAGGCTTTACTTACCAACTGAATGCTGAAACTGGCCACCGTCGTTGTCCATTCATTTTTGTCACCTCTTTAGGAAACTATCCGTCACTCGCCGTAGTTCACGTTGAGAAATTTTGGCAATTTCCTGGTGGATATTTTGTTTTAATTCGTCGAGTGTGTGAGTTTGTCTTGTACACTTTGTTATATGTTACCCCAGAGATAGAAATCACAGGAGTTAGGTCGGGAGACCGAGGGAGCCACAAATCTGTACTAATAATTTTGTCTTCAAACATACATTTCATAAAGTTGTTAAGCAAAGCCTTATAAAGTAGTTTTAAAAATGTTTTATGGTTTCATCCGCACCTTTCTATGATAGCGGCAGACGGCAACGAGCGCCGAGGACGTGGATGGGAAAAACACCGCGCAGCCGGTTCGTAGTCTTTTGGCTCTGCCTGTATTAAAGACATTTACATGACAAACAAAATGCATATCTTGAATTTTCTGGGAATAGCCTGTGAAGTACTGTTCATTCAGAAGGAATTTCGTATAAACTTGTAAAACTGGTAAGCATTAAGCGATATACGTAAATGTGCTAAACAAAAAAATGTCGATCCCTTTAAAACACACATTTATTCCAAATAAGTTTTCTTTTGTGGCATAGGCCATTTCTGAGATAGGAATTATTAACGGTTCGAATTGTTCATTACTTGGTCAATCTCTTTTAAGTCCTGTCAACATTCAGTTGTTTCTCGCAGTTGCATGGAGACAGTATGGAATTTTAAGGCCAGCATATAGCGTCCAGTTCTTAAACATTTGACTATCGCTGTTTTCTTTGTATCTATAACGAAATGTTTAATGTAGCTATTTCTGAAATAGTTATTTGGATTAAAATGTAGTAGACAGAAAAATAAGCTTTAGTAAGAATAGTTTATATACCCACTAATAAACCATAGAAGGTAGAGAGAGTCTTGCGAATTTATCACATCAGATTTTTTTTATGGGACTGTAATAAGCTGAAATACAGATTGGGCTCTAGGCCTATAGGATGGAATAAAGGATTCAGGACACTGACGCTTCAAGTGTAATTTATAACGCATTTTTTAATATTTTCTCTTCCAGCTGAAGCTCTCAGGCTTATATGAGTAGGTGTGTTTGATTTATTGCCTTGTCTAATTTAATACACGTTGTTAAGTGTTTGAAGGTTAATCTATGACAGACTTGCGTTATAGTCACAGAGGGGCAAAATGTTTTCAGCGAGAAGATAAGATCACATTCACTTGACTGTGGGGAGGATTTGAAAATATCAGCAGGGGATAATGGTGCTGAGGCAATCTGGGGCAGACTCTATACTGTGAAACCGTTAGCACAGTAAAAACGAAGCTAAAAACTGAACGTAAACCCCGCCTGCCGATCATAAAAGATCCCCCTATCATAGCTGCCGGCTTGATTGAGCAGAATCAAGTTCATAAGCAAGAAATTACGTACCTTCACTTGGGGCCATGATTAAACCGAATGTAAAATGTTTTACGGTCGCTGTTTTTCCTGCTCCGCCTAAAAGGAGCATAAGGTGATATGAAACAAAGCAAGCTGCATAGCTCTGATTTTACACTTTTCGTGATGTTACTTGCTCCATCATGAAACTTCTTAAAACTAAGGATATACTGGATTATGTCAGTGAACCATTTATGTGTATGGGATATTAAAGCACAACATGAAAATATTTCCACGTATTTAGTGGAGTTTTAGACAGTTATTAATATAAGTAACCTAAAGTCACAAGAACAAATTTATTATCATTATTATACGCTTTAACAATAGGTAAGTAGATTGCCAGAGTCGATAAAGTATATCAATAACATGTCAGTAATATATATGTATATGCTATAATTATCTACAGATTGCCCTAGATCACAAAATATACTTATTATAAATTATTAAGAACTTTAAAAGTTGAAGCTGACGTAACAAAATTAAAAACATACCAAATTAATTAATTAAACAACTTTTAAAATTTACATAAAATTAAATGTAGACAGAATAAATACGCATGATTTGTATATATGGTTTCTAATTATTAAAACGAATCCTTTAATAGCTCAAATAGCTAACTCTAGTAATTCATATTGGGAATTCCCATTGTTTTGAAGAAGTCAGCTAGGAATTTGGAGATGGTTCCCCTTGCAACTACCAATAGTCTTCACCCAATCACATTTCCTTAACCTATTATCATTAATTTCAATAGTATTCTAAACATCGACACACAAAAGGTTACTTTTAAAACATTTTTCTGTTAATTGTAATAAATATTCACTAAAATTGGTTCTAATTACTTATGACTATTGTAATGGAGGTAGGTACATCAAGTTTAATCTACAGAGGCGGCCGAGGAAATAGTCAACTGCTTAATAAAAAAATTAAATTAAATTAAGTTTTATTTATGAGCACTCTTTAACTGCTATGGTCTTTAGCGTCCCATTCCATATTGGGCGTGAAAGACCGGTTATTTTGCTCAGAGGCCTCTTTATCGGGCTTGAGGTTCTCTTATGTGCCGTAAATCTACGTCACGGGGCCACCGGCTTTACTTCCCTTCCGAAGGAAGCCATGCAAAGGATTTTTACGCCCGAAAAAAATCCATCCCCCTCCGCCGGGTTTGAACCCGCGACCTCGGGAACTAGAGGCTAGCATGGTAACCAATACATCACGGAGGACGACTGGCTGCTTAAAAACACGCCCATATGCTAGCGTTGATATTGCATACTCTTTGCATGAAAAACTAAAAGACGACGACTTCAGATTCCAAAGTGGAAAAAAAGTGGGAAAATTATACGAACAGTAATAAATATTTCGGAAGTAGTGCTACAAAAATGTTTGTTGTATATAAAGTGTAAGGAAGTTTATGTCTAACGGTTTTTTTTGTTTGTTTGTTTATTTTTTGTTTTCATTTATCTGGAAACATTGTGAATAAGAGAACTTCATACCAGTTCATCCAAAAATTAAAAATAAATAAATAAATAACGTTGGTATGGTAAATTCGCACCATTCTTCACCCATTATTATTTCAAATTTACCCCTAATATTTTACTGTTCATATAAAAAAGTCATTTTTCTGTATATCTTACCTTAAAGACTATAACAATTTTTGTCTAGGAATGGCTTCGTATTACACCCTACGGACATAGTTAACATTTATTCGTCCATAGTTACATGCGACAAGTAGAAATGACAGTAAATTGTTGCTAGTCGGTCTTTGTTTGTCATAAGCTCTGAAGTTAAGGAAAATCGTACGTAGACGTTCAAACGTTCCACATGGCGATCAATGTAAACTTCAGCTTGGGAGAAACTTAAGCATAAAACAATAAATATTTCGAAAACGGTTAATACTACAAAAACGTTAATTGACATAAATTGTGTACATCATAGTTCATTTTTCCTTCCTCTAAATTTTCCTCTGTACCTTATGTTTTCCCAGTAATACAAAATTATATAAAATCCAATCATAATGAAGAGGCTCCACAGAAATCTCAAGATGTTTTATTTCACAGGTCCGCATCTGAAATATGACATCTTAATCAAAATCATCATAGTCGTTTTTGAGAAAATAAAAAGCAACAAATATGTTTCCATTATAGTTAGTTTGGAGTCGGGATAATTGTTGAAAATCTTCATGTTGCATGCTTGAAAGATGCCGGATTTAAATACGAAGTGTCATGTTAATCATTCAATTTTTCGTCTTTGAGTTATGCTGTTCACACGCAAATACTTATGTGAACCATTCTCTAAAAGTGTTTTTTTTCATTATTTATTTATTTATTGGGACCTCAAGGATTCCGCTGAAATCTCGACAGAATTTTTGAGTGCACTACAATACTTCCTCTACCATTGGTGAGCGATAGAGAAAAGTATATCTCAAACATAAGACGTTTTAATTAAAATCACTCGGAAATTTTGGAGGGAATAAAATATATCAAAACATATTTTATTTAAGGGGAGATTAAAATCTCAATCGCCTAATGTTAAATTTGTGAACTTCAGGACTCATTCTTCAGAAACTATTTTAGATATCACATTGAAATTTTTATAGGATATAGATGCATGCCTCCTAAATTCACTGATTTATGTTTATACGATAATGCCGTTTCTTAATGAAGATAGCAATATTTTGTTAATTATACGCTTTTTTTTACAGTTTATCATTAGTGTTTCTTTTTAAAAACGTAACCAACCATATTCTTAACACCAAAGTATATCCACCATAGCATTAAGGTGTTATTTTTATCACCCCAAAATTTCAAACCACTATCTTCAGCAGTTTCTGAGAAAACGATTAATTTATATTAGACGGCATCCAAAGAAAACTTCGTTGAAATTAAAACTGGGAAGAAAGAAGAAAAAAAAACACACATATTTGCAAAGGAAGAAATTAAACCACCTTGGACACATGGAAGTTTCGTATTTTTCAGGGGTGCCAATTTGTCGAGCAAAACTTCCCTTAAAGCTGATTTAACATCTCCATAGAGTACAGGAGTTAGAGTTGTTTTTCTATCAAGTGGTGCAGAACTCAGAATACAAAATTGCAGATGCAGTGTTATGTTGAAAAGGCGTTTTAAAATACAAGTATTCTGCCCTCAGTAATAAAATATATATGAAATTAAAGAGGAAATTCCAATTTATAAGATGGAAAAAAAATGAAAACTCTGATGTGTTATATTCACATGTCTTTCTCTACCCTCTAATTAGCCGGTATACATATTATTCTTACAAAAGTTTATCTTTCTATCTACTTAATTTTAGTTCAGATAAACGTTTCCGGAAATGGCTACATTAAACATTTCGTTATAGATACAAAGGGAATGGCATTAGTCAAATGTTTAAAAACGCTGCAAGCTGGGCTTAAAGCTCTTTCCATAACATCGCAAGAAACAACGGAAAATCGACAGGACTTGAAGAAAATGGCTAAGTATTGAACAATTCGAATCATTACTAACGGATATCTAAGAAACGGCTGATGACACAAAAAATTATTTAAAGAAATTGTGTGTCTTAAAGAGATCTACATTTCTTGTGTATTATGTTTTCGTCTGTCGCTTAACGCTTACAGTTATACAAGTTTATACAAAATTCCTTCCGAATGAAGAGAACTTCAAAGGTTATTCCCAGAAAATCCAAGATATACATTTTATTTGTCATGCAAATATCTTTAATAGATGTATGGTATTTTAATCAAAATAGAGCCATTTTTAGAAAATAAAATTTCGAAAACTCTTCCATGTAAAGAGTAGTTTTATATACGGATTTTCCTTGAAAATCTTCTTTGGAAGGTACTGAATCCAAATTCCAAGTTTGGTGTTTATTCGACTTTTCTTTTTTGAGTTATGCTGTTCATAGACGCACGCGCGCGCGCGCACACACACACACACACACACACATACAAACTGACCTTTTTCTAAAAAGTGTTTTTACTCAGGGGCCTCAAAACATGTATTTCCGGTGAAATATCGGTATCGAATTTTTGGGTGGAATGCAATTCCTCCTTGACGTATGTGTGGCACAGAGAAAGTAAAATGCGTGTGTTTTGGCAGATTTCACCATTTAACTTCCCCTAAAAGTTCACGAAGGAGGAATTTGCATCTTTAAAACATGTTGCGGTAGGTGCACTAATTAAAGAATAATGCCTAAAAATAATATTTTGACAGTTTATTTTCTGTAAAACACGCATATATACTCCTAAATAATGTGCACTGAGATTAGGGAACTAATAGCTGTAAAGTGCTTTATTGCATGATTATACCGTAGCGAACAATGAGTCAAGGCAGCCTGTACCCTTCGTATCATCCACGATAATAGAAGCCGGTACAGTAGCGTTATCTGGCGGGCTCCGCTCTGTTATTGGCTACTTGATGAAGCGAGACGCCGCGTCGGTCTCTAGCGAATTACTTACTGGTACAGTTCCAAACAAGCGAACTAAACCCTGTCCCATAAAACTTTGCTCCGTCTCTCTTAACTGCCACGTGCACTATTCACCTCTCATTCACTGTTGTCGTTGAATAGGTTGTTGTGCGAGACAAATACTCCCTTATTTAACGTGATAATTTATCTTAATATATTCGAAGAAAATTGTCAGATTAACATTTTCATAACTCCATGAATCAAATACATTAAGTAACAGAGTTAATGCACCTGGAATGCCTGTAAAATCTTATCAGCAAATAGGTAGGAAGATCATTCGGTTTAAACCTGCATCTCAGAATGATGAAAGCACGAAATATCATGACAGTGAGTTTTGGTCGCATTTATTGCTTGTCCTTGCACTGCACAGGGCATATTTGTCATACATCGCCATTCAAAGGTGTACATTAGCCAATCAGGGTATAGGGGAAGGAAAGAGAACGCGAAAGAATATATGTAAGCGGGGCAAAGTTATAAGAAAGAGGATTTACGTCAAGTTGCTCAGGCAATGTTCCGAAGATATTGCAGGTATATTATGTCTATTGTTGAATTCACAACAGAGGAATAACTATATTATTGTCGCTTTGTCCGTCTGTACTTCAGTTCGACTAGAAAGGTGAAGTTTTGTATACAAAACACCCATAATTGGTTAAAATGGATACAAATTTAAGGATAGTTGGAATGAACGAATACCGTATTTTAATGAAAATCGTTAGAGCCATTTTTACAAAATAAAAAATAACATCGGCCTTTCCATTTGAAGAGTAGTCTGGAGTGTCGAATTTTGTTTTAAGTCCTTGTTTGGTGTCTGACTCAGATATGATATTTGGTATTTATCCATCGATTCAATTTTTAGTTATGCTCTTTACATACACACACACACACACACACACACACACACACACACACAGGAGCATTTTCTAAATATGCTTTTGGGTTCAGCGAACCGAAAAAATGTGTAATTTCCGAAGAAATCTCGATATCGAATGTTTGGGTGGGCTAACTGAAAGAGAAAATAAACAAAATTTACTACGAGTTTAATACAGAGCTCTGGGCGAAATATCCATAACACTGGGATAGATAAATAAATTGAGCTTTATTTATTTATGGCTCTTAGCGGGCTGAATGACCGGAAATTTTGTCAGAGACCTCTTTATCAGGCTTGAGGTTCTTTTACGTGCCGTAAATCTACCACCAGCTTTACTTTCCTTCCGAAGCAAGCCATGCTAAGGATTTTTACGCCCGAAAAAATCCATTGCCCTTCGCCGGCTTTGAACCCGCGACTATAGTATTGGAATGTACCTAGTCCAAAGATAGAAAGAAAGAAAGAAAGAAAGAAAAGCACAGCACAAAACTCATCAAAATTAAAATTATTTGTGTAAATATGCTTATAGCATTATCTATTTCCGAAATAATGACACAATTATATCAATATTTAAACTGTTTTTGACTGAAATAATACAGTTACATTGAAAAGTTAAGTGCTAATCCTTTAATTTCTTATATGACCATTACAGATGTACTTTCTTGCTTCATTATTTACCACTATTCTCAACATTCTTTTGGATTTTAAAACATTCAAATTACCCTATTGTTTCTTCGAGCAGGCTACAAAGCAGCTATTCTGGAGGCAGTCATTCAGTCCAACACACCGACACGGGTAGCCGAGGTTGTTAATGCACGGAATAGTGAATCCGCCTGCATCATTTTTTTCCCAGGTTTTCTTTAGTCCTCAATAATGGGAAAGAACCTTAAACTTAGGCCTAGAATGTTACGTTACCAAACTTTATTTCCCAATTGTCATTTCATTTCATGTATCAGTATTACCACAATAAAAGCGGGCGTTAAATACCTACTACTATCCAGTTCAACTTCAAAGTGACCGATGTTTCTCATGAAAACCTTTTGGTAATGGTTAGAGAAAGTCGTGTGGCTGTTGCATATCCGGTAGTCTCAAGGAGTTTGGAGGTATACTTCTCGCAAAATTTAGAAAAGGTACAAACGATGTGCCCCTTCATTGTAAGAGGCTATAAACGTAAACTTTCAAAAAGCCAGGTGTCTTTGTTGTACGGAATGAGTCCAGCAGACAAAACCAACTGCGAGCATTGTGGCCATATGTTTGCGCAAAACCTTTATCTGTCTCTTTCCCTCCCTTACTTGCTCTTTTCTTTCAAATAAATATTACTGTGTTATCAATTTATCAAGTTTCTGGTAGACCAGAATGGCATGTGCGTCTAAACGTTGAGAAACTGCAGTAAGTACAGCAGCAAATGTGCTCAAGTTCTGCGACTGAGTTGAACAAACAAATTCGGCAAGGTAGGCATATGATCAGTGACCTTCCCCAAGCTATAAGGACATTGGCACCATCTGCCTTAAGTTGTCAGGTCATTAGAGAAGAATAAGGATCTTATTCACTTGTTCACTTCTTTCAAGCGGCTTATCGTTTGTACCTTTTCTAAGTTTTGCGAGAAGTAGGTATATTCTAATTTGTGAGCAAAGCTACTAGGAGGAGCAGCTATCGTCCTGGAACGTTTGCAAGGCAGGCTAAAAACGACCCCCGCTCTCTGTATTCGCTGCTGCACATCCCAATTCCAATTTCGACTCGTTCCACGATATTTGCATCCGTTCCGGGATTCGCACCCCTCCCCCTGCTGTCTTGTTACGCAAGAAAAGTGTTCCCCCTCCACTTTTTTATTATTTGCGAATGCGCAGTGTCCTATCAGAGCCTCTAACAAGATAGCTTTTCCGGCCATAGGCATTATTTCCTAGTTTATTGCCCGCTCCGACTGCCTCATTTAATGGACCTTATGAAATGAATTGCCCGCAATAAATTGCCCCGCACCACCACCGCACTTTGCACCCTCTCTACACCGCTATCTCTGCACCGTTCCACCCCCGCTTTTAAATCAGTCGCCCGCCTCCGGGCAACAGAGATACAAGTAATGGACCGACAACTGCAAAAATCTGATGTGCTACATTCACACGACATTCTCTACCCACTATTGTTCATTTTTAAACAGCTTCCACAAACCATTCTTACGAAAGTTTATTTATCTTCTTCATGTTAATCGAGATAAACCTTTGTAGAAACAGTTTCATTATTCATTTCGCAATAGGTACAAGGGGTGTACAGGAAACCAAATCGATAGTCAGATGTTTAAATAGTGACCGCTACACGCAGGTCTTAAAATTCCATACTGTTTCCATGACATCAAAAACAGAAACAAGAGAAATAACTGAATAGCCACAGAAATTTAACAAAAATGTATTTGTGTTACATTCACATTGCTTTCACTAGTCACTATCGTTTACTTCCATACAGCTTCTAGGAGCTATTCTTACGAAAGCTTAATTTTATACTTAATTCATATCAATCGAGATAATCTTTGCAGAAATAATTTCATTGTGGGTACAAGGGGATACAGTAAACCGAATTGATAGTTCGAAATTTAAAACCTATATGCAAACTTGAATTTCTTACTCTTTCCATGAAATACCGAGAAGTGAATAGTGACATCACTTTAAAAACAATGACAAAGTATTGAAAAAATTCAAACCAATAATAGCGAATATCTCGAAAAGGACCGATGCCAAAAATAGATTATTGTGCAAAGGTTTTGTCTCTCTCTCTCTTATGATTTATCAGTTATACAAAATTACATAAAATTCTTTCCGAATGAGGAGAACTTCACAGACTATTCCCAGAAAATTCAAGATATGTATTTGATTTGTCATGTAAATACCTTAAATGTATAGTATTTTAATCAAAATTGTTAGAGCCAATTTTGTGAAAATCTAAAATATAACATTTTTCCCTCTGAAGGGTGGTTTGGATGGGGGAATTTACTTAAAACTATGTTGCAACTTTGTAAGAAGCTGAACTTAAATGCCAATTTTGGTATGTATCCCATTTTTCGTTTTTGAGGTATGCTGTTCACATACATACACAAGCGCGCGTGCAGAACGTTTTCTAAGAATGCTTTTTACTTTCTTTACTACGTATAGTAAGTAGGGGAAGTATTGCATTCCACCCAAAAACTCGATACCGAGATTTCACCGAAAATGCATGTTTTGAGGCCCCCTGAATCCAAATAAAGCATTTTGGAAACATGTCCGTGTATGTCTATCTGTGAACAGCATAACTCAAAAACGAAAAGTCAGATAAATACCAAACTTGGTGTTTGAATTTAGTATCTTTCAAGGATGCCACACGAATATTTTCAAGAAAATCCCCTCACCCACAACTAGCCTTTACATGGAACATTAAAAAATTTTGATTTTCTAAAATATGGCTTTAACGATTTTGATTAAAGTACCATATATGAAAGATATTTACGTGACAAATAAGATTTTACCTTGAATGTTCTGGGAATAGCCTAGGAAGTCCTCTTCATTCGGAAGGAATGTTGTATAAACCTATATAACTTGTGAACGTTAAGCATGAGGCAGTATTTTTAACACTTAAATAATTTCCGTCTAATTATATAATTTGTAAATTCAATAACAGCCCGCCTTAAAGTAACATGTGCATGTAACAATATATAAAAAGTGTATATTACAGTCAGTGTATATGTTTATATTATATGTACATGTTCAATAACGTTATGTGAATGTATTACGTAATTTAATAATGTAGCAGCTGTGAGAATAATAGGTTAAAAGTTGCTAACAATGAGGTAACCTTGAGGTAATAATGAGTAAGAAAGTAATAATACTACTAGTCATTCTTGGAGCAACAATAATGTAATTTTTGTGACAGTTTATAAAATAGCCAATCAACAACCAGAAAAAAGCTTAAGTTAAATAAAAGTATTCTACTGGATTAGGAATAGCCAATAAGAGACTTGAAATACAGAAATTTACAAATTTAGGCGGTTGAAATCAAGTTAGTTGCCTGTAGACAGTGCTCATAACTGGACGCGTTGAAGACAGTGTTCCTGACGCGAGATGTGTCCTCGAGAAATTTAATATGTATTTTGTGTGAGACAAAAAAATAGTTTAGGTGTTAAAAAGTGCAAGTAATTAACAAAAGAATCTCACAGCTCTCTCTCTCTCTCTCACTCTCTCTCTCTCTATCAGTGAAGTGTTGTTTAAATATTATCAAGAATTAATAAAAGGGAGTGAATTAAAAATTATAATCCGTGTAAGCCTACATTCTTCAGCCGCATCACGCCCTGTTAAGAAATTCATGTCTCTAAAATAATACTGACGCAGCCGAGGCAAACATAAATATATAATATTTAAAGAAACAGTCAAGTTACAAAGTTAATATTTTTAAACATTTTTGGGTCAAAGGCCACCGGAAAGTACATTTGGGGCGAAGACTACCGGAAACTTTTTACCATACGTGCGGTTGCAACAAACTTCAAGTTCAGCTCCCCAACAGTTGAACTACAATACAACTACATTCTCAAATTGGCTCCCAAAGCTCGGGGCAAATAACAACGTAAAAATAACAATACAATTCCTACTTCAAATCGGCTTTTCCATACGTGAAACAAAAACCTTCTTCAAGCGATATATGAAAGCTTACCACACAAAATAATAGACTTCTTTAAAACACACAATTTACTTAAAATAAGATTTTTTGTGGCATAAGCCGTTTCTGAGATATGCGTTATTAAAGGTTCGAATTGCCCAGTACTTATTCCTTTCATGTTCCATCGATTTTCAGTTTCTCGCGATTGCATGGAAACAGTAGGAATTTTAAAGCCAGCATATAGCGTCCAGTTCATAAACATTTGACTATCGCTGTTCCCTTTGTATCTATAGCGAAGAGTGTAATGTAGCTATTTTTGCAAAGGCTTATTTGGATTAAATGTAGTAGATAGAAAAATAAGCTTTAGTAAAAAATAGTTTGTATACCCACTAATAAAGACAGAGGGTGTAGAAGTCATGTGAATGCATGACATCCGATTTTTTGTGGGGGATTCAGAGAGCCCAATACACGTATTTTTGGTGAAATCTCAGTATTGTATTTTTGGGTAGAATGCGATATCCTCTGACTAGTAGATACGTGGTAGAGCAGTGAAGGCCAACCTATTCTCTTAAGACCTAAGGTTCATCTCACCTACTATATTTGAAGAAATTGAGATGTTAAGCCAATCGAGTTTCAGTCCTTGGCAACACAAGTGGAAATGAGTGGAAAGGAAAACTCCTTTCATCCACCCTCTCTCTCTCTCTCTCTCTCTCTCTCTCTCTCTCTCTCTCTAAGGTTGGGCATTCCTGTGATAGAGAAATTTAAAAATTTGATGTGTTACACTCACATGACTTTCTCTACTCTTGTACAAACTATTTTTACAAATGCTTGGTCTCCATCTACTTCATGTTAATCGATATAAAATTTGCCGAAACTATCTTATTGCTAATTTTCTTGTAGGTGCAAGGGGAATATGGTAGGCTTTAAGCGATAGTCAAATTTTTTGAGCTGGTTGCTATGTGAAGTATTCCATTCTCTTTGCATGTCCAAGACATGAGAAAAAAAACCGAATAACGAATTCCCCTTTTGAGAAAAAGTATAAGTATTGGAAAATTCAAACAAATAACAAGGAATATCTCGGAAAGGGTTCACTCGACAAAAAAAATGTATATGACATAAATTGTGTGTCTTAACGAGATCTACAACTTTTTTGTGTAGTAAAATTTTGTTTCTCTCTTGCGGTTTACCAGTTATACAAAATTCATTTAGAATGAAGAGGGCTTTTGGAAACATTCCCAGAAAATTCAAGAATCTCTGTATTCCATTTGTAATGAAAGTATCTTAAACATATAATATTTTAATCAAAATCGTTAGAACCATTTTTGATAAAATCAAAACTTTCGAAAAATGCTCTATGTAAAGGGTAGTCTGGCGTGGGGGTATTTTCTTGAAATTCTCGCGTCGCATCTTTTAAAGATACTGAACCTGAATACTAAGTTTGGTATTTATCCAACTTTTCGTTTTTGAGTTATACTGTTCATACACACACGGACCTTTTTTAATGCGTTTGTTTTATTCAGGGGGCCTCAAAACATGTATTTATGGTGAGATCTCTATATAGAATTTTTGGGTGGAATGCAATACTTCCCCTACTTACTATACGTAGTAGAGAAAGTAAAAATTTGTTACACGACTTTCCCTATCCATTACCGTTTCCTAGTGTATCTGTAGGAAATGTTTATGAAGCCTTATTGATTTCTCCAACACCTGCCTTAGAGGAAGTGATGCATTTGAACAAAGCATTTGATGTCGGAATTCACTACAGATACCTGTTTCGAGGCTCCCTGGATACAAATAACGCACTTATATGTCTATGAACGTAACTTAACAATCTGATGTGTAAGATTTACGTGACTTTCCCAATCCACTCTTCTACAGACTGTTCTTACAGTAGCTTATTCTTCTTCCTAATTCATATGAATCGAGATTAAGTTTGGAAAAACACTTGCAGTACACATTTCGTTATAGGTAAGGGAGTGCAGGAAGCTGAAGCTTCAGATATTTAAAAGGGGATTGCTAATGCTGGCTTTGTAATTTCACTCTTTGCATGACCACGAGAAACAAACCAATAGCGACATAATACTTCAAAGAAGAATAAAGTAGTGTAAAATTCAAACCAGTAATAATAAAAATAACAAACGTGGTTAATGATATAAACATAATTTACATAAATTGTGTTTAATTAGATCTAGAACTTTGCTTAGTAATGTTTTACCTACCTGTTATGGTCTGGCGATTACAAAAAATTATGCGAAATTCATTCAGAATAAAAATCACTTCACAGGTTATTTGCAGAAAACATAGGTATAAATACCTATACCTATATTTTATTTGACACCCAAAATATCCTAAACATATAGCTTAATCAAACTCAGTAGAGAGATTTCTGAAAAATCAGAAATAACAAACAATTTGCTGTGCAAAGGTACTTTGGCTGGAAGGATTTTCTTGAAAATTTGCATATTTCATCCTTGAAAGATGTCAAACTTGAACACCAAGTTTGGTGCAATATCCGATATTTCGTTTTGAGTTATGTTTTTAGAATCGAGGCGGACAAAAACTATCACCTACTGCCCTGTAGAGAGATATTGGATTATCAAAGGCTAAAGGAAGAAAACCTTTATTAAAAATCGCCTGGTCCTTCAGGTTGGGGGTTGATGCGACGGGCCAACTCCTCGTTCATTGGGGGGGATTTTAAAAAAACCCAAGGAATTACAACCGGACAGACTTAAGAATTAATAAAGGATTACGACAGGGATGCTGAAAAAATAAGTGTAAAAGTATGGGAATTCCAATAGACGACTCAAAATATACTCCCTACAATTTGCGGATGATCAGATAATTCTGGCCCAAAAATATGAAGACGTAGAATATTTCATAAGGAAATTGATTCAAGAACACAACAAATGGGGCCTAAAACAAAATATGGATAAATCCAAATATGGTCTTGATGAACATCTCCACAGATTAAAGAGTACACAAGATGGGAAACAAAAAAAAGGAAATAAGATCAAAGATAAAGTATGGAAAGTATACTATAGGTATCTACCTTGAATGGTGTATTATGGGATTACAGGTCTCAAAAGAAACTAAACTAAAATTTTTAAAACAATAGAAGTATTATAATCTATGGCTCCGACGTCTGGACTCTGAACTATAGATAAGTTAAAAAGAAAATTATTGGCAACAGAAATGGATTATTTGAGGAGGTCTGCTGGGATATCTATAAGAAAAAAATTAGAAATGAGATTATGAAACAAAATATTAATTTTAAAAATTCAATTTTAGATTTTATTCAACAGAAACTATTATAATGGTATGGGCATGCTAAAAGAATGGAAGATTATCTAAAAGAATATTGGAGTGGACGCCACCAGGAAGAAGGAGAAAAGGAAAACCGCATAACACGTGGATTTAAGGAATTATAGGGAAATTATGGATTGGGAAATTGAGGAAGATTTATGGTCCAACAGGCAAGAATGAAGATATATGAATGAAGATATATGATAAGAAACCTATTTTACATTCTAAAATCGAAATATATTGTTTTCAGACACAACACCCACCCAGACACACACACACACACACACACACACACACACACACACACACACACACACACACATACACACACATGCACATACAGAAAGCCTTTTCTAAAACTGTTCTTTTTTTTTGCCCAGGGTATCACAATACATTTCCGGTGGAATACGATATAGAACTTTTGAGTGAAATACAATACTTCCTCAACCTATTTGATAAAGTGGTATGGAAAGTACCTAAAGACTACTACATTTAGCAATAAAATCTGGCATCTTTTAAAGATACAAGGCAAATATTTTCATAAGACTTTCGAAACAGACCTTTACATAGGAACGTTTTCATTACTTGTTTCTCAGAAATGGCTTTAACTGCCTCGATTAGAAGTATTATGTGTGAGATATTCACTTAATATATAAAATGTCGGACTTGAATTCTGTGTAAATAGTAAGTGAAGTCCCTTCATGCTCATAAATTTTATGTCAAAATAGCACACCATAAAATATAAACAAAAACTTTCCATAATAAATAATTGATATCCTAAAAATGTACTTTTATGTCATGTACTCTTTTTGTTTATTTATTTTATTTCATATAATTAGCCATTTCAGAAATGTTCACTGTTGTATAGCTGATGCATTTCCCTTGGCGACAGGCGGTCTCCTTTGCTTTTGGATTTACGGCCGCACTCCTTCCTAAGGTTTTTTTTTCAATGGGGTACGTTTCGCGCACAATTAGTAGTACTTAACCCAATTCATAAAATTCACTCCAACTTGTCTTATATTCTTATGTCTTCTATTCATATGAGTTTGGAGGTTTATAGTCAAATAGAAAACTGTTTATTTATTAGCGTGAAAAGCAAAAATATATCGTTTATTACGATCTGCTTTGTGCACCGTCTTTGAATCCAACTGACGCTGTTGATTGCGCAAGGATAACACGTTTACACTTTTCTAGGTAGAAATTTATTTTAGTGCATCATCTATTTAACGTATTTGGAAATTATCTTCTTCTTTTTTTTGTCATGAGCTTATAATAAACATATATCGACTTGCGTAATATAAATGTTTTAGTGATGTCTTCGACTTCTGCGCACTACAGTGTTAAGTCAAAAACACTTCTAGGCAAATATTTGAGATCACTTTAAGTAAAAGACATTTAAGCTTTATTCCATAAATATAATATTCTGCTCTGTAATTAAACTTTGGTATGTACTTAGGAGATTAATTAAACAAAAGTTACTATAGAGATACTTCAGTTTTGGAGTGACGCGTCACCATTTACATGAATTCTTTGATTAGAATAGCAAATTGTCCCTTCACTTGAGGGACTGCCCTATAGTATATTGTGGGTTTATAACTATACTCTCCTTATGATATCATCATCGTCACAATATGTGTATCTTTTATACGATCTGTTTCTTCTGCATCAACCAAACTCCTTTATTTGGCCTTCCTACATTCCTTTATCTGTTATCTTTGTTAATAGTTTTGGTTATCCTGCTTCATTCATCCTTTGTTCAAGGTATCTCTAATTTTCTTTATTGTAGATAATTCATTCTATAAGTTTAAGTACTTTTATTTCGTCGATAATATCATATTACAGATGTCCCTATTAGGCAGTTAAAGACAACTCCTTTTTTTCATTTTGTACAAGAACCGCTTTTAAATGCACCTCCAATAGAGAATGAACATTTAGTATGAAAATACAATTGCTTTCCAGGAATCCAGGACCTCAGTTAGTTACGTCTTCTTCACAGGTTGAGCCAGCACAACTTTTCTCAATGTTTTGCATTTAAAATGTTTAACCAAGGTTCTACTTTTTTCTTAGCAGCCGTAATCATTGTGGTATTATTCAATTCGAATTAAAAATACAATTTTGATAAGATAAATGCCACAAAATTCTCGAAGCTTCTCTCCCTTAAACAGTTTGATCAAAACGAATAGGTCTACGTACTTCTATAAATATTTTTACCAAACTATTTATTTCATTTGTTAATATAAGCTAATATGTTTTTAATAGGTGTTTAGACGCAGAAAATCGTTTTGGAGGGTAAAGACCTGTACTATTATACTGCACCATGGGAAGACCACAGTAAGACAGATGTCTGTTGAGACAGTCTTGCCCTAAAACTTCGGATCTACGCCGACTGCGGCGCTCCGTTCTCTTGTTCTTATCACTGTGCGATCCGTTATTGTCTATTCAGCTTTATAAGCCGTTATCTGAGTTGACTCTCTGGCACAATATATTCATAGGGATTAAAGCAACTCTCATTGCTTCCTTATTTCTTAAGTCTTATTCCTTCATCTTCTTGGAATCATTCCCTGGCGCTATGAATGCAATTGCACACACAGGAAGATTCAACTCTTGTTAACCATAGCTCACAAAATGTTCGCTGCATATATCTCTCAGAATTAGCAGCTTTTATTAATGTTAGGACAGTCTCAGCCTGTCACACAATGTGTGATATACCCTCAATATGGAGTGTTACATCTAGATAACCAAGACGGATATATTCAAGTTTAGAAAGAAATTGTGTAACGTCTTTATCCTTTCCTTTCGTTTTTTTTTAATTATTATACAGAATACGAAAAAAAAAAAAAAAACAGTGTGCAGAAAATTGTAGGGTAGAAAGGCAGTACCACACTAAGTATTTTGAAGTTAGGAGCACGGAATCGCAGATGCAATATAATAACAAGAGCGCTGCATGTACTAGTACGTAGTTGAAACTTGACTTTAAAGCATATTCATTTGCAAGTCAAAATGAAATGTAACTCACACAACGAGTATGTACTTACTGTCTTAACTATGAGTACTATAATAATAATAATAATAATAATAATAATAATAATAATAATAATAATAATAATAATACAAATCTGCGATATACTCTAGTACCTAATTTCTAAAATAATTTTATAAATTTCAGCACATTAATAATTTCACAGATATATACTAGAACTGCACTACACAGAACTACAAAATACAAACAAAACAAAATAAACTAACAAAATAAAACAACACACATTCCATTCATTTCACAAATTTCATAATTTCAATATAAATTTGTCAATAGTGTAAACTAATGAGTTGGTGCACAATGAGCAAGTGACCAGTACATGCATGCACTGTACTCTACTCTTTGTACTGAACAAACAGAACGTTCGGTATTATCGTGCCATCCAGCAGGCTTCAAATCAGACACACCTAGTGACAGTGACTAGAATCGGAAGGCAGGAAGGCTGGTGATTGCAGGTTACTCAATTTAGCCTGCTCTGGGATACGTGACCTGCCAGCGCAGCGCGAGCGAGAAAGAAAGAAAGAAAGAGACAGCGTACTATCTCTGTCTCTCCTCGAGCATTGGCTTCTCCCACTCGCTTTCGTCCGTACTCCCAACTGTACAAAAGTGCGTTTTGTTTATATCTGACACGCCACGACCACCGGAGCCTCTAATTGTTCTAACATGACAGATTTAATGTTGACGCATGTTGCGCAATAAAAAGTCCCTGTTTCCCCTTGTTGCTATCTTCAAAACACGTATTTTGGTACTGCCTTTCTACTCTACAACTTTCTGCACATTGCTATTCTGCACCCAGTTTAATAATTACAAAAAGTGACTTCTATTCTCGTTACGTTGCTCACGTTAAGTTTTTGCCTAGAATAACCTTAAATTAGGACATATGGACTTGATTTCATGTACAGCACGGAAAACAAAACACAATTATTCGCATATCATAAGTCAGTTCTTGTTGGTAATTAACTCATACTCGTATTTCCATTCGCTCGCGGTACCTGCTGCTGACAACAGTACTGCCCTCTAACTCGTTGCCCTCAAGTTTGCATTCAGTACTGCTCGGTTCTGTCTAGGGTTTTGTTTTACCGGCAGTGGTAATTGTGTGTTAACAGTTATACACAGCAGTATGGATAGGTTTACTGATGAAGAGCTGGCCGATATGCACCTCATGTATGTGTTCACTGAATGCAATGGAAGAACGGTACAACGACGTTATGCTGAGCTGTTCCCGCACCGACGGCAACCACATCACAGTACTTTTGCATCTGTACGTAGACAACTACGAGAAACTGGATCCTTCCGTGTTAGAATGGAAGATACTGGCCGTGCGAGGTATGCCAGAACACCCGATCTGGAAGAGAATTTGTTACACGAGATTGGTGACAATCCGCTAGTAGTCGGCACGTTGCACGAGCTCTGAACACAAGTCAATCAACTGTTTTGAGAGTCGTACATGAACAACAATTGCGCCCATATCATCCACAGAAGTTGAAGTCATTGCAGCCAGCGGACCTCCCATTTCGAGTGGAGTTTGCAAATTGGTTCCTACAGCAGTGTGCAGAAAACCATAATTTTACTGCTTTGGTGCTGTTTACAGACGAGGCCAAGTTTACAAGAGAGGGCATATTCAACAGTAGGAATAGCAATGTATGGGATTACGAAAATTCAAACACACAGGTGTGTCGATCCTATCAACAGCAGTTTGCTGCGAATGTATGGGTTGTATTGTCAACGATTTTGTGGCTGAACCTTACGTGTTGTCCTTCCACAGTTCCTAGAAGATGTGTCCCTGAGAATTCGTCAGCTTATGTGGTTTCAACATGAAGGGGCGCTGGCGCGCTTTGCACTCGATGTTAGGAACCACATTGTGTACAGTTTGGACGACAATGGATTGGTCGCGGTACCCCTGTTCAATGGCCAGCCTGGTTACCAGACATGACACCAATGGACTTCTTCTGGGGCCATGTGAAGAGCCTAGTTTACGAGACTCCGGTCGATGCTCACATGGAACTGGTTGCTAGGATTATCGCAGCTGTGGAAGTAGTACGCCAAACTCCTGGAATGATTGAGCGTGTAAGACAGTCGATGGTGCGTCCTGTAAATTCTGTCGTGATCATGGTGGTCGACATTTTTAACAATACCTTTAAGGGAACAGTTCTGCATTTGTTACGCGCTTTACCGTACACTGACATCAGATTGAACACACTGTGATAACAATGTACGTGTTTCGTTTGAGGGATGTTTCATTACTCTTGCTGTGTGTTGTATGTTTTGGTTATTGCATATTATTCAGGCTTCTTCACAGATGTGAAGATACTTTCACAGAAATAAGGGTGATTGGTATAACAAACTGAATAAATCATAATTACATTATTACTCTGTGACGAGCAGCCGGAAACTATGGTCCCTTACACCAAAATACTCAGAAGACATCCCTGAACAACCTCTGAAAGTTTGTTTGTGAAGTTCAGCTTCACGGTGTATAGCATAATATTTAAAAAAAAATAGTTCTACATTTTTTTTAATGTCTTAACCTTGCTAAAATCTCATATTTTTACTTTCTCTACTACGTATAGCAAGTAAGGGAAGGTTATATTCCACCCAAAAGATTGATATTGAGATTTAACCGGAAATACGTGTTTTTTAGCCACCTAGAATAAAAAAAATGCATTTTTAGAAAAAGTTCCATGTGTGTGTGTCTGTGTGTGTTTTTGAACAGCGTAACTCAAAAACGAAAAGCTGGATCAACACTAGACTTGGCATTTAAGTTCAGTACTTTTCAAAGATGCGACATGAAGATTTTCAAGAAAATCCCTCCACCCAGACTTCCCTTTACGTAGAAGATTTCTAGAAAGTTTTGATTTTCTAAAAAATAGCTCTAACGATTGTGATTAAAATACCAAATATTGAAGATATTTACCTGACAAATAAAATTTTATATCTTGAATTTTCTACGAATACCCTGGGAAGTCCACTTCATTTGGAAGAAATTTTATATAATCTTGTATAATTGATAAACGTTAAGCGACAGACGAAAACGTACTGCACAAATATTGTAGATCTCTTTAACACACACAATTTATTTCAATAAGTTTTTTTGTTGTGCTATAAACCGTTTCCGAGATATCCGTTATTAAAGATTCCAATTGTTCATTACTTGGCCATTCTCTTAAGTCCTGTCAGCATTAAGTTGTTTGCATTGCATGGAAACAGTATGGAATTTTAAGGCCAGAATATAGCATCCAGTTCTTAAACATTTGACTGTGTATGTTCTCTTGTATCCATAATGAAATGTGTAATGTAGTTATTTCTGCAAACGTTTATTTGGATTAAAAAGTAGTAGATAGAAAAATAAGCTTGAGGAAGAATAATTTGTATACCCACTAATAAAAGATAGAGCGTAGAGAAAGTCATGTGAATGTATCACATCAAATTTTTAAATTTTATTTTTTTCTGTATTATGGTCCTTATATGTTTTAATTTTTGAACTTAGTCTATAGTCTGTATACGATCCCGACTTCAAATGTAGCTAATCTGACTGGGATTCTTTCGTGGTTTTCTTTGGTTGCCGGGTAAACACCGGATTGGTATTCAGCACAATAACCCATAATTTCCGTCACAGAACAAAATAAACAGAAATAAATTAGACGACAGGGAAGGCGACTACGCAAATGAAGTCATATTTCAGCGAATTACTCAAGCATATAGAAACTAAAAGAAGACAACTACGGTTATCAACCACCTCTCTGCCTCACGCTGAATATATCAAATGATCTACGAATAAGCGTCGCGACATGACCAAATGATTGACTATCGCTTAATCCTGCTGTATTCCTCTATTCCCATAGTACCTACAGGGAAACATAATAAAAACATTTCTACAAATGTTTATCTAGATTAACATTAAGTAGATGGAAGAATAAGCTTTTGTGAGAATATTTTGTTGAAGAATGGGTAGAGAAAGTCATATGAATGTAACACATAACTATTTTAAAATACTTTTCCTTGGTCCGTAAAACGTACTTCCCAACCTCATAGTGTTATATACTACGAGGGCTGTCCCAGGAGTACCCAATCTAACAAAGAAAACACAAACATTTTGGGGAAAAACACCTTTATTTCTCTACATAGTCTCCTTTCGGCTCGATACACTTTTCCCAGCAATGTTTAATAGCTTCGATATCCTGTTTATACTGAGAACTATCAAGTTCTGCAAAACAGCCATCAACTGCAGACTCCAGCTCTTCAACTTTGGAAACAGAAAATAATCAGAGGAAGCTAAATCTGGCGAATAGAGTGCATGAGGAAGCAATTCAAACTTTAACTCATTGATTTTGACCATGGCGATAATGGATGTGTAAGCTTGTGAATTGTGTTGAAACAAAACTTGGCCGTTTTTGCTTGATTTCATCATTCAAACGCTGCAATAAGTTTGCACAATGTTCGCCATTGATTACTTTTCCTTTTTGAAGATAATCAATGAAAATTATCCCATGCGCATCCCAAAAAACTGACTCCATGAGCCTGCCTGCAGATGGAACTGTCTTCACTTTCTTTGGAGCCGATTCTCCCCTTTCAGACCACTGTTTTACTGTTCTTTCGTCTCAGGTGTGAAGTGATGGACCCATGTTTCATCCATGGTTATGAATCGACGCAAAAATCATGGCTATATTGCAGCAAAATATCGCCGAACACTTCACTGAAACATCCTCATGATGCTGCTTTTATTCCATTGTGAGTAAACGCGGCACCCATCTTGGGCACAGCTATGTCATGTCTAAATTTTCAGTCAGTATGCGATGTACAACACTTTTTGAAATTCCTAGGATGTCTGCTGGCTCACGCACTTTCATTCGACGGTCATCCAATACCGTTTTGTTGATTTTCTTCACAATTTCTCCGTGGTTACCTCATTTGGTCGACCACTGCGATCTTCATCTTGTCAGCTCGTATGGCCTTACTTACTCTGCCACCCAATATTTTAATGTTGTAAACAAAGGAGCAGATTCCCCCAGAGTAGAATATTCTCAGATTTAATATTATTTGGACTAAGACCTTTCAAATGAAAACATTCTATCACATAACGATGATGTTTTATCCATGTTTATAAATTCGCTGAGAGATTCACTATTAATGGCTGCCAAACATTTACTAAACAACGTAGCATCGTCAAACTTCAAACTTAAGCTTCATAAGGGTGGTACTTTCTATCATAGTCATTTGTTTGAAACAACAACCGCTGTCTATACGTCAGGTTGGGTAGTTTTGGTACTGCCCTCATATTACTACATAACCGATTTTATAAACTTCTTAGCGCTAAAACAGAATTGTGATATGAGATCGATGCAATTGGTACGTATTTCTATTCTTTGTTGTTGTTTTTTTTGTTGTTGCCAGATCAAGTATGGAGTGGATGTCTGAAACAACTCCTTGCTTAGTTGTTTATAAACCTTAATTTAAGCGTGCACATAGGCATTAATTTAATTGATAAATGATTTCTAATGATAAATTGGCTACTGTGCAAACATTTGGTATTGTCTTTATAAGGTATGCACTGTTTTTATATATCTATTTATTCTTAGGTTCTATTTTACCTTTATAAAGTCTAAAAGCATCACTTTTAGGCAAATAGGACCGCATGGTCCAGTGATTAGAGACTTGATAGTGTTTTAGGAATGTATGCAGTATTCATGTGCTTTCCCAGAACATAAGATGCCTATAAGTAGCTATGTTTAAGAATTTCCTCTCGATCAATTCATTAATGTAATATGAGACTGGTTTTAAATTGCGTTAATTTAATTCGGGCTTAAAAGTAAATGGAACGTAGTGTGGATAAAATCCTTTTATCCTTTCATTCAGGGCAATCTTGGGCGTTTAACGTAATTTATTTATTAGAGCTATTTCAATTTCCTTTTCGGGAGCGCGACAACGAGGATTTAAGGGCCCTCCATAAATTTGCTGAATCCGAATTTACTTTGATTTGATTCTGTTTCCTCTCCCAGCTTGTTTTCTAAAGCCTTCAAATGGTGGCTGCCAAACAATGAAGACAAATGACAGTGCGCGCGCGTGTTCTAATAAGAGCAGAGCGGAATTAAAGCTATTGATCACCGCCGCTAGGGGCGCAGGTGTCGTCACATGCCGGAGAGGGCACCATTATGGCGGACGATTAATAAACGAGAATTTACTCTCTCGCTCCCTCTCACGGGCAGTAAGCTGGCGGTTGGAGCTGTGATTTTATTAAGGCACACTCTTTTTTGGGGCCGCACCCAAATTTATAAACCCCATGAATTGAGAAAGGAAAGATTCCCAGCCATCTAGTCCAGTTTGTTGATGGAAAAATTACCTCAGCAAAAGTTGCGTCCGTGAAAAAGCACACCAGCTATTTATTTCACATTTCGACTTCACAATTAAAACTGTCCTGGCCAGAAATAGCCTGCCCAGCAGTAGTTGCTTAATTTTAAAGGCTGCGCACCTATTGCATTATTATAATGCTGGCCTCTTTTTTCATTGTGCAGTAGTATCTGTGAGATGGGATAATATGCCAGTGCATTGTTATAACTAGCATAATTCGTAAAGAAAAACAGTCAATAAATATAATGGGGTAGCATTTTAAGAAAGTGCATGACTTTCGGTAAGAAAATCTAGTGGTAAGAGTTAGCAAGTTTTACCGATTATTGCGTTAATTATGTTATAAGAATTAAAAGGTTATAAAAATGCATTTACATCGTCCAAAATATAAAAGTTTGAAAAAAATAAAAATCCTTTAAATTGGAACATACAAGTAATTTGCAATTGGCTGTCTTTTATAACTTATATCCACATATATCAATTGCTTTAGTCACTCAGAGCCTATACATCAATTTTCCGTTTCGTTTCTGCATGAAGGGAAATAATGCACAACACACATGCACTATTGTCACCTGGGAGATTCTTACTTTTAAACTATCACGTGCACTGCTCATATGTCATTCTAAAAAGTTCTGTACAGGTTTAACACATTGCTTAATATTTTCTGTGTCTATATGCTGTTGAAATGGACAAAAATAATTCAGGTGAATTGACGCTACTACATCAAGGATTTTTCTTTAACATTTAAACTAAGAAATGCTCTTCGAGAAGTGTACGGTAAATCAACGTAAACCATAGTACATTTCTCAGGGGTACACTCATTTTTGTCAGGTCGTATTACTGTAAGCCCCACAGAAACGGAGACGTACGTCATAGTCGCATGACTTGCTCTAACCATTATACAAATTCACATAATCCCTTACGCATACAAAAAGTGGTTCTCCTTTTCAGTTATGTCGTCCTCCGCGGTGTAGTGGTTACCATGCTAGCCTCTAATTCCCGAGGTCATGGGTTCAAACCGGCGGAGGGCGATGGATATTTTCGGGCGTAAAAGTCCTTAACATGGCTTCCTTCGGAAGGGAAGTAAAGCCGGTGGTCCCATGTCGTAGATTTACGGCACGTAAAATAACCTCAAGCCTGATAAAGAGGCCTCTGAGCAAAATTGTCGGACTTTCACGCCCAATATGGAATGAGACGCTAAGAACCACAGCAGTTAAAGAGCGTCCATAGATAAAACTCAATTTCAATTTCTTTCCAGTTACTTACTCACAATACATGGACTAGAAACAATCTCAGATGCATTATGGACTTGGTTGTATACATGATATGGAGAAAAGTGCTGGATGGCTCAGGCAGCAACGTCTTTGGCCCGCATTTAGTAGGTCCCGGGTTCGATTCCTGGTGACCGCCCACTTTGACCATGAGATTCTTCGTGGTTTTCCCCTGAGCCCCAAGGCGAATGCCGGGGTGGGTGTATTCTACCACGATTTCTCTTTTTTCTCATCTCCTCTCATAATCTGCATTTCGCATTTAAGCTGTGCTTTCAGGGCCTGCGGGGCTGGGCAGATGGCGTGGATGCATGCGCGTGGGAAAGATTTCTCCTTGTGTACACCAGAGTGGGCTGTCCCGCTCGTTAGAGTAGCTGCGTCGCCCTCTGGGATTCCCTGCCACTGGTGCGCAGGTGTTCAAACTGGAAATGTTAGGGACTTCTGCGCGTTTCTGTGGCCCTGTCTGCCTGCGGATCTCCTACGGCTCATCCCTGCCTCCCGGGGGATGTAGTCACAATAGGTCAAAATGGTTAAACACATCCTATATTCAACAACTGGTCGCGTATCGTGAGACAGTTTTTGGTCTTAACGAGCACATGAGGTAAAAAAAAAAAAAAAGAATCGTGTAGAATATGCAACAGATATCTCATCACAGTTCTTCCTGTGAAAACTTAGAAAGATGTAGCAATGAATATTCGAAAATAGCTACTGCTACAAAAAGAGTTACTTGGCATAGATTGTATATTAAAATAGCACTGCATTTTTTGTGTAGTAAGATTTTATCCATCTCTTGTGATTTACCAGTAATAAAAATCGTATAAAATTTATTCAGAATGAAGAGAGATACACATTTATTAGTGATGCAAAGATGTTAAATTATATTTTAATAAAAATCATTTCAAACACTATCGAGAAAATGAAAAATAACTCAAATTTTTCCATGCAAAGGATAGTTTGGGGGGAGGATTTGTCTTGTAAATCTTCGCCTGGCATGCTTAAACAATGCCTGGCTTAAATGTAAAGTTTGGTGTTTATACGACTTTTCGTTTTTTAATTATAAAGTTCACACACACACACAGATATTTTATTTTTTTTATATAAAATGCTTCATGCCATTTCTTTAAAGTGGCCGCATTATTTATCTGATCGCAGTGCACAATTTTGGACTAATTATAGTGTTCAAGATAAAAGAATGTTTAAAAATCATCACGTGTAATGACACAAATAATTTTCAAATTATCCACAAGATATACTCTCGTAATTGAAGCTATAATTTTATGCATGCTAATTAAAGGTGGTGCCGCATATCGTAATAAATCCTTATAATTCTTTTCCGTTTACCTTTCTCATGTCAGCTGCCCACTCTGTTAAAACATTTGCCATCTGCTGTGTTGGTGTCTGCTTTTCCAGTCCATAACTTTTCCTTGATTTATTCTCTGTTTCGTAGCTTGGCCAAATCTTTCGTGCGCTATTTTGTCGTTTGAATTTAGTGTTGCTTCCACTGCACAATGGTGCGCCCCAACATTCTTCTTCGACTAGACTTTGTATTAATTCCCACTTCAAGACATAAGTTTTCTGCATTATTATTAGAAATACAATGTATTATGTGTTACAAGCCAAGCTCTTCTGTGATAGACAATCTGCCAAATTGTGAAAGGTGTATAGAAGCTTTTCTGGTTGATTTTAATTATTTCACTGCATAATATAATGTGTATTTAATCTGCTCTGTCATCAGTCAAATATAAATCATTCAAGTTTTTGTGTAATTATTATTTTACATTGTAAGCAGTTAAAAATAAATAAAACATTGTATGACAAAATAAACCTATGCATATGTTGGTTATACAGCAATTGCATTCGATAGTATCGGTCTAGTCACGATTGATTAATGTCTGATACGTGGTAGAACATGATTGGTATATATCAGCTGAGGGATATATGAGAGGAATAGTCTTTGTAAATCACTACTTTTTAAAATGTACTTGTTTTAAAAATCAGTGACTCAAAAACGTTTCGTAACGAGAAAATGCATATGGCGGTTTATTTGTTTCTCTTTTTGGAATGTACATGAAAATTTTCAGGGGAGTTTGATGAAAAGTGCACTTTAAAATTTAAAAAAAAAATTATTCAGGATTTTTATCTTATTGCAGGCTGCGAGTGTATTTTGGTGGCACAATTCATTTTCCTGAAATATTTACAAATTTTGTTGGCGCGTTTCCTTAAGCATGTCACTCGCGAAGGTTTGCTAAAATAAACAGCATTTAGTAAATAATTCACAAGCGTTACGTACCGTTAAGGGTACGCGTACCCCCAGTTGAATTCTTCAGGAGTAGGTACCAGTTATGCACACAAAAGTAACAGTGATGCTGTCACAACAGTTAAATGCTGTTTATGTAGGCAATGGAGGCGTTTTTGTTAACTGAATTTCAGATGATTGGTTCCGCTCGTCTGTGAATGGAATCTTGTGAGCAATAAAAACAGTTATGTGTAGTGACCATGCTGTTCTCTGCATAGTTCTGAATAAAGCAGCGACCTTGAAAATGCCGTGAGTGGGTCACATTTCCCACATTTATTGGGTAAAGGGGCTGAAGGAAAGTAAAAATGTGGGTCAGGGTCGCAGACAATACGGTTTATTGCAAGAGTCGCAGCAGGGGATGGGCTAGGAGCTGCAAACTTGAACACAAAAATAACATAGTAACTACAGCCATCATCAGGTACAACAAAATTTGGGCTAATGTCAAAGAATATAGGTTTTTGTAAGAAAATGCACTGCAATAAAACTGGTAGCATATCTTAACAAGGAATACAAATTAATCTACATGTATTTAATTTCTCTGCCACCTACCTATGTAGAAAGATTTGTATTCCACCCCTAAATTCAAGGTATAGATTTCACGGAAATACGCATTTTGTCGTCCACTAAACAAAAAAAGAAATTAGAAAAGGTTCCATGTGCGTATAACAGGGAGAAAGAGGTGTTCTATCTCATACGCATGCGCAGACCGGCTTCCCTTACCTGCTCGCATGCGTAGATCAGCTCTCTTTACAGATGGATTCACCTTTTTATCGTAGCAACATAAACTATAAAGCACAAAGGAGAAGGCCAAAAATTACCGAAGTTCATAATAATTGGTTATAGTGTTATTAAACTACAAGACATCTCTTTAGTTCTATGTAACTTTTATAACCGTGCGGCGTTTTAAAGAATGTCTTACAGCGACTTGAATGTCTGTAGACACAGTTTTCTATAGTTGCCTACATTAAAGTGAACAAACACTCATTCAAGAGAGGGCTCAGGAATCTTCAAATACTAAATTGACTGCAGAGGAGCAGAAAAGCATAAAGGGGGACATGTATATACATTAAATACTTTTTAAGCAGCATGGAGTCAGAAACAGTATTATGTTGGCGTTATCATTTTAAACCCTCTTTTCTTGGGGTTTCATTTGACTGCACATTCTCGTTTCTGATTGTTCACATGATTTCGTTATAAATCAACGACATTTTGTATACATCTTTATAAATAACAGCTTAAAAATGATGAGATGAATGATTATTAACTTGCTTAGTTGTGATGTTATTTAACAATAATAGTTATATTTTGTAAAATTTTAAGCAAAACATTGTAGTCTCATGTTAAACATGCAAGTAAGATAATTAAAACTTCATCTCTTCTATTTATTACTATGCTACTAAAGAGTTTGATTATAAACTATGAATCTTTCAAAGAATTGCATCGGTGGAGCGAATTTTCAAAACGTTAAAAAAAGGATTAAAACTTCATATCGATCTAGATAACTAATTTAAAAGCATGCATGAAATTTAGTGTACATATTATACATTAAACCTTGATTGCTGTATTAACATTTCAAAGAAACTGAACAGAAATTGTGGATTTTAGAAAATTCACAGATGGGTGCATCCTTAAGAACAAAGTAGAAACTTTGATATGAAACAACCACATATTCTGCCTAACATGTTAGTACCATGCTATAGCTGTCTAGCAGGTTATAGCTATACCTCAATGTACAAGGAAGTCTTGTTCATATGCGTCTAAATTAATTATGTCCACCTCGAAAGTGTTATACTTGACCATCGAGCGTCACCGTTCAACTCTTATGTGCATTGTCGCGTTCATATTAAATGCTTCTAAACCACTGTGTTTCTTTGTGTGCTATAAAGGAAAGCACAAAGATGTTTATGCAATCATGCCATTATAAACAGATTGTTACTGTACTCAGTAGAATTGCTTATTTATGGCACGGGCGTCAATAATAGCAGTGACGTAATAATTGTATTCCAATTTGACATAGAGAGAAGATGAAACATTTTGTGATTTTTTTCTCTGAGCAACAAAGATGCAGAAACCTCTATACATTATTATACAGTGCGGTCGTTTTAAGGTGAGGCCACAGACCAGCTATATGAGTGGCACGCTGTACTGCAGTGACCTCGGTACTTTTCCGATGTGCAACTGCTAGCGCATGACGCGTTTACGGTTATTTTTATCAGCTATGCTTTAGTCGCTGCCTTGTGTTCGTGCTGTAAAGAAGTTGTGGATTGTGCATCTCAAAGGTGAAAGTTTATTCAAGACGTCTGTGTTGTGTGTGATTTATTTAAGAGTGTTAATGCCATATTATTAATCCACTGCAATGCTTGCCGACAAATCCACGCTTGAACAACGAATTTTTGTGTAGGATAAATACGTAAAAACCGAATCATGTAGATAGGTGTGTAGATAATTTCAGGAGAAATTTCCTGGTATTCCAGCTCCAGGCAGAGAAACTGTTAGAGGTCTGGCTAATACGTTTAGGACAACGGGGTTGCTAAATGCTAAACTTAAGGAGCGAAAACGAAAAGGGGAAAAGTTGACGAAATTGGTGCATCTATTTGTGGGGAACCCTAAAAAATAAAGGTTAGAGGAACAATCCTCATAGACGAACTTAAGTCAGCATAAAAACAGAAATAATGAACATTACGCAAGAAGAACTTATGCGTGTGAATGGAAATTTCATCTGAAGATGCGAAGAATGTCTTCACGCAAATGGACACACTTCCAACACCACTTATAACAAGGTTATACTCATTATAGTGCATGTCACTATCACTCGTGAGTAACGCGGGAGTTACGGAACGAAAAACCTCCAGTGTAATTAGACGGTGAACAGAACACGCATACGCGCGATCCGTGGCCTCACCATAAAACAACCGCACTCTACCTACATAGAATAATTAAGATACAAATTTTTAATTACTTACCATGTGCTGATAATAGGCTACATCACAGTCCGTAACACCTGCTCACTTCTCTCACAGGAAGGTAATGTATGCAAGTGGCTGCGTAGTTTCTTCACCACGACAGGTGATATCAGATGAAATACAGGAAGAGAAGCTAACCTTTCATAACATATGAGTATGCTCTCATATATATCAACGATGCATGCCGAATTATTTCATGAAATATCCCTTCAATTTATAATTCTAAGATTGCATAAAATGTTGTATCCAACTCGTGGATAATCATATGACATTCACTGTCGTTCGTGCGACAAGCATTCACTCGTACCATAATCATCAAGATTATCCACTTGTTGCAGAATTTACTATTATTGTCACGAATTCCGTGTGAGGAAGGAAGAAGCGGCCTAAGGTTGAGTATTAATAAACAGTCAACATGTTTGAGGCGCGAAATGCATTTCGGCAGAGCCATTGTTACTTTCAAATCGACGGGCGAACGCAACAAATTGTGAGAATATAAAACGTGATCATATGATCGAATATATCATATGGTATTTTAATTACTTGATATACGATATACTTGTTATCCTAAATCGATAATACTATCGAAATTAATGTGAAAGCATTACACTTATAAACCTATATTTGGATAAGTAACAGCCGTTATTAAGAATATAATTTTTATTAACTTTATAGCTAGGTAAATTTTGAATTGTATCAACATTCTCCTTACGGTGAACCACTAGAAATGTCTAATTTAAAATATTATTTTAGGTGTTTAAGATCAATATAGATGATCTGACTTGGGTTTTTTGAAGAAATGCCTATTAGTTTCTATATAAAAAGCAAACATGAGTATAATTTCTTTCTTGCCATTTAATTTCAGTGTCATTTTTAATTTGTACAAAAAATATCCAAATAAGCTTTCATTTGACCATTAATTTACTGGTGAAAATTTCAGAAAAACTGCTTAAAGTTACATCGCTAAGTGTATTTTTACAATTGTTACAATTTACTCGTTTAATGTAACTTCGAAAAGAACTGAAATGATTTTTTGCAATTTATTTGGAATAACTTAATTAGTTTTTACTATTAGTTTTTGCAACTTACTCCATAGTCCTTAGTCAGAGTTCCAGTTTCATAATCCAAAAGTCATTCTTATTAGGTATAATGGTTTATAAAATAATTTTATAGCGAAAGAAATTTTTAAAAAATCTAATTACTTTCTCTACAACGTACAGTAAGTAGAGTAAGTATTGCATTACACTAAAAAATTTGATATCAAGATTTCACCGGAAATACATGTTTTGAGGTCCCTGAATCCCAAAAAAGAAGCCTTTTTAGAAAGACGTCCGTGTGTGTGTATGTGTCGTGTATCTGTGAACAGCATAGCTCAAAAAGTTAGATAAATACCAAAAGTCCGAATAGTCGGATAAATACCAAACTTGGTATTTAACTTCAGTATCTTTCAAATATGCGACGCGAAGATTTTCAAGAAAATACCCCCATCCCAGACTATCCTTTACATGGAAAATTGTTATTTTCTCAGAAATGGCTCTAACGATTTTGATTAAAATACCGTATGTTTAAGATACTTTCATGGCAAATGAAATGTATATCTTGAATTTTCTGGGAATGTCCCCAAAAGCCGTCTTCATTCTGAATGAATTTTGCATAACTGGTAAACGTAAGAGATAGAAAAAATTTTAGCACACTAAAAATGTAGATCTCGTTAAAACACACAATTTATGGCAATATATATATTTTGTCGAGTGAACCATTTCCAAGATAATCTTGTTATTTGTTTGAATTTTCCAATACTTATACTTTTTCTCAAATGGAAATTCGTTATCGTTGTTGTATGTCCTGGACATACAAAGAGAATGGAATGCTCCACATAGCAACCAGCTCTTAAAAGATGTGACTATCACTTAAAGCCCATACCATATACCCCTTGCACCTACAAGAAAATTACCAATAACATAGCTTCCGCAAATGTTTATCTCGATTAACATGAAGTAGATAGAGCATATGTGTTTGTAAAAACAGTCTGTACAAGAGTAGAGAAAGTCATGTGAGTGTAACACATAAGATTTTTTAAAATTTTGGTTGTTTTCTCTAACATTACAACTTCGGAGCCTCCATGTTTATTATTATTGTTATTATTATTATTATTATTATTATTATTATTATTATTATTATTATTATTATTATTATTAGGTACTTTGTATATGTGTTTGTACATCTACGTATATGTCTGCGTTGGCGAGTTGGTTTTGTTAATGGGGTTTCAGCGTAACTTGGCAAACAACTAATAAGATTTTTACAAAATCTAGCTTATAGCCATGGAGTCTTCTGAACTTGGGAGACTGTCGGAGTGAGGTTAAGAAAATAAAAAATACAACATCCGCCGATGTCTTGTCCGATTTTCATGACATGAGGGAACTTTTCGTCTATAATTTAAAATCACGGAGACTTTACAAAATGTGCCTTCTAAGCAGAATTCACTATAAAACTCTTCCAGATATTTGTACAACGCTTTCATAAATAATACGAAGAAAGTAAATGAAATTAATTAAATTGTCATCCTACATAACAAAATGTTGAACGTTGCATTTGTAAAAATGCTATAGGATGTATATTTAAGAATTTATAGCATTTTTTTTAAGTTTTACTACCACATACCTAGTACTCAGAGAAAGTGTTGCATTCCAGCCTTAAGAAACAGAAAATAGGCTTACTTCAGGAAAAATGCCAATGTCGATAACAGATTCTCTCTTCTCCAGTTATCTTACTCGTTGTTGTTTGTGTGGATTTTTCTGTTTTTCAAGCAGTTCGGATAGAAATCTTGAAATGAGTACATGGGCAGCACACAGTTATGGAACAATAATTACGTTTCTTTTAGTTGCATTTATATCCCGCCTCGTGTAACTCTTGTGCTTGGGTTTCTTGCACTTTGGTTTTTTAAATTATTAGATCATACACACATTCACATTCACACTCACACTCTCATTCATACTTCCAGACTCTAGGGCGGATAAGGAATAATCTTGGCTAGAGAAAAATTCCCACCCCCAGCTGGGAATCGAACCCGGGAACCCTCGCACAGCAGGCAGTTGCTCTACGGAGCCAGCCAATTACATTCTGTCTCAGTACTTAAATGTATATTACCGTGGTATGACCTAATGGAAACTATGTATTTCTGGCCAGAATTACTCGTGATTAACATTCAGTGTATAAAAATAAGCTAATGTCAGTAGTTTGTAAAATGGAAATTAAATAAATTAAGAAGTATCTGGAGAAGTTTATATGCATGTTATATTTATGTTTTTTGTCTATTCTTTACTAAGGTGGTTTATCAATGTTGTTACAAGAATTCTTCGCTCACCTGACGAGATGGATGCTAGCAAGTTAATGAGGGAGGAGGAATGGAAACAAATGGGCGTAGATACGTCAGACGTTATTGAAACCCTTGCAAGTAATATTGGTACGGGGACGGTAAAGCCTCGTCAATCCCTTATTGGCTTCTCAGGGACGGACTCAATCAAGTCGCAAATCACTGCCCGCCAATCACGTGCCTTCTAATGTAACACCCTCTCAACCAATTTAACACTTCTACTTCTTTTTACTTTCTCTACTACGTATAGTAAGTAGGGGAAGTATTGTATTTCACCCAAATGTTCGATATCGAGATTTCACCGGAAATACATGTTTTGAGGCCTCCTGAATCAAAAAAAGTATTTTGGAAACATGTCCGTGTGTGTGTTTTTGAACAGCATAACTCAGAAACGAACAGCCGGATAAACACCAAACTTGGTATTTAGGTTCAGTATATTCCAGAGATGCGATACAAAGGTTTTCAAGAAAATTTCCCCACCCCAGATTACCTTTTACATGGAACATTTTTTGAAAATTTTAATTTTCTCAAAAATGGTTCTAACGATTTAAATATCATATATTTAACATACTTTCATGACAAATAAAATGTATATCTTTTGAATTTTCTGGGAATGTATCCAAAAGTATTCTTCATTGTGAACGACTTTTGCATAACTGGTAAATCATAAGAGATAGACAAAATTTTACTACGCAAAAAATGTAGATCGCGTTAAAATACACAATTTATGTCATATACATGTTTTGTTGTTGAGTGAACCATTTTCGAGATACTGCTTGTTATTCCCTTAAATTTTCCAATACTTATACTTTTTCTCAAATGGGAATTCGTTATTCATTACTTTCTCTACTACGTATAGTAAGTAGGGTAAGTGTTGTATTCCACCCAAAAATTCGATACCAAGATTTCACCGGAAATACATGTTTTGAGACCCCTGAATCCAAAAAAAGCATTTTTGGAAACATGTCCGTGTGTGTTTCTGTGTGTCTGTCTGTGTGTGTGCCTGTGTGTGTGTGTGTGTCTGTGTGTGTGTGTGTCTGTGTGTGTGTGTGTGTGTGTGTGTGTCTGTGTGTGTCTGTGAACAGCATAACTCAGAAACGAACAGTCGGATAAACACCAAACTTGGTATTTAGGTTCAGTATCTTCCAGAGATGCGACACGAAGGTTTTCAACAAAATTCCCCCACCCCAGAGTACCCTTTACATGGAAGATTTTTCGAAAATTTTAATTTTCTCAAAAATGGCTCTAACGATTTTGATTAAAATATCATATGTTTAAGATATTTTTATGACAAATAAAATGTATATCATGAATTTCCTGGGAATGTCTCCAAAAGTATTCTTTATTGTGAACGACTTTTGCATAACTCGTAAACCATAAGAGATAGACAAACTTTTACTACACAAAAAATGTAGACCGCGTTAAAATACACAATTTATATCATATACATTTTTTTGTTCAGTGAACCATTTTCGAGATATTACTTGTTATTCCCTTAAATTTTTCAATACTTATTTTCTCAAATGGGAATTCGTTATTCATTTTTTTTGTCTTGAATATGCAAAGAGTATTAATCTGTGGGAAAGGGAATGGTGCTGCACCTAGCAACCAGCTATTAAGAGATATGTATGTGCTTAAAGGCTACTGTATTTCGATACTGCCCTTGTAAATATATATTCCCCTTGCATCTACAAGAAAATTAGCAATAAGATAGAGTCTGCAAATGTTTATCTCGATTAACATGAAGTAGATGGAAAATAAGCGTTTGTAAAAATAGCTTGTACAAGAGTAGAGAAAGTCATGTGAGTGTAACACATCGGTTTTTTTTGTCCTGGTAATGCAAAGAGAATGGAATACTCTACATAGCAACCAGCTCTTAAAATATTTGACTATCGCTTAAAGTCTATCAATTCCCCTTGCATCTACAAGAAAATTAGCAATAAGATTAGATTAGATTGTATTCTGTGAGTTCACTAGCAGTGAACGTGAACATGTTGTGAACGTAGAACATGTCAAGGAAATGTACAAAAATTACATATAAACATAAATATTACACAGAATATGGAACATTTGAAATAAAATAGACACATACTATATGCGTGTACAATAAAGTTACATATATACATAAATATTACATAGTATACAGAACATTTAAAATAAAATAAAGACATATTATATACAAAATGAAACAAATCAAGTGTAATTTTGTACAGAGTTGAATACTTCTTTACTGTTATAAGGTTAACATACGTATAGGCAAGAACAGTTATTTTAACATTCACTAGGATTTTACCTTTGTTCGTCTGATCATTTTGTTCTATTGGGTTTGTAATGCATAGCATTTACTGTCAGTTCTTAATATAGGTACATACATTTAAATAGCTTCATTATTTCTAGAGCAGGCATCAAATATGACTGGCAATTGTCATTAATATTTACTAATACTACTTACAGAGCTATATAAGTATTATCATCAGGATAATTTGTCATTCAGATAATCTTGTACAGAATAATATGCTTTTGAGCATAGATACTCTTTAACATCAGTTTTAAAGACATTAAAATTGTCAACTTTTCTCTTAAGATCATTAGGGAGAGTATTAAATATGTTTATGGTCTCGTAATATACACCTTTCTGGAAGCAAGAAAGCTTTGCACTGGGATGATGGATGTTACCCTTTTGTCTAGTGTTTGTTTATTTCATGAATTTCCATGTTTGTAATAAATGTGGTTCGATTGCATACATAGAATTTTAAGATTGAAAATATATACATGCAAGGTAGGGTTAATATCTTCAGTCTTCTAAAAAGATGTTTGCAAGAGTGTCTGCTATGAGTGCTGGAAATGATTCTTATAACCTTCTTTTGCATGAGCAATATTCGTTTACTTTCTACCGAATTTCCCCAAAATAATATTCCATATTCAATGATGGAGTTAAAATATGCATAGTATACTAATTTAAGTGTATCTATAGAACTGACATTTACCAATGCTCGGATAGCATAACATGCAGAACTGAGTTTGGGTATGATATACGTAATGTGAACTTTCCAATCTAAATATCTGTTCTACTTGGAGACCCAGACATTTAATGTTGTCTATTTGTTCTAGTGACATGTCATTAATCCCAATTTCTATTGGAGTGTGTATTGATCGATGGGTTATAAATTTAACAACTTTTGTTTTGTCTAGATTTACAGATAATTTGTTAGCTTTAAACCAGTGTGACATACAGTTCAAAACATAATTCAATTTAATTACACACTCATTCAAGTTTTTACTAGTCACCAGAACACTCGTGTCATCAGCAAACAGAATTATACTTGCAATATCCTTTATATAAAATGATAGGTCATTTATATAGATCAAGAATAATAAAGGTCCTAGGACTGAACCTTGGGGCACTCCATGTGTTACTGTTTTCTATTTTGAAGTATGTTTTCCAAATTCAATATCATTGACAACCTCAACACTTTGTTTTCTTTCATTTAGATATGAAACGAACCAACTTAGAGTTTCATTTTTTAGTCCATAGAATTTCAATTTTGCTATCAGAATATCATGATTAACACAGTCAAATGCCTTTGCTAAGTCACAAAAAATCCCACCTACATGCATTTTTTTGTTTAATGCAGTTAACACTTTATGAGTAAGTTTATAAGTTGCATTATTGGTCAACATTCCTTTTCTGAACCCGAACTGATCCCTGACAAGTATGTTGTTACATTCAAGGTATTTATAAAGTCTATTAAACGTCACCTTTTCAAGAACTTTTGAGAAAATTGGCAAGAGAGATATTGGTCTATAATTTGAAACATTATTGCGTTCGCCTTTTTTGAAAAGTGGTTTAACAATGGAAAATTTCATTCTGTCAGGGAAAATTCCTGACCATAGTGACTCATTGCACAAATAACTAAAGGGAGTGGAAATTTGAGATGAGCATGATTTTAAGACTTTTGTTGTTATTTCATCATAACCAGAAGAGTTTTTGTTTTGAAGGAGTTAATAATTTTGTTTATTTCATCTCGATATCTCGATTAACATGAGGCATATGGAGAATAAGCGTTTGTAAAAATAGTTTGTACAAGAGTAGAGAAAGTCATATGAGTGTAACACATCAGAATTTTTATTTTTAAAGACCGAATCACTGGATTTAGTTTAGTCTGAGCTTTCTCAAGCATTTTTAGTAGGATGTATCGTTTTTACGGTTACTTCTTCTTGTTCGGCGCTCAGAACTTGAAAACATCAAGTAAAGTGTTACTCATGTTAAAGTGAAAGAGTATCACACTACAAAATGCAATCTTTTTCAAGCAGATAATAATAGAATAAACTATATTGAATTCACCTTTCATATAAGTAACGTTTAAAAAAATGAGGGATGAGAGGAGAAATCCATAGTTATTATACCTGAGCCGAACTCTAGTCCGTATATAATCAACTATCCGAGGCATAACTCAAAAAGATACTAAGGGTATAGAGGGTAGATCAGTTTAAATTACCATAAACTCTTTCAATTTATTGTGAAGACAACAAAGCTTTCAGTCTTATAAATGTGTTATTACACGCCTCTGTGATGTGGGTGTAGCGTGTCTGGCTCATATTCAAGAAGTCCCGAGTTAGGGCGAGTCAACCGTATAGTTTTTTTTTTTTTTTTTTTTTTTTTTTTTTTTTTTTTTTTTTTTTTTACTGGGGCCTTCCCTTATCTTGAAAAGACGAATGTCAGGTAACTTCAAGCTCTATGAACCTTGGGCTCATTTGAGCATCATTTCACCAGTTTTATTCATATTCCGATATGACCTACAAGGTTAAAGGACGTCAAAACTAAAAAAGTGTTATAATTAACCAATGTTTTGCTGATGCACGTTGGAAAACAGGCTTAACTATATTTTCCAAGTTCGAGGGCGAAACTTAGCGATGCCTGCAACGCACACTAATTTCTAAGCTCTTAAACACAAAAAATAACGACATGACTATTCATTCCAGGCAAATTGAGAGAGGCAAATTCAGGCAAAACTGCAGCAAAGAGCTGTTAGACACTGTTTTAATTGAAGCCACATAAGGAAGTCGGATTAGCAACACTTTACGATTAATTGCGTTAATTTTCTCTAGCATCTAGGAACAACAATAACAATATTAATAAAATACAGCCTTTTCCATTCTTTCCTCTTTTCCATGGTCAGGTTTTTCAATAAAAAATGTCAATATCTTATTTAAAAGAGAGGCTTTTAGTCTCTAAAATTTGGTTATTGGCAGCGGAGGTTTATATCACCAAGTTTCCTTCTGATTTCTTCTCCCTCTCTCCCCCCCTCTCTCTCTCTCTCTCTCTCTCTATATATATATATATATATATATATATATGTATAGATACATACATATGTATACACATATTTTACGTCCCTTTATACCGCGACCGATCTATTAGGGGATAATTCGTGGATCGGTGTGTGGCGGACAGTTAGCCTTCTAGGTCTCATCCCTATTCCATGCCATCTTGCTTCATCACGTGTCCACAGAGGCCTTAGTGTTAGGTAACTGTACCTCTGATTCTAAACGTGACGATTAGATGGCAACTTCGACGCGTGTCCACAGAGACCTTAGTGCCAGACAACTGTATCTCTGCTTCTACACATGCCGGACAGATGGCATTAAGGTGCCGTCCAGTCTACCTCCTTTCATTATCTGTGGATAGATGGCAGAGTATCCGCTATTAACCATCTATTTTCATTTTGACTATTGTTCTAGACGAGGTAGAACTTTGGGTCGTGGTATTAAATATCCAATCCGGTACTTACCTTAGTGATTGAGGAAAACTATGAAAAAACCCCAGTCAGATTGGTAAGCCCATGGGAACCTCCTGAATGCGGGCCACAGTCGTTACCACATGAGCTATCCTGCTCGTTTACTCCTCTGATTTCTTTGAAATATTCGGGGAGTATTTTTTGTATCGTTTGGACATAACTTGAACACCTGGAATTTAGGTTCTGGTAAAAATGATTAGTTACTCTACAACTTTAAAAGAATATACGCTACCCTTGTTTTTAACCTTTTACATACAAACCAACACTCTTTGACCTATTTGGACGAAACTTGTATACTTAAATTATAGAATACGACGAAAACTATAAGATCTTACGACTTTCATAAAGTCCAATATCTAGCCTTTATGCAGAAATCCGCACTTTGACCTATCCCGACAAAATATTATATACTATACTATAGAATCTAAATGATTAACTTACAACTTCCAAATTCTACCTTGTTATTTTCAATCCTATAGCGACTTGAAAGTTTTAAAACTTACCCTTACCTTTATTTTCAACTCCTTAAATACAGAACTATACATTTGGCCAACTAGAACACAAAACTGTGCACTTGAGCTATGGAATTCGTACAACTTTCAAAAGCTATCCTTTCTTACATTTTCAATCCCGTACATACAAACAAACCATTTGACCAATTTGGACAAAAATTTGGACACTCGCCTCTAGGTCCCAGAGAAAGATTATAGGTTACTCACAACTTTCGAAAACTAAACCCATCCTCGTTTTCAACAATTTGTCCGTACACTCTGGTGACCTATGCGAATAGAACTTTGAAAGACTATTAAAAAAGTTTAAAAAGCTCAATCTGTAGGACCCGGAAAAAATTACAGGATACATTGCAATTTCCAAAAGTAATTTTATACTTATTTTCAACCCCATATGTACCGTTTGACTGACAAAATATTGTACTTATACAATTGAGAATCTTGTTTTCAAGACGCACCCCCGCCCCAAAAGATAAAAATGGAGATAACAGGCGGCAGCACTATCCGGAATCTAGTTTTACATATTACATGTCATAATGGACGCTAAAAGATACCACATCCCAAGTATAACACCAATTAATTAATGTTCGATTTTACAGAAAAACGTACCAAATCCTTCAGACGTTTGATGCCAAAACATATTAAATTCAGGTATCCAATCAGAGCCGCTAACATGGACACAGACTGGATGACGTGCATGCTGAAGCATACTAAATGTATCTATCGTTGTAAGAGAACATGGCATAGGTGATGGTTCTTGAAGATGAAGTTATGACAAAAGCGATGTTACATAGTATTATTTTGCTGTCACACATTGTTATTATTTATTATTATAAGTTTATAATCACTTGCGGTAACTTGATATTGTAAATGGGATTATAGTTTTCTGTAATGTAAACGTGATTATAACATTTTCTCTACCTTTCCTAGACATTCTTATATAATTTTCATTCCTTTGTCATAATGTTATAACTGAGTATGACATAACAACACCGATGTAGTTTATGATGATACAGTGTAAGTTATGGACAAAAGTTTTTATAGATACATAATATTGTTTTCTGTCACACATACACACACATATACTTATCTATGTTGTTAACGGCAGTATCTTTGTCTTTAATGCAAATCTTACGAATTTTTCTCTTGTTTTCCTAAACGTGTCATATCATTTTTGTTTCATATTGTCTCCAATAATTTCAATGATTGTAATATTGCATAGTAACAATTAATTTATTGATAGTTCATAAGTTTTTCATAGCATCAAATATTAATATTCACAATTTTCTGCCCAAAAGTACCAAATCCATTCTAATTTGTGTTATAAAACCCAAGGACTTATCCATCACCAAAACAGAAGTAATATAAAGGCAATGTTATCTGATACTTGTTAACACAACTAAAAAGTTAGAACATGAAATTCAAACATTGGTGACAACTAGAAGCTTTTTAGCACAGGCTACTCTCCAAAAACTATTTCAACACTTACTTTCAATTCTATAGTAGGTTCCCTAAAGTTTTAAAAGCTATCCTTGCCCTAATTTTCAAACCTTGTATACACACACACACACACACACACACACACACTACACAAATATTTGTGCACGACTGCTTCTGTGGTCGAATAGTCAGCATTTTAGCTGTTCAATCCAGAGATTCTGGGTTCGAATCCCGGCTGGGACGAGGGAAATTTCTCTTCAATTAGAATCTTTATTTATCCTTCGCAGAGTCTGGAAGTATGCTTGTGGGAGTGAATGTGAGTGTGTTTCAAATAAGAAATTATTAAAAATACAACTCCGACCTATTCACAACATGCTGTTTCTCAAGACAAAGCCTACGATATGGCCATGGTAGTTAAAGGGATCTATGCAGATGAAACATACAACAAATTGTGAACTTACACTAGATATTGGACTCGAAAAAATTTACAGACTTTCTTAAATATTACATCCCTATTAATATTTTCAACCCCTTATGTACAAATCTACATATTTGACCAATCCGTACAAAACTTTAGAAGTTACATTTAAGACATTAAAGCCTTAGTGTAAATAAAGGGTCGTTCAACGCTTTTAAAACCATTCCTATATATTTGTGAACCCCTTTCTTATAGACTTCAACCCTGTAACGCCAGATAAGACGCCTAATTTGATACAGTTTAAGCACATCCGAACTAGTGCTTTAAATCGAATAAAGCGAGCTATCAAAGGGTTACAATATGATATTGAGAATGACGGAGCCCCAGGATATTGGTCAAGGTCTCAAGCTATTACGGCCAAAGGGAAGTAGTCCCCTGCTAAGACCATAGGCATGGACACCGTGTTCCCACGCAAGGGTGTTTTTGTTTGTACATGCAAGCCTCTGTGTTGACAACTCTCTAGATTTACGATGTCGTTTTGCTTTTTTGTCACGCTGTACCCTCAGTATGCATCATGTACACCCTACTGTAGCCGAAGCAAATTCCTTGGTTCGCGCTTAAAAGAAAGAGTGCGCGGTTTGACAAGACAATACGTCACGGAGACGTCACAGCAAGGTAAACAAAGAAACAAACAGAAAAACAGAAATTGCAGGGGGTGCTGCACGCCCACAACCCTTGGGCACGTAAAAATGTATGTATGTGCTCCTGCTTCTTAAAACTTTTATATATTCGGGAGCTCAAAATTCAATTTTATTTATGGACGCTCTTTAACCGCTATGGTTCTTAGCGTCCCAGTCTATAACTGACGCGAAACACCGGAAATTTTACTTCTCTTTACAGGCTTGAGGGTCCTACTCGAATACTACTAGCTTCAAAAAACTTCCCAATAGTTTTACTTTCTCTACCACGTATGTACATAATAGGTAGACAAGGTATTGCATTCCATACAAAGATTCGATTTCGAGATTTTCCCTAAAATACGTTTTGAGGTCCCGGGAATACCAAATAAAGCATTTTTGGAAACATGTCTGTGTGTGTGAACAGCATAACTCAAAACCGAAAAGCCGGATAAGTACCAACTTGATATTTAAGTTCAGTATGTTCCAAGGATGCGACACGAAGATTTTCAAGAAAAAACCCCCGCCCCAAACCATCCTTTACATGGAACACTTTGATTTTCTAAAAATTGGCTCTAAAGATTTTTATTAATATACCATATATTGAAGACAATGACAAATAAAATGTATATTTTGAGTTTTCTGGGAATATTCTTTGAAGTCCTCTTCATTCGGAAGAAAATGTTAATAATCCTGTATAGCTGGCAAACAAAGCGTACTGGATAGAAAATGTAGATATTTTTAAAACACACAATTTATTTAAAATACTTTTTCTTATCAGTCATTTCCGAGATATCCGTCATTAATGGTTCGAATAGTTCTATACTTAACCATTCTTTTAGAGTCCTGTCGATTTTCAGCTGTTTCTCGCGATGTCATGGAAAGAGTATGGAATTTTAAGGGCAGCGTATAGCGTCCACCTCTAAAACATTTGACTATCGCTGTTCCCTTTGTGTCTATAACGAAATGTGTAATGTAATTATTTCTGGAAAGGCTTGTCTCGATTAAAATGAGGTAGATGGTAAAATAAAATTTCGTAAGAATAATTGATATTCCCACTAATAAGGAATATAGTGTGAGAAAGTCATATAAATGTAACACATCAGATTTGTTATCGCTAAAATGAACATATCGCGTGCAATATTATTACTTCCTCTCTGCTTACCTATAGCAAATAGAGATGTATTCCACCTAAAAATTCGATGTAGAGATTTCACCGGAAATATCTATTGTTTTGAGCCCCCAAATGAAAAAAAGGTTCCTGTGTGAGTAAACATAACTCAGAAATAAAATGTCGGATAAATACCAAACTAGGGATTAGGGTCCACTGTCTTCCAAACATGCGACATGAAATTTACAAAATTCTCTGTATCCCAAACTACCCTTTACATGGAAAAGTTTCCCATAGATTTTATTTTCTCAAAAATGGTTTTAAAGGTTTTGATTAAAATGCCTTATATTTAAGACTTTTCCAGGACAAATAAAGTGTATATCCTGAATTTTCTGGCTTATGACATCTTATTTATGCGATGAAATTTTATATAATTTTGTATAACGGGTAAATGATTAGAATTAGACAAAAGCGTACCATATAAAAGTGTAGATCTCTTTAAAACACACAATTTACTTCAAATAGCTTTTTTTTTGGCATCAGCCATTTCCGAGATACCCGTTTGAATGTTTCAATACTTCGCTGTTTTATTAAAGTGCTGTCGCTATTCAGTGGCTTCTCACAATGTCATGGAAAGAGTATGGATTTTCAAGACCCACTTTTAAATACCGCATCTCCATGTTTTTTTCTATGCCTATGCCTCTTGTACCTTCAACGAAATGTTAATGTAGCTATTTCTGCAAAGTCTTCTCTCGAGTAACATATAGTAGATAGAAGAATAAACTTTCGTGAGAGAAGTTTATAGAAGTATAAAAAAATAAAGGATAGTGGATAGAGAAAATCATGTGAGTATATCACACAACATTTTTATTTAAGGTGTTGATAGTATTCATGATGTAACTTCTGTGCAAGTTATAGAATAATAGCAATTGTCGTCATTGCATAGCATCAACTACCTATTGTTTCCGTTTTACTGTTTCGTCGATTTGGTAATGTCGGACAAACAGCAACGAGCAAATAAAAATTCTGTATTATTGATGTAGAGTCAGCTGAAAAATTCAATGTCATAGCTGTGATTTGAACACAGTTCTCCACTTTCATTCGGTTGTTCTAACCATTAAGCTTTTATGGCAACATGTCGGTAGGAAATTGAATTCCCCAACTGACACTTGGAAAGCGGGGGAGAACCTAGTTCAAATCCCGGCTATGATATTGTAAAAACAATCTCTAGGTCGGGTAGGTCTTTAAAAAGTATAATTAATTTAATAAATTATATATCCAACCTACATAAAATAGAAAATAATTTTATATTATCTTCAAAAATATATTTATTGACTTTAATAGCGTTTCAAGAAGCATATGATGGATCAACAATGAGAATACCTGAATGTGCAACACTGGCACAAATTCACTTGCGTGAAATATTGAGTTTTATTTATGGACGCTCTTTAACTACGTTGGTCCTTAGCGTCACCTATATTGGGCGTGAAAGACCGGTAATTTTGCTCAGAGGCCTCTTTATCAAGTTTGAGGCTATTTTACGTGCCGTAGATCTACGACACGGGACCACCGGCTTTACTTCCCTTCCGAAGGAAGCCATGCTAAGGATTTTTACGCCCGAAAAAATCCATCACCCTCCGCCGGGATTGAACCCGCGACCTCGGGAACTAGAGGCTAGCATGGTAACCACTACACCATGGAGGACGTCACTTGTATCTCTATGTATTACATACTCCATATAAAAAGCTATTCGTTCGTTTACGTTAGGTTATTCATAACTTTCCCAGAAGTTATTTCAAACTATAGTTGCTTGCAATATGTGGAAACAATATTTAGCTACCGAGAGGCGGAATCTTCTGTGGTCCGCATTCGGGAAGTTCTGGGTACAAATCCTGTTTGTCGACCAACCTCACTGGGTTTTTTCGTGGTTTCCCTCAGTCGCCAAGTAAATACCAGATTGGATATTTAATACCACCACCCAAAGCTCCACCTTAAGTCTAAAACAATAGTAAAAATGAAAACTAATGGTAATAGAGAATGCTCTGCCATCTATTCACAGATAATGAAAGTGGGTAGACGGGCAGATGGCACTATAATGCACTGCCCAGCACAGTAGAAACAGAGATGGAGTTGTTATGCACTAAGGCCTCTGTGGACACTCGTCGAAGCTGTCATTTGATCGTCACTGGCAGAGTGACGCGAAAGTACAATTGCTATTGAGGCAGTATTTTGTATCACAACACTGTGAATGCCAGAGTGATTGTAGTGTAAATTAACATTATTGTATGACAATGCTTTGAGATGTTTGTTATTTATAAGCATTGTTAGGAAATAAGTTTACACGGCCTCACTGAAACTGACAATAGGAGCGGATAACAATGTAGTGAGGGGGTGAGTTGTTTATCAATTAGAAGAGACAAACAAATGACGTCAGAGTAGCGCGCTTTTCTTTAGAAATGAAGGGAATATCTACCCTAGAGCATATGTGTTCGTAATTCTGATTGGATATAAAAATAGACGCTAATGTTGGCGTGCTTTATTAACCAATAGCAGCTGTTATAATGTTTAGGCATATTGGGGTGAGGGAGTATAAAAAGCTAAAGCCAGAGACGGGTAACGCGCAGTTCCAAGAATAATTCACAAGGCAAACGTCGCGCAGTTCAACAGAATCATTCACGGGTTACACGTCGCGCAGTTCTACAGAATCTCTCGCGTCGTAAAGCTAATTATAAAATGTGAAATACGCGAATTAATAATGTGCGGCAAATAAGTGATTATAGTTACATTCGAAAATATAACAGTTTCAGTCGGGCGTGTATCAAGAGTAATTATGTGAAATGAATAGTGTGTGACGGCAATAAAAGTGTAAAAACAAATTCTTTTATCAGTGTTATCTTTTAGTAACAACTCCTTTCCGTTTACACACCCTGTTAAAGAGATTTGCTCGACTGAGTGATAATAGCTAGCCGGAGGACAAAGAATTCAAAATTCAAAATAGTAAAACAATAACAGGCGCTCAGCAAATAAGATAACACGACGATACCGCGACACTATGCACTAAGGCCTCTGTGGACACGTGTCGAAGCTGCCATCTGCCCGTCACAATAGAAGCAGAGGTACAGTTGCTATGCACTAAGGCCTCTATGGGCATGTGACGAAGTAAGATGGTATGGTACAGATGAGACCTAGAAGGCTAACTGTCCGATCCACGAGATAATCTAACAGATCCGTCGCGATATGACCACGTAGTTAAATCGACATAAAATAAATAAGAGAAAAAAATATATCCAGCTGCATATATTACAAATGAGTTCATTTTTCAAAGGGAAAGAAAAAAGATCAACTCAAGTCAACTGAATAGTATATCAAATGACGCACTTAAACATGGAAAAATACAAAATCACAACAAGGAATATAACTAAGAGGTTTAATACACTGCAAAGCTATGTGACACAAATTATATGTTTCAAGTACAGCAGAGATTTTTGTCCATCTCTTATGTTTTCCAGTTTTTTGCAAAATTACACAAAATTCAATCACAATGAAGAGGACTTAACGAGGTATTCGCACTAAATTCAAGATGTAATTTGTCATTACATCTCAAAGTATTTACAGCCTTTTTTTTATAAAATAAAACATAACGACATTTTTCCTGTGTAGAGAGTTATTCGTGGGGAGGAGGATTTCATGAAAATCTGCGCCTTGTATCCTAGAATGATGCTGAGATTGATTATCAGGTTTGCATTTTTTCGATTTCTCGTTTTTGAATTATGCTATTCACGCACATGCGCGCGCACACAAACGCACACACACACACACACACACACACACAGAGCTCTTTTTACAGCATCTTTTTTGGCACCTCTAAAGTGTATTTCTAAGGAAATCTCTATATAGAATTTTTGGAAGAGATACATTGCCTCCCGTATCTAATATACCTGGAACAAGCTGTTTTTATGAAAGTCATCGAGAATCAAAGACTAAACAACTGACTGCATACGTGACGAGAGTGAGCTCACAAAATCAATTTGCATAATTGCTTCCAAATAACTTATACACATCAGCAGTGGTCTGTGTGAAAACAACTATCCCGAATAGAGTGATATGTAAAATATATTATTGTAATTTATACTTGTAATATTAGTGCATCCTGGAAAGTTAGTATGCGTAAATACTTAAAACATTTAGTCTATTCTACAAGGGGTACATTGACTGTCTCTGTGATCTGATGGTTAGCATGCTAGCTTCCAAATCCAGAGGTCTCGGATTCGATTCTCGGCTGGAGGATGGCAAGCTTTCTTTAGAAAGGATTGTTCCACATTCTCCTTAGAGCCCAGGAGTATGAGCAAAAGAGTAAATGAGTGTGAATTTTACAGAAATAGGAAATTCTGATGGCTAATTGATTCTTGACGACCAAGGAGTCAAAAAAAGAGGATACGTTATTTAATTTAAGGGAAATCAAATCTTATAATAGGTAGAGAAAATATTGCATTCCACAAAAAATTCGATATCTAAATTTCATCGAAAATACACTGGACGGTTATAATTTAATTTAACAGATTGTGATAAATATGATTTTACCAAGTTTGAGATATTCAGCACAAACTTTGTTTAAGTAACTCCATGAAATTGGCTTTAGCTTTCTTGCGCGTCATTTCCCAAATGTTGAAGTAAGCAGAGATCCGCGGTTTAGCGTAAAAGATCACTTTATGTCCGTCACGTGGGTGAGTTACGTAATTTCTGCTGACATACGTTTACGTCAGTGACTAGCGAGGCACTAATCAGCATTTTGTTGGGTATTTAAACTTAGGATTGTTTGACAGCTCTCTCGACTGAAGCATGCCTAGCTGGACTCTCTGCTGGTCAGTTCTTAAGTTTATTTAGCGTTAATTTGTAATCTCGATGTAGGCGCTAGGCCCGACGAAGATGGGCCGCCGGACCTCCTCTACCATGCAGGTAAATCCAACAGCTGCTTTATTCTTTCTTTTTGAAATGTAGTTTAGGTTATGATAATTTGAACTTGAGTCATTATATGTTAATTCCCATCACATAAGCGCTAGATGTTAACTAAGGAGCGCTTTCGGGAGCTATGTTTCTCCCATCTTCAGCTGAGTCCGACTAAACGGCTCTTCCTCTCCCCTAACCCCAAGAAATATTTCATTAGACGCTTCTTCTGCTCTCTGTTGTGAAAAATTGGAAACTGGTAGTGTCGTTGCCACCGGTAGTGGCGGTTGGGAACTCATCTCTCTTCTTTCCTTTGTCTTATAGTCTGATTGGTCTACATTCTGTTGTGAAGAACTGGAAACTCTTGGTATTGGATTTGTTGCCATCTGTGGCGAAGGTTGGGAACTTTTCTCTCTTGTAGCCTGATTGGATCAACTACATTAAATGGTCTGTAGGCGGAATTTAAAAATTCAAAGCATTCTTAATGTTGAGATGAATGAAAATCTTTTCCCAAACTTCTAAGTGTGAAGGGATCTGTATGGGTTATATTAGGAAAATTAAAGATTTGAAACATTGGGAACAGAAGTTACATGTCTTATAATGGCACCCTTTCAACCCCCCTTCCAACCTACTGCAATCTGTAACCCTCTCAGGCCATCCTGTACTACGTTCCTTTACGTGAAGTCTGGTGAAGCCGGGCTTACGTCACAATACTTTAAAGTTCCACTGAACACCCCCCTCCCCCAAAAAAATCATTTTCAGAAAGCATGTGCGCGCTGTTGCTCTCTGTGAACAGCACAACTCAAAAGCGAAAAGATAAATAACACATTTTATACTTGAATCATACACTCTTTAAGCATACTAGACGAACATTTTAACCCTAGAGAGGTGGCGCGGGGTATTTTCTGACCCCAGTCAGTTTTATTTGCAAGTTATATATAATGATTTCGGATACCTGAACCCTGCCTTTCCCTTACCTTTCGCTGCATTCCTTGGCTTTTGTTAGAGGTCATTAGCTTTGAAATACAGGTCATACATTCCTAGAATATAGGCTATTTATGTTCTTCGGCTGAAATGAGGGCAGGAAATAGCCCACGCCACCTCTCCCGTTGCCTGTTACGTGTCTCCTCTGCATATTGTTTCTGTAGTTACAGTGTGTTTTCAGCTGAACCTTCGAGAAGTGGTGGTTATAATATTTACGTATTTTTTGGTCTTAAACGTAGTGCTGTTTTTATATCAATATGTGTTATGAGGAACATCAGGCAAGCTTATTAGCCCTAATAAGGGAAGTGGAAGAAGAGGAAGCATTAGGTGGCGAAGGCAGCGAAACCGAAGATGAACTTGAAATACTGAGTTCAAATAGTGAAAGTGAGCAAAGTGCAGAAGAGGATCGAGTTACGGCATGGAAAATGGCTCAGCCTCCTCAAAATTAACGTACTCGCTCCCACAAGATAGTGACTCACTTACCAGGTGTAAAATCTGCAGCTAAAATGCAAAATCTCGTATAGAATTATTGCTTGAGAAAATACGGCATTTTATAACTGCAGCACAACCAGAAAATCAAGAACAGGAATTGCCAGTGAAGAAAAGAATGAGGTGTAATACGTGTCCGAGAACTGCAGACAGAAAGAAAAACTTTCGTGTGTAAAATGCAAGCAGCAGGTGTGCAAAGACCATAGTGTAGTCGTGTGTAGGAGCTGTGTGTGAATTATAATATGAGCATCAACATATGTTCTTACTGTCGAGATGAAAAAAAAAACACATTAACTGTGATACTTTATGCTTATGAGTGAAGTGGACATTTAAATATATTTTTTTGTGCTGCGTATCAGTCCAAATTGCAAGGAACTGTCAATTCAAAGTTTGTTCTACTTTTTAAAGTAGATTTCTACAACCAACAGTTATTTTAATACATAATGTATTACTCGGTATATGTAAGCAATAATTAGATAAATGTATTAATTCGGTCCATTTACAACAATCATTTTATTCCTGGGGTCGCGAGTGACCCCGCGCCGCCACTAATGTAAGACGTACATGCGCCACCTGTCTAGGGTGAAAATTCCCCCTACTCCGAATTACTCTCTACAGGGAACAAATTTTATTGTTCATTTTCTCAAAAATAGCTATTGATTAAAATATTACATATTTGGGACACTATTAAGTAACATAGTAAATGTAATTTTTTAAACAATAGCCTATGAAGTACTCTGTGTACCTTTTGATTGAGATTTGTATTGATGGGAAATCATTAGGATGTAATTATAGACAAAAATGCACTTCAAGAAAAGCATAGAGCTCGTTAATATCCAAAATGTATGACAAATAATTTTTGTAGGATTAGCAAAATTTCCGAATTATCCAAAATTGCATATATACACTTTTCTAAGTGCAGGTACATTTCTGCTGAATGCTGTTCCGCATTGCTTAGTTTGAAATCATCCCTAGGCAGTATTTCATGAAAAATCTAATATGGACAGTGTAATCACTACAATGTATAACTAACGAATTTTGTATTGGTCATGGGTAGAGAATGTCGTATGAGAGTGCTAAATCACATTTCCTACCATAGTTTCCTGCCATAGGATTGTAGCGATTCGCATGTTTTTCAACCCCGTTCTCGCAGAAAGAAGAATATATACCTGTAACCCATTGCGCGTGAATATCTCTTTTACAGCATCGTGCTCTAGATGCTAATATGGTTTAAAATCATGAGGATAAGTCTAGATTGAAAGGAGGGTGTTAAAGAAGCGCGTAGTAATAGATTTTTTCGAATTTTTGCACATTTGGAGGAAGCCTGGAGAATATTTTGAGTTTTTTCTTTTTTGTAGCTATTGTAGATTGCTATGGATGATTCATTTAGACTTTATCATACTTTATATAGACTTCGGAAGGAATTTCCATTTCATGAAATAATGTGTGTTTCACAAATGGAACCCGATTTTTCTCATTTCATTTTGTTGTTCCATTTATGATTGCAGCCGTAGTAACAGTTCACTGAGTACGAAGTGAAGGTAAATCAATGAAAGTTAGAACTACAGCTGCTAAAACCGTTCAAAGAATTATTAATTGTTTGTACGGTTTTACCTTTAATAGTTTGAGGGTTATGGTTAAATGTTACCACGATAGTAGGCCACCAGCCTGCTGAACATGGGGAATTAAAAGTTTGATTTTTGGAGTCCTCTTCTGCTAGATGGATATCGATCGGAAACAGAGGAGGGTTTCAGCACTCCGGCCAAGGCCAGCAGGCCTCTTGCACCTATTACTGGCGGACTGAAACTTACAGACCTACCTTCGACGCCCCCCACCCGCTATCTTCACGGACAGGTAGGTGCAGGTTACATGCACGGAATGAAAAAGTTCTCTCCTTATTCACCGCAAACTCGCACACAACCTATCCCTGTTACCCTGCTATAAGAAAGGAATCAAAATGAGAGGAAATGAGCTACAGGAAAATTCATGGTAGCATATAATTTCACCGGAATTCGCCTACCGACATCGGAAAATTAAGGTGGCCGGTTCAATGGAAACCGAAGCAGGGATCTCCCGAATGGAGTCTCAGACGCCACAGCCTGGGCAATCCCGCTCTACCTTCTCCTGTGGTATAGGTTATATATGGAGGGGGACACTCTCGCATTGCGACCTACATAGCTCTATTGTGGTTATCAGAAGGGATGAAGTGAATCACCACAGGAGGCTACAGGCCACATAGAGGCGCGGAAGTCACTAACAGTTCCAGGCTCGAAGATGCATTCCACCTAGAGAGGACGATGAACGATCCGTCGACCAAGCAGCCCCGTAGTATCCACGGGAAGTAACTCTTTCCTTTGAGCAGGCATCTGCACCAACTGTTTGACACGAAACATAGAAGCACACTTAAAAGATGAGAAGGAAACAAAATGAAGAAGATATGGTGGAAAAGAAATCATGGTAGTTGAGAAACCACCCTAGCATTCGTCTACAGACCAGGTAAAACCACGTAAACCCAAGGACAGATTGGGAGGTCGAAGGGGACCTCCCGAATAAGAATCTCACATGTTACCGCGAAGCCAACTCGTTCGGTGACCTCTTAATTCACCTGCCCTCTCTGAGCTTCGGAGTCTTGTTTACCCTTAAGTAATGCTGTCTCTTGGGCCAGAGAGACACGGAGGGAGGACGTTATGAAAGCAGATGCATTACAGCTACCTATAAATTGAAGCTGAAACATATTTGTATTCGTTTAAATACTGCAGAACCGTACAGTATGGTAGTGGTATTAGTTGATGGAACAATAGTCAACGGTTGCAGATAAATCAAGCGTATTTTACAATCCGACTCACGCTTGGTCGTCATGTATGGCTTTGGTTTTCAGTATATTTGTTTATTTTACACACTTACCAGTGCTTTTAATTGCGAGTCCACATTAGCGAGGTTTTCTCTAAGCTCTTTGATGCTCATATACCATTGTATGCCACACAAATAGCCTTAGTTGTATAGTCGCTTACTTGTACCATCTGTTAATGACCTCAGATGGTCGCCTTCCTGTGTGATATATTTGTACTGGTTTAATCATATGTGGGTCTTAGGGTGATCGAATTTTACTGTTTTTGGATTTTTTATCACTAGGAGACTGAGTAGCGCCATACAGATGGCCTTAGTTGCGTAGTCGTCTTTCTTTTGAGTGCGTCGCAGGAAGAGCTTTGAGTAGCGTTACTGAAATATCTAATCAGCCGTAATCCATGTGATTGAGGGAGCTAGTCAGACTGTTGGATGCACGAAATTTGGACCCGGAACCTTCCAAATACCAGCCACAGATGCTACCACCGAGGCTTTTCGCCCGGTACAAATGTTTGTATGTGGTGGCATTCATTAATATCGATAATTAAAAAGTTAAAACTTTCTTCCTAGTTAACTCAAAAATTTAACCGGCTTATCGTTTATTAATCTATCACCCATGGTAGGTACAGAAAGTATTGCATTCTTTCCAAGAATTCGATATCGGAAATTCACCGTAAATACAAAATTTTAGTCAACTGAACATAAAAAAAGAGCATTTTTAGAAGAAAAAAATATACGTGGTCGTATGTGTGTGTATGAATAGTTAGGATAAATTAAGTTCAGAATGGGATACGAAAATGCATCCATTCCAAACTATTCTTTACATGGAGGATTTTTCCTTATTTTTTTTTATTTTCTCAAAAATGGCTCTAACAATTTTGATTAAAATATTATACTTTTAAGATATTTGACTAATACAAGTTTATCTTTAATCATGCTGTAAATAGCATGTAAAGTCCTCTTTACTCTGAGTAAATTTTGTATAATTTTGTTTAAATAGTAAATGGAAGGAAATGGGTTTAAAAGTTAGCACAAAAAATGTAGACCTTTAAAATACAATTTATTCCAAATATATTTTTCCGTGGCTTTAACCATTTCCAAGATATTCGTTGCTCTTGGTTTGAAGTTTCCATTCTTTTATAGTTTTCGAACAGCTAGGGCACCATTATTTTATCATGCCAAGCAAAGAGTTTGAATGATAAAATAAAAAATAACGTCTTTCATGCAAAGAGTAGTGTGGGGTGGAACAAGTTTCTTGAAAATCTTAAATCTTGAAAATCTTGAAAAATACTGCAATTAAATATCAAGTTTATTACTTATCTGTTTTTCGTTTTGGAGTTGTGGCTTTCACAGACGTACTGGGGAGCGCGCGCGCACGAACACCGCACACACACACACACACACACACACACACACACACACACACACACACACCACGTACAGCTTTTCTTAAATAGGCATATTTTTTTTTTAGGTCGGATTGATTGGACCTCGAAAGAATTGCTTTCGTGAAATTTTTATATCAAATTTTGGGTGGAATGCGAAATTTCTCTTACCTACTGTAAGTAGGTGATAGAGAAATTAAAAATAATCTACTTTTAGCTTTAATATAGCCCCTTATGCATGAATTACAAAGTATGGATTACAAACCAATGAGGAGATCAGCACCGCTGCCGAGGTTAGGTCTATTGCCCCTGCTAAACTATCGAGAGGATGGGATGAGACGACAGAGTACTAAGGGCGGTCCATGTCCCCCTGTCCACATAGAGAGGTTCAGGCAGTTGAAAGAGTTCCCTTCTCAAAGGACAATCACTCCACACCATCTTTATAAAGCGGGTCGCTATCCAATGACTTCAAAATTCTTTTCTCTTTGCATGGCGACGAAAACAAAAATGTAAAATAAAAAAACAATAGCTACTTAGCACTTGAAAAATGTATGAAATATTTGGCAGCTCAAATCAATGACAAAGAGTATCGCGATAATGCATATGCCTAAAAAATGTTTGAAATAAATTGTGTGTTTTAAGGGGACAAGGTACTCTGAAATGGTCAAACATTTTGAAATGTTTTTGTTACTTTCAAGAACGAACGACTATATCATGCCCAGCGAGCAGTCCAGCACTTAACAAAAGAGGCCAGGACCAAGAGAAGACAATCAGAAAAGCTGAAACAATCCGAGAATGAAACTACAGACGATTATGGCCCTGGAATGTACGGAAGTGTGTCAGAACTTTAATGTTCAAACTTTAAATTCAATTTTCCCAAAACAAAATGTTTGGATACTTATGTATCTTTTCTCAGAAAGTATGAGATAGCTGAATTTTTCAGTACATGTATACAACACATAGTGAAACTTTTTGAACCACAATCAGAGTTTTATAATGTATACTAGTGATATTAAGAAAGCAACAACATTGCAAGTTTTCAACAATTTTACTTTTTTGATTTTGCAAATAATTTTTTTTTCAATTTTTAGTGAACTGATATACATAACTAAATAATTAAGGTAGGAAGGTAGCTGATTATAGTAAAAACAAGCATGGAAAGGTGTGATTCTGTATTGCAAGTAGTATCAGAGATAAAGGTGCATGATTTCACATGTTTTAAGAGTAAATTTTATTATTTTTCTGCTGAATGAAATAATTTTTACGGACTGAACTACATAAGATATCAATGCAAACAACCACTTGCAATACTCCATGATTTATAGAATAGGTCGTAAAAAGTTCAGGAAAAACAATTGAGAACTTTAAGAGCAGTGGTAATTTAACACACTTAAGGTGTAATTTCAATGTGTTCAGACTACCTTGTCCCCTTAACTAGGTACATTTTGGTTGTCTGTCTCTTATGGCTTATCGGTTATACAAAATTATGAAAATCCATCCAGAATACAGAGGTCTTCACAGAACTATTCACAAAAAATAGAAAACAGTTATTTTATTAGTCATGTAAATATCTTAAATATGTGGTACTTTAATCAACATCGTAATAACCATTTTTTATAAAATAAAAAATAACGAAACATTTTCCATATACCTAAAGCATTGTTTGGGGTAGGGGATTTTTTTGAAAATCTCCGCATTGCACTCTTGGAAGATCCTGAACTTATATACCAAGTTTGGCATTCATTTTTGAGCTATGATGTTCACGGCATACATACATATGTACACAAAAACCCCACACATACAGAGACAGAGAAACAAGCAGACAGGCAGAGATATACCCACGCGCGGACCTATTTTTTATATTAAGGGCCCTTATAACACACTTTTGCAGTGAAATCTCGATATAGAATTTTTGAGTGGAATGCGATGCTTCCTTTACTTACTCTAATAATTAGTAGAGAAAGTAAAACCTTAAAATATTTGAAAACTTAAACCAGTAACAAAGAATGTACTGAAAAAGCTAATGCCACAAAATATTATTTAACAAAACCGCTGTTTTTTAACGAGATCTACATTTTTAAGTTTTTCCTATCTCTGGTTTACCAGTTTTCTAAAGACATAGAAAAATAATTCAGAAAGAAGAATTCACAGACATACAGAAACACACACATGCATATATAAATAGTTTTTTCACATGCCTCTCTCTTATTCAGGGGGCCTAAACACGCGTGAAAATTTCTAATTGAATACTTGGATGGAATGCAATACTTCCCCTACTTTTTACTTTCTCTACTACGTGTAGTAAGTATCGGAAGTATTGTATTCCACCCAAAACTTCGATACCGAGATTTCACCGGAAATATATGTTTTGAGACCCCCTGAATCCAAAAAAAGCATTTTTGGAAACATGTCTGTGTGTGCGTGTGTGTGTGTGTGTCTGTCTGTCTGTCTGTGAACAGCATAACTCAGAAACGAACACTCCGATAAACACCAAACTTGGTATTGAGGTTCAGTATCTTCCAGAGATGCGACACGAAGGTTTTCAAGAAAATCTGCCCACCCCAGATTACCCTTTACATGGAACATTTTTCGAAAATTTTAATTTTCTCAAAAATGACTAACGATTTTGATTAAAATATCATATGTTTAAGATATTTTCATGACAAATGAAATGTATATCTCGAATTTTCTGGGAATGTCTCCAAAAGTATTCTTCATTGTGAACGACTTTTGCATAACTGGTAAACCATAAGAGATAGACAAAATTTTACTACAAAAAAATGTAGATCGCGTTAAAATACACAATTTATGTCATATACTTTTTTTTGTTGAGTGAACTATTTTCGAAATATTGCTTGTTATTCCCTTAAATTTTTCAATACTTATTTTCTCAAATGAGAATTCGTTATACATTTTTTGTCTTGGATATGCAAAGAGTATTAATCTGTGGCAAAGAGAATGGTGCTGCACATAGCAACCAGCTATTAAGAGTAGGTAATGTCTATGCTTAAAGTCTACTGTAGTTCTATATTGCCCTTGTAAATATATATTCCCCTTACATCTACAAGAAAATTAGCAATAAGATAGAGTCTGCAAATGTTTATCTCGATTAACATGAAGTAGATGGAGAATAAGCGTTAGTAAAAATAGTTTGTACAAGAGTAGGGAAAGTCATGTGAGTGTAACACATCAGATGTTTTTTTTTTTTGTCCTGGTAATGCTAAGAGAATGGAATGCTCCACATAGCAAACAGCTCTTAAAATATTTGACTATCGCTTAAGGGCTACCAATTCCCCTTGCATCTATAAGAAAATTAGCAATAAGATTAATATCTCGATATCTCGATTAACATGAAGCATATGGAGAATAAGCCTTTGTAAAAATGGTTTGTACAAGAGTAGAGAAAGTCATGTGAGTGTAACACATCAGATTTTTATAAGTAAACAGTAGAAAAAACAAAAATGACCGAACATGTGAAAACATTTAGGACTATCATCCTCAAGTGCTTCTCCCTGCTTTCTGACATTGTCATTGACGACAATGATTAAAATGCAAATATAAGTATGAATTCTTGGACAATGCTTTTAGAAGCGAGGGTAAGATATATGACAAAGCTTTAGTTATAATACGTGCAGAAAATACTACATGACAACTCCTGGGAACTGGAAGTTAAATGATGAATGATTCTCTCCCTTTGTTTTGCCGGTGAAAGTTTTACCACATTGTAGCATTTAGACGGGGTTGTATTTCCTTGTTAAGGATGAATGTCCAGCAAGAACCGTGTAAAATTAACATTCCATTCTTGTGCCAGGGCATGACCAACAAGGGTCGTTGTCCTTCCCGAATAATGTCCTTTTCTTGATTCCCAGTCAACGAACTGCGAGTGCTTTTCCAAAATCCAATAAAGTAATTTGAAAGTCGACGACCCCTGTTAGGAAGAGGGTTGCTACCCCTTGTGGAGGGGTGAGTGACCCGGGAGAAAAGCTCTGTAGGTCGTTTACCCTGCAAACAGGTACCTTCTTCCGCTCGCTCAGCCCTTAGAGCTCGAGCACTAGCTTGGAAACCCTTTTGAAGGTTTGAATACAGAACTTCACTTTCTGGAAGATGATTTTAGTATATGAATCATAATAATGAGCCTACATATCAAACATAAACTTTAACTGCTGTGTTAGAAAAGGTTTAATAACCATTATGCAAAGGAAAAAAACTTGGTGGAAATTCCAAGCCTTTATTTATGCAATTAAAAATTCTTCTAGTCCATATTTTTATATTTTTATTCATAAATTTAATGTAGAAATTTCACCGGAGGTGTATGTTTTGAGGTCTCAAAAGACACACATGCACATTCACATCTCAGGTGAATATACATGTGTTTCTGTGAACAACATTATTCAAAATTGTGATGTCGGATAAACACCAAACTTAATATAACGCCCAGCATTTGTCTAGGAATTAATTAAAGATTTTCATAAAATTCTCCGCAAAACAAACAACTCTTCTTAAAAAAAACCTGACCTATTACATTCATATGACTTTAATGTCTATCTTTATTAGTGGGTATACAAACTGTTATTACCAAAGCTTATTTTTCTATCTACTACATTTTTAATCCAAATAAACCTTTGCAGAAATAGCTACATTACACATTTCTTATAGATAACAAAGAGAATAGCGATAGCCAAAGAACTGGACACTATACGCTGGCATTAAAAATCCATACTGTTTCCATGCAATCGAGAGAAACAACTGAATGTAGACAGGACTTTTGAAAGAGTGACCAAGAAATAAACAATTCGAATCATTAACAACGATATCTTATGCCATAAAAATTATTTGAAACAAATTATGTGTACATTTTATGTGTACTTCGCTTTCGTCTATCGCTTAAAGTTTACCAGGTTATATAAAATTCCTTCCGAATGAAGGGAACTTCACAGGCTATTCCCAGAAAATTTAAGATGTACATTTTATTTATCATGTAAATATCTTTAATATGTGATATTTTAATTCAAAATCGTCAGAGTCAATTTTTAGAAAATCAAAAATTTCGAAAAATGTTCCATTTAAAAGGCATTTTGGGGTGGGAGATTTTCTTGAATATCTTCATGTCACATCTTTGGAACCTAAATACCAAGTTTAGTATTTATCCGACTTTTCGTTTTTGATTTATGCTGTTCACACGCACACACACGCGCGCGCGGACCTTTTTCTAAAAATGCTTTTTTCGGATACAGGGGTCCCCAAAACATGTATTTCCGGTAAAATCTCGGTATCGAATTTTTGGATGGAATAAAAATTGCTATGTTTACGTGGTAGAGAAAGTAATAATCGTTATTTTTAGTTTCTAAAAATCTCTAATAATTTTGACGCACATGTTTGAGACACTGACGTGACAAATAAAATCTACGTTTCCATTTTCTGTTGGTAACCAATTAAATTCTTTTAATTTTTATTATACTTTGTGTAACCGAAAATATAACACATGGAAAAAACGTGTTGCATAAAAATGTAATATTTATTAAAATACACAATTTGTTTCAACCAACCGTTTTCATACCATCATCAATTTAGTTGTATCTTAACTTTTCGCATATTGAGGACGAGTCCTTTGCTAACAAAAACCAATTTGTGACATAAACAGCTGAATACCGTTTCCGCATGTTGCATAAAAGTCGATATGTTTAGTCTGAAATCATTTCTAGACATCTACTCGTATTCATAGTGAACAATGTAGCCTGGATAGAAGAATCATCTTTAAGCGATACCTATACGCGAGCTGGAATGCATACGTGGCGTTTTACGGGAATTGTTTTCTTTCTCTGACACCTATGGTAGGTAGAGAAGGCATTATATTCCACTCATAAATTCCATATCGATATTTTGACGGAAATACAACTTTGAGGTCTCCCTACCACAAACAATAACTAAAAAAATCCATTGTTTCGTTCTTTCTTTTTTAAATCGAAAGATCATAAATGCTTTATACTCCTTTTAATGCTGCAAGACGAAAATTTTTAAGGAATCCCCTCCCATTCCTTCCCTTTCGTGTAAAAAACGTTCGTTAAAAACTTGCTTCATTTATCTATGTCATTGGCCTTTAATCGTTTTCACAGAAAATCACATTCACTCCCACATTCGTACTTCCAGCCCACGGAGAATAGAAAATGTTTCTAATGAAATAAACTAGCCCCAGCCTGGAATATAATCCGCTGTCTCTAAGATGAGAAGTCAGCATGCTGACCACGAATCGCAAAGGTTACTGTTATGAAATTTTACTTACAAAGTTATAGTTTTTCCTTTTAGTTTTCCAAATTTTAAGTAATATCTACATTTTAAAATGTTAAGCGCTCGATGTTTTATTAATTTATTGTCTGTAGTATGTAAGCTTTTGTGCATAGTTTACGGTTCATTCTTTTGTTTCTCAAGGGTTCATGCAAGAAATGTGTAAAATTAAGGTTTATCATAATACAGACCTGCTCTTTAAATAGTTGACTGCTGTCAACCTCGTGTATGCTGCTGTGAACCAAAAAATATATACTGAAAACAATTACAGTAGGGAACAATAATAAAAATAAACAATTGTATGAATAATTTTAAAGTAACTATGAAAATAAATGATCATGTTTAGGGAAATGCGTGTGATTGTACACATTAGATTTTTCATAAATACTTTACGAATTACTGTTGGAAATGTGAAGGAAATTGAATGAAACTGTATTACAAGACAACTTAAAGAAAATAAACACTATAACTATTTATTTGCTATAACTGTTTCAGGATTCTTGGCACTATATAAGTGCCTGTAGAGTGAGGCTGCATATTCTTCATTGAGGAAGGTCTTATTCTCCACTGTGTGCAGGTAAGCTATTTTTATTTATTAGTTTTAATAGCGACAGATTTTAGGCCTCTCTATAGCATCATGTTTGTCGCAAAAACATCATTGCAATTCACTGTCTCCTTTCAAAACGATGGGTCAACACATAGAAAGTTTGAGAAAAAAAACTAAAATTCTTAGCTAAAATGACAAACCATTGCGGTTAGTATGCCAAATACATATCTGTAAATGGAGTTAATTTAGATTCGATTAGAATTAGCGTTTTTACTAAAGCAGTTGCTAAAGTAGGGAAGTATGTGACTAACTTTCTGTTATCCTCTAGAGTGTACAGCTCATTAAGCGCTTTGTATTTGTTTTCCAGCTCACTTACTGCTATACCAGTTTATTTTAACATTTTTAATTTATCTACAGCATAAAGCATATTGTAGATGGAGAAAGTACTGTATCGAGAAACTTACTACACGAAAAATGTAGATCTCATTAAATACACAAATATGTCCAATAAATATTTTTGTGGCATTAACCATTTCCGACATATTGTTACTACTGGTTTGAATTTTCTAATATCTTATCATATCATGCATGTTTTGAAGTGCTAAGTCAGAAACGTTTATTTCTCGTGATATCATAAAAAGATATGGAGTTTCAAAGCTGGCATAAAGCGAGCAACCCGATTTTTAAAGATCTAATTATTCATTCAGCCTCCTGTACCTCTTGTAGCTAAAGCGAATTGTATAACAAACCATTTTTGCACACGTTTTATCTCAACGTAAGTAGAAGACTAAATTTTAAATACCAAATTTGGTATTTATCCGGTTTTTCATTTGTGCGTTATACTGCGTACGACATAAACTGTGTCGTCTTCTGTGATCTAGGGGTACCATGTTCCCGAGTTTCGGGCGTAAAAATCCTTAGCATGGCTTCCTTCGGAAGGGAAGTAAACCGGTGGTCATAGATCTGCGGCACGTAAAAGAACCTCAGCCTGATAAGGAGACCTCTGAGCAAAATTTCTGGTCTTTCAACCGCAATATAGAATGGGACGCTAAGAACCATAGCAGTTAAAGAGCGTCCGTAAATAAAATCAGTTTAATTTTAATTCACACAAATATACACACATGCTTGCGCAGACCTTTTTGTAAAGAGGGACTTCAAAACATTATTTCCGATAAAGTCTGAATTTTTCGATGGAAAAACTTTTATAAGAGTATGCAGTTTGAAAAGAGATATAAAACTAAGCGAAAGTGAATAGAGACGGTCATGAGAATATAACTCATCAGATTTTTTCTTTCTAGTTTAACGTCGCTTTGACTTCTTCTTAATCATATTGCGACAGTTACTGTATGTTCGTTGGTTCATTTGAGTCAGTGAGTGGTGTGGTCTTAGTTGCGTAGTCGCCTTCCTGTACCATCTATTTTGTTGGTATTGGAATGTAGAGGTTGCGATCATAGAACTGCTGGCTGTTCTTGGGGTGTACACAAGAATCGCTGTGATGCTGAACTTATGACCTTAGTTGAGTAGTCGCTTCCTGCAACATCTGCTTATGTAGGTTGTTGATAGATGACCTTAGTTGCGTAGCAGTCACCTTTCTGTATCATCTATTTTTATTTCTATTTTACTTGTCCTGTTGGTGGAATTTTGGGGTGATATTAAATATCCAACCCAGTGTTGACCTGCCCAACTGAGAAAAACCATGAAAAAAAACTATACTCAGATTGGTCCATACACGGGATTTGAACCCATGACATCCCTAATATTAGCCATAGGCGCTACCGGATAATCCATCTCGCCGTCATAGTTCTTTCTACATTTGATAATTCCGTTTCATTTTCTTGTAACATCCTTTTATGAACGATGCTAGGAATACAAGTGCTTGAAATGATTTCCGAAAGCGTTCTTGTATTCAAAGGTTTAGACAATGAAAACATAAAAGACTTTTATGACGAGGGATGTCTGACCTTTCTTTTGGAGCAGTAAATGCCACTTTCTAACGGTATCCTGTAAATTTTGCTAATGACACAAGCATTTGTGTTTCTTAGAAAGAGGATTTCTGTAACTGTCTTGCACGCTTGTTGTGAAAGAGCGAAATTTGCCAGAAATGTTTTATGACCGCAACAGACCCACTGAACTAGCCGCATCTTTACAACCCTTTGTGTTAGCGCAGAGGAGCACGCACTTGCCCTTGTTAGTTCCGTTATGAGGGTCTGTGCAGCAAATTCTGATGTTTGTTGTTTTAAAAATCTGACGCGTAACAGTTATATTATTTTCTTTGCCCATTATCAATTCACTGTTATCCCTTATACATTATAGGTATCATTCACATGAATGAATTAATCAATTTCTCCAAGAATTAAATTAAATTTACAGAATGTTCGAGGAGCGTCTAATAAGTAAGTTTCCCTATTTTACAAAAGACATTACACACAATTGATCATGTTGAATTAATTTTACTTATATTGTACAATCCTTCTGTTATTTTTTTACATAGTCAACATGTTTTTCCAAGTATTTTTGGGGACGTGACACAAGTTTTTCCAAGCCAGTGTTGTATCAGGTCAGGTCCTGTGCTCGCAACCAGCTGTTCACTGATTTGACTTCATCATCGGTGTTAAAAGTGCTTACCTTTGAGTTGGAGGAACATGTGAAAATCACTTGCGGCAAGCTCCGGTGAATACGGAGGATACGAGAAAACTTCCAAGTTGAATCTCGACCCAGGTGGAGCTCAGAAGATTCAACTAAGAAGTTTTCTCGCATCCTCCATATTCACCAGATCTTTTCCCAAGTGATTTTTCCATGCTAGCCTCTAGTTCCCGAGGTCGCGGGTTCAAACCCGGCGGAGGCCGATGGATTTTTTCGGGCGTAAAAATCCTTAGCATGGCTTCCTTCGTAAGGGAAGTAAAGCCGGTGGTCCCGTGTCGTAGATTTACGCCACGTAAAAAAACCTCAAGCCTGATAAAAAGCCTCTGAGCAAAAAACTCAAGTGATTTTCACATGTTCCTCCAACTCTAAGATAAGCACTTTTAACACCGATGACGAAGTCAAATCAGTGAACAGCTGGTTGCGAGCACAGGACCCGACCTGATACAACACTGGCTTGAAAAAACTTGTGTCGCGTCCCCAAAAATGCTTGGAAAAACATGTTGACTATGTAGAAGGACTGTACAATGTAAATAAAGTTAATTCAACATGATCAATTGTGTATAATGTTTTTTATAAAATAGGAATACTTACTTATGAGACGACCCTCGTGTACACAATTGGTACCACTAATATACTTACACTTTCCAATTCGTAGAATTTTACTAGTTAATAAAAGTCGAAAATATGTTTCTGCTTCTTTTGCTTATATTTAATCTTGTATTTATGGAGTTGCATTTCTTGTATACCCCATTATGCTTAACACCACTCAGGTTGTATAGAGAATGGAAATCAGAATACTGGGAATATAAATATAATGTGAAAAATAAATTTTCCTATAATACGCTCTCTCTGTTAATTTCAAAGAAAAAGTATATTATATTATAATAAATACAAGTATATTATAATAATTAAAAAGTGGAACAGTACATAATATTACAATTTTTATTTATTTATCCTTTCTATAAGCAACGATCCATTACCATGTTAACAGCTTTAGTGACTTTCTATGACAGATATATATAAGCAATAATTTATACTCCCATAATCTGTTTAATATCAATCAACTCTCATTTGTTACAAAATTTTAGCGAGTCATCGATGAAACAAAATTAATGAAGCGAGGAATTAATATACGTTTACATATTACTACTACCACTACTATTTACAATTTTTAAATTTCTTTTTACACCTCATGCTACCATTACATAATTATCAATCTCACCGCTACTTCCTATCATCCTTAAATATTTTTGCCTCACCTTGCCGAGGTATTTCCCAAATTCTCTTATGATGCATTCAATCTTAGATTTAAAGCACTTCTGCCTCTTATTTCATTTGATAAGTTTTCATAATTTCGTAAGAGGAACTGTTCCCTGCAAAAGATGTGTTTATTCACACTCTAAAACACAATACCAAGTACTATCCACTTCTTCATACGTTAAGAATTTTCCCTTAACAGATCCATTCTTTATCCCACTTACTTCTGTTCTAACCATCAATCTTTCTCTCCCTGCTTTATCTCAAAATTCAATGTCTTTTCTCTTCCACAATCATTTTTCAATTTTCTGTACAGCTTTAAAGATCCTTTCGCATTGAGACTAGCTCAAAATTCCTGTTTTTCGATATCCTCAACTCCCTTTCCAAAAATCTTTTCCCCATTATTTCTCCATTAAACCATGTTAATCCCATGTCAACTTTCTGTAGAATATTTTCAGTTTTAAATAACCAGTTTCCTTCCTCCTAATTCTGTCTTGTGCTGTCAAGGCATTGATGATATTCTCCTCGTCTAGCTTCCATAGCCTATACCAATATTTCAGTACTGTTTCCATTACCTTGCATTTACAACTCAGTCTTCTTGATTCATTAAAGCTACCCCAATTGGAGAAGATCTGGGGACGCCTAGGACCACACTATAAAATAATCTGTTTGCCACTTCTATTATTAATGTAAGAAATGGATAAAATAATCTGTTTGCCGCTTCTATTACTAATGTAAGAAATGGTTGATCTAGTTAATCATGATAAAAGTTTTCCTAGAAGTGGTTTCAAATAAGGCAGTATGAGCTTGAGTTATAAATATGCAAGATGTATTACAAGTCAGTTTTTATTAGTAAAGAGTTCATATTAAGAAGAAGATAAATATAGGTAATCCCACTTTTTAAAAAATGTTTCTAATTGAGAAAACTTAAATATACACCGATTATTTCATAAGTCGCTAATATTACGAAATTGTATATTTTAACTCTTTCGTCTAGTACGTTTTCTCCTGTATCTTATGGTTTTATACTTATATAAATTAACCTGCTTCTAACGATGCTCACCACAACTTAAGAATGAGCTTTTCATCTGAGTTGTTACTGTTATCAAGCACGAGTATTACTCTCTGCAAGAGTATCTTTCATGGTACTTCTGTAAGCTGAGTATTTATTTTTCCGAAATAAGTTCAAGCTCAGAAATGTCAGTCTATTCAGAAAAGTGTTTACTCAGAAATAAGTATATAGTATATGCTTATTTTTATTACTTTCTATACTACATATAGTAAGTAGAGGAAGTATTTAATTCCACCCAAAAATTCGATATCGAAATTTCACCGGAAATACATGTTTGTAGGTCCTTGGATCCAAAAAATTAATTTTTAGAAAAAGGTCCGTGTGTGTGTTTGTGTGTCTGTGAACAGCATAACTCAAAAACGAAAAGTCGGATGAATAACAAACTTGGTATTTCGGTTTAGTATCTTTCAAAGATGCGACACGAAGATTTTCAAAAAAATCCCCCAACCAGACCACCCTTTACATGTAACATTTTTCAAAAATTTTATTTTCTCAAAAATGGCTCTAACGATTTTAATTAAAATATCACATGTTTAAGATACTTTCACAGTAAATGAAATGTATATCTTTAATTTTGTGGGAATGTCACCAAAAATCCTCTTTATTCTGAATGAATTTTGCATAACTGGTAAACTGTAAGAGATAGACAAAATGTTACTACACAAAAATGTAGATCTCGTTAAAATACACAATTATGTCATACACTTTTTTTTTTGTCAAGTGAACCATTTCCGAGACATACCTTGTTATTTGTTTGAATTTTCCAATACTTATACTGTTTCTCAAACGGGAATTCGTTATACTTTTTCTTTCCTTCTTTCTTTTTACTTTCTCTACTACGTATAGTAAGTAGGGGAAGCATTGTATTCCACCCAAAAATTCGATACCGAGATTTCAGCGGAAATATATGTTTTGAGACCCCTGAATCCAAAAAAAGCATTTTTGGAAACATGTCCGTGTGTGTGTCTGTGTGTCTGTCTGTGAACAGCATAACTCAGAAACGAACAGTCGGATAAACACCAAACTTGGTATTTAGGTTCAATATCTTCCAGAGATGCGACATGAAGGTTTACAAGAAAATCCCCCCACTCCAGATTACCCTTTACATGGAACATTTTTCGAAAAATTTAATTTTCTCAAAAATGGCTCCAACGAATTTGATTAAAATATCATATGTTTAAAATATTTTCATGACAAATAAATTGTATATCTCGAATTTTCTGGGAATGTCTCCAAAAGTATTCTTCATTGCGAACGACTTTTGCATAACTGGTAAACCATAAGAGATAGACAAAATTTTACTACACAAAAAATGTAGATCGTGTTAAAATACACAATTTATGTCATACACATTTGTTTTATTGAGTGAACCATTTTCGAGAAATTGCTTTTTTTCCCTTAAATTTTCGAACACTTATACTTTTTCTGAAATGGAAATTCGTTATTCATTTTTTTTATGTCCTGGACATGGAAAGAGAATGGAATGCGCCACATAGCAACCAGCTCTTAAAATATTTGACTATCGCTTAAAACCTACCATATTCCCATTGCACCTACAAGAAAATTAGCAATAAGATTAACATCTCGATTATATGGAGAATAAGCGTTTGTAAAAATAGTTTTACAAGAGTAGAGAAAGTCATGTAAGTGTAATACATCAGATTTATTTTTGTCCTGGATATGCAAAGAGAACGAAATGCTCCACATAGCAACCAGCTATTAAAAGATTTGACAATCGCTTAAACCTACCATATTCCCCTTGCACCTACAATAAAGTTACCAATAAGACTCTGCAAATGTTTATCTCGATTAACATGAATAAGCGTTTATAAGCGTTTATAAAAATAGTTTGTACATGAGTAGAGAAAGTCATGTGAATTTAACACATCAGGTTTTTCAGGTGACCAATGGTGAATCCAAATCTATGTCTATTCTAGTTTTCGTTGAGGGACGAAAACGCTCATAGGTTTTCCCTAAAAATCACTCACTCGGGTTGAATAAAAGAGGATAATGGTTTTATATATATATATATATATATATATATATATATATATATAAACTCTTTGGATTATTAACACGTCTCCGTTTCCTAACATGTGAGATGACCTGCAACTAGTGGAGGCAACGAGATATATTAGCATTTTTATTACAGAGTGTCGGAAAGTAAAGATGTATGGCGCCCAATTGGGGGTGAACATGTCCCTTAGAGGTAATTGTGCAAAGTGAGTTCCGTGCAGGAGCGGATTGTTCAAATTGACGTTAATTCCCCTGATAGAGGGAGGGGGCGGTCGTTAACCGTGATACAGCATTGTTGTCAGTGACCACAGGGCCTCGCTTAATGGGCCTTTGTTGTACAGCGGCCATTCGCGCCGCGCTGATTGATGGCAACGGTGCGGCGTCCGAACAGCAGCTGTCCTCAAAGACTTCACTGTGTGCGTCTTATATGAGCAGGCATTTCATGCTTCTGTAGTTCAGTTCACCGCACTACGGTTAATTATAATTTTGATTTGTACAGATTATTAGAGCATTCCTGGTTAAATTGCATTGTATCTAATTTGCTTATTGTTGGAATACTTGGTTGTTTCAGTATAAATTCTGAGAAATAACATTTATGGCGTCTGTAAATTCAATATAAATAACGTGATTCAAGACTATTATTATTATTATTATTATTGTTGCTGTTGTATCGCGATTTAGCGTGTATGTCTAGCCATCAGGCCCGAGTATGTATCTCAGTTGGGGAAGTTTTCCCTTATTCTTGTAAGCAAGTTAATTCTCAGTTCAATGCACTCCGGACCTATTTAACCATTCATTCTATTATTATAACAGCTCATATTTCATCAAGTCCTTATAAGGAAAGGATAGTTATCACTAACTGCTACTTAAATATGCTCTGGTTAATGGTATCACTTATAAATTTACATGCTAGGTACCTATGTTCCTTTATGTATGGTATGATAGTGATGGCTATGAGAAATAGGTATGCATGGTGAGGCAGTATTTTATATCACAACACTGTGAATGCCAGAGTGATTGTAGTGTAAATTAACATTACTGTATGACAATGATTTTAGATGTTTGTTAGCCATAAGCATTGTTAGGAAATAAGTTTACACGGCTCACTGAAACTGACAATAGAGTGGGTAATAATGAAGCGAGGGGGTGAGTTGTTTATCACTAAGAAGAGACAAACAAATGACGTCAGGGTAGCGTGCCTTTCTTTAGAAATGGAGGGAATATCTTCCCTAGAGCATATGTGTTAGTAATTATGATTGGCTGACAAAACAGACGCTAATGTTGGCGCGATTTAGTAACCAGTAGCAGCTCTATTATAATGTTTAGGCATTTCGGGGTGAGGGAGTATAAATTCTTTAGCCAAAAGCAAGATTAAAAATGTGAAATTAATTAAGTGTGACGGCAATAAAAGTGTAAAAACAAATTCTTTTATCAGTGTTATCTTTTAGTAACAACTCCTTTCCGTTTACACGCCCTGTTCAGAGATATTTGCTCGACTGAGTAATAATAGCTAGCCGGAGGATAAAGAACCCAAATTTAAAAAAAAAAATAAAACAACAGGCGCTGAGCAAATAAGATAACACGAGCCGATTACTGCGACAATGGTTACCTCATACCGATTCCTCATTTATTACTTAATAATAATGTTTTTACTGAATGGTACTTATTGGAGAATGATAAGAAATAAACTAACCTTTTTTTTGTCTTGGATATGCAAAGAGTATTAATCTGTGGGAAAGGGAATGGTGCTGCACCTAGCAACCAGTTATTAAGAGGTATGTATGTGCTTAAAGGCTACTGTATTTCCAAATTACCCTTGTAAATATATTATCCCCTTACATCTACAAGACAATTAGCAATAAGATAGACTCTGCAAATGTTTATCTCGATTAACATGAAGTAGATGGAGAATAAGCGTTTGTAAAAATATTTTGTACAAGAGTAGAGAAAGTCATGTGAGCGTAACACATCAGATTTTTTAGGCATGGACGATCGTGTAAGTTGTTTTCCAGTCTTACTGTCAGTACCCCTCTTTCTATGTCATAGGATTGAACATTTTTTTGACAAACCTATAAAAGCAAAATTCGTTTCAATAAGTAAAGTGAGAAACAATTGAACATTCTACTATAGGCACATATGTACGTATAGGTTAGGTATGTTAAACAGTCTACAGAAGATCACCAAATGCAAAGCAGAAAGAGTTGTTAATGTGTCTAGGTATATACTTGTTCTATAGAAAGCTTACCGAAGTGTATTCTGCAGGAATTAAATTATCCTGGTGAACAGCTTGTATCCATTTCCTTCTTAGGTTTACGTCTAATGGAAACTTAAACACGCTTACTTTCGGCCCCAAAGAACCCTTTACACTCGGGCATACAGCATTTGCGAGGCATTTAATAGTCTGTTCCAATTATGTTTACACTAATAAGACACAAATTAAATGTACGCCAAATCTACTACCAACACATATCGAAGGACTCCTCGCCGTGACGTCACAGTCACTCCTGACTCTGAGGCCGCGGGTTCAAACCCGGCGGAGGGCGATGGAAATTTTCGGCCGTAAAAATCCTTAGCATGGCTTCCTTCGGAAGGGAAGTAAAGCCGGTGGTCCCGTGTCGTAGATTTACGGCACGTAAAAGAACCTCAAGCCTGATAAAGAGGTCTCTGAGCAAAATTACCGGTCTTTGACTCCCAATATAGAATGGGACGCTAAGGACCACAGTAAAGAGCATCCATAAATAAAAAACGCAATTCAATTTACTAATAAAACACAAATTAAATGTACGCCAAATCTACTACAAGCACATGTCAGAGGACTCCTGACTGTGACGTCAGTAGCCAAACGTATTTCAGTGTGATGGCCTTATTCCTAGGTGGCGTTGGACAAGTCTACAGAGACGCATGGAAGTCCTAATATTTCCAAGTTGAAACACCCGCCGGCACTTGCAGAGACGAGGAATCCCGCGAGAGAGTGACGAAGCGACCCAAGCAAGCGGGCCAACGCACCCTGGCATTTTACGGGGAGAAATCCTTTAGAAAGCGCAGCAACCATGCCATCTGCCCGACACTAGCGAGAAAGTGGAGTAGAATACACCACTCCAGCATTCGCCTTGGCGACCAGAAGAAAACTGCGAAAAACCCCATGGTCGAATCTAGTTCCCGAGGTCGCGGGAGGGCGATGGATTTTTTTCTGGCGTAAAAATCCTTAGTACGGCTTCCTTCGGAAGGGAAGTAAAGCCGGTGGTCCTGTGTCGTAGATTTACGGCACGTAAAATGACCTCAATCCTGATAAAGAGGCCTCTGAGCAAAATTATCGGTCTTTCACGCCCAATATAGAATGGCACGCTAAGGACCACAGTAGTCAAAAAGCGTAGCGTCCATAAATAAAACTCAATTTAATTTCATTTGCCGGGAATCGAACCCGGTACCTCCCGAATGCAGGCTACAGACCTTGCCGCTTGAGCCATTCCGCTCGGTGATTTTACAGTTGATAAACATTCCTTTTTAACACTAAACACGCATTCATTTTGGCAATCATGTACGCTCTAGACTCAATGGAAATTTCAAAATAATGTAGTTAAGGAATGGTTTCCCCACCAACCGGGAATGAGCCCGGGAGCTCTGAATTTAGAAGCCAGCACGCGAACCACTAGGCCGTAGTTAATACCTAGTTACGCCATTACTGTTTGTTCTATTGTATTGCTTTTAACGTCAAAGGTAACAATCGGCGGCTTTGGTGATTGCGCATCAACTAAGGCAATTTGCTCATGTATAGTCCTAAATGGTGTGTTTGGTTACTTTCAGCTTCTTGAGAGAATAGGGAATAATCCAGATTAATTCGGTTCCCTCCTCCCTCCTCCTCCAGACCTGTATATTTAGACACCAGTGCGTTAATCGCTAAACCGCTAGCGGCAGTCATTCAAAACTGGATGATCTTCGTTACCAGAAATGTATTTAGAGCAACAAAAACGACAAAAAGATCCGTTCTTGCAATAGAGGACTTTGAAGTTCTATTACATATACTCGTATCAGACTCTGGTGTTTTTCTTTCTTTCTTTCTTTCTTTCTTTCTTTCTTTCTTTCTTTCTTTCTTTCTTAGTTTTTCATTGTTTCACGCATCTTTTAACTAACATCTCAGGTTTACAGAGACAAACAAATAAAAAAGTGATACCGATTAAAGAGTGCCAAATGAGTTAATTAATCCATTACGTCACTAAAAAGAATTTCTTAAGCCCAAAACACTCCAAATTACCTCATAGTCGTCAAAGGCGTTTAAGTATCACAGATTTAGTAATAAACATGCATAAATCTTTATTAAGTTACCTACTCTAAATTTTTTCTTGACTGTTTTATGTTATAAAAATCTTACCGAATGTATGTCACACAAAATTACAATATAGAGAGTGTGCTGGAATGTGGAAGGTTTATTAGTCAAAATTAATAAAGTGGAATTGGCTCTACTGTTGATGTGGGGTGATCTATAGTGGTGGAAACTTGGTTAACCAAAAACACAGTGATATACATGGAAGGTTTTGAGTATTTTGGAAAACATGGAGTGAAAAAGAAAATGAAAGGCAGGGTACCAGGAGGAATACGAGTGTTAATTAGAAGGTATAGGAACTCCAGAACAAGGGAAATAAAGGGTACAGGATCAGAAGGAGTAAGAAAGGTCATGAGAAATGACATAGAATTGTCAGTTAGTGAAAGGAGGATGAAATTAAGTTAGGGAGGGAATGGGATTAGTTAATTTGCATTAGTTAAACAGGTTTCTTATACACCAATAACCAGGGTATTAGTGTGTATAAGGTCCAAAGGAACAAACAACTCTTAAGGATAGAAATTATTTGAAGGTGTCTAACGAAAAAAGAAGGAAAGTTTATTATTGTATAAATGTAACCAGATATTGTATGTGATTAATGACAATAAATAAGTTTCAAATTTCATTTCATTTCATATAGAGAGTGGTTATTATATTGGATCGTACATTGTTCTTGCATTATTCACATGCGCATTATCTCTTCCAGAACGTATCTGCCATCTTCACAGTTTTAATGAACACCTCTCACAACACAAAATGCAATCGCCCATATAGTCACTATAAGACTCTACCACAATGATAATTACGAGAGTCATTTGAAAAGTTCTTGGAATGAAACACAAAATGTCATAGATATTTGAAATTGTTCTTATTTTTTAACATACGAGTCTTCCTTGACATCAATATACTTGGTCCAGCGATGCTTCAATGTCTAGGTAAATCCCGTGACGGAAGTCAGATTCCTCCAAACATGCTACATTTTCTAGCGTTTGATACCGTAATTATTGATAGAAGGATATAAACAATTAAATAAAGAAATAATAGTAAGATAGATAAATAATTGCAATAAATAATATCCGTATATTAAATCAATGTATAATGTAATAAGCTTGAGTTGAAAGATTTGTCCGGAAAGAAGAAGGTAATTAGCGAGTTACTTAACTAAAGCCATTAGTAACAGCAAAGGATAGCGTACATTAGCTTAAAGATTCTTGGAATTCAGTTAGATAATAAACTCAGTACGTTTGCAGAGTCACGTACACCAGAATTCTGGAATAGAGAAATGTAATGAAATTCTGAGAGATTAGCCAGGCCCCCATAGCAACAATTCAGAGACGCATACGTAATAGGTTAGAGATTGTCCGCGTATGAAGTAACTTTGGTGAGCTTGAGTTAAGAAATAGGTGTGCCATTCTAATCAGACACACATTCATCCCTGCACAAATTCGTGCATACATTTGTCACTCTGGATACTTGTGACGACTCGTGTGTTATTTTAAGTGCTCAGTGACGTGTTGTGTGAGTAAGATTTAGCGGGAGGCGCGAGGGGTTTTTCCAGTAAGCATTTAGCAACTCACGGCAAGTTACGCTTACCTATAGTTTCCTAATTGCGGAAACAATAAAATTGATACTTCAGGAGTTAGCAGGTATAAGAAGTAAATTGTTATAGTTTGGAGTGTTTCGATTCATAAGTTTTATATGTTATCTTCAAATTATCGGCAATTCTCTTCAATAGCTCAAGTATTAGTTCACATTAAATTTCTCAGTCAATTTAACTGGTGTTATCCTTCGCATTACACTCACGCATACCCTGACAAAGCACCCATAGCTCTACCGATGGAGCAGATGGCACGAGACAACAAAAGGAGCTACAAGATAATGACATCGGAAGCAGATAAAGTATACTGCTTCAAAATTTTCGCACCATCGCACGGCTTTAAAATTTCAGATAGCGTAGTACGTTATCACGTTACACAAAAAAGATTCTGCTTTGCTACATTCATGTAAGTTAATTTTGAAAACAGCTCACATAAAAAGTTGAAAGTGTGCAGCTTTCAAAAAATTATAAAAATGCTAAAATGCAAAATACTGAAAATCGCCAAAACTCACAGAAATTATATTATCACACGTTCCTTGTACAAGCACAAACAAAAAATAAAGTCCCCAATAATTCGGCTACTATAATTTTTACTTTGCTAACCTATAAAAAGTAGAGAAAGCAAGATTACTACTCCACCCACTTCAATATCGAGATTTCGCTGAAAATACACGTTTTGAGGTCCCTGAATCGAAAAAGTACTTTGGTAAAAGATTCGCGTATCTGTGAACAGCAAAACTCAAAAACGAAAACTTGATTAATTGCCAAACTTGGTGTTTAAGTTCACCATCAAGGATGCGACACGAAGATTTTCAGGAAAATCTCCCCATACCAAACCAATGTAAAAAGAACTTCATTGTTGTTTATTTTTTAAAAAATAGCTCTAACGATTTTGATTAAAATACCATAGGCATGTTTAAAATATTTACATGACAAATAAAATGTAGATGTTGATTTTTCTGCGAATAGCCTGTGAAACCCTCTTTATTCTGAATGAGTTTTGTGTAATTACTACACAAAAAATATAGATATTGTTAAAGCACACGATTTATATCATTTAAAATTTGTCTGTGGCATTAGCCATTTCCAAGGTATGCTTTGCTATTTGTATGAATTTTCAAATACTTATTATTTTCTACAAGTAGTAAGTACCTATTAGTTTCTTTCTCGTGGTCATATAAAGAGCTTGCAATTTCAAAGCCATTACATAAGCGACCACTTTTTAAAAATCTGACTATTGCTTTAGCCGATGCATCCTTGTTACAGATATAAGAAATGTGTACATATTTTTATACACCGGGTGAGGCCAAAAGGTTTGCAGCTAAAATATTAAATTTAGTTACCTCGGCATAAACATTGGGGGACGTAGACTCAGAGGCACACAAAGAGATACCAAGAACTTGCTGCACAAACCTAAAGCGGACGTGGGATATTTATAAATAACACATATAAATTCACATTTAACTCTGGTTTATTATAAGTAACAAGGTACTCTACATTGTACACAAAAAGGTTACAGATAAACACCGGGGGAGATGCCCCACGCACATACACGGCAACACGCACTCCTACATACAAACCACACACTCAGAAGACCTACTCTAGACTGACTCTACTCACAGACCCATGCTATCAAAGAGGCTCTTACCTCAACCTGCCTTCACCCCCCTTATCTAGGAATTGGAAGGAAGTATGCCGCGTCGGAAGAGAATTCAAACTTACAAACGAAATAATTAGTTCAACAATATTTCATTTATATTTCTATTTTAAGTCGATTTTTATTATTTTGATATGTTAACTATAAATCGTCATTATTATTGTTAATTTAAATTTGTTAACTGTATAGGTATACTAGGTCTATATGGTAGCCCATAATTGAGGAAAGTGTTATAATAAAAAAATATACACAGCAATAATGTGTCCGACGCGACAATGCACACACATACGCTACATCATGCAATGAAAGTTTATCTAGATTATCAAAATATAGATAGAAGAATAAGCTTTGGTAAGTACAGTAAATAAAGTATGTGGATGCAACACGTCAGATTTTTTAAATACGTGTACAGATACTTTGTTTTGCGTAGATCCTATTGAATAACTAAAACTGGGGTTAGCAATACGGTCTAGTATTTCGTACACATTAATTTCTCGTAAAATTGGTGTTAGTTTACAAATCGCTACTGCAGCAGATATCGACTATATTATGGATAGCAGTACCGACAGAAATCAGTTTTGAAAATTTCGGCTTTAAGCAAAAGGGCTTGGGAACTACCGACGTCAAACAGAAATGTTGACCCACGTAGAACTATTCCCGCCATCAAATGTTTACAGCGCTAGCTTCCATAAAGGACTTGCTAATTGCTTGTAACATCCTGGGGAAGGTGGTCTCTCAGTCATGTGGCGCTGGTGCTAACGAAAATGCCATCTCTACCGGATGTGATGTTTCAGTATCGTTGTAATCATGTCGTCCTTATGTGCCACTTCGTTAGGAAAATCGAATTATTCATTAGGTATCACCGAAAGAAGGATTCCAACAAAGAATCGGTGGTCGTAAAGGACCGGAATTACGAGTAATTTCAGTTACCCTCTAAGGACAGATTAAATTGTGAAAATTGCAACAAAAAAAAATTACATTTCTAGTTTTTTGTGCAATCTTATAAGTTGGAATTTCTAGTTTAATTTAATAGCATATATTTCATCATTGTAGGCACAATACTTATATTTTAGACAGATTTGCTTATAAATACACTGCATCTACACCATTTCTCAGAAAAACAAATACGATGTGATACATTCACATGACTTTCTCTCCCTCTATCGTTTATTAGTTGGCATACAAATATTTTTATTACAGCTCATTTTTCTACCTACTACATTTTAATCTAAATAAATTTTGCAGAAATAGCTACAGTACACATTTCGTTATAGATATAAAGGGAATAGCGATAGTCAAATGTTTTAGAACTGAACGCTATAAGCTGCCATAAAATTTCCTACTGTTTCCATACAATCGCCAGAAACAACTGAAAATAGGTGGAACTTAAAAAGAATGATAAATTATTGAACAAATCGAAGCATTAATAACTGATATCTAGGAAATGCCTGGTGCCACAAAAAGGTTATATAAAATAATTTGTGTGTTTTAAATAGATCTACAATTTTTGTGCAGTACGTTTTCGTCCATCGCTTAACGTTTACCAGTTATACAAGGTTATACAAAATTCTTTCCGAATAAAAAGGATTTCACAGGCTGTTCCCAGAAAATTAAAAATATACGTTTTATTTGTCATGTAAATATCTTTAATATGTGGTGTTTTTATCAAAATCGTTAAAGCTATTTTTAGAAAATAAAAAATTTAGAAAATAATGTTCCATGTAAAGGGTAGTTTGGGATCGAGGATATTCTTGAAAATCTTTGTGCCGCATTTTCGGAAGTTACTGAACCTAAACACAAATTTTGGTATTTATCCGACATTTCATTTTTGAGTTATGCTGTTCACAGACATACACACGATGCATGGACCTTTTCCTAAAAATAATTTTTCTTGGATTCAAGAGGGCTCAAAACATATATTTCTGGTAAAATCTCGGTATAGAGTTCTTGGGAGGAATGCAACAACTTCTCTATCTATTATATACGTTGTATAGAAAGTAAAAAAAAATCCAATACCTTTGGAGTAGATGCTACAAATTGTACCTCTGCTAAATTCGGAACTTTCGTGTGTCTAAGCCACGTGGTTACTTTCTTTGCAAACATGCGTCATTTTCCTCCCCGATTTTAATTTGCACAGGATGAGTGATAGAAACAGGGAGTAAGATATTCGGCAAGTCATGACAGAGCTCACGAAAGTCACTCCACCGCTTATCAGCACAGCAGAATATGCCACACAAAATGTATCAGAGGATTGGTAGACAGTACCTTAAGATGTTTCCATACCATGTTCAGCAAAAGCAAGCTTTTATGCAGCATAATTCCGAAGCTCGTCTCAAGTTTGCTGTCATGATGTGTGAGAGATAGGAAGCGGACGATCAGTGGTTAAATCGATGGATGTTCATAGACAAAGTCACATTTCATGTGTGTGGCCGAGTCAACAAGCATAACTGCATTATTTGGAGAACTGAGAATCCACACGTCTCATATGACACATTTCACATACCATACGACACACTGAGTGCGTTGTTGTGGCGTCATCACCATTTCGTATCCTATGCACGATAGTGCTGCCATGCCACATGGATGAAGCTTGAAACATCACTCATTGTTAACTTCCACTTTTCCGCTTATATTACAGCAAAATTCTCAGAGATGTGTGCATTAACCTCTTATATATAACGTTTTACTTTTCTGACATCTCAAACAGATCATTCTGTATTTTGTCGCTGTTGAGTTTTGGCGGAATGAGGACTTCGGAATCGTGGCTGTCGCTGTTGTTTGCGTATACACGCAGTCATTGCGATACTGGGCAAATGGCCTTAGAAGTGCCGTGCCATAATCTTTAGTAACTTATTGAGGCGTTAGTTGCATCCTATTCGTATTTCCGTTTCTTTTGCTCTATAGGTATAACTTTAAATCGTGGTATAGAATATTTAATCCGGTATTCACCTGGCAACTGCGAGAAACCACGAACAAAGCCGTGACCTCCCGAATACGAGCCACAGACACTACCGCCAGAGCCATTTAGCTCTCTTAAAAGACAGAATTCTATAAACGTATACCAGTGAAGTTAGAAGGCATGCAAATACATCATGTAAAAATACCAGTCTTCTTCGATCGCTTCTGAGATAATGGGTCATGAACTAACAGACTTAACATTGGCGGGATAGGGCTTTTAATCTCCCCTTAAAATACGACAGAGTGATTGAAAGCGCCTTTGAGATTCATTGGGATGTATGAATCAGAGAGAGTTCAATCCACGTACTGCGATCTCAACATGGTAACTCAGTGGTAGAGCGACGAAAATATATCGGTGGTTCGAGTTCTCACAATGACTGTGAATTTTTCAAATCTGATTCAACTTTCGAATCTTAGGCATGCCATTGTATTTGGTGTTATGGACTACGGCCGAGACAGAAACTCGCCTAAATGTTTTATTACACATCTGAATGGCTCGAAGCTAAAAGGAAATAAGAAAAAATAGGCATTTTGGGGGGTTTAAGATGCAAACGAATAATCAAAAGTACATAGAATGTTGCAAAAGAGAACGAAAATAAATCGTTTCTCCTCGTGAAAGTCACAAGCCTTACTTCGTAATAATTATAGAAGAAGGTAGAATCAAGTTATTTACTTGATAGCACTATTTACGATTAATGACATTTTTAGATACAGCACAAGTTGGAAATCTACATTACATCCGAAAAATGCAATGCTGCGGCTGGAAATCGAATCACAAACTCCTAGTCCGGATAGAAAATCTTCCGGTCCGATTCAACTTTCCAACTTCGTGTGGAAAAGAAGAAGAAGAAAAGCAGTACATAGTATTTACATGTCAGGACGTTTTTATTTTTGTCTTTCTAGTGTCTCTATATATATTTCTGGTTTTACTTGGTAAAGTGAAAATGAAAGCGCTATAGCGTCGACTTTGACCAGGGAACACATACATAATATGCATAAATCAAAATTAATTAGTTAAACTTCCTGACGAATATAGTTCATTCTAATTAATGAATAAGTTAATATCTTCTTTGAAAGTCATGCTAAAGCATAAATTTAAACTTGTAATGCCTTGTCCTATTAAACATAGACATTTAATTATATTTTGTAATCTATTATCGTTTTGTAATATCAACATTGTATACAAAACTTTTGTAGCTCATGTACAATGTTATGAGAATGATATACAATCCACTTGTTTCTGGAATAAAACTCGAATTTATATTTGTATTTTGTAAATAAACCTCGATTAGGTACATTGGGTTTTTGTTTGCTGAGGTTTTAGGCCCTAGATAATAAGCCACAGCGAATTATTCACTGGCGTGATTAATACACCATATTACACGATTATGACCTCTAATGGAGGCGAAGCAACAGATCATTGCTTTTCATACAGCATCGCATTTACCTCCTAACCTACTGCACACCTTTTGTAATGTTTCCACTGATTAATTTCTTATATTAAAATCCTAGCGAATGCTAGAATTCCCATGTTGATAAATGCTAACAGCATGAAGCAAAGTTAGATTAGCGAGTTTTGTCACTCTCCTCAGTGACTCAGAGCGTCTACAGGCATAAGCAAATAACTCACCAGCGCCCAGGAAATTAAGTCTCCATACGGATAATTTTGGACGTGGGCATTTAGATGCTGTAAATTCATTCGTTGTGTCCAATGACTCAGCTGCTATCAAATTGGCTGGTGACCAGCAATTTAAGTTGCCCAGTGTAATCAGCGCGTAACTCTTTCTACCTTTCCTATTAACTAGTTTCATGTTAATTGCAGTAAGTTACAAAAATGAACATTATGTTGTATTGCCATTTCAAAATACTTAATTTTGTTTTTACTTCATCACCTACCTATTGCAGAAGAGGTAATGTATACTGCCTATAAACTTGATGTCAAGATTTCACTGAAAATACAAGTTTTGGGATCCAGTAAATTCCTCCCCCCTCCGCCAAAAGCAATTTTAGAAAACATACAAAGCCGGTCTATCTGTGAACAACATTATTAAGAAGGAACGTGAATTCTGATAAATATCAAATTTCATACTTGAGTAAGAAGATTTTCCAAGAAATTTGGTCTTCTTTAAATTTCCCTTTGCATGGAAATATTTTCATTAGTTTACATTTTTTTCAGAAATTTACCTATTTTGATTAAAATATAATAGGGATAGGGTTAAGAGATGGAGAATTTCAAATGCGGCCAGGCGAGCCCTACCGCAACTAAATCTCCAAGAGAAAGGGGTGAGGCGAGAGAGTCGAAGGGGGCCGAATCTGATGACGCAGGCACAGCGCAATGGGGTTCCTAACGTTTCGAGATTGAACATCCCTGGACGCCCCTTCACTACACCTATTCTCACGGACAGTTTAGGGAAGAAGGTTCCATACCAGATAAGAAACTTCTCTCACTTCAAAGCACATCACCGCATATGCCGCACACCACTGTCCATCGCGCTTGACCCTGCAACCCTGAAATTTGAAAGCAAATGAAATGATAGAAAATGAGGGACAGGAAACATTTTATGCTAGTATATAATCCACCCCAATATTCGCCTACCGATCTTAGAAAACCCGAAAAAACCGAACGTCAGAGGGGCTGGTTCAGCTGCAATACGAGGTATCTTCCGAATGCGAATATCAAATGCCACCGCAGGAGCCAGCCCGCTCGGTTAAAATATAATAGGTACATTCGAAAAATTAGTGTGACAAATAAAATATAGGTACCTTGAATTTTCTATGACTTGCTTGTGAAACTCTCTTCGTAATGACTGGATTTTGTATAGGTAACTGGGAAACCATAAGATATAATCAAAATGTATTGCAGGAAAAACGTAGAGCTCGTTAAAATACATAATATGTGTCCAACAATCCTTGTGTATTCGGTGTTCACCTTTTCGCAAACGTAAGAGCATTCTCTTACGAACATGCTTAAAATCTGTGATTCTTCTGTTTCTTCCCATCAAGAGCTTGTTACCACGACTAAATATTTGAATGCCGTTCAACACTTTTTATACGAATATTACAATATATAATTACATATGTCATGTGAGTTTTATGAGACTTTTTACTTTCTCTACCACCTACCTAGGTAAGAGGAACTAAATATTGTGCTCTACCCAAAAATTCAATGTCGAGATTTTACCGGAGTCATGTTTTAAGGCCCCCTGAATCCAGAAAAGAAAACATTTTTACAAAAAGGTCCACGTTGTGTGTCTGAAAAGCTTAACCCGAAAATATAATGTTCCATTAAATACCTAATTTTCAAGAAAATTCTCCCATATTAAACTACTCTACATGGAAGATTTTTCGAAAGTTTACAATTTCTCAAAAATAGCTCTTGACGATTTTGATTAAAGTACCACATGTTTAAGATATTGTGTCAAATAAAATGTATATCTTGAATTTTTTGGGAATAGTCTGTGGAATCCACTTCATTCGGAAGGTTGGTAAACCAATAGAGATAGACAAAAACACAATACACAGCAACTGTAGATCTCTTTAAGGGGACAAGGTAGTCTGAACACATGGAAATTACACCTTAAGTGTGTTAAATTACCACTGCTCTTAAATTTCTCAATTGTTTTTCCTGAATTTTTTTTTAATTATTCTATAATTCATGATAATTATTTCAAGTGGTTGTTTGCATTGATAGCTTATGTAGTTGAGTCTGTAAAACTTATTTCATTCAGCAGAAAAATAATAAAATTTACTCTTAAAACATATGAATTCATGTACCTTTTTCTTTGATACTACTTGCAATACAGAATCACACGTTTGTATGCTTGTTCTGAGTATCATCAGCTATCTTCTGAACCCTAATTATTTAGTTATATATCAGTTCACTAGAAATTGAAGAAAAATTATTTACGAAGTAAAAAAAGTAAAAATGTGGAAAATTTACAATGTCGTTGCTTTCTTAATATCACTAATATACATTATAACGTTATGATTGTGGCTCGAAAAGTTTAGCTATGTGTTGTGTACTTGTACTGAAAATTTCAGCTCTCTACCTCTCATACTTTCTGAGAAAAAGGTACATAAGTATAAAAATGTTGTTTTGAGAAAACTGAATTTAAAGTTTGAACATTAAAATTCTGACACACTTCAGTACACTCCAGGGTCATAATCATCTGCTCCTTCATCCCTGGATTGCTTCAGCTTTTCTGATTGCCTTCTCTTGGTCCTGGCCTCTTTCGTTAATTGTTGAACTGGTCATGATATAGTCATTCATTGTTGAAAAGTACAAAAATGTTCACCGCTTTAAAGGAAGCAGACTAGCATTTAAATGGTATTTAAATGTCTTAAAAACCTTTTAACCTCCCGAAACTGGAAATAACAGAGATTTTATTAGTGCCTAAAACCAAAAGTGGATTTTTTACAATTTCAGAGTACATTGTCCCCTTAAAACACTCAGTTTATTTCATTTGGAGGGAAGGACCTCAGCCATTTCCGAGATATCTGTTGCTATTAGCTTGCATTTGTCAATGCTTTGTCACTTCTGTTAAGTGCTGTCACTACTCAGTTGCCTCTCGCTATATCATGGAAAGATGTAGGCCAGCATATAGCGACCCGGTTTTTAAGTCTATCGATTCGGTCTCCTCTGATCCTCTTGTACCTACGCGAAATGTATAATGAAAGCTTTAAAAGATGAACACGAAGTATATAGAAAAATAAACCTTCGTAAGAATAATTTGTAGAAATTATATAAAAATAAAATATACGAGTGGAAAAAGTCATGTGAAGTAACACCTTAGATTTTTAGTGAGAGCATCAATTTGGTATGTGCCTTTACGTATAAAGAAGGGAGAATTGGAGGTTACTTGCGCCAGGAATCGAACACTAGGACTCTAAGCTGGGTTATGCTCGCTACTGGTAATATTTGACATAATGGACGAAGCAATAACGATAAAGATCGGTAGCGTACAGCGGAGAGTTCCCACAGCAACACAAAAAAGCAATTCCATTAGAAAGTTAAAGGCGGACAGACAGATTTATGGCTTGTTTGTGAAGCAGCTGTCGGCAAGTGCGCTGATACTGGAGGAGCGCAGCGGGAAGCTTGCGTGACGAATTTGTCCAGTTTGACAAAACACACTGCCTTCATGTCTAAATATTGTGAAACACGCCGCTAGCTCTGTCCCCAGGTAGTCTAATGCTGCACATTACCAGAAAAGAAACTGAAGGGTGTCTGTGGTCATTTTAGTTTTAATTAATTTCAGAGTAAATATCGAACTTCAATTACTTCACTGTGAGGGCACCATTTTATGTGATTTACTGTTTTGTAAACGTAGAATTTAAATGAGCGTCAAAAATTTAGTGCGTCACACAAGCACGACTTTCTCAAACCACTACAACTTCACATAATCCTTTATATATTATAGAATTCAAAGAATTGGTATTTGGGTTCCGAAATATTTCTTACAAACATCGCATGTTTGCAAACAAAACTTTTAATTACTTCAGAAAAAGTTAAAACATACAAAGTTCCTGCTTTTTATGAATTTTAATCAATAAAATAATTTCTAAAGGCATATACTTCCTTAATTTTACTTTCCAAATTTCCGGGGACAAGTTATTATGTTTCATTATCTTGAGAGTCTCTGGTAAGAATTTCAAAGTAGTTATTAAAATTTGTCCCGCAAGGATTAATTTAAATTGAAACAAATAATGAAACAATAGTCTGGAAATATATTACCTACTATTTTTTAGGCTAGAGCTTTTAACTTTAAAACTACGCATGTGCACTGGCACATTATTGCAGATTTCATTGCCTACAGCATTATATTGGAAGCATAAATTCTATATTTGTCAGAATTTTCAAAAATGTTTGAGGCTTGGTTCCCATAAGATCCTCACACACAGCAGGTTTCTTAACTATGGGCTTTCTTGCACACACGTTCAAGCATTTGTTATCTCTCTAATAACCTGAAAACCAGTGGAATTAGAAGATATTGCACAAGAGAGTTAATAAACATGTAATTTTCAAAAATTTATACCAGATTTTGCATATCCGATACTCAAATTCTTCATACTACTTAATGCAACAAAACTAATTCTTAACCTCTGAATTGATAGAATTTTATGAACTTAAGGAGTAGGAATAGGACTAGGTAAGAAAAGACCTTACCTCGATCTACAAGATCTTCTGTGCCTAAGTCCCTGATGGGGTGCCGCAGGGAGAGAATGGTGAGGTGAGAGAAGACAGAGGGGGACCGGACCAGGAGGCACAATAGGGCTGAGGGCAGGGTCCCTACCTTTTACAGATTGAAACTCCCCGAATGGCAGCTGGTGCAACCAGCTCCCCTCCCTCTGCAGGCTTGCACATCCCACTGGGGGGATGAAGGGTTACATAGAGCATCCTTTTCCCCGGCCATGTAACGCCGATACCCCCGTGGACACTTTCAACCCTGAAACAGACCAAGCAGAAAAGTGAAATGAAATGAGAATGGAGGTGAAATGGAGGGACAGGAAATTCGGAAGTGTAACGAACCTTCCCAGCATTCGCCTAGTGACCCGGGAAACCCCCGAAAAATCCCATGGGTCAGGAAGATCGACCGCGGGAATGGAACCCACGACCTCCTAAATGAGGGATACACACATTGCCACCTGACCATGCCGTTCGGTTTTTAAACTCAAACACACTAACTAGTAGGTATATAACACTACAATGTTGAGAAGTAATAGAATTGTTTTTGTAAAATCGAGGAAACTTTTAAGACAATACTGGAAAAATTTGGCCAAAAAGTGACAAAAATTAGGATTCTTTGCTCTTTTATTCTCCTTATATCTTATACTTTCATGTATTTTCTGAATTCGGGTCATTTTAAAGCTCTTTCAAATAAAGTGCCGCGAAAAGAAAACCGGTGTCACGAGGAACATTTTAAAGTGGCGAAAATGTAAGAAAACAAGGTAATCAGAAAATGAAGTTTTAAACTTTCACGCGCTTTTTGCACCCACCTACACACACCATTTAATTTGAATGACCAGAAAGGCAAAGCCGCAGTTGGATCCTGATTCTATTACGATAATTTTTTCTATGAAAATTGTCCAAAAATGAGACTTAACTTTCTTTGCCAGGTTTCCTAGTTGGTAGAGTAAAGTTAAGGTACTACTGACGAGCAGAAGGGGCCCTCCCTATACCGGGGTAGAGCACAGCACACAAGGCCATGTGGCCACTTGTGCTTCCTCCATGACCCTGAGAGGGAGGGTTAAGGGGAGAGACCTGAAGGGCAATCGGATCCGGATGTAGACGGGCGCAAGCACGAACGGGGCCACTAATGTTTCCAGATTAAATGTCTCCAACAAAATCAGAAAATGTTTCAGTTTTCTCTTGTCTTCGATAATATTTAGTAATTAACAACTGTTTAAAATGCAAAGTTGGCTTACCTAATCTAAGTATCTCTTGGTGTAAGCAAGTCGTATAATTATATTCATAGCATTCAAGATAATCTGCTACCAAATATTTAATATAAAACCAAATAAATTGCAGAAATATGAAGTGCTTGAACTTGTGTCATTAAGGCTAATTAAATTTTAAAATCTCCTCACTTGTGTTAGTGCGGATAATTTTCAATTTCCTCATCATTTCCAACCATGGATTAGGTATTTCTGCCGGCTTAAATGAAAATTGCATAAAATACACAGAGTGAATATTATCACGATCGGTGAAATTTAAATGTGGCTAACCGTCTTACACTCAGTTGAAAGAGAGGCAGAACTATGAAGCCGAAATTATAAAGTCAATAATTATCATAATAATCTGGGAAGGATAGCAAAATAAAATAAATAATAAAATATTTAAAATCAGTGCATATATTAAAAGGAGAAGCATTAGGGAAATTGTTGACCGTTAAAAGCGACAGAAAGGCCAGACAAGCACAGTTTAGCGAATTAGGGATCAGCCCCAGGTATATAGGGTAAAACCGCTGAAGCCAGTTTCTCCTGGAAATAATGGGTGCAGTTGCACTGACCAGGAAGTGAAGGTCACTAGAAGCTTCATGACGCTCAGTTTTGGTGCGAAATTTTTAAGGGGAGCGAGGGGAAGTTAGGAGGTTTTTCTTCGTATCGCGCGTGTGGTGACGAGACTCTCGCTGGGACGCTCGTGTGGTGAGGACACACTCTCGCTGGAGCACTCTGGGAGTGCGGAACAACGGTCTCGTCGATGTCCGAAGACTGGGTGCGAACTTGCAAGAGGGTCGGACGATCAGATGTAATTGATAATCTTCGGTATTGGAAAAGATACAGTAACATCGTAAGAATTTAAAAGTGATCGGCAAATCTTAAGTCTTATTTTAATGGCGAATAAAAGGGTTCCAAGAAAGCGTTCGTGTTTCTATGTACATACACTCACGCATATCCAGTGATTAGAATCTCATGCTTGAGCAGCCGTGGCAAAGTATAAAAAAAAACAACTAGGAGGAGAAACGCAGCAATCGTGAGGCAAAGATATTGCTTCATTGTTGGAGGACGTAACGTGTCTGCGTCAATTATTAGAAGGATTAGATTTAATTTGACATAATTGATCAAACAATTTCTTCCAATGACATTTAATCTCATTTCGTCTTACTTTTTTATCGGATATAACGAGCTATTATAGACAAATAACAATGGACCCTGGCTATTAAACGTCTAGTAGACGTTAATTCCTGAACATTACTTTGAAGGCTTTGTAGCACAGGATTCCGGCGCAGGATTCCGGCGTACTTGCACCAAGGTTATTACTGTTTTCCCTGGCGACTGTATTGCATAACAATCTTGCAAAACAGGCACCGCATCTTGCGATTTAATAGGAACACCCTTAACAATTACTCATACTCGAGCTCCTCACGCACCAAAATTCTGGCTGTAACACAAAATCCATTGTAACGAAAATACAATCACAAATAACACACTCGCCAAAACTTTACAAGGCAAAGAGCACAGAACAGAATACTTTATTCTCTCTAGTGTATAATTGTACCAAAATCGTTTGAAATATGTCCATTAACCGAGCGGGATGGCTCAGGCGGTAAAGTCTGTGCTGCGCATTCGGGAGGTCCCGGGCGACCAATCTGTCTGAGGTTTTTTCGTGGTTTTCCTCAGTCGGATTGGATATTTAATACCACGACCTAAAGTTCCACCTTAAGTCTAAAACAATAGTAAAATGAAAAATAAGTGGTAATACTGTATGTTATGCCATCTATCTGCAGACAATGAAAGCAGTTAGACTGGGCGGCACCCTAACGCCATCTGCACGGCACGAAGCAGAAGATCCGGCCGCCATGCGCTGGGGGTCTCTGTGGGCACTTGACGAAGCAAGGCATTTCCAGGGATGAGACCTAGAAGGCCTTCCGGTGTGAGGGCGACGGTTAGACTGGACGGCACCCTGATGCCATCTGCACGGCATGAGGCGGGTGGTTACAGGAATGAGACCTAGAAGGCTAACTGTCCGCCTTTCTGTGTGAGGGCGGCGGTTAGACTGGACGGCACCCTAATGCCATCTGCACGGCATGAAGCGGGTAGTTACAGGGATGAGACCTAGAAGGTTAACTGTCCTTTCTGTGTGAGGGCGGCGGTTAGACTGGACGGCACACTGATGCCATCTGCACGGCATGAGGCGGGTGGTTACAGGAATGAGACCTAGAAGGCTAACTGTCCGCCTTTCTGTGTGAGGGCGGCGGTTAGACTAGACGGCACCCTAATGCCATCTGCACGGCATGAAGCGGGTAGTTACGGGATGAGACCTAGAAGGCTAACTGTCCGCCTTTCTATGTGAGGGCGGCTGTTAGACTGGACGGCACCCTAATGCCATCTGCACGGCATGAAGCGGGTAGTTACGGGATGTGACCTAGAAGGCTAACTGTCCGCCTTTCTATGTGAGGGCGGCGGTTAGACTGGACGACACCCTAATGCCATCTGCACGGCTTAGGCGGGTGGTTACAAGGATGAGACCTAGAAGGCTAACTGTCCGCCTTTCTGTGTGAGGGCGGCGGTTAGACTGGACGGCACCCTGATGCCATCTGCACGGCATGAAGTGGTGGTTACAGGGATGAGACCTAAAAGGCTAACTGTCCGCCTTTCCGTGTGAGGGCGGCGGTTGGACTGGACGGCACTCTAATGCCATCTGCACGGCATGAAGCGGGTAGTTACGGGATGAGACCTAGAAGGCTAACTGTCCGCCTTTCTGCGTGAGGGCGGCGGTTGGACTGGACGGCACTCTAATGCCATCTGCACGGCATGAAGCGGGTAGTTACGGGATGAGACCTAGAAGGCTAACTGTCCGCCTTTCTGTGTGAGGGCGGCGGTAAGACTGGACGGCACGCTAATGCCATCTGCACGGCATGAGGCGGGTGGTTACAGGGATGAGACCTAGAAGGCTAACCTTCCGCCTTTCTGTGTGATGGCGGCGGTTGGACTGGACGGCACCCTAATGCCATCTGCACGGCATGAAGCAGGTGGTTACAGGGATGAGACCTAGAAGGCTAACTGTCCATCCCATATCGTTTTAAGAGTTATCCACCAACAGATCCGTCGCGATATGACCAAGGAGTTAAAGGGACGTAAAATAAAATAGAGTAAATAATAAATAATATGTTCATAAACTATGAATAACATAAGTAGTGTAAGCAAGATAACCATTGTAATCTGCGTAAGAACATTTTACAATATGTCGTCCCAACATTTTAATATGTAACTATCTTATACATTGAGCGTAAATGCGCTCTGCTACCACTGCCTGAGCCCATTCATTGGATCCCCGAAGAAGCGCCTGCCCGAAAGCACCCAGAGGAGGATATCCAACCGAGCGGTCCCTGGAAGATGTCAGGAAGTAACTTCCACAGAACGCATAGCCACTATTCAGCCGAACCCGCCGAACACCATCGCCTGGTCCTACAACCCTGAAACAGATGACAATAAGGGAGATGATGGGCACAGGAAATGAAGGACAGGCGAGTCGTGGTAGATAATGAACCATCCCAGCATTCGCCTGCCGACCCGGAAAAACCATGAAAAACCAATAGGTCAGAGTGGGCAGTCGCCGGGGACCGAATGCGAGTGCCACACGTTACCGTGGTACCACGTCGCTCATTAGTTGGTAGAGTAAGTATTGCATTCCATCCAAAAAATCCATAGTGGCATTTCTGAATTATGTTTTAAGGACCTCTAATACAAAAAAAGAGCATTTACGTAAAAGGTTCACATGCGTGTTCTATGAATAATATAACTCAAACACAAAATGTTGGATAAATAATTGATATTTACGTTCGGTATCTTCTAATGATACGACACAAAGTTTTTCAAGAAAATCCCTGTCACAAACTACCTTTATAAGAAAAGAAAGTTCGTTAGATGTTTTTTTATTTTCTCAAAAATGGCTGTTACGATTTTGATTAAAATACTGTATACTTAAGATACTTCCATGGCAGATAAGATGTGCATTTTGAATTTTCTGGGGATATATTACTGGTAAACCACAAGAGATAGTCGAAAACCTACTACACAAAGGATGCTGAATTGTTTAAAACATGCAGTTTATTTCAATCAGTTTTGTGGCATCAACCATTTCCGAGACATCCGTTGTTATTGGTTTGAATTTTTTAATACACTTTTGTCATTTTTATAAGCTCTGTCGCTATTCAGCTGCTTCTCGCGATGTCTTGGAAAAAGTATCAAGGCGAATAATAAAATACACGCTTTTAAACATTTGACTATAATTTCGGTTTCCTGTGTCTTTTGTGCCTACAGCGAAAAGCATAGAAACAACGAAGTATTGGTACCCTTAAGAGAGAAAAGCGAACACAATGTGTAGGCATAATACGCTTTGTCTGCTTTTTTTTTTTTTGCACTGTTATCTCTGTTAAAAATGTAGAATATTCGATATAAAAGCAGTCTCGGCTTATTAGGAACAACCGAGTGATGAAAACGTTCTGTTGCCAAAGTTAAACTCTGCATCAGATTATTTTTAGCTGTCCTTAGGTATGCGTTAGAAAAAGTAAAAATATGTTAAAGGGTCAATCAATATAGTAAAAAGTGCAAATTATGCAGAGTAAACTTATGTAAAAATTAATACGTGTATGGAAGGAGTGGAGCAAATTATTCAGGAGAATATGACATTTTCATGGAACTACAACTTGGAAGAAATAAGGTGATAAGCGAAGCTAAATGATCACAAAGGACATAGTTTCTTTTCATAAGGATAGTCGTGGACGGAAAGATTTGACCTGGGCACCATATCTCATCCCTTCCAAACAAACAGGTTCTGAGGAACCCAAATTCCCTGCTTGAAAAGTCGACCCTTACAAGTTTATTGCAGCAATTTGGTCACTACCTGCTCCTCCCTCCAAATACAATTAGAAGACAGTAAAAAGATTAGGCTACCGTTGCTTCAGATCCTTCCACCCTCTACAATTCATCATCAACGGCATGTTATAGTGTTGCGTGACAAAACGTAATTACCGAGGTTCCCAAAAATAATATTACAGTTGAACTTTGCGTTTCTCCTTTCATGCACTTATTCCTTAAAACTATACACCAATGTCACTCTGGTCAAATGGGACCGATGCTATATCAATGTCAAGGTGCATTTGTGTTTTATTATACAATAAGTAGAGAACAATTCCATTAATGATCTTACGGTGTACACATGCATGCCGTCCCTTCCAGATTTGGAAGCTCGTGATTTTATATAAGAGGAAAATACGCATAAGGTGTACAAAGATTAGATGGGGTGTTGCATTTGTTCATTGACTCACTTTTGTACACAACTCTATTATTAGTTTTCCAAGTTTTTACTTTCTCTACTACGTATAGTAAGTAGGGGAAGTATTGTATTCCACCCAAAAATTCGATACCGAGATTTCACCGGAAATACATGTTTTGCGACCCCCTGAATCCAAAAAAAGCATTTTTGGAAACATGTCCGTGTGTGTGTCTGTGTATCTGTGTGTGTGTGTGTGTGTGTGTGTGTGTGTGTGTGTGTGTGTGTGTGTGTGTGTGTCTGTGTGTCTGTCTATGAACAGCATAACTCAGAAACGAACAGTCGGATAAACACCAAACTTGGTATTTAGGTTCAGTATCTTCCAAGGATGCGACACGAAGGGTTTCAAGAAAATCCCCCACCCCAGATTACGCTTTACATGGAAGACTTTTTGAAAATTTTAATTTTCTCAAAAATGGCTCTAAGGATTTTGATTAAAATATCATGTTTAAGATATTTTTATGACAAATAAAATGTATATCTTGAATTTCCTGGGAATGTCTCCAAAAGTATTCTTCATTGTGAACGACTTTTGCATAACTGTTAAACCATAAGAGATAGACAAAATTTTACTATACAAAAAATGTAGATCGCATTAAAATACACAATTTGTCATATACATTTTTTTGTTTAGTGAACCATTTTCGAAATATTCTTTGTTATTCCCCTAAATTTTCCAATACTTATACTTTTTCTCAAATTCGTTATTCATTTTTTTTATGTTCTGGACATGCAAAGAGAATGGAATGCGTCACATAGCAACCAGCGCTTAAAACCTACCATATTCCCCTTGCATCTACAAGAAAATTAGCAATAAGATTAACATCTCGATATCTCGATTAACATGAAACATGGAGAATAAGTGTTTGTAAAAATAGTTTGTAGAAGAGTAGAGAAAGTCATGTGAGTGTAACACATCAGATTTTTTATAATAGAGTACATGGCATCATTCACAAATTTGATCACGTCTTTTACATAATAAGTTGCTATCAGGATCATGGTAGTCTTTAGTTTTACACGCCTTGTGGTGATAGCCATGTACAGCCATTGAATTGACGAAATATATGAAATTTAATCCTCAGGTCTTCTATCAGGTATGTTTCTATGGCAAGCTCGTACACTAGCCTGGATCTAGTGTATCTGGATACGCCCAGGACTGCTTTTAGATAGCGTCCTTTTACTGCTTCCAGGGCGTGGAAATCCCTAAAGCCCAACTTCCTCCAAATTATTCCAATCCTTTAAGTTAGGACTGGGATTACTTTTGTGTCGAACAGTAACGTTGCTGTTTACAAAGACAGTTTTATTAGGGTTGTGATTTTAAGAACATCTCTCGCAACGCGAAAATCCCTCACCTACCTAGCCACAGTGAGTAACTCTCTACCACAAGCTTCCTACAACAACTTGGGGTTTAATGAAACATGTTTGCTGCATTTGCCAAACAAGACTTTCAAGGATAACATAACAGTATGGAATTAAATTCACGGTATATGATTATTGTTTTCAAATTTGCCAGATGATTTAGCAAAAATACTAATATTAAACTAATAAAATCCCAGATTTATAGCGTAGATGAGTTGCTAGGGCTGCTTACCTGAGCTTTTGAAGTTTATGAACACGTGAAGTATATTAATGTCCGTTTAACTCCATTAAAACGGTTCATTCTGAAATGCATCTTCAATTCCACGTTTAATCAATTTAGCACTTGTTTAGACATGATGAAATATGGTGCTTTCCTTCATTATTAATATTTTTCAAATGTTTTGATTTTCTCAAAAATGCCTCTAACGATTTTGATTAAAGACTATGGATACATTTAAGATATATACATGGCAAATGAAATGTGTATCTTGAATTTTCAGGGAATTGGCTTCATTCGAAAGGAAATTTGTATTATTTTTTTTATAACTGCTAAACATTAAAAGAATCCATAGTTTGTTATTTGTATTGATAACCTAACGAACCCCTACAACTGTATAAATTGCATTCTGAATCCTTACATTTCCAGCTATACACGATGAAAATCAAATCACTAGACATAGGGATTTAATATGGAAAATCAGTTTTTCTGAGATACCTATTCTCTCCCTCCTTGTTGATTTTTGAAAGACATTTTATGAGAATATTTTTAAGAACATTGAAAAAAGTAATAGAATCCAAAGCAGCAGGCTTATTTGTTCGTTTATTTTGTAGAAAGTAATATGGCAACTTATATTAATTCTTTACATACTAATTTATTTTGTTTCGTTATCTCGGGAGACCTGGCTCACCATAAGTTTTGTAACAAATGACAATCATGATATGAAAAACAGTTTATGGGAGCTTAGATTACCCACATATCTGACATAGAAAATAACTAAAGCTGTTAACATTGTAATGAATCATTACTCATAGAAAGTATTAGTAAATGAAAAAATCTGATGTGTTACACTCGCATGACTTTCTCTACTCTTGTACAAAATATTTTTACAAACGCTTATTCTCCATATGCTTCATGTTAATGGAGATATCGAGATGTCAATCTTATTGCTAATTTTCATGTAGATTCAAGGTGAATATGGTAGGCTTTAAGCGATAGTCTAATATTTTAACGCTGGTTGCTATGTGGCGCATTCCATTCTCTTTGCATGTCCAGGACAAAAAAATCTGATGTGTTACACTCACATGACTTTCTCTACTCTTGTAAAACTATTTTTTCAAACGCTTATTCTCCATCTACTTCATGTTAATCGAGATTAACATTTGCAGACTCTATCTTATTGCTAATTTTCTTGTAGATGTAAGGAGAATATATATTTACAAGGGCAATATAGAAATACAGTAGCCTTTAAGCACATACATATCTCTTAATAGCTGGTTGCTAGGTGCAGCACCATTCCCTTTGCCACAGATTAATATTCTTTGCATATACAAGACAAAAAATGAATAACGAATTCCCATTTGAGAAAATAAGCATTGAAACAATTAAGAGAATAACAAGCAATATCTCGAAAATGGTTCACTCAACAACAAAAAATGTATATGGCATAAATTGTGTATTTTAACGCGATCTACATTTTTTGTGTAGTAAAATTTTGTCTATCTCTTATGGTTTACCAGTTATGCAAAAGTCGTTCACAATGAAGAATACTTTTGGAGACATTCCCAGAAAATTCAACGTAGACATTTTATTTGCCATGAAAGCATCTTAAACGTATGATATTTTAATCAAAATCGTTAGAGCAATTTTTGAGAAAATTAAAATTTTCAAAAAATGTTCCATGTAAAGGGTAGTCTGGGGTGGGGGGATTTTCTTGACAACCTTCGTGTCGCATCTCCGGAAGATACTGAACCTAAATACCAAGTTTGGTCTTTATCCGAGTGTTCGTTTTCGAGTTATGCTGTTCACAGACACACACACACACAGAAACACACACGGACATGTTTCCAAAAATGCTTTTTTTGGATTCAGGGAGTCTCGAAACATGTATTTTCGGTGAAATCTCGGTATCGAATTTTTGGGTGGAATACAATACTTCCCCTACTTACTATGCGTAGTAGAGAAAGTAATAAAACTGATTAATGTATTCTAATTCACTTTTTACTGTTGTTACAATAGACTTGTAAGATTTTCCTTTGAAATTAACAGAGAGAGAGAGAGAGTTTTAGAGAAAAAATTATTTCCCATGTTAAACACTCATAGTCCAAGTATTTGTTAACTATATGTCATGCGAGTTACCTACAAGAGCATCAGCTAACAAACGAAACACATTTCTTCTTCGTGATGTATTGAAATACAATAATATAAAGGATTCAACGTAGACATAGGTTATTTAAAATAAGTGAAAATAAATCCGTATGGCGCTCTACTTTCAGCGTAAAATAATAAAATTTAACATCAACGGGTAAATTTGCGATCATGCTTGATGTTCGATATTTTAGTTTCTCCATCAAGGATATGATTATATTAAATCCTTTGTGTTGTTTTGTTTCAAAACATAACATAATTCTTTTGTTCTTATTCTTCTTCTCTTTATCTCTCTCTCTCTCTCTCCCTTTAATTACCTAAGCGTGAGTGAAAGCAAAATTATTATAATTTTGTCTAAAGGGCATAAAATAAGAAATAAAATACATCGCTTATAGTTAAGGTTTCTAAAAATCCTGCATAACAAAAGCCTGCGAGCATTGTTATTTGTAAAATTTCGGTACGATGAATATTTAAGGGGTTATAACAACTTTTATTTTATATTATTAGTGTGCGTCAACTATTTACCCGAGAAACAATATAGTACCGTCACTTTACACAAAAAAGCACAAATTTATATATCTACTGTTAAACATTTTATTGCAAATTAATTTTTGTTGGTACCCCTCTCCCAAAAAAAAGTTTTATTACCGGTTTTTAAATCATCACCCAACATTTAAGCTTAAAAGAGAGGAGAGGGAGGAATGAGGGTAACAGAGTGAAAGAGGGTGAGAATGGGAGACAAAGGAAGAATAGGAAAGGATATTGAGGGGAGAGAGAGAGGAAGAGAGACGGAGATATAGGGAAAGTAGATATAGGACGAAGAAAAAGCAGCGAGAAAGAGAGACAGGAGAGTTTCCCATTTACTATGGATTCTGCTAGTCAGCACACAAATAAAGGGCCGAATGAAAGCAGTTTTTAAACGCTAACCTGAACTTGTTTTTATTGATATACAGTTCCTTTATAAATGATGGAAGCGAATTAGATAACAGTGTACCATTATAACCCTAATGTTTTTAATTCCTGCAAATTATTAATTGGTCTGGTTTGTATAAAGTCTGCTTGTATCTAATCTCTCTTCTGTGGGCATCTGAATGTTTTATAATACATCTGAGTTTCGTAATACGGATAAAAGTACAACTAGAATTTACTCGAAAGCTAATGGAAATTATTAAGCAACACACTCTTTGCTTTTCATATTGTGGTCAATAATAATAATAATAATAATAATAATAATAATAATAATACCAAGAAATGCTATGTTACTAGGTTCAGCTATTTCATTGCCTTCATGTTGTATTCTTATTTCTAAAATATTTTTATTTTTGTGTTGAAATTAATGTATTTAGATTTTTCAAAATGAATTTGAAATTTGTTAATTTCAAACCACCCATAGCACCTACTGAAAATATCCTTGGGTAAATTTTAGAAGAGACTGGTTCTATATTCTTTAATGAGAATACTTGTATCTCTCCAAAAGGAGCTGGATAAGCATGTTTGGTTATTATTGAGAGGAGATAATAGATATAATGTAAAAATAACAATGGCCCCAAAATCGATCCTTGCAGAACACCGTACTTTACTGCAGACCATTCTGAGTATGCCGTAGAATTATCATAAGTATTTGTTTTAAGTTTTTGCTCACTAATTGATAAATATTCAGTTCTTAATAACCTTTGTACCTATTCCTTAATGGTTAACTTTGATAAAAATATGTTAAGATTATTCCGAACTACGTGATTACGTTTACTACGTAACAGAATATTTCTAGTGTATTAAATATATTATCGAGGGATGTAAACCTTCATTACTTAACTTGGAAATGGCATCATTGTTTGAACATGTTTTTTCTAAATACAAACTTTTCCCGTGTTAAACATATTTTTATTAACATGGCGATATATTCTATGGAACTTCAGTATTTGGAAATACTTTGGAGAAAGTTGTAGGTAATGGTACTGGCACTTAATTCTACATTAGAAATTGCTGTCCTTTCTTAATTTCTCTACTACGTATAGTAAGCAGGGGAGGTATTGTATTCTACCCAAAAATTCGATGTCGAGATTTCACCGGAAATATGCGTTTCGAGGCTGCTGAATCAAAAAAAAAACATTTTTAGAAAACGGTCTGTGAACAGCATGACTCAAAAGCGAAAAGTGGATTAAGTACCAAAGTTGGCAATTGATGTTTAGTATTGCCCAAGGCGAGACGAAGATTTTAAAAAAATCTCCCATTCCAACTACCCTTTACATGGAACATTTTTCGAACATATTAATTTTCTAAAAAAATGGCTCTTATGATTTTGATTAAAATACCACATATTAAAGATATTTACATGACAAATAAAATGTGTATTTTGAATTTTCTGCCTCAGAAGTCCACTTCATTCAGAAGGAATTTTATATAATCTTGTATAACTGGTAAACGTTAAGCGATAGACGAAAACGTACTACACAAAAAATGTAGATCTCTTCAAAAGACACAATTTATTTCAAGTAAGCTTTTCTGTGTGACATAAACCATTTCTGAGATACTGTTATTAATGGTTCAAATTGTTCGTTTCTTAGTCCATTTTTTAAAGTTGTTTCAACATTGTTGTTTTTCGCGATTGCATGGAAACAGTATGGAATTTTAAAGCTAGCACATAGCGTCCAGTTCTTAAACATTTGACTCGCTGTTCCCTGTGTATCTTTAACGAAATGTGTAATGTAGCTGTTTCTGCAAAGGTTTATTTGGATTAAAACGTAGTATATATAAAAATAAGCCTTAGTAAGAATAGTTTGTACATTCACTAATAAACGATAGGGGGTAAAGAAAGACATGTGAATGTCTCACATCATATATGTATAATAGTTTAGTAATGTTTAAAAATGTTTAAAAAGAAGATATAGCATATACATTTGACTTAAAGGTTTGGTAATATTGTCAGCTCGCAGTTTTAATATTTTTGTAATTATTCCATCATATTCTGATGAGTTCTTACTTCTGAGGTATTGCATTATTTTATTTACTTTATTTGCACTTGTGGATACTTCTCTACAGAAGTAAACTTTTCTAATACCGTTTCATTTAGGTATGTAATTAGGTCCTTATTGTATTGTTTCCTTATTAACAATGTTCTGCCATCGGAATGAAATAATTTTTGATAATTTTAATACCTAGTGCAGATATTTTGTGCTGATTTTATTTGCTGCAACGTATTTTATTTTTGAATGATATTCACCAGTTTATTTTTTATTTTATCTTTTACATGGTATTTTGCTTGTTATATGAATATTGTATTATTGTGTTTCACTGCAATGCTTTAGCTGCATTTGTAATAATTTGTACTTATCTTTAGGTAGAGGAACCACTGTATTCCATCCAAAAATTTCCATATCAAGATTTCACCGGATATGTACGTTTTGAGGTCCGCGCAAACAAAAAATAAGCCTACTTAGAAACATGTTCCTTGTGCGTGCGCGCGGCGTCAGTTTTTTGGGATGCGCGTGGGATAATTTTCATTGATTATCTTCAAAAAGGAAAAGCAATCAATGGCGAGTATTATGCAAACTTATTGCAGCATTTGAATAATGAAATCAAGCAAAAGTGGCCGCATTTAGCGGAAAAAGAAAGTTCTGGTTCATCAAGACAATGCACCAGTTCACACATCCATTATTGTCATGGCCAAAATCAATGAGTTAAAGTTCGAATTGCTTCCTCATGCACCCTATTCACCAGATTGAGCCCCCTCTGATTATTTTCTATTTCCAAAGTTGAAGAAATAGCTTGGTGGTAAAATATTTACCAACAATGAAGAGGTGGAGTTTGCAGTTGGTGGCTATTTTGCAGAACTCGGCGGTTCTCACTATAAATAGAGTATCGAAGCTATTGATCATCGCTGGGAAAAGTGTATCGAGCTGAAAGGAGACTATGTAGAGAAATAAAGATGTTTTTTTTCCCCAAAATTTTCGTTTTCTTTGTTAGGTCGGGTACTTCTGGGACAGCTCTCGTATTTGTGTGATATTTTCATGTTTTGTGTTGGCCAGTCAATGTCTGGAGGTCTTATTAAGTTTCTTTACATGAGATGGAAGACTTAAGCTGTGAATCTTTACGAAAGTATTTAATGTTACAGAATCAGCTAAAATGTTAACATTTCCTGGAAAGACAGTGCGTCATGGATGATTATCGAGGAAATATGAGGGATGGTTAAAGTACAACTCTTGAATTCACGGTGAATTTAAGAACATGAGAGTTGTTGGAAGAAAGGCACAGACATTTTGGGAGCAGGCAAGAAGACGACCCTTCCCTCGTCAACAGGGCCATAAACCAGGTTTCAAGTATAAAGTGCAATAAAAAGGGATGGCAGGCGCATTATGAAGGGACCCCTGTCAAGGTCCTTGCTATGATATATAGGGGCAATATACTGACCCAACAATGTCTCATCATCGGCAAACACTTCTCTATAATGGCCAGGTCAATTTGTCGCAACTTTGGGCACGTATACACATTCCTTTGTTTGCTTACATCCCTTTCTGACCAATTGCTACATCACTAGATAGAGAATAATAAGTTTTAAATTGCTTAAGGACAGGAAAACGCACACTGAAATCCTATTTTTCAGAAACGTTTTTATGTACAACATGCAGATGAATTCCCTTACCCACTCGTTTATTTTTGTACACGTAGTTTCTACAAAATATTATAACGAAAGAATTTTCACTTTCTCTACCACGTATATAGTAGGTAGAGAAGGTATTGATTCCACTCAAAAATTCGATAATGAGTTTTCACCGGAAATACTCGTTTTGAGGTCCCCTGAATAAAAAATTCGTTTTAGAAGATGGTGCGTATATATGTGTCTATATGTCAGTGTTTCTGTGAATAGCATAGCTCAAAAAGTAGATTAAGTATCAAATTTCATATTTAAGTTCAGCATCTCACCCCAACTACCCTTTACATGGAATATTTTTCGAACATTTTAATTTTCTAAACAATGGCTGTAATGGTTTTGATTAAAATACCACATATTAAAGATATTTACATGACAAAATGTATATCTTGAATTTTCTAGGAATAGCCTTCGAAGTCCTCTTCATTCCGATGGAATTTTATATAATCTTGTATAACTGGTAAATGTTAAGCGATAGAAAAAAACGTACTGCACAAGAAACGTAGATCTCTTTAAAACACACAATTTATTTCAAACGAGCTTTTCTTTGTGGCATAAGCCATTTCTGAGATATCCGTTAATAATTGTTCGAATTGTTTATTTCTTGGTCATTATTTAAAGTCATTTCAACATTCAATTGTTTCTAGCGATTGCGTGGAAACAGCATGGAATTTTAAGACCAGCATATAGCGTCCAGTTCTTAAAAATTTGACTATCCATGTTGCCTTTGTATCTATAACGAAATGTACAATGTAGCTATGTCTGCAAAGGTTTATTTGGAGTAAGGCGTAGTAGATATAAAAATAAGCTTTGGTAAGAATAGTTTGTATATTGACTAATAAACGATAGAGGGTAGAGAAAGTCATGTGAATGCATCACATCAAATTCTTTTCTATCTACTTCATGTTAATATACAGAGTGGACCATTTAAGCTGGACTGTACAATGTCTCCAAAACTAAGGGTTCTAGAAAGAAATGTCTTGAATAAAACTTGCTTGATATGGGGGAAAGTAAGTGTCATTAGTCGTGTTTCGTTTAGAGAGCGCTGTGATGGTGAATTTAATTTGACCCTAATTGTAGGTTCCCATTTAAAAAAATCTGATGTGTTACACTCACATGACTTTCTCTACTTTTGTACAAACTATTTTTACAAACGTTTATTCTCCATATGCTTCATGTTAATCGAGATATCAATCTTATTGCTAATTTTCTTGTAGTTGCAAGGGGAATATGGTAGGTTTTAAGCGATAGTCAAATCTTTTAAGCGCTGGTTGCTATGTGGCGCATTCCATTCTCTTTGCATGTCCAGGACATAAAAAAAAGAATAATGAATTTGAGAAAAAGTATAAGTATTGGAAAATTTAAGGGAATAACAAGCAATATCTCGAAAACGGTTCACTCAACAACAAAAAATGTATATGACATAAATTGTGTATTTTAACGCGATCTACATTTTTGTGTAGAAATATTTTGTCTATCTCTTATGGTTTACCAGTTATGCAAAAGTCGTTCACAATGAAGAACGCTTTTGGAGACATTCCCAGAAAATTCGAGATATGCATTTCATTTGTCATGACAATACCTTAAACATATGATATTTTAATCAAAATCGTTAGAGCCATATTTGAGAAAATTGAAATTTTCGAAAAATGTTCTATGTAAAGGGTACTCTGGGGTGGGGGAATTTTCTTGAAAACCTTCGCGTCGCATCTCTGGAAGATACTGAACCTAAATACCATGTTTGGTGTTTATCCGACTGTTCGTTTCTGAGTTATGCTGTTCACACACACATACACACACGGACATGTTTTCAAAAATGCCTTTTTTGGATTCAGGGGGTCTCAAAACATGTATTTCCGGTGAAATCTCGGTATCGAATTTTTGGGTGGAATACAATGCTTCCCCTACTTACTATACCTACGTAGTAGAGAAAGTAAAAATGAAATTGATCCTAAAATGACTCATAACGCCCTAAAATAATACATACTGATGACATTTACTTTCCCCCATAATATCAAGCAGCTTTTATTAAAGACGCTTCTTTCTACAACGCTTAGTTTTGAAGATACAGTCTCAACTTAAATGGTCCACTCTGTATACGATTAAAGTTTCCATAAATAGTTGCATTACACAATTCGTTATGGATACAAGGGGAATGGAGAAGACAAATCAATGCAGATAATAGGCCATACTCTTTGAATTCCATGACATTGCGAGAACCATCTGAATAGCGATAGCACTTAAAATAGCAAGTAGGTATTGGAGGAGTTCAAACCAATAACACCCAACGGATATCTCAGAAATGACTGATGCCACACAAAAAAGTTATCTGAAATAAATTGTGTGTTTTAAAAGGGATCTACATATTTTGTGTAGTACGTTTTTGGCTATCTCTTACTGTTTAGCAGTTATACAAAATTATACAAATTTTCTTTCGAACGAAGAGGACTCCACAGACAATTTTCAGAAGATTCAAGATATACGTTTCATTTGCGTGTATATCTTAAATGTACTCATAATCTTTTAATCAAAATCGTTAGAAGCATGTTTGAGAAAATCAACAATTTTGTAAAATTTTCCACATAAAGGATAGTTGGGGGCACGGGGATTTTCTTCAAAATCTTCTTGTCGCATCTTTGGAAGACACTAAACTTAAATGCCAGATTTGGTATTTATCTGAGTTTTCGTTTTTGAGTTATATTGTTCACACATACACACACACAAACCTTCTTATAAACATTGTTTTTTACTTTCTCTACTACGTATAAGTGGGGGAAATATTGTATTCCACCCAAAAATTCGATACCGAGATTTCATCGGAAATATATGTTTTGAGACCCCCTGAATCCAAAAAAGCATTTTTGGAAACATGGTGGTGTGTGTGTCTGTGAACAGCATAACTCAGAAACTAATAGTTGGATAAACAGCAAACTTGGTATTTAGGTTCAGTATCTTCCAGAGTTGCGACACGAAGGTTTTCAAGAAAATTCCCCCATCCCAGATTACCCTTTGAATGGAACATTTTCGAAAATTTTAATTTCCTCAAAAATGGCTTTAACGATTTTGATTAAAATATCATATGTTTAAGATATTTTCATGACAAATGAAATGTATATCTTGAATTTCCTGGGAATGTCTCCAAAAGTATTCTTCATTGTGAACGACTTTTGCATAACTGGTAAACCATAAGAGATAGACAAAATTTTGCTACACAAAAAATGTAGATCGCGTTAAAATACACAATTTATGTAATATACATTTTTTTTGTTGTTGAGTGAACCATTTTCGAGATATTGCTTGTTATTGCCTTAAATTTTTCAATACTGATTTTCTCAAATGGGAATTCGTTATTCATTTTTTTGTTTTGGATATGCAAAGAGTATTAATCTGTGGCAAAGAGAATGGTGCTGCACATAGCAACCAGCTGTTAAGAGATATGTCTATGCTTAAAGGCTACTGTATTTCCATATTGCCCTTGCAAATACAAAACAAGGGGAACATAGTAAGCCTTAAGCGATAGTCAAATATTTTTAGAACTGATCTCTGTGTAAAATGTCTTTGCATGTCAAATGATCGTTTCTGCAAGTGTTTATCTCGATTAATATGAAATAGATGGAGAATAAGAGTTTGTAAAAATATTTCTACAAGATCAGAGAAAGTCATGTGAGTGTAACGCATCAGATTTTTTATTTAGGGGACCTCAAAGCACGTATTGCCGGTGAAATGTCTATTTCGAATTTTCGGGTGGAATGCAATACCTTTTCTACTTACTAGATACGTGGTAGAGAAAGTAAAAAAAATTAGTATTATTTTATTAACAAGTACTTTTGCCCATAATCACAAAACTTTTCTATTCATATGTATTTTGATAGATTTTTTTTTAAAAAAAACATGTGGATCTGAGAAAGGTACTTGTCATAGTAGCTGGAACAAACTTATGGAGATTCTGAAGACAATTTGGAAAGGGAGACGATTTCTAGAAAGTATACTTACGTAAAGCAATTAATTAGAGCAAGGAAACAAGAAAATAAATTCAAAGGAAAGTAGAATACGCAAAGGCTAACGGCAGGGACGCCTCTTATTGTTCACACTGTGCAGGTCTACGCGGAGAATTGTTTCCAGAAAAAAGGAGGAATGGTAGTGGGAGGACGAAGCATAAAATTCACACTATTTGTGGATACGGCACTGCTAGCAAAAGAACAAAATATTCTAAGAACAAGCTAATGGAAATAGTAAATAACAATAGCGAGGAGCGTAAAATGAGGATGAACACAAAAAACTGAAAGAAAAGCAAACATGATATACCAGTGAATTCGAGAAAATGAGTGGAGCAGATGGTCAGCTTCTGATGTGTTACACTCGCATGACTTTCTCTACCCAGATTCGTTTACTTTTATATCTATTATTTTTATGTTTATTCTGCAAAATATTCCTACAAAGGCCTATTTTTCTATTTCATGTTAAGGTAAACGTTTGCAGAAATGGTTTCATTACACATTTCATTGTAGTACAAGAACAATGCAGACGCTGAAGTGATAGTCAGATTTTTAAAAAGCGGGTCACTATATGCTGGCTTTGAAATTCCATACATTTTGACATCATGAGTAACCAAAGAATGGCACTAACATTAAAAAGAACGTATAATACTTAGAGCATTTGAAAATTCACACCTAGAGATAGGGCATCTTAAAAATGGTTTGACAAATTTTATATTTTAATGTGCTCTACATTTTTCGTATAGTAAATTTTTGTGTATACAAAATTGTAAACAAATTAGTAAAGAATCAGTAGGGCTTCACAGGCTATTCGCAGTAAATTTAGTTACTCAAATAACATATTGTATTAGTAAATAACGTTTCTATTTAAACGTATGGTATTTTAATCAAAATTATTAGCTGAGCTTAAATACTAGCCAAGTTTTGTATTTATTTTTAGTTTTGTTTTTGAAGTATGCTGTTTCCACACAACACATAACTACGGAAATGTTTATATCTTTTTAGTTCAGTGGTCCTCAAAACGTGTATTCCCTGTGAAATCTCGATATTGAATTTTAAGGCAGAATACAACATTTTCTCTAGCTACCATATGCATGTGTTAGACAAATAAAAATAAGTATTTCTGAAGCTTGAAGGTAGATCTAAGAAGGAGATTAGTGCTGAATGTGAGTTTGAGTTCTTTTTTATTTATTTACTTATTTATTTATTTATGGACGCTCTTTAACTGCTGTGGTCCTTAACCATGCTAAGGATTTTTACGCCCGAAAAAATCCATCGCCCTCCGCCGGATTTGAACCCGCGACCTCGGGAACTAGAGGCCAGCATGGTAACCACTACACCACGGAGGACGACAGCTGAATGTGACATTGTATAGCACGGACACTTTGAAGTTGCAACAAAGTGAGAAAAAAGTACTGGAATTATTTGAAATGTAAATATGGAGAAGATGGAATGTGTGAAATGGACAGATAAAAAAAGTAACGAAGCGTCTGAAGAAAACTTACTGCTGAAACTAATTCGGAGGAGGAAAATAATTTGGGTAGGAAACTGGATAAGAAACTGGGATGCTTTGGAAGGATTGGTGGAAAGCACTTTGAGTCTGAAGATACAACATGATACATAATATTAAGATGTAGCTAGAAGTTAGTAGTAGTCAGACGGAGGGGTCTCCAGTCACTGGAGCACAGCACCACAAGTAGGCCATAGCAGGCTTTTTTGTAAGGGAGACCTGAAGGGCGACCAGATTCGGACGACGATGCGCGCTAGCAAGATCGGGGTCCATAACAATTTCAGAATAACACCAATACCGACGCCGGCGATCCTACTTTAGCCATCTGCAACCTGTGGTTCCCGGAAACAAACGAGCCACTCCCAGGACGGGGCCCCAGCCGGCCAGCGAAGCGCCAGCGAGAAATGTTTACACAACACAAGTTCCACCGCAACGCACCAATCGCCGTCGCCTGGTCCTACAACCCTGAAACATATGAGATGAAACAGATACAGGAGAAATAATGGGGACAGGAAATGACGGACAGAAAATTCGTGGCAGAAGGGGAGCCACCCCAGCATTCGACTACTAACTAGGGCAAACCACGAAAAACCTGCCTGATAGGAATCAAACCCGGGACCTCCCGAAATCGAGCCTCAAGCATCCCGCAGAGTTATCTCGCCCAGTTAAGATACGCTTAGTTCCTTCTTATTGTGCAGAGAAGAGGAAAGCAAAAAAGAAAGAAAATGGAGAAGGCAGAGTCAGTAATTGACCGGTTCTTAAGCAAACACAGGTTTAAGTGACTAATGCGTAAAGTTTAAAGCAATTGTAAGATCATGTTTCATGAGAATGCTGCGAAAACCTTAAAATGTTACTCAGGTGATCGACAATATTTGTATGGATTACCTCTAATTGTAGGTTCCCAATTAAAAATATTGCATTGACCTTATAATGACCATCATAACGTCCTCCAAACAAAACACGTCTAATGGCATTTACTTTCCCCCATAATATCAAGCAACTTTTATTCAAGTCATTTCTTTCTACAACGCTTAGTTTTGGTGGTATTATACAGTCTCAACTTAAATGGTCCATCCTATATTTCTAATCCGATGAGACAAGTTCAAAGCGCCTTTTAGGGGTACGTCACAGCTCTTCATATAAATTATCGCTAATTATGAACAAATTTTACCCATTATTGAAATATTTTTACAAATGTTCCTCAGATTCATAACATACGAAATTTCAGCTACCTTCGACGGGTTCCTACAGATATGACACGTAACTTCTTTTTGTATACCGTTTTCAGCTAAATTTGAAACCTCTTCAAACCTTCTACGCATAAAATATCAGCCCCATGCACAGAGTGGATCAGAGTTGTTTCATAATTACGTACCTACTAAGGCTCGAAAGTTGGGACCTTGTGCGCCTCAACTGTCGTATTCAATGTCAACAAACACCTCCTACCAACACAGAGGTACTGTCACTGAACACACGTTGTGTAAGTTTTGTCTACGTTATACCTTCAGCCCCAGTTGACCGCAGGGCACACCAGGTCCCAAGTTCCGTGGGTTAATACCTACAGACGGGGAGAGGCTAGACAGAGAGATAGATGGAAAAGACAACGTTACTTAATAGCTCTCCGTAGTAGCTAACGCATCTAAAATGATATAGGTATTATAGAACTTAATATTAAAAGTAATCAACTATTTTGAAATGTGTAACACGAAAATGTTATAAGAGATGATTTATTTTACTACTAAGAACCCGCAGCTCCACTCGAATTATTCCATTATTCCTCTCCCTGAGTCATTGGATTTTTTTTCGGGCATAAAAATCCTTAGCGTGGCTTCATTTGGAAAGGAAGTAAAGCCGGTGGTCCCGTGTTGTAGATTTATAGCATGTAAAAGAACCTCAAGTCTGATAAAGAGGCCTCTGAGCAAAATTTCCGGTCTTTCATGCCAAATATAGAATGGGACGCTAAGAATAATAGTAGTTAAAGAGCGTCCATAAAAAAGGATCCAAATAGCGGATGACAAAACGTAAAAGTGCACCAAAGAAAGCAAAACCGATTCCATCTGCAGGAAAAGTCATAGATACGATTTTCTAGGATTCTCATGGTGTGCTTATAGACTACCTCTGGAAGAACCATCACCGGAGAGTATTATCTTCACTACTAGAGCAATTGAAGGATGCTATTCAGGCCAAACGTTACACCTTGCGACAAAGGAAGTCAGGGACGATAATGCGTCTTTACACACGTCTGGGATGGTTGATGCAAAACTGCATGGCTTTCACCTCCAGGTGCTTCCACATCCGCCATCTTTGCCGGATTTGGCTTCCAGCGATTAGTTTTTGTTCCCAAACCTGATGAAATGGCTTGATGGACGAAGATTCACGTCAAATAATAATGAGGTTAAAGCTGAGATAGACACTTATTCTGCATAGTTGGACACATCTTTTGTTACTGAGGATATTAAAAAGTTGGAAAGTCAGACTAGATGGTTGATTTACAAGATGACTATGTCTGAAAAAAGAAAGAAAAAGAATTTCCCTTGAATCTTGTTTTTTCTCTGTCAGGTAGAGAACCTTTGGAACGCCCCACATAATACCGGTTAAACAAAAACTTGCTAAGTACCATCCTAAGCCAGGAATCGAACTATGAACCTGTGGAGTTAAAGCTTATCATGCCTATTACTAGACAACAGAGGCAGTCAACACAATCTTTTGTCTGTTTTTCATGGGAATCAGAAAACATACTGGTTTTAGGCAGACAAAGGTTGTAATAAAATCATTATTTAACAAGCCTGTTAGAAAAATTATGTTTATGAACCTTTTTGTGTAAAATTCTTCATGCAACTCAATAATAAGCGAGATATTTCGATATTTTGACTTAATGTTCCATTATAATCCTCTTCTTTGAGAAAAATCAACTAATAAGCGAATAATCTTTGTAACCTTATTATCTTTTCTTGATTACCCAGTGAATTAGGAGACCTATCCCTGTGGTTAATGAATGTTTGTTTCCTGAACTCCATAGATTAAACATATCTGACACATTTGGCTTCAACAAGACGGCGCCCCAGTTCATTTTGCCATCAGTGTGCAGCTGTGCCTTGACGAATTTTTCCAATAGGTGGATTGGTCGGGGTATAAGGAACGTCCTTCACTTTTATCATGGCCGGCAGGAAACTTAGAACTCACAACGCCAAACAGTTCTCTTTGGAGTATCATAAAGAAGAATTAGCAATGTCTTTACGTCTGTGATGACAGAAACAGTACAGAAAATGAGCGAACAAATCTGGGGACGCATACATTTATACAGAGATCACAAAATAATGCTTACGTATGTTTTGGATCCATGATAGATGAATTTGTTCAAGTTTATTCATTATACTACTTGTAGTACGTCAGTCATCTGATATAGACCAATCATATGCTAGAAAGTGTCAATATCAACCAGTCGTGGCTTTATATCTGTAGCTGAGGACCATAATGTATTATTTCACGTCACTTTAATCAGGAATAACGAATGTGTGTGCAGTGGAAACAGCGCCAATGGTAAAATGTCTCTAAAAGATTTGGCCAAGCTACGAAACAAGAAATACATCATGTGAAAGGTTATGAACTGGAAAAGCAAGCAGGCACAAGCTTGAGCAGCTAGCATGAGACAGGTAAACGAAGAAGATTACAAGGATTTGATAATTAATTACTTTAACACCAGGTGGTCGATTTGTTTTAAACCATGCTTCTTAATATGTATCTATGTACCGAGTAATACCCTAATGATGCTTGGAGTGTCATTTTTGGGAAAACTTAGTTTCAGTTTTCCTCGGTCGCTAGGCGAGTTCTGGGTTGGATAATTTGATCCACGAATTTTCCTATTATCCCTTTCATCCTTACATTTCGTTTCCTTCTTCTTCACCGCCATACTAAACATTAGGTTGATCACCCATCCTGGATGTGCTATGCTCCAGGGTTTGCTTGCTCCTCGACAGGCTACTGACTCAAGGCATTGGCTTGTAAGTTCTCGGATCCTACAAAGAGGAGGTAATCCGTTAAAGAAGAGGAAGAAGCAGCTTACTTTCACCAATAAATAACAAAATTACACATTTTATACCAACACACTTGCTCCTTGCATCTCATTACACTTTCATCCATATCCTTATCTTGATGCTCACGATTTACCTTTGTCATCTTAAAGCCACTGGTATCATCTGGAGGGACACGTTGATCAGTTCTCTCGCGACTTCGGCCGTTTTGTCCCGTTGCGATCCTATGCTTCCAATAAGGTTTTTATATTCACCTCTACGGTTCAAATCCGTCCATGAAACATTTTTTATTTGTTTGATGAAAGGTGTGCAGTCTTTAAGGAAATCAAGAAAAATGAGTTAATATAATTTTACATGTTTATTCTGTGAAGGAATACTAATTTGAACGCATTGATAATTTGTAAAACAAATATCGACAGTATTACTGATTTCATGCTAATGCTTTCAAGTACAACTTAGCTGGATTCATGTGGAATACATTTCATTGACATTTCACGTAGGTAATTAAGGTAAGATTTTAGATTTTTATAAAGCATAACATTTTGAAAAAAACGGTTACTTGTCAGAATTCCGAGCAAGAGGATATTCGTATAAAGAGTAATTATTATCTATCGGTGCGTAACAACGTTAATAACTAAGAAAGGCAAATGAAGTGTTTGGAACAAATCTGTAAAGAGTGACACACCTAAACGCTCAGAACTGACTCTAATTATATAACAATGGGGAGCCTATGTTATCTTAGGGAGAAAGCTCTGGAGAGTTCATATCCTTTACCTTGCGATCGACATGCCCTCCCGTGGAAGTTTATGGCGGGATAGCCTTGACAAATTAAATTAAATTAAGGTTTATTTATGGACGCTCTTTAACTACTATGGTCCTTAGCGTCCCATTCTATATTGGGCGTGAAAGACCGGAAATTTTGCTCAGAGGCCTCTTTATCAGACTTGAGGTTCTTTTATGTGCCGTAAATCTACGACACGGGACCACCGGCTTTACTTCCCTTCCGAAGGAAGTCATGATAAGGATTTTTACACCCGAAAAAAATTCATCGCCCTCCACCGGGTTTGAACCCAGGACCTCGGGAACTAGAGATAGCCATGACGCATGCGCGTTGTACTACGAGTATTTACTGTTTATATGCATTTATTGTGGCCAAACTAAACTTGAACTCCACAAAAGGTACCCAAAAACGTCTTTAGGGTATTATTTAGCATATATCAAAAGAGGTTTGAAATAAATCGGTCACCGGGTGCTAAGTAAATAATTATCTACCGGATTATACACAGTGTCACCTTTAATTTATGTTCAATAAATGTATTAATACATAAAATCATATCTGCTGCGATCAGCGTTTTGAGGTTAATTTAGCATTTATTGTGAGCATTTGAAACATTATCTTATTTTATGGGGTTTTATGGAATGATTTTATTCATTAAATGTTTATAGCAAATGTAACTCGTGATTTTCAAATTCTCTATATCATTTGTCCTCGAGGAATTATTGTTAAGTAATATGAAAATAATTTATGACATTACATATAAAACAAAGGAACTATCGGACTTTTCGCTAATCCTGACATGAGTGAGGTCTATGTTTTATATTTTAGTAGTAATCGTCTGTTATTCTTAAATGTAAAAGTGACATAAATGCAAGCAGTAATTTTAAAGGGATACGATTTTAGGTTGCTTGTCAGACAATTATAAACATTAACATCAGTTATTTTTCTAAAATATAAAATTACTAGTATTAGTGTTATAATTATCGGAATGTAAGGAAAACGCGTAGCCTGGGAACTCTGAAAAGAGGCAAATGTTTGCAGAAAAGAGAATAGAACGACAAGCTCCTCCCTCTTGCGGACAGCAGCCAATGAGTGCAGCACATTATTCTACACTGAGACGCCCTGGACCGCGCGTCGCCTGGTATTAGTAAGATGAGAACTTCCTTCGGGATATTGATCCACCGTCCTCAAGTTACATTATCTAGCCTCAGGGGCGTTCGCATCTTGTAGCATTCCTCAGACCCTTCCTGTTTATATTTAGATCATGTAATTTCTGCCGTGGCCTCCGCAGATCTTTTTTAAGCAAATACTTAAGAAAGAATTACGTTAAATTAACATAGGAAACACTTAACATTGGTTCAGAATGTGACAAAATATAATATTCTCTATTTTATACCTTCTTAGATGGAAACCGTTAACTACGGGTAGGTACTCGTACCAATTCCTCATAAACAAAGCCACCTAGGCCGGCCCCGTAGCTCAGTCGGTAAAGCACCCGGGTAGGGGTAAAGGTCCCGGGTTCCATTCCCGGCTGGGGGGTGGGAATTTTTCTCTAGCCAAGATTATTCCTTATCCTCCCCAGAGTCTGGAAGTATGAATAAGAGTGTGAATGTGTGTGATCTAATGATTAAAAACCAAAGTGCAAAGAAACCCAAAGCCAAGAGTTACACGAGTTAACACCATTGCCAATGGGCAATAAGTTCCAAAGGAAAGGACGCCGATAAGACCAATGTAGTTAAAAGCTGGGTATAAATGGCACTAAAAAAAAGCCATCTAAACTTTCACGTATTTTAGGAGAGATTAAATGGAAATGTTGATATTGACGTAACTTAAATATGCCAAATTTACTTTTTTTACTACCACCCATTCGTATTAATATTCCACAATACAAATTCGAAATTTCAACACAATACACTTTTGAGGTCTACTGAAACCCCCCCTCCAAAGGTATTGAAAAATTAAAATTAAAAATCCAATAGTAATAGATATCTGGGAAATGGTTAATGCCGCAAGAGAATTTGTTTGGCATAATTATTGTATGATTTACATTTTTCCTGTAGTACCTACCTATTTGTCTCTCTCTCTCTTTCTCTCTCTCTCTCTCTCTCTCTGATATTATCTGGTTATACAGTGCCATGCAAAATTCAATCAGAAGACTTAACAGGATATTAGCAATAAATCCAAGCTTTGATTTCTCTGTTAAATGTCAAATATACGATGTTTTAATCAGCTGTTTTAGAGAAAACAGTAGTTTGGGGAGAAGGAATTTTCTTGAAAATCTTCGTATCGCATTCTTGGAAGATGCTGAAGGTTGCAATTTATCGACTTTTTGTTTTTGAATTATGCTGTTCTCTCTCTCTCTCTCTCTCTCTCTCTCTCTCTCTCTCTTACATATAGCTTTTCCCGGTTCAAGATGCACAAAGCGCAGGTATATTTTCCGTGAAACTTCGAAGTGGAATTTTAGGGTGAAATAAGCAGGCGATAGAGGCAGTAGAACACACATTGTCAAGCATGTGCTAAGCACCAACATTGCTTAGAACTAACGTTCTTGTCTCTCATACAGTAGTCCAGATTTCAAGATTTGATTACGTCAAGCTACCAAAGGTTTCTATTTTAGGTTTTCCTCCAGTCTGCGTCAGATAGCTTAAACACTTTGTGTTTCCAAGGTCATTTCCACACCCATTTAAGGGAACCTGGGCATGAAAGCATTTTTTTTCATCGACTTATATAGGAAAAAAGCGTTGTACATGTGTGTATTATTTTAAAAATAGGCAGTGTTGCATTCACATGACTTTTTCTACAAACTGTTCTTACAAAAGCTTATTATTCCAATTACTTTTTGTTAATATGATAAATTTTCAATGCTCATTTATACATTTCATTAGTAGGTACAAGAGAATGCAATAAGCAAAAGCTATGGTCAAATCTTTTCAAAACCGGTCGCTAAGTAATGACTTTGAAATTCTGTTATCTTTGCATGAAAAAAAAAAACAAGACTGCATCTGTGGCCTTGTGGTTAGCATGCTAGCTTATAAATCCCGAGGTTCTAGGTTCGATTCCCGGTTGAAGGATGGGAATTTTTCTTTAGCCAGGTTTATTCCCCATCCACGTTAAAGTCTGGAAGTATGAGTGAGAAAGTAAATGAGTGTGTGTGAGTGGGGGGTGGAGAGAAATAGAGAGAGAAATTCAGTAGATATATAGATTTCTTGTCGACCAAAGGCAATCTGCAGTTAAGAAAAGTATACCTATAGTTTGAAAAGTTCAAACCTATAATAAAGAATATCTCGGAAATGGTTAATGCCACGAAAGATTTTATTTGAGATAAATTGTGTGGTTTAACGATATCTAAACTTTTTGAGTATATGTAGTAAGATTTTCTCTTGCGGCTTATCAATTACCTATTCAAAATTCTTTCAGAATACTTCACAGAATATTCCCAGAAAATTCAAGATATGCGTTTCATTTCTCATGAAAGTAGCTTACAAATATGGTATAGTAATTAAAATCGTTACAACCATTTTTGAGAAAATAAGCATTTCGAAAAATTTTCCATGTAAAGCGTGGTTTGAGGTGAAGATATTTTCTTCAAAATCGTCGTGTTGCATCCTTGGAAGGCTCTTAAGTAAATACCAAGTTTCGTACTTAACCGAATTTTCGTTTTTGAGTTATCTATATTGTTCACACACACGCGCGCGGACCTTTTTCTAAAAAATCTCAACATCGAATTTTTGGGTGGAATACAATACTTCCTCTACTTACTGTATCTACATAATAGGGAAAGTAAAACCATATACAATTCCGAAAATACGTTGTTTGTTGTTTTCACTTCTGACATTATATGGCAGGTAGTATTTAAATTTGACCCTTTTTTAATGCAATTCAGCACAACGCATTCTGGAGCACAAGCGCCTTATCTATATTTTCTGTGATTCTACCAATTTGGTTGTAGGTATTGGCTGCTAAACAAAAGTAGACAACAAAGAAAGTCAGGGACAAACGAAAACTGGCATTGATCGTTGAGTGAGGAAAACGAATCTGTAGAAGGTTATCTTATTGTTATGTTACATGAAGATTTTCAAGAAAATCCCCCACCCCAAGCTACACTTTAACTACATGGAAAATTCTTCGATATTTTACATTTTCTCAAAAATGCCTAAACGATTCTGACTTAAATGCCATGTGTTTAAGATAACGCAATAAACATGAGTGATAAAAAGTTAGATATCTTGAATTTTCTGTGACTAGCCTGCACAGTCTTATTCATTTTGAAAGAAATTTGTATACCTAATGTTACGTATCTGTGAACCAGATAAAAAAAAATACTTATTGCACACACACATAGGACATACATGCCAAAGAGCGCTTTGAAATATACCTACAATTTATGCCAAATAACTTTTCTGTAGTATTAGCAATTTTCGAAATATCCTTGTTACACCTTTAAAGTTTTTCCAGGTTGAACTGTGATACATCTATAAGGCTATTCAAGCGATTCTTCTTTTCTTCCACATGGTTTCATTAATAATTAAAAAGCCCATCTCCGTGGTAAGGGTTTAGCGTGTCCGTCTCACATTCAAGAGGTACTGAGTTCGAATCTTGGATAGGGTAAGTTCCCCGGATAAGGATTTTCGGGGGTTTTCCCTTATCCTGAAAAGACGAATATCGGGTAACTGAACTGTATGGAACCCATCATTTGAGCGTCATTTTACCCGTTTCATTAATTAATCGCCCGATATGGCCTGTTCGGATAATGGACGATGAAACTTAAAAATTTAAATAAATAAAAATAATAAAAGTGAGTTATATGCAAACAGTTGTGTTTTGTTTTCTGTGTTGTGTTTGCAGCCAAGTGAGATGAGTTAATTTGAGATTATTGTAGTCAAACATTCATTGTAAGTAACTTTATAATAGAAAATAGGTAAATTATATAAAGCATCGAAAAAAGAAAGTTGCAAGAAAAATAAATGATAAAGAAGCAATAAAGAAGTAACAGGGGAGGAGCGAAGAGGGCATAACGGGAAAACAAAACAGAGAGAAGAAAGAAAACAAAACAGGGACAGGAGAAGAGATAAAGAGGGTTAGTGATCAATAGGTTAACAAATAGGTAAGGAAAGAAAGGAGGAATGGATTGAGAAGAAAGATATAGAGGGGTATAGAGAAAGAGGTATAGAGAAGAAGTAAAAATAGGGATAGGAAGAACAATGTAAGTGAAGAATTAAAGAACAAATAATAAATTGGGTGAAATAGGAAGTGCCCCCCCCCCAAAAAGGAGGAGGAGGAAAGTTAGATATGTTGGTAATTTATTTGTTGAAACTATTACACTGCAAAGATGAAGACGCAACTAAAACCTAGCAAATGAAGATACAGCCAAGTGCTAGAGAAGGAAAGAGAGAGCGAACAAGTTGTCGGTGTGAAGAAGTGCAAGAGATAAAATGAATAATTGAGGGGGATCGATTGGGCAGCAAATGAAGTGCCCTAAGGGAACTAGCCCTTTTGTTTCATGCAATAATAAAGAGATTAAATTCTGACGTCGCAACAAAAGTAACACGATCAATTCCACAACTGTCACATGACTTCAAATAAGCGAGACGACCAGAGGGGGAAATTTCCCTCGAGGTTTTTCTTTTCACCCCTCGTAAATTTAAAAATCCAATCGTACGGAGAGAGAGGCAATGAGGTCAAGCTAGGTGGAGACCTCAGGAGTCGGACCCTGATTGAAATTAAGTTAAGAAGATACACGGCGGCAGCATCATTCCATATTAACCACGTCACGACATGGCGGAATTGCTCCCTAACTTGCTTAGTGTCGTAGTGTAACAGGTAATTCACAGACACCTGAATATTAATATCATCTTGTGTTAGCGAGCAGACCCTTCCAAGTTACAGAGTCTGTGTCCCAGGAAAGTAGCAAATCACACACTACACTCTAAAACTGTAGTCTAAATTTACATAGTAGCAGTAGCAGTAATCGTCGTCTTTGTGGATCGCAATACGTGATCATATCTATATTGTAGAACACGTCCCCAAAATGGTACAAATATTCAAACAACACGATTTACAATATTTACAGATATAGATAAGCTACACATGCATTTCACTCTGAAGACCTTATAAATTAAAAAGTTAAGCTGTTATAGGATGCATTAGATAGGAGTAGGACTACTTGTGGAGGGGACTAAGCACCTCGACCTACAAGATCTTTTGTGCCTGATCCCCCGGAGGGAGGGGTGAGGTGAGAGGAGAAAGAGGGCGGCCGGACCAGGAGACACGACAGGGCCCCTAACATTTACAGATTGAAACACCCCGGATGGCAGCTGGTGCAACCGGCTCCACTCTGCCCTGCAGACTTACACGTCCCACTGGGGGGCCCGGTACTCGGAGACCGCCCCCAATCCGGGGACGAAGGTTTACATAGACTATCCTTTTTCCCGCCATGCAACGCCGAGACTCCCGCCGACACTTGCAACCCTGAAAGAGACCAAGCAGATGAAAGGTGAAGTGAAATGAGAATGGAGGTGAAATGGAGGGATAGGAAATTCCTGGGATGTAATGAACTTTCCGCAGATTTACGGCCCGTAAAAGAACCTCATACGCGATAAAGAGGCTTCTGAGCAATGTTGCCGTCTATCACGCTCAATATATAATAGGATGCTAAGGACCACGGCAGTTAAAGAGCGTCCGTAAATAAAACTCAATTTATTTCTTTTCCAGCATTCACCTATCGACCCGGTAAACCCCGAAAAAACCCATGGGTCATGAAGGTAAGCTTGAAGGTGTGTAGTAATGTGAAGTGGGTCTTCCTTTCTGGTGCCATAAGAATGTTCCTCTGAGTTTGTAGTAAACACATATACTAGATTACCTTTAATAATAATAATAATAATAATAATAATAATAATCGCAATAATAATATGTTTGGGAAATTTCTGGATCTTCCTTGAAAATATAATACTACCCTCCCTCGCTCCTCCATCTTTTCCGCTTTCTTCGTCTCCGCGTAGTAACCATTTATCATAATACTGATCAACCATCTGGATCTTCGGTGCTGAGGTAGAGCAGATATTGCATTCCACCCCAAAATTCTATATCTAAATTTTACTGAAAATACATGTTTTGAGTCCCTGAATGAAAAAAAACTCTTAGAAAAAAGGTCCCTGTATGTGTATCTGTGAACAGCGTAACTAAAAAACGAAATACTCGATAAGTACCAAATTTGGCATTTAAGTTTAGTATCTACCAAAGATGCGTCACGAAGACTTTCGAGTAAATACCTCCTACCACAAACTATCCTTTACATGGGCATTTTTTCGATATTTTTTATTTTCTCAAACATGACTAAGAATTTTGATTAAAATACCACATGAATTTTCTGGGAATGGCCTATAAGTCCTCTTATTCTGAATGGCTTTGTTTAATAGTAAACCGTAAGAGATGGACAAATTTTAATACGCACAAAATATAGACTATATAAGGGATGGGGGAATAGTTTGTTATCTGTGACCTCCCTGCCTGTAATCCAGTGATAGTTCAACCTTATTTCGTTCCCTACTGCCTTTGATGCTTGCAAATTCATATGCATGCTCATAAAGGGTGCTTTGATTTGAGAAACACCGTGGTTTTATTCATTTTTACAATGAAACACCCTCACTTTATATTCAAACTGCGGAGGGTAGTGAATAATCTAGTTAAAGAAAAGTTCCCTCACCCCAGCCGGGGATTAAACTGTGACCTCTGGGCTGAGAAGCCAGAACGCTGACCACTCGACCACAGAGACATCCAGGTTGTATTTTGTTTTTCGTATTGTGCATGCAATCAAGTCTGCTTTGCTTAAAACCAGTTTGTTTCTGGTCAACAATATACCATGTGTAACGTAACCTGAATAGAAAAATAACTTTATATGCACACTATAATGTAGTATAACCGAGCGAGTTGGCGCCGCGGTAACGGCTGCGACTCCCATTCGGGAGGTCCCGGATTCGATTCCTGGGACCACCTACTCTGACCCATGGGTTTTTTCGGGGGTTTCCCGAGTCGTCAGGCGAGTGCTGGAGTGATTTCTTTCATTCCTCGAATTCTCTGTACCTTCATTTCGTTCCATTAATCATTTCATTCATCCTTTACCCCGTTTGGTCTGTTTCAGTATCGGCAATAGTGTTTCGGTGGCAGGGAAAAAGGATGCGTACTTTCTTCGTCCCTCGGCCTTCGCCTGGTTGCCGGAGTGTAAGGACACACATTAGAAGGGAGGCGTTGGACCCTGCGTGGGGCGGGGTCCCCGGTCTTCCTGTCCGACTGCCGGGACGTCTCAATCTGCAAACTGTAAGTATGCTGCCATTGCTGTGCCGTCACTCCTGGTTCCGGTCGCTTGGTGTCTCATTTCACCTCATCCCTCTCTTCCGGGGCACCCCCTCGTGGGGCGTCAGTACAATATCCTCATTCCTGGATCGGTGCCGAATGCCCTCCGATTCAGAATCCAATCCGATAATATAGTATAAGGGATTACGTAAAACTGTAATGGATAGAGAAAATCTCAGCATGGTTTCAGCTACTAGTCTAATAAGAACATAGCATTTTGCCCACAAAGCTAGGTAAAACATACTTAGCACGTCTTGACTTTGATCAGCTTCATTGGTTGCCGGTCCTCGAAGCCGCGGTCGCTAGAGCGTATAGCTTCGGCACTCTGCCAAGCCGAGGATCGCGAGTTCGAGTCCCGCTATGGACATGGGTGTTTGTGTGTGGGTGTTATAGGTATAATTGATGTAATAAGCGGTAAACGGTGAAACACAGTAATCATAAACTGGGTAAACAAGGGAACTTTAAAAAAAAAAAAAGGGGTGCTTGAACTTTAGCTTTTGAAACTGGTAACTTTAGCTTTTGAAACTGGTATGCTTATCATCACAATATGTCATTCAGCACTGAAACATTCTTCTTTATGAACTGGCTCTTAGGGACATTCATTGTATCTCATAACCATCTGGAGAAAGCGTGTATCTCTATCCACAAACTATAAAAGGAGTAAGTTTTGTTGTTTTGTATTATCGAGGACAAATTATCGCAGAAAACATTAACTGGAACGGAAGCAAACACCAACTCCAGTAGCAATGACCTCAGCTGAAAGCGTGGTTTCTTTTGTCTCCAGAAAACGGGACTCGGTCCTCAGGTATGAGCTTCAGGTTATTGCCCTTAGGAAAATAAATCATTCCTTTTAAAATTAAAGAAGCAGAAATTGTGCACCAACGAGGGTTTACAGTGAGTGTCCTTACTGATTTCATTGGAAAGGGCAGTGTAAATTCAATTATGTAGTATGACAAAGGTCCATGTCCATGATCAGCGGTATACATGTATCAGCAAAGTGGTAAATGCCGTAGTATATGATTTACTTAACTTGATCAAAAGTTGTTTCAGGATCCCATTGAATACGAATATGCGTGGGAAAAATAAAAAGTTTCTTCCTAGAGGAGCTTAATAATAGCACAACGATAACAATATTTCTCATAAACTATAGAATGGATATTATGAACTCCACAAACTTTTAGAGGCTGTTCAGGGATGTTTGCTGAATGTTTTTATATACGGAATTCATGGTCTTCGGCGGCGCAATACCAAATAATTTCCTTTCGTTCGTTTTATTGCACTAACTACTTACCTTTGTATCATCTTTGGAAACAAAACGTAGGTTTCCGCTATTGACCAAAAAGTCAAATGGGGTCATCGATGCTGGCTGTGTGGTTATATGATGGATAAGTCGCCATTATCAAATAGTCGCGGATAAAGGTATTTATGACAATTGCAGGTACAGGTACGTATCACGGAGGGGCCCCCGGAACCGGGAAGAGCATCGTACGCAGGCCAGTCGGTCCATTGTGCTTTCAAGTGACTCCTGGGAGGGAGAGAGGGGAGAGACCCAAGGGGCGAATGACGACGGCGCTAGCAAGGACGGGGTCCCTTACGTTTCCAGATAGAACGCATCCGACTACGCCCGGTCCCTGCCCACAAGCCAACAACCTCCAGGGTCCCCCGGAGCCGAGCCCCACGCTGAGGAGAGACCTAACTGAGCGTTAGCTTCCGCAGCGACGCCAGGGAAGAAACCTTTACAGAGCGCAGGCCACCGCTCAGACGCAACCCGCCGAACACAATCGCCTGGTCCTACAACCCTAAAACAGATGACAAGGAAGATGATGTGTACAGGAAATGAGAGGAAGGAGAATGTGGTAGATGAACCATCCCAGCATTCGCCTGGCGGTCGTCTTCCGTGGTGTAGTGATTACCATGCTAACCTCTAGTTCCCGAGGTCGCAGGTTCAAACCCGGCGGAGGGCGATGGATTTTTTTCGGGCGTAAAAATCCTTAGCATGGCTTCCTTCGGAAGGGAAGTAAAGCCGGTGGTCCCGTGTCGTGGATTTATGGTACGTAAAAGAGCTTCAACCTGATAAAGAGGCCTCTGAACAAAATCACCGGTCTTTCACGCCCAATATAGAATGGGACGCTAAGGACCACAGCAGTTAAAGAGTGCCCATAAATAAAACTCAATTTCAATTTCGCCTGGCGACCCGGAGAAACCACGAAAACCCCATGGGTCAGAGTGGGTGGCCGCCGGGGATCGATCCCGTGACCTCCAGAATGCAGGCCACGGACGTAACGCCTGGGCCATCCCGCTCGGTATTTATGTTATTTAAAGAAGTGGTGCACAGATGCACTGCACGGCCTAACTGCATATCCTGGCAGCTAATTTCCTGAGTGCAGCACACCACGTCGCCTGTGTTGCCAGCCTGCTGCAGGAGAAAGCGTCACTAGGAACAGGGTGCATTCCCTTCTTCATACAGCGGTGGACAAGTTGGATTCAGTTTCTAGATATCTGTATGAACCAGTAGGACTCGTGAGTATTGGATGCTCACAAAATTTTATATCCAGATAACCCTGAACATGTGAAATGCTGCATAATACTTATGATTATGGATGATTTATACATCCGCAGCCGCTCCCAATAATAATAATAATAATAATAATAATAATAATAATAATAATAATAATAATAATAATAATAATAATAGTAATAATAATAATGCAAAACTTGTCTGACGAAAGAAAGGGTTGTTTTTGTGGATGTTTGTTGTGTCTACATAATTAAGTCCTACAAAGTTTTAGGCCAAGAATGAAGTAATGTGTAAATTATATTGTAGATAGTATGGATGCTATGGAAAAACCGGGAAACGTTTCCGCGCTTGTGCATGTTACATACTTCTGCTGTAGTGTGCTACACCTAGCGGCATTAAGGTAAAATAGTAGTGAAAGTATGGAAAAGCCCGGGAGATACTTTGGGCGCTAGTGTACGCCTTCAAGTGTGCACGATCCGTTGAAATTGAAATTGAGTTTTTATTTATGGACGCTCTTTAACCACTATGGTTCTTAGCGTCCCATTCTATATTGGGCGTGAAAGACCGGTAATTTTGCTCAGAGGCCTCTTTATCAGGCTTGAGGTTCTTTTATGTGCCGTAAATCTACGACACGGGACCACCGGCTTTACTTCCCTTCCGAAGGTGCTAAGGATTTTTACGCCCGAATCCATCCGCCGCGAACTCGGGAACTAGAGGCTAGTACGGTACCACTAGTCCATGGAGGACGACACACGATCCGTTGGTATTTTATCCATAAGATAATTATATCATAACATTGCGCATGCGCAGAAGCCCCCTAAAACGTGCACAAATCAAGATGTGCTACCGATCCTGTTGCCACGTTTCATGGAATTTAGAGGAGTAGCGCGGTAATTTAATCGCCGTAGATTTCAATTAACTATACATTACGTTTAATAACATTCTTATGCAACAGTCGCCACTGGTCTGAACTGACGACAGCTGGCTGATTGAACCAATTACATCTGAAATGTTTTGTACCTTAATTACCCTGATGCGTACTATTTTGTAATGTTATATAATTACGTTGTGTCAGTAAGTTTAGTTTTAACGTTTTAGTTTTCTTTGTGGTGGTTTAAATAACATAGCTTGTTAAAGCGAAATGGCAACAGCGGTATACATTCCCTGATGCAATTGGAGCTTTGGATTGGACCCATATATTAGTTAAGATCTGAACTTTCACGGAGATGAATACATTATCAAGAAAGGCGTTGCAAGCTGCGTGCAATACAAGTGTTGGTGTAAATTGGCTGGATCTGTTCACGATTCCAGAATATGACAAAACATGACTTGCTGTCCATAACCAATCTCTCCAAGAAGTAACGCGTTCACATTCTTATTGCGACATTTCTGTAGACATCAGAATGTTTCCTTTATATTACAAAAGTCAGAAAGAAGGTAACGAGATGTTGATTGATGTATCTCAATTTTCACAATTTCATTCATTCTGTTACGCTACATGACTGCTTCCTTGCAAACTGCAGAATTTCGAAGTTTTTGACGTTGCAATTCGCTAGGTTGGCAGTTTGATTTAGGTTGCCATGGTTAACTCATACCTACTTTGCATAAAGTTAGGATTTGCAGAGCTCGAACTACAGTTCTTTTAAAAACAGAAAAGTCGTGTTATTGACGAAGTCAAACATAATACGTATCTGTTTCCTCTTAATCATCCAAATGCCATCAGCTTTTATTATACAACAACGCGATGACGTCAAGTTATGGCGTATTGTGTATCATCCATCCAATTTTTGCTTCAGCTATGATTGGATTAATATGGACTTTGTAATATATAATAAAATATTAAGAATGTGTGCTGAAATATATTTATTGCATTAACCAACACAAATGATAGGTAATGCAAGGTGCGTAGATCTTCACAATATTCGCCCCTTCTTAAGCAACCTTACATGGGAAAATTCTCGTTGTTCCTAATTCTCTCAAAAGTGGCTCTAACAATTCCGATTAAAGCATCATATATTGGAGATACATGCATGCTGAATTCATATCTTGAAATGTCTGTAAACCACCTGGGTAGCCCTCTTCAAATCATTTACTTTTATACACAAACGAACCTTATAAAGATAAACAAAACTTGAGAGAAAAAAACATAAATAATTAAAATGTACATTAGTTTTTCTTGGGGGGGGGATATTTGTTTTTCAATGTTTAAGTTTACCAGGTTGAAGATTGGTGTGTTGTAGTATGTGTGAAAATATCGACACATTTTTTCTTCTCTCCTTTGCATGAACTCGTGAATAACAGAAATAAACAGTTAAGTGTTTTTTTCCACTTATTGCAAGTAACCAAGTCTACGTTGCCTAGTTTGAAACAAATTTTAGCCAAACATATTCTGTGATTAATGTAACACGGATAGAAGAGTCACATTTTATATGAATAATATCAGGGTAATTCAGTAATGACAATTTGCGCATTTCCGCGTTTAAGCTAGTATAACAGAGTGCTCAGATTTCTTTTTCAGCTTGATTACTTGCAGCTATTGAATAATTTTTTAACTCCTTATTTTGTTTACCATATATTATAAAGATTATACCAGATGCAGATCGCTATCGGGCTTCTATCCAAGATCGAATGTTTTCTTCGACATCTTTTCTTAGTGCTGTGCATGCGCCCGTCGATACAAATTGTTATTGTGCATTCTGTGACTGTTCAAAATTAAATGTGTATACAAAGTCCTGCCGACTGTGAGATGAGAGGTGTATTTTTGAATGCTCGGAAGTTGACATCTGCAGAAATTTACCGTCAGCCATATTGCAATACGTAATGAACGAAATATACGTGAGAAAGTGGTGTGAAAATTTCAACTGAGAACAAATGAGCATTTTTTTCAAATCCAGAGGTGCCGGATTCGATTCCCGGCTGGAGGATGGCAATGTTTCTTTAGTCAGGATTATTCCCCATCCTCCTTAGAGCCTGGAAGGATGAATAAGAATGTGAATTTAATGTAATTACCCAACGTAATACCACCAAATTTTAAAACGAGTGAACATCAGTACTGATGAGCAATTGTTGCAAAAAGATAAAATGCCGCCCGTATGACCAAAGGCGATATGTAAATGGGAGGGGTGGGAAGCTTTGAAGAAACATGTGAACAACAAAATCGTGCAAGACAGACGTGTAGCCCAAGATGAGTTACGATTTCTTTCCCAAACATTTCTCATTCCTTGCTTGGTGAAATTGTGTCCGAAGATCTTGGGTTAATGCACTGGCGGCAGCCGGCTACAACACGGAATTCCAAAGCTCGTGGACAGATATGCATAAATAACGGAGGTGACTATCTGGAGAAATAAATTAAGATTTGATTTTGTTAATGATATGTTTTTACTTTCTATACCACGTACATGGTAGGTAGGTACTCCAAAACTTCGATACCAGATTTCACCGGAAATGCATCTTTTGAGACATCCTGAATAAAAAGATCATGTTTAGAAAAACGTTCGTGTGTGTGTGAACAGCATAACTAAAAAACGAATCGGATAAGTACCAAACTTGGCATTTAAGTTCAGTATCTTCCAAAGATGCGACACGAAGATTTTCAAGAAAATCCCCCACCCCCAACTACCCCTTACATTTTTCAAAAATTTTGATTTTATAAAAAATTGTCTAACGATTTTGATTATAATAACCTAATTATAGATATTTACAAGACAAATAAAATGTATATCTTGAATTTTCTGGGAATAGCCTGACCTCTCTATTTGGAAGGAATTTTGTATAATCTTGTATAACTGGTAAACATTAAGCAACAGACGAAAACAAGCTACATAAAAAATGTACATCTCTAAACACAGAATGTATTTCAAATAAGTTTTTTTTTGTAGCATAAACCATTTCTGAGATATGGCTTTAACTCAATGGTTCAAATTGTTCATTTCTTAGTCATTCTTTAAAGTCCTTTCAACATTCAGTTGTTTCTCGCGATTCCATGGAAACAGTATGGAATTTTAAGACCAGCATATAGCGTCCAGTTCTTAATCATTTGACTCTCGCTGTTCTCTTTGTATCTATAATGAAATGTGTAATGTAGCTATTTCTGCAAAGGTTTAGATTAAAACATAGTAGATATAAAAATAAGCTTTAGTATGAATAGTTTGTATACTCACTAATAAATGATAGAGGGTAGAGAAAGCCATGTGAATGTATATCAGACTTTTTTTATAATCTGTTTTTTAATTTGTTAAAGCCAAATGATCGTTACTTTCTGGATATATGTGAATTTGTAATAATTAGGGAAAACCATGTAAAAGTTACACATAAGATTTAAAAAAAATGAATTATGAATCAAAATGTTATTTCCTCCAACATTTTTGTAAAGTGTTCAATGCACCTTTGGGTTGAATTTGCTTCTTTGTTTTCCAAAGCTTACTTAAAGTAAGTTGGTAATGTTAAAGGAAGGTAGGAAGTAGGGTGCAAAAATCAAATATACGTAACATTTATGAAAATATTTAATACCTCTAAAAACATCACACAAGATGTATATGCACTAATTAACAATTTATTTTTGGCATATTTTCTTTTAATGTACAGCTGCTGCACATTATCGCATTTGAATACAATGTGCAGCTTCATTCAATCTTACCAAGCACCCAAATTACAAACAATTTTGGAAGCAACTAATTTCTTTCTACATAACTTAGCTTTGGCCTTTTGAGTATACATGTTCTGCTCCCTAAGTATGAAGAAGTAACGTAAAAGTTTCTAAGTTTAAACACACAGTACCAAAATCATTGCTTACTATCCTAAGTTCTTGTAAAAATTGTATAATTAAATCACAACCTATGTTTGAAAATAATTAGTACCGTACTTCTTTTTCAAAATGATTGTTACTACATTCTATTTTGGATCTTGAAATCCTCCTTTAATCATTTTAGTGAATGCAAAAACCCTGTGCTTTTAAAGAAATTGGCCATATTAGTAAAGAAATTATGCAAATATAAATGCTTAGAAACTGTCTCCAGTACTAGAGCAAATATAAGATTTGTTATTGAACATAATGAATGTTTAATGCTAAGTCTTTTGAAACATAAGTTAATCAACCAGCAAGAAATGTGAATTCTAAAACGAAATTAAATTATAAAAAAATTAAAAGACATTTGGTACCCAGTTTGATTAACATCATGAAATATATAACATTAAAAATAAAGCATTTAAAGCAGTGGAACATGGAAATCAAATTTGTTAAGAAAATTGGTCAAGCTTTAAAAACAGTTTGACAAGTAAATGGGAGCATAAAGTGTTTTTAAAGGCTGACTAAGTTTTTAACAATGGCTTGCCCCATAGCTCAGTTGGTAGAGCAAAAGCCTGCTCAGGTTTGATTCCCGGCTGGGGGTGGGAATTTTTCTCTAGCCAAGATTAATCCTATCCTCTCCTGAGTCGGAAGTATGAATGAGAGTGTGAATGTGTGCATGATCTAATGATTATAAAACCAAAAGTGCAAGAAACTCAACGACAAGAGTTAACACCAATGCCAATAGGGAATAAGTTCCAAAGGAAAGGCTGCTGATAAGACCAACGTAGTTAAAGGTGGGGTATAAATGGAACTAAAAAAAAAGTTTCTAACAAATTTGATCATCAAATATGCTTCCTAGGAGAGTAAATTACTGCATCTAGAAAAACACAGAAAGAAAGAAAGAAAGAAAGAAAGAAAAATTCAGGCAATGAATATAGCTAAAAATACTGTCAACATAGTAATATTCCTATTGGTTAGTTGTGTTCTCAAAGGCTAAGAGATTACTGACAAGATTATCTGCAGAATATAATGAATTCTGGAGTTTCTTGAGCGGATCTGCTGTTTGGGTTGAATTTATTTTATTTCATGAATGAAATCATATATCCATAAAATGTACTTATAAACTAATAACAATTATAAAACATAGAATTTCAATGATGAATGAAAAATCTGATATTTTAATTTCCACAAAGAGTTGAATAGATGAAGGTTGAAATTCAAATAGGATAATGCAGTTGGTAACATTAGAAACAAATACATAATTGCATGTCAAGGTAATGATATGAAAGCAAGATACACAGTTGTGAGTGATCCAAATTCAAATAATTTTTAACCCGGATTGATCACTTGATACAACAATAATCAGTAAAATACATACGCTTAATAAATGATAACTTGGAACTTGGCAAATATATTTTGAATGGTTCATTAACCTCTTGTATATTTGCATAATTTCACTTTAAATAAAGTAATCTTGTATTTTCTTTCACTTAAACCACACATTTCTTGTGATGCATCCAATGTATACAGATGGAAGAGGAGTAGATGTCCACAGCTTAATTGGTGATTTTACATGTTATAGTGAATAAAATACTCTGTCAACATTTTGTTTTTCTTTTTTGAGCACTAAATTTGCTGTAAATAACTAGTCTGTATAAGAAATTTATCAGGATATTTGATGTAGTTTAACAGTAAAACAGATGCTTAAGATTATGGACAATCCAAAAGAAACTGAATCAATTTTTCCTCTAGAATTTTTCTGAAGAACCACCATGCTTTACACTATTTGCCATTGAAGTTTCTTCAGAATCAATTTTTGTGGTGTACATGTTAAAGATTGTCAAACGTGACTGACCTGCATCTCACTGTTTGTGTTTAGGGTTCCAGTAGAAACAGCACAGATGTGAAACTAGACCAATCACAGCATACAAATGTCAAATATTAAGTCTTTCCCATATTGGTAACACTTAGAAATTATCTTGCAGAATTGAGAGACGTTAAACTTATCAATTTAAGTTTTCTATCAGAAGGTTCTCCAGGTGATCCCTTCGTGTTGAACACAGAAATGACAAATGTGATCCTTAGACCATAAGAGAGGATGCAAATACCACTTGAACAGTCTTAATGCTGCTGAAAGTGAAAGCTGGAAATGAATAAATAGCTTGAATGTTTGAAGTTCCTTACTATTTGTTTTGCAGATAAACTATAAATGTGATGGTAACAAATGCTCTTAATATTACAAATGTGTGTCTATCCCAATGATAGAGATTCTGAACAATGAATAGGAAGTTGTAAGTGGCTACTACATCAGGACCAAGAATTCATTTATAAGATACTAGTGGCAGATGAAATATGCATGCCTAAAGCCAAGTGCATTTTTACTTTCTCTACTATGTATAGTAAGTAGGGGAAGTATTGTATTCCACTTAAAAATTTGATACCGAGATTTCACCGGAAATACATGTTTTGAGACCCCCTGAATCCAAAAAAAGCATTTTTGGAAACATGTCCGTGTGTGTGTGTCTGTGAACAGCATAACTAGAAACGAACAGTCGGATAAACACCAAACCTGGTATTTAGGTTCAGTATCTTCCAGAGATGCGACACAAAGGTTTTCAAGAAAATCCCCCCACCCCAGATTACCCTTTACATGGAACAATTTTCGAAAATTTTTATTTTCTCAAAAATGGCTCTAACGATTTTTATTAAAATATTATATGTTTAAGATATTTTCATGACGAATGAAATGTATATCTCAAATTTTCTGGGAATGTCTCCAAAAGTATTCTTCATTGTGAACGACTTTTGCATAACTGGTAAACCATAAGAGACAGACAAAATTTTACTACACAAAAATTGTAGATCGCGTTAAGATACACAATTTATGTCATATACATTTTTTTTTGTTGAGTGAACCATTTTTGAGAAATTGCTTGTTATTCCCTTAAATTTTTCAATACTTATTTTCTAAAATGGGAATTCGTTATTCATTTCATTGTCTTGGATATGCAAGGAATATTAATGCTGCTGCACATAGCAACCAGCTATTAAGAGATATGTCTATGCTTAAAGGTTACTGTATTTCTATATTGCCCTTGCAATTACAAAACAAGGGGAACATAGTAGGCCTTAAGCGATAGTCAGTTTTTAGAACTGCTCGCTATGTGTAAAATGTAATTCTCTTTGCATGTCAAAAGATCATTTCTGCAAATGCTTCTCTCGATTAATATGAAATAGATGGAGAATAAGAGTTTGTAAACATAGTTTGTACAAGAGTAAAGAAAGTCATATGAGTATAACACATCAGATTTTTGGAATTATTTCACAATAATTTAATTCAAAGTTTCATTTTGTTTTTCCATGTTAAGTGCTTATTTATATCTAACTTAAACATTTACTTTGCAGGGGGTAAAGTTTCTTGAATCTGTAACATTTGTTAAGCTATGCATGGCCCACCCCCCTCATAGTGATGCTAAATGAGCAACAAACAAGGCCTTATGCTTCTCAAAGGGGTAATTCTGGAGGAAAACGGTCCCTCATTCAGATCTCTAGGCAGGGGCCACTTTGGGACACGACTAGACCTAGAAGAAAAAATCTGATGTGTTACACTCACATGACTTTCTCTACTCTTGTACAAACTATTTTTACAAACGCTTAATCTCCATATGCTTCATGTTAATCAAGATATCGAGATGTCAATCTTATTGATAATTTTCTTGTAGATGCAAGGGGAATATGGTAAGTTTTAAGCGATAGTCAAATATTTTAATGCTGGTTGCTATGTGACGCATTCCATTCTCTTTGCATGTCCAGGACATAAAAAAATGAATAACGAATTTGAGAAAAAGTGTATTGGAAAATTTAAGGTGTTAACAAGCAATATCTCGCAAACGGTTCACTCAACAAAAGAAATGTATATGACATAAATTGTGTATTTTAATGCGATCTACATTTTTCGTGTAGTAAACTTTTGTCTATCTCTTATGGTTTACCAGTTATGAAAAAGTTGTTCATAATGAAGAACACTTTTGGAGACATTGCCAGAAAATTCGAGATATACATTTTATTTGTCATGACAATATCTTAAACATATGATAGTTTAATCAAAATCGTTAGAGCCGTTTTTGAGAAAATTAAAATTTTCGAAAAATGTTCCATGTAAAGGGTAGTCTGGGGTGGTGGGATTTTCTTGAAAACCTTCATGTCGCATCTCTGGAAGATACTGAACCTAAATACCAAGTTTGGTGTTTATCCCACTGTTCGTTTCTGAGTTATGCTGTTCACAGACACACAGACAGACACACACACGGACATGTTTCCAAAAATGCTCTTTTTGGATTCAGGGGGTCTCAAAACATATATTTCCGGTGAAATCTCGGTATCGAATTTTTGGGTGGAATACAATACTTCCCCTACTTACTATACGTAGTAGAGAAAGTAAAAAAAAAGACCAAAAAGATCTGGTGCAACTCTATTGGGAAGCAAGAGGACTAATGGTGTGAAACCAAGCTCCAGTCATTTAAAAATAACAACAACACATTTACTTTAGATTACAGATCCATTTGATGTAGAACTTCTTTCGGTCATTCGTGCTTAAACATCCGTGTAGTTAGTTTAAACTGTGAACACTTCATACATGATACCCTTTTCTCCAAGCAAGAGCTGGCCCCTGTGGTTGGAGGCAGTGAATATTTGCTTTGGTGGTAATATGTTGTCAAATATTCCCTTTTAAATTATTTGTTTTTGGTAAACTACCTGAAGATGGAACAAAGATTATGAAGAATGTTTTGCTCCTTTCAGTGCCTTCCATTCGTAGTTTAAAAGTGAACATCTATGGACCTTCCACTCTGTATATATCTTCAGCAAATTACTATTTGTCATGTACAAGGGACTTTAGGAAGGGGGTAATTGGTAAACAAAGTTAACATCTGGTAACAGTAGTGCATTACCTCTTATATTAAAGTAACTAGTATGTGATGGGTACAAAGATGAAAAGGATATTTTGAGCTGTTGACTCCATGTTACTATATACCATATGGAATTTTATTCATGATTTTGACTTCAGAGTGATGTCTCTAAATCATTTTACATGGTCCACTTTAATACACTTTGAAGTTTGATATTTCTATATTTTTAATTTTATATCTCTAAGCTTTCTAGTGAGGAACCTCTGCATACAGTGGTGGTGGTGGTAGTTGTTGTTTTAGCACTCATACAAAGAAGTACAATTTGATGTTGGACATGTCATGATGAAACACAATGCAATATATACAAGAATATCAAAAGTAAGATTCCAGATACAACATATACAGGAAATAAGAATGAAAATCTAGTTATTTGTTATGATTTAAAAGAAAATTTAAACTGAGTAGAAGCAGTGCTTGATTAGATATCCTTTAAGGATAGATTGAAACTTTTATCTTTCATTTTTCCTTTAAGAATTTTGGAATATTGTTATATATCTTTATACAAGATTGCAATATGCATCTTTTGACACAGGGTGATGTTATACATACATACATACATGCATGCATGCGCATGCATGCGCACGCACGCACGCATGCACGCACATATTTGTGTTTTGTCTTTCATCATGTTGATGCACTCCAACCTTCTTTACAGATGATTTGTCAATTGTTTTATGGATAAACATTACTATTTTGAATATATATGTAGATATAAGGGGGTGAGGAGTATGCCTAATTTTTTGAGTAGAGGTTCACATGATGTTCTTGGACTTGTGGTAATGTTAAGTTGAAATTCTATGCAAAGCTCCATTGATGTAGAGTGTGCACTTTTATAACTATCAAATTAAACTTGTAGAAATATTAAGCTTCAAGACTTTAACAAAGTAGTATTTATATAGGATTGTTAATACAACTAGTGGCCAGCACAGCACGGTAGGTTATGCGGGAAAGAGACAAGAATTGCCAGGTGTAAAATGTTTACTGAAAACAACATTGATGATGACGATGATAATAATAATAATAATAATAATAATAATAATAATAATAATAATAATAATAATAATAATAATAATAATAATAATAATAATAATGGAACAGTAACTTGTGTGATAACTTTAAGCGATGTTGAAAATGTTGTCCCACAGCAGTAATACATCAAATTTTATATGGTTTTAATTTAAGTAATTTGGTTGCATTGCTGGCAGAGGATATTGACACCCCTGTCTCTGAGCAAATGTTTGAGACATTCCCCTATTGTGTCTAACTTCTCTTCAGTAAGGACACGGCACCTCGTAACCCATTTCCTTTCATTCACAGGTACTGTCTCTCAGAACTTTATAATAAGGCATCAAACAGTTTTTCTATTTGGAACTCAATTGCTATAGTATTCTCTTGCAAAGCATCTTATCACTTCTCTGCAAGAATCAGTTTTCACATAATTATTGTACATAAATACTCTTTGTTCAACACTGAATGATTACATGATTAACAAAGAACAATAATAATGCTAGGTAACATGTAGGCTAATACCAGTGGCAGCTCATGATTTGCAAGTTTGGGAGGGCGGTAGGTGATGTTTTGTATTAAGCATGCTTTACACAACAGGTTTTATTCTATAGTTTACCCACAAAATATATGTAAACAAAAACCACCATATAAACCAAAATATTCTGCATATAATTTCTTGCTTCTTCAGTCTACTGTATTTTTCAGGATGTACAAAATCCTATGCATAATGCAACTCAGAAATAAAACGTGCTACAAAACTCATCTATCAAAATTAGCATATATTAAACTATATGTATTAATAATTACTGTGTGATTCCCTTCAGTAGCGGAAGTCTTTTGTCATTTATATTATATGGCGCACCCTGCATTAATGAATATCAATTAAATTTTCAGTGAAGAATATACGGTTTTATAACAAACGGATATTCTGTGCTTTGTATTCACAAAATAAATTATTTACAAATCTTAATCACACATACTTGCACATCAATAAGTCTGGGTTTCATGAACACATTCCTTCTAAGTTGTTACTTTTTATAATAATATTTATTCAAAGGTCATAGTAAGAACATAAATTCTAAGTGGGAATTCATAGAGTTTATTTTTGCTCATTCAAAATTATCTCACGTCTAAACATGTATGTGATGCAAGCAGTCAACAATATGCATTGGAAAAATGATCAAGAGTATAAAATGAATTGAAAGAAATTATTATCCATTTACTTGTCTTAAAAAAATGACTATAATTGAACTAACCTAATTAATATTCTTGTAATCAAGTTCATTCGCCTCTCCTTTTGTTTAGCAAAATGTTTGAAATCAGGCTCCTCTCAATATAACATATGGCTAAAGCAATAAGTCTGTCTTTTTGCTATTTACACTGTTCATTACGTTCCTTAACTAATTCATTTAGTTTTAAACGCACACTTACAGGTTTTTAATGGTCTCCACCAAGAGCATACCACTTGCACTAAATTAACTGGCTAAGTTAGGTATTTTACACAACACGTTCTTCTGAATCCACTACGCAACTAATCTATATGTGTGTGAATCACAAATTTTAAATCAATTCATATAACAAAGTTAAATTTTAGACAGGATTGAGTACATTTTTTTTCCATATGGTGACAGCAGTGAAATTGACTGACTCCACATTTAAAAGACTGTGTCGAAAAAGAACCAACAGCAAAGCGCCTCAATCTCCGTCAAACTATTATTACCTCTCTACACCCCTTGCCATCATTTGAAACATTCCCCTCTAGCAGTATCCACAAATATGAGGTTTCCCAGATGGACTTGATGTACTCCAAAATACACTCCGTAATTAAAACATTCGTGCTACTCAACAGCACTACTCACTGTATAAGCATTGCAAAAACATTTCAAACAAAACAAAATCTATAAACTAAATCGGGGAGTGCAGAAATTAATACTGCAATGACATCTGATGTTATCCTTCCCTTCCTTTATAGGGAGGGCATTGCCCTAGAGCCCTCCATTGCCAGCTGCCACTGGCTAATATACAATTTAAACAGAAGTGCATATAACATGGCCAGTTCTGGAGAATCATGTGCTCCAACTGACTAGATAACAGCGGCATGCATTCAGCCCCATCAACTGCAGCACTGATGGGGTACATATTTTAGAATTTAGTGCAATATCGTATTTGAAATTAAATTTCTAGTTTTAAAATGCGCTCTATAGATGCTTATTTGGACCCACCCAGCCGCTTGGTTCTGTCTTTATTTCTCTTTCTCTCTGACTGACAGCAAGCTGCTATCATTTCCTATGTAACATATTCCAGTCCCTTCAAATTCCAGGAGTACTGCCTTCATGCACGCGTTTAACACTTCTCACTTGACCTGAATGGTAAGGGCTCAGATAGCTTCAGCAGCGTTGGGTATGGAAAAAAACGACTTGATACCAGCATGAAGGCAATGGGTGACTTCACACAGATATGAGTAGTACAGCATTTAGGCACCAGTTGCACTGTTTACAGTACAGCCAACAGCAGATTGCTGTTGATAATGGATTGAAATCAGATCTATAAACTCATGTGATATAAATATATTAATATATTTCCTTTCTTATGAACAATCAAATATATTTAAATGTTGTTTTGGTTCATTACCTTCCAATATATTTTGCAGATTCTTCACGGTTTTGATTTTACTTGTTGGCATTCTAAAAATAACACCCGAGTCTCTGCAGACAGTTCCTGCACATGGTCAGCTGTGAGTAAGTGTGCACGATTCGAGAGGGAACCGTGGTGTTTGGCTTAGTTTCATTAGAATTAGTACTTGTGCTCTATAATGGTGCCTCTTCCATTAAATCACACCATATGTTGCAAACTGCTTAAAAGGTGTTTCACCTTGAAATGGCACTTCTCTAAGTTTCACAAGGGATTTATGTTTGAGGATATTCCAAAAACATAATTAAATAAAATCTGGAGGAAAAAAAAATTGTTTTAATATTAAGCTTACCAAAGAAAGACTATTTTTATTTTTAGTGCATTTCAGCTCTGTATCATTTTATTTGTTTATTTTTTTGCACTAAAACCTTCAGATGTCATTACAACTTTCGTCAACTGTTTGTTTTTCAAAATGTATTTATAAATATGTGTATGTTAGTTCAATCTATTTTCAAAACAGCACGCTAATCCCAGTTTTCTTGTCACATTGATAGTAAAGCATAAAATAAACAAAATTTTCCAAGTCAATAAAACCTGAAAATATTTTTAAACATAATTGTTTTAACTTGCAGCTTCCCTAAAAAAACAGTATATTTTTACCGCATCGCAGCTGCATATGATCTTATTTATTTTCCCATGCTAAAAACTTACAGATCTCATCATTACAATTTTCATGAATTATTTGTTTGTTTTTTAATGTATTTATGTATATGTTAGTGCAAATTTATTTTTTAAAACATCACTATGATCTTAGTTTTCATGTAACATTAGTCATTATATTAACACTTCTAATTATTTTTTTCCCACTAAGATTTTCTAAACAATAATGTCTTTATTTTTATGGCATCACAGCTCCATATGATTTTATTGATTTATTTTTTTCACACTAAAATGTACCTTTTGAATATCATCACTGTAGCTTTCATGAACAATTTTGCAAATTTATTTTTTAAAAATCACATTAATCCTAGTTTTCATGTCACACTGATAGTTGTAGAAGTACAAGAAATAGCATCTTTGTTAAGCTTTAATTTCATATACTAACTTTCTGGCTCAAGTATAAGTTAACATTGCTAGATGTAGCATCTTATTTAAGTTTTAATTTCATACATGAACAAACTTTCTGGCTAAAATATAAATAGACATTGCTATAATACATTGACGCTGTGCACCTTAGAACACCTGAAAACATGTACAGGAGCTGTGTGTTGTCTGCTTATGCAAGCTGTATTGAGCTTGCCTTAAAAGCAGCATTGGAAATTTAATTTGAGTAGTAGTATTAGTAATAGAATTGGTAGAAGTCAATAGTACTTATAAATTACAGATGGTGGCAACATTTCAATTTTACGGCAGTTGCTGGGGTAACAAATCCTATCACCGCACACTACTGCTAGATAACCGCATGCCTGGCACCGGCATGCAAAATGTTATTGTTTAATGGGAATTAGCCATGCTCTACCAGCCACTAGCTGTATTAACGACCCTGTAAAATGGTTTTAAACATCTTAATCATGGTTGGTTTTGGACAGTTACATGGAAAAATTAAGTCAAAATAATGGATAACTTTCCATTTAAATATGTTGTATAATAAAGGAAAACATTATTTTAAAACTTCCTCCTAATTATACTACTGTTCATACATTTGTTATCTTAAATTAAAATCTATAACACCTAAGGTAAATTTTTCTCAATGGTACATTTTCTGAATATGGCCTCATGCTTGTAATAGGAACTAAATGTTGTACTCTAGTTTTTACTTTGGTTACTAAAATGCTAAATCTTTTTTAGCTCCTGCTACCAAACTCCTGAGCTAAAAACATAACTGTATGTTAACTGTGATTCTAAATTAGCAAACATAAGTTACACATTCTTGGGAAGATCATTTTGTGCATATAGTAATTATAAAATAATTACCTGTCCTTACATACACACTATACTCATTCATTTATTCTTTAGCAAATTAGAAGATTTCAGTCTGTCTTAATTCCAAGGTTAATATAATTTTAAAAAAGTCATAAAATTGGTGAATCCTACAAAGCAAGAAGTTTCAATCATGGTGGCTATAACTAATTCAAGTATTGAATAAATAATTAACAGCAGTTTAACTGCACTGGATTATATGTAGTTGGTACATACATGCTTTTAATATGAAAAGCATGCACACAATTAACAATGTTTTGAAAACTGTAAATGACAGAATACATTTGCCAATAAATTATCTCAGAATACTACTAGTAGAGTCAAACATAACCCTGGCTCTGTCATACTATTTAGGCATATTATATGCCTTGCCTGCATAAAGTATAGCATATGTCCTCAAGCACATCACATTTAATTATTTCAGAATACTACTTGTAGAGTGAAAAATAAACCTGACTCTGCCATTCTATTTAGACAAATTCTGTGCCTTGCCTGGATGGAGTGTAGCACATGTCCTTAAGTGCTCATGACAGAATGCAGTTATTTAAGCAACCTCTCTGCCATGGTGTATAGGCCCAAGGGGCAGGTCCTGTTTGGCCAAAGAGATGGATGTATGCAATGCATCCTTTGTGGAAAGCGACAAAAATGGAGTACAGGACTGTTTCAAAGAGTGGTATGGATGCTTGCAGAAGAGTGTTCCTGCTCAAGGGACTTGTTTTGAAAATGGTGTTGAATAAAAGGCCTCTAATTCTTTGATAATAAAAGCTTTTACATTTGTTTGGTTAATTTTTTACTCTACTCATATATCGCTCACTCAAAATTCTACTTATGTACACTGAAGATTACACATTCTTGTCTCAATCTAATTTCTGATAGGCCAAAAAAAAAAAAAATAATAATAATGGTTGATTTTTAACAGTTGAAATAAAATAAAAAATGATTTCAGTTTTTCTTATTCATTTTTTGAACAGTTTAAGAAACATTAACTCCATTTTATCTAAGAAGCAGTCATGCTCATACTTATCTTCATAGTGCCTGCATCACATTCAAGAGGTCATGAGTTTGAATCTCAGTTAGGGTGAGGTATCTAGATAATGTTTTTTCTAGTGCTTTCCCTTACATTCAAAAGGGATTTTAATTAGCAATGAACTGAAGAGGAAACAGGAAAGCATGTCAATTAATATACTGATAACTTCAAAAATCAATTTAGTGCTTTTGGATACTGTTTGTTTAGAATCGACCAATGGCATTTTGTTTTTTCATGTGAACATGGATTCAATACTGTAAACAATTTAAAAAAGTGATATTGTTACATTTGTAATTTCTAAATTAAATTAAACTATTGGCAGCACAGGCAGCTGCCAAGAGTTAGTTCTGTTTTGTTTTTTCCAAGCCTGCAACTACAGATAGCTCTAGCAGCTGTTATGGATCACAGCTTTCTTGATCATCTACAATGATGACAAATATGCACAACATATGAACAGGAATGGAAAACACGAAACTCGACCAACTTTCCCATTGGCGTTGCTGGACTCTAAAAAACTTCCATTGATTTGTGCATGCTTATATTTGAAAATGAGTGTTTTAACATTTTTCCCAATCTTGGTTCTCAATTGCCCCAATCCAGCACAATTGTGCACTGGGTTTTGGCTGTGTTTTCCTCATACTGAAGAGCTGATTTATTTCCTTTTACCCTGAGATTGTCCAAAGGAACTATCTTCACTTTTGAGTCCATAATAATGTTAAGTGAACAAGCCAAAATGCAGACATGTTTTACAAGACTGAACTTACGTAAAATGCATAAACCACGGGTGAAATTATGTCAGAATATGACAAAAATGTGTTTTTGTACAGTGAACCTATTTAGCTTAGTTATATTACTAAACTCAGCAGAACTACAAAGCATTTATTTCTTTGCTTAAATGTTTTGATCGCCTTATGACTATGAAACACTGAACAGTTGAAGATTTTGAAGTTTTTAGCAAATGTGTTTAGCTGAGTGAATTTAAATGTTTAACATCCTGCAAACTTTTATAACTTCTAATTTATGAAACATATGCATATGTTATCATTAAATCACAAACTCCAGTATTAAGTATTAAAAGTACTTTAAATAGACACAGATAAAAATAGTTTTACCTAGTTAAAACTAGGTTTTGATTAAAACTAAAGAACTTGTCTTATATATTTTTTTTAAATTCATTTATATGAAAAGGTCTCTTAAATTAATAACAACAGAAACACATACAAAATAAAATAAACCCCATGTGCAAATAAAATCAGCTGACATCGACTAGTAATATTGAACAGTTTCAAAATGCAGCATTAATGCTACAGAATTCCAATCACATAGTAACTTCATTTACATGCTTGCTGATATAATGAGCTTATTTTATGAAGGACAGCTCTGAATGGGAAATTTATGGTAAATGCAAAGGGTCATATGATCAGTAAGAGATATAATACCTTTAGAATCATTGAAACATTTTAGCCATACATGAATCTGCTGTTCCTTTGGCTTCTTTAGTTTCAATATCTTTCCACAAACAGCATATTAAGGCCTTGGAGATTTACATAATGCCTTTACTCAGGGCTGGCTCAAAAGGGTGTTGAGCCATGCCTCCACCCAGGGCAGCATAATCTTAAAGCATGAACAAGATATGTGAAAATATAATGGAATTACAAATCATGCTTAAAATCTAGCAACCTTCTAAAAATATTTTGTTACAAAATTGGTGAAAATGAAGCTCCAGAGTGATTTGAATGTGATAATCAAAACATCCTATGTACGTCAGGTGTTCAACAATAAACATCATGTTTATAAAAATGAATGTTTCAAGCCACTAGCTGTAGTTTATTTGCTTACATTGGTGACTCATGAACCTTTCCCTTTTCCCTTGCTAGAAACCCTCTTGTTAGCATGGGCAAATGTTTGAAAGCTGTTTGCAAATGCTGCATGTAACTAAGCACTTTATCCTTAATTTGAAATAATTCCTAAGCAATCATTAATTATGTATTGTGAATAGGAGAATAACTTCTGATATGAATACTATAATATATAACTGAATTTCTCACAGGTAGAGAAAATGGTATGTGTTTACATAAGAGTTTAGTTCAATAACTTGCATTGTGAATGTAATGCATCTAATATAAAATCATTTCTCATATGCAATCATAACATGAAAAATTGTGTTTTAAATGTATTTCAACCACATCACCACCTTAGGATCGAGCAGTGGAAGCCAACTGATAAGCATGGTGTCAAATGGCAGAGATGCCACAAATGGATGTTTAACAACCTAATGCACACACCCCTTTAGTGAAGATATTAAGTTGTACTTTAGCTTAATCAGATCAAATATGAATTGTTATATTAACTTCACATATTAATTGCAGATATGTTGCTTAACAATAAAGACATAACCATCAAAAGATTGATAGCCTGGTCCATTAGTCCCAAAAGTGACTAATGCAGGGTTAACAAAAAACATTTTCCATTTGTTCAACAGCAGACACACATAAATATAATTTCTATGTATTAAAGCTTTTTAAATAAATTCTAATTTTGCACAGCCCTTATTCTATTAAAGTAGAAACATCAACGAGTGAAAAAATCTACTCATTCACAGCATGCTTGTAATATTCCTCTAATAAAACCTGCACTATCAAGCTCTTTGAAGAATGACCCACCTAATCAATAACTGAGGAACAACATGATGCTTTTATTCCCTTTTAAGCTTCATTAACCGGGTGAGTTGTGGTATCACAGTCAACAGAAGGAATGGCTTTGCTGCGTATAGCATAAAATGGCAGCTGTAGAATATTCGTACATCCCCTGTAGGTATAGCATCAGTTGCCAGCTTGTACATGAGTATGAAGGCAATCACGAACACCATGCTGATCAAAGTGTTGTATGGTCTCTGTTTTCGCACTCTGAAAAATAAAAATAAAGTTGCTATTGCATATCTGTGATGGATTGGTTTCCCAATCAAAAGCAATAGGCATCAAGTTTAGCTACACAAGAATGTGTTGACTCCACACAGAAATCATAATCTCAACTGTTTTGACACAGTGTTTCATATATCAAGCATCACTCTAAAGTTAACGAAATCGCTGCACTATAAACTAAACAGCAAACAACCATTTTAATGGGAACATTAGGTAGAATTGAATCAATGACTTGAAAAAGGAAACAAGAGTCAAGATTTTTGCAGAAATGCAATAATATTATACATTGCCTTTAAGTAATAAATTAGCATAAAAAGGCATTCATCCAGCAAACATATAATTTCTTTAACTGGTTAAAGATTTCATTGATTAGATAAAGGAAATAAATCTAGTTTTGCTTATAAACTTCAAGTCCAAAAATGTACACTTTGGTATATCTCAAAAAGGCCAAATAAAGACCACATAAGTTTTATACATTTTTACTTTCTCTACCATATACCTAGAAGGTAGAGGAAGAATTGCATTTCATCCAAAAATGAAGTTGAGATTTCACCGGAAATACATATTTTGAAGGCCCCTGAATAAAAAAAACAAACAAGAAAAGCATTTTTAAAAAAACAATTATGTGTGTGTCTGTGAACAGCATAACTAAAAAAAAAAAGCTGAATAAATACCAAGCTTAGCTTCACAAAAAACATGGCTATAGAATTGGAACATGAGTTGAAAGCAATTACTCTAGCACAAAAACTGCAAGTCAATAGAAACAGATATAAGTGGACCACACAGCAGATACTATAAGTAATTTAAAAACTCAAATAAGCTTCAGAACATATATTAATAACTTAAACTACAAGAATATAATTACAACAAATATAATTGCAACAGAGGTAATGTGTCCAATAGAATACATTGATATACAATATCAGAATCACCTGATATATACAATACACAAACAAAACAATATACCAGATGAAATGAGAGCTATAGCAATAGCCACGGAAAATCAAAGATACCCAGAAAAAGAATGGCTCCGAATATATACAGATGGATCTCTCATCAATAAAAAAAATGCCAGTGCAGGAGTATACTGTAAACATTTTGCACAGTATCTAACATTAGATGAAACATCAAACCACTATGATGGAGAATTAATAGCTATAAAAGTAGCATTACAGAACATTTTATATAGACCATACATAAAAAAAAATAGTCATCTTATCAGACTCAAAATCAGCCATAGATGGAATAGTAAATTACAATAATAAAACAACAATAAATATTAAAGAAATAAGAAGCCTAATTAAAGCAATTGAAACTAGAAATCATGTCACTCTACAATGGATCCCAGCTCATGTCGGACTTTTGGGCAATGAACATGCGGATCAATTAGCAAAGAAAGGTGCAATACAACAAATAAAACCTGTAGGACAAATAGAAATAAATAAACAATTAAATAACATTAAACAACATTTCAAAAAACAGCAGAGGCTTGATGAAGAAGATAAATTAAAAGATAAAGATTATAAGAATATTAAAGATAGGGTTGACATACAAAAAATGCCAAGGAAGACTGCAGTGGCCTTATTTAGGATGGCAACTGGCCACGATTGCCTCGCAGAACATCTCTACAAGATACGATGCCTACCTACACCCAAGTGCACTCTCTGGGAAGAAGATGTCATCCTGAACAAACAGCATCTCGCCATATGCAAAGGCCTTAAAAGTGATAACTTACAGACTTTATATTGGGAAGCCAGAGGGAAAATGATGCAGATCAATTAATCCCCAATGGCATTGGTCAACAACAACAACAACAACATACCAAGCTTAGTATTTAAGTTCAGTATCTTCCAAAGATGCAACACAAAGATTTTAAAGAAAATCCTCCTATCCTAAACTACCCTTTACATGGAGCATTTTTAAAAAAATGTTTACTTTCTCAAAAAATTCTACAATGATTTTGATTAAAATACCTTATATTTAAGATATTTACGTGACAAATAAAACTTATATTTTGAATTTTCTGGAAGTTGTCTGTGAAGTCCTCTTCATTTGGAAGGAATTTTGTATAATTTGATTTAATGGGTAAACCTTAAGAGATAAACCAAAACTTACTACACACAACATATAGAATCTTTAAAACACATAATTTATGTCAAATAGCTTTTTTATGGCATCAACCAATTCCAAGATATTCATCATTGATTTGAATTTTTCAATACTTTGTCATAGAGCTGTTGCTATCGAGTTATTACTCATGACTTAATGAAAATAGCATAGAATTTCAAAGCCAGCATATGGCAACCCGATTTTAAGCATTTGACTATTGCTTTGGTTTCCTCTATCTCTTATTAGTGGGTATACAAATTATTCCTATGAAAAAATATTTTCCTATCTATTGCATTTTAATCAAGATAAATCTTTGCAGAAATAGCTACATTGCACATTTCGTTACAGATTCAAAGGGAACAGCGATAGTCAAATGTTTTAAGAACTGAATGCTATATGCTGGCCTTAAAATTCCATACTCTTTCCATGCAATAGCAAGAAACAACTGAAAATCATCAGGACTTAAAAAGAATGACAAAAGTATTGAACCATTCAAACTATTAATATAGGGTACCTCCGAAATTGCTTATGCCACACACACACACACACACACACACACACAAAAAAAAACTATTTAAGTAAATTGTGTGTTTTAAAGAGATCTACATTTTTTTGTGTAGTAAGTTTTCGTTTACTGCTTAAGTTTATCAGTTATACAAAACTCCTTTCAAATGACGAGGACTTCATGGGGTATTCCCAGTAAATTCAAGATATATTTTACTCATGTAAATATCTTTAATATGTGGTATTTTTATCAAAATCATTACAGCCATTTTGCAGAAAATAAAAAAATTTTGAAAAATGTTCCATGTAAAGTGTAGTTTGGGATGGGGAGATTCTCCTGAAAGTCTGTGTTGCTTCCTTGGAAAGTACTGAACCTAAATATCAAATTTGTTAAGTATTAACACAATTTATTAGAAACACATGAACTCCACATATGTCAAGTAGTTGAAAGTGCATTTCGAGAAACATGCTTCTCATCATCAGTTCGTCGGCTGGAGCTTGCAGCCGGAAAATCCTCAGTCAAGTCATTATGTCTGTGCTGCCCTCTGTGTTCTATAGCTACTCGGATGATATCGTCAAGTGGCGGGGTACCAAAATTCATAAGACAAGGCTTGTTCTTGGTGATTAAAATTCTTTCCCATATATCAAGTGCTAAGGGAGTCTTGATGTGTTTGAGCAATGTGATTTCCCATTTTATTTCATGGTTAAAGTTTCAAAAATGGGATAAAATTGCAGACTTGTCCACTTGTTTAAATTTTATGTTCCTTAAGTGTTCCTTCATTCTAATTTCCAGACTCCGTTTTGTTTTTCCAATGTAAATTTTATCACACTAAACATTCCATTTTATATATTCCAGCCATCTTATTTTTAGGTCAATGTTTTTTAAAGGATGATTCAATAGATTTCTTAAATTGTCTTATCTAAGTAATCGTAGACAAATGGTTGAAATAACTAAAACAGATCATTTAAATGTCATAAGAAGTTACAACTTAAAAATTCAAAATATTAAGCATGGAGTACCCCAGGGTTCTATATTAGGGCTAATTCTATTTCTAATTTTTATTAATAATTTTCCAAAACACCTCAATGCCTATGTAAATATGTTTGCAGATGATACTAATATAATCATGGAAGGTTTAAAGGACAAAGAAGGCATAATAACTAGATAGGGAAATTAGTTCAATATTAATAAATTGCTTTTAAATCTGTTAAAAACAGTAGGAATTCCATTCGGCCATAAAAAGAATAAGCAAGAGAATAGTATTGATCTTCAAATTTATAATACAAAAATGTGACAGGTTGATCATACTAAATTCTTAGGAATATGGTTAAATCAGCATCTTGATTGGGGGTTTCATTTGCACATTTAATAACAAAGCTAAATAAGTTTTAATTTTCATTTAGGGTAATAAAGAAAGAAATAGATTTTCATACTAAAAAAATTCTATACTTTGCATATGCAGAAAGTATATTGACGTATGGGATAATGATTTGGGGAAATGGTAAAGACAGTCATTCAGTCTTTAAACCCCCCCAAAAAATAATCAGGAGTATTGCTAATATAGGCAGGATTGATTTATGCAGGCCAGTTTTTAAAGAATTAAACATATTACCTTTGCCTTGCCTGTACTTATATGTTACATTAAACAAAATATTAATAATTTTGTGACAAATGAAGATGTTCATTCTCATAATACCAGGAATAAGGCAAATTTAAAAGTGCTTGAACATAAAACCATCTTATTTGCCACAGGAGTTAAATATTATGGTTCTGTATTATACAATAAACGACCCGTACAGTTAAAAGAACGATCCATGTGCGGCTTCAAAAGGAATTTGAAGAGCTTGCTATTGAAAGGGGTTTTTTATTCTGTAGATGAGTTTATTGAATCAATTAGTAATTAATTAAAATTTTATTTTGTACTATGGCATTTGATGAAGTATGTATTATGTTATTAAGGTATTTGATGAAACCATGTATTCTTGTAATATTAACGGTGAATAAACCTATCTAATGTTGTGGTGTCAACTTTATATTGAATTCTTTAAATATATTTTCAAATTTGTAAAACCATTTAGGATGTAAGATAAATTTACTATAGCTAGGAGATTTCTTATGAGTGGACAGAGTAGTAGTTTCTTTCAATATTTTTTGTTGGTTATGTTTTACAATCATCTTATCTATGAAATCGGTTTTGAATCCATTCTGTATAGCTATTTCATGTATGCGGTCATATTCATTTTGATGTTCAACTTTTGCTAGAAGTATATGGGTGAGACTATGAATTAAGCTGTGAAAAATGGCGCATTGATGAGGTTTTGGATTGTGTCAATTAAATTTTATATAATCGTCAATATGTGTAGGTTTCCTATAAATTCCAAAGGATAGCCCATTATTATTTCTGATAATCTTCATATCTAGAAAAGGCAACCGCCCATCTTTTTCTACCTCCAAAGTAAATTTTATAGAAGGATCCTGAAGATTCAATACTTTGAGAGCATCATTCATAAACTTTGCAGGAACGACAGTAAAAACATCATCCACATATCTATGCCATTTCTTAAAGATGTATATGGAAAGGAACTTGTAACATGTACTTCTAAGTGACTCACATATAGTTCAGCAAGTACAGGTGAAATTGGTTTGCCCATAGCCAAGTCTTTTGTTTGTTGATAGCACTTGTGATTAAAAATGAAGCTATTTTGTTTGATGCCATACAAAAATACCCTTAACAGTTGATATATGGGAAAAAATTTTAATTACCAAGAACGGGCCTTGTCTTATGAATTTTGATACCCGCCAGTTGAAGATATTGTCCGAGTAGCCATAGAACACAGAGGGCAACACAGAGACTTGGCCGAGGATTTTCTGGCTGCAACTCCAGTCAACAAACTGATTAGGAGCATGCTTCTTGAAATGCGTTTTTAACTACTTGACGTATGTGGAGTTCATGTGTTTTTAATAACTTGTGTTAATACTTATCATAACTCCACTGCTAATAATGACTTTATTTTAATTTCATAACAAAATTTCTTATTTATCTCACTTTTCGTTTTTGAATTATGCTGTTCACAGACACACTCAATATAGGTACATATGGACATTTGTTCTAGAAATACCTTTCTTTTCTTTCTTTTTCTTTTGTTTAGATTCAAGGAACCTCAGAATTTATATTTCCAAAGAAATTGTATGGAATTTTTAGGTGTAATGCAATACCTTCCGTACCTACTAATGTATAAGTAGGAGCAGAATTACAAACGATAGTGGGTAGAGAAAGTCCAGGTGAATGTAATAGATAAGATTTTTTAATAAATAATTTTTAAATTCCATCACTTGCAGAAGGAGGGAAGAAGAAAGGTACCTACTTGATATGTAAGGCCTGGACATATGATAGCCTTTCCATTCTTAATGATGTTTGTTTATAAGAGCTTATTTATTTGACCACTGTAGTGTCACTTGGTGGCATCATTACTGTAATTTATTTTCTATGGTGTCATCTTCATATCCTCGGGGAATATAAATGATCAAACAAAAATAAACATTCTCTGATTGTTATTATTACTGCTTTTATTTAATTTCTCCGTAATATCATTGTAATACTGTAGATAATCAGAAACAAAGAGTATTCGAAGAAATTGGAATAATATATTAATAATAAATTGAAATAATATGGTGGAAGGCAATGGATTTTTTTGGGCGTAAAAATCCTTAGCAACACTTCCTTCAGAAGGGAAGTAAAGCAGGTGGTCCCGTGTCATAGATTTATGGCATGCAAAAGAATCTCAAGCCTGATAGAGGTCTCTGAGCAAAATTTCCAGTTTTTCATGCCCAATATAGAATGGGACGCTAAGGACCATTTAAAGAGCATCTATAAGTAAAACTCAATTTTAATTTTTTTTTCTGAGGTTTTAAAGCACAGCACATGGAGGAAAACTTCACACCAAGTTTAACCCCATGCCCAGACCATGTGTATCCAGTAGGCAAAGTTGAGAAAATCTTATGATAATCAAAACAGGAATCATACAGAAAAAACAATAATTGGGAAATTAAATACCTTTCACAAATGTTTCCCAGAAATTACATATTTCTTACCAGAGTTGTGAATTTGGTTTGATAAAGCATATCCTTTGACATCGTGAAAAAGTATATAAGTGCATCTGAATATATGAGATTAATATTAATGGACTGTATATGTGGTGTGATGAAAGTCAGCAATCCAGGCTAGCTGCAAAGAGACTAGTTTGATTGCTTGCCATGACGGGATTTTTCAATGGTGGAAAACTACTTTCATGGAGTCAATAAAGACTAAGAGCTGGTTTCACCAACCAATGTTAAAAATGCTCTAACATCTTGTTTGTTAACACAGTGTTCAAAGTTTAGCTAAGGTTAAAACTTTTGCATTTCATCAAGGTTTTACAGCAAATTGTTAACTAACATACTATTAATGTCAAAGACAACTACGAATGCTAGCTTTCAAGAAGGTGGTGGCTGAACTACACTTCTTCTGAACATGTTCCGATGCACTTTTGTCTACATTTCGCTATGCTCTCTGTGTCAGTAGCAGACAACTATTTACAGTCATGGTAGTTGCCATGTGATGTTCCCGATTGTTTGAGGTTAGAATCGCGATGTCACTGAAATAAATGTTTCACTGTTTGAAACACATTAATTAACATCTGGTTAATAAGTATAGATGTATTATCAACTACGAAAAATCTGATGGTCTTACATTAAGATAAAATTGTAGCCTGGGACAAAATTTGCGAGTAATTTAATTGGAATGAACACGTTTCTCTTAAGGCCAGTAAGCAACTACGGCAATTTTATGCTAACATAAAGTGCAACACCAGAAACGTTAGGTGCAAAGAGCATATAAGGCAGTTTAAAACTGGTGGTGGACACTGCATTGAAACTAAAATGGACGAAAGTGTGTTATCGCTGATTGGTTAAGCAGATCCGAAAAAAATGTTTGATTTTTGAAGCAATTCCTTTGGAAACCTTCCAGATAAACCACAAACGGTAGCTTTGGAAATACCAACATTATCACCCAGGAAGTAAATAAAAAATTATAGTAGCATAAAATCTAAGTATGTAATTAACATTTGTAGCTTAGAAGAAAAAGGCATGCTTCTGTTGGTAGTATTCTAACCTCTCGTATTTCCCATAAAACTATGATCATGACCCCTTGAACAGTCTATATTGCTTTAAAAATTCCTCCTTTTGCAGGGTTTCAAATTTATTATGATGTACAACTACTCTTATACACATTAGGAATGGCATTAAAAATGTCAATTGTAGCAAACTCGCATCAACAGCTTAGTTTGTGGCAACCACTTTCCAACTTCTAACATTTGTTAAACACCTTAACACAGGGGTATTGCGATGTTAACTTAACAATGACTTTAACACATTGTTAAAGTTAACGTTGTTTGATGAAACAGAATTTGTGTTAACTTCAGTCTTAAATCAGTTTATCAGTGTGTTAAAAATTTAGCACCTGTTGGTGAAACTGGCCCTAAATGTATTTAATGAGTTATCCAGTGCAGCTGCCAATCAAGAGCCCAACTTCCACTAAGATCCACTGTATAACACACGCAACTATTTTGCCCTGAGGAGGACTGTAACATGATGTTTGAAACATTGGCAAAGAAAGAAGTGATAAGGCGTTAACCAAACAGCCTAGCCCAGCAATGACAAATCAATACATGATCTTGCCTAATAAATTATCATCAATAGCTAGCAAACATGCAAAAGCATAAATGGCAATACTAATAAATTCTGAAAATACAGGGGTGAGTCAGAATAACATTGAATAGTTTTAAGGCATGATTCAGGGGTTATATTTGAGTATTCGTTTATAGGGAATGTATGTCCATATCGAGCTAGAGAACATTAATGTTTTTCAAATGCTGTGTCGGGTTAGATGAAATTCTGTCTAACCGATCTCTGTTCCCCCATGTCATTGGAATATTGCTTATGTTTTGTTTTCTTTACATTTTGGAATATTGTTTAAGTTCTGTTTTTAACATTGTTTATATCACCATTAACCTAAAGCTTGCATTTTGCTATTTAAGTGGTAAGGGATTCCGTTGCATGTTATACAGCACTTTATGACTTTGTGGTTCCTACAAGAGGTGTAGGTTATCAATCTCAGCTATTAGAATATATTAAAGTGCTCCATTTATAGAAGGACTTTCAGTTTTACAGCCTATTATAAAAATGTTCCATATGCAGAACTTGCAGACATGCATTAGGTTTATGCTGCTGCTAGGGGAAATGGGAAAAGGGCACATATCTTTATGCTGAGCTTTACCCAAGGAGACATTTACCATCACAGCACCTCTACTGCCTGCATCAATGACTGTAAGAACCAGGAACTTCCCAAAAACAAGCACATCATTTGAGAGTCCAAAGAAATGTAAGAACAGTGGCTCTAAAAGAGTAAGTTCTTGACCGGGTCCATAGTTCTCCATCCACAAGCACAAGAGCAATAGTGCATGCCATGCATACAAGCCAGTCTTCGTCTACTAGAATTCTGCATGAACAGAAATTACATTCATATAATCTCACCTGAGTTCCAGCACTGGGGTCAGATGTCTTTCCACCCCAACTACAGTTTGTCCAGTGATTTGTTCATAAACGCATTGATCAACTAAGATTTCCTACAACCATTTTGTGGATGGACAAGGTTTTTACACGAGAGGACATGTTAACAAACATAACAGTCACATTTGAGCACAGGAAAACCCTAGAGCTATTAAAGTTACAAATTACCAACACCCGTTAGCAGTGAACATTTGGGCTGACATTATGAACAACACACTCATAGGGCCCTATTTACCACCTCCACGTTCATGGGTCGCTTTACCTACAGTTTTTACAACATACTTTGCCAGAACTTCTGGAAAAGTCATTCCTTTAGGAATATGCCAGTTAATGTGGTTCCAAGAGGATGGGGTACCTGCACATTATTCCAGCAATGTAAGGGATTTCCTAAGTGTATTCTGATTGCTGGATCAGTAGAGGAGCACCGAAATCATGGCCAGCACATTCACCAGACCTAAACTCTCTGCTCCTCCTCTTCTGTTTTCTTGCAGTTCCCATTCATCTGTGGCATACCCTCTCTCTATTCTTAATGTGGGATGCACTTTCTCCAAAGCTGTTCTGATCTGTTCTACTTCCTCTTCATAATCTCTTTCATCTTGTTCCTCCATCCTTGCTTGCGTATCATTTATATTATGAGTTTGAGTCTCCCTAATGACAGATGAGTGTCTGTCAGATGCAGCTTTTCTATCTGAATTTTCCACCAAAAGTTCAACTTACTTTAGGATTGTTTCCCGTAAGGCTTCCATCTGTGTTTTTATTTGCTTGTTTGACTCTTCCATTTCACTTCTTAGCCCCTGAAGTCCATCCTGGCTTGGCTCTTTCCCTTGTTAATAGTCTTTACAGATTATGCACATCCACATTAAACTGCATGTGTTTCGTCATAGCCTAGATGAAATGTGTGTGTGCTCTCTGTGCAGGCAGATCTGCAACTTATATCATATAAGTACATGCTCCAAAAAAAACAAACAAAAAACAATCAATTGGTGAATATACAAAAGAATAAAAATACAAATTAACGCCCTTTTGGGCGCACCTTTCTTCTTATTATTTATTAAAAGCAAACAAATGAAGATAAAATATTGTTACTTTCCACCAGTAGTAACACACTGCCAAGATATTTGTGGGACATCAAACACGCAAAAGCTGTCACTCCAAGAAAATTTAAACAATATGTAGAGACTGCCTCCCTATCTATGTTGTTATAGTCTTGCTCCCACTACCCTTATTGGGCGACAACTCACAGCTAACCTACATGCATTCTGTATAAAAACATTGACTTATTCTAATCTAAATTGAAAACATATCTTGAGATTAATTCCATTTTAATGCTTAAATAATTTTAGAGGGCAAGAGACTTTGCATCTTTGCAGTGAACTGTCCTGTTTTTCACATAAACTCTAAAAATTTATTTTATATAGGGAACAGGCCCTATGTATAAAAAGTACTTAAAAATAACAATAATGCAAATTGAAGGTGAATGAACGGCTCAAACAGGAATGATACCTAGCTCAATAAGTGTTCTGTGAAACAAATTTTGGACTCTTAAATACACCATTACACATAGGATGTGGCTACTTGAATGAACAAACAAATATAATTTGTAAACATTCATGAAGAATGCATATTATAATATTATATAAGGGCTAACCAAATGAAACTGAAACTCTGGTTTCTGTAATGGTTTATTGTTTGGAATATGTTACACATATACAAGCAGAGTGATATATGGGCGACATACTGCTTGTGGGTTCTAGTAAGTTTCCTAGAAGTTCACTTGATGCGTATTCTGAGCCAAAAACATTTATGGTTGCCTGTAGAACTGCTCTTCAAGGCATCTCAGAGCTCATCATTGTTTACAAATTGATGTCCCTTGAGACTTGTCTTTAGTGGTCCAAAGACATATTAGTCATGGGCAAGAGGATCTCCCATCAGAAGTGTAGCAGCAAATCTTGGCATATGCTTAACCATAGGCAGCTGGTTATTGTGATACAACACTCTTTCCCTTAGATATACTTCACATAATGGCAAATATCAACTTCACAAACACTTCTGCCATAAAATTCTGAATACCTATATGCTGGGTGCATTTAGAAAAATCTGATGTATTGCACTCACATGATTTTCTCTACTCTGTACAGACTATTTTTACAAATGCTTATTCTCTATATACTTCAGGTTAATCGAGATAAACATTTGCAGAAACTATCTTATTGGTAATTTTCTTGTAGGTGCACAGGGAATATGGTAGACTTTAAGTAATAGTCAAATCTTTTAACAGCTGGTTGCTATGTGGAGCATTCCATTCTCTTTGCATGTCCAGGGCATAAAGAAAACCAATAACAAATTCCCATTTGAGAAAACATATAAGTATTGGAAAATTCAAACTAAGAATGAATATTTCAAAAATAGTTCACTCAACATAAAATGTATGTAACATAAATTGTGTGTTTTAATGAGATCTACATTTTTTGTGTAGTAAAATTTTGTGTATCTCTTATGGTTTACTAGTTATGCAAGTCATTCAGAATGAAGAGGACTTTTAGTGACATTCCCAGAAAATTCAAGATATGCATTTCATTTGTCATGAAAATATCTTAAACATATGGTATTTTAATAAAAATTGTTACAGCCATTTTTGAGAAAATCAAAATGTTCAAAAAAATGTTCCATGTAAAGGGTAGTTTGGGGGGAGGGGTTACCATGTTAGTCTCTAGCTCCTGAGGTTGCGGGTTCAAACCCGGTGGAGGGTGATGGATTTTTGTGGGTGGAAAAATCCTTAGCATGGCTCCCTTTGGAAGGGAAGTAAAGCAGGTGGTTTCGTGTCATAGATTTACAGCATGTAAAAGAACCTCAAGCCTGATAAAGAGGTCTCTGAACAAAATTACCGGTCTTTTCACGCCCAGTATAGAACAGATGCTAAGGACCAAGGTAGTTAAGAACGTCCATAAATAAAACTCATTTATTTTGGGGTGGGGGGAGCTTCTTGAAAATCTTCGTGTCACATCTGAACCTAAATACCAAACTGATATCTCGGTATCGAATTTTTGGGTGGAATGCAATACCTTCTGTACCTACTATATACGTGGTAGAGTAAGTAAAAATTCATAGCACCACCATACCTGATTTCCTTGCCAGCAGTATATTAACAGTTTTTGTTGGGACAAATGACTTTCTGACATATGAAGCATGCGCTAACGGTAGCATGCGCTATGATGTGTAACTTTGAGCAATGGCACTCCCACACAAGTCTCAGTTTCTTTTGGCAACCTATATAGATGCTGACTGTATTGATTATAAGTGTGGAAGTTAGTTTTACCTCTGAGCAACCGGAGATACAAGTGCCATACCAAACATAAAGCCACAATCTCTGACTAATGAGTAGAGTGGAGTTGTGTTCACATGAAGCCATTCTGGCTGCTCACACCACTTGAAGGCCAGCCGCACTGACCACTGAGGATCCACACCTACAAATATTACACACTGTAATAATATGGTCATGAAGATGCTCACAATTCCATTTGTTACTGATTTACTTAAGTACAAATTTTAACACTATCTGTATATGCAGGATTTCTTAAAAGTATAAGAATTTTCCTAATGATAACATTTCATTATTTGGTGTTTTAACCAAATGCATCTTCTGTATACGCTAATTTTCACTGCATGATTTGCTTAATTGAATCCATCATAGTATCATTCTGTATTGACAACAGCAATACTTAGCTCTTTCCATTAAATTGGATTAGTTTTCTAACTAAATATTTTATATTTTGAGAATGTATGACCATGCAGAAACATTCTTGTAATGTAATATATTACTTCTGTAGGACATGCTCCAAAAAATCTAAAGGTAAATTATTAAAATATATATAAGAGATGGGTATACATGCAAATATTTCATTTTCCTAATGACAAGTGAATACATCATTACAAACTACAGTGGATAAAATATAAACCATAATATTTTATTATATTAATAAAAAGACACAAAAGTTAAATATTACTTTCTACATAACTGCCTGATTTTCAAATACATTTTTCCCAACAAAAATTGGCAATTTTTAAATTCCTTCCTCAGAGAAACAAGAGGCAGGTGTTTGTAGCCAGCTACATACACATTCCTCTACTCCCTGCAACTTCATTGAATAACTGTCCTTCCATTGCCTCTTTGAACAGTCAAAACAAATGCTAATCATAGAGTGATAAATCAGGATTATAAGGTGCAAGTGTGTTCAGTGAATCTCCTCATAATTTTGAGGTTGTCAATGCAGCAGTATGGGCTCTTGCATTGTTGTGCAGAAGAATGACATCCTGGATTGGTTGTGAACCATTTGTCGCAATAGAAAATTTGTGTCAGATCCAGAAGTTGAAATATTTTGCTGCATTTGTTCTTCATTCATAAAGAAAGTCTACCATCAAAGTACCTTTAGAGTCCTGAAAATGTCCCAAAGGTTTTCTACATTGATGGGGCTCATTTTCTACACTTTCAAGCAATTGTGCCAATAATACGCCTGAGTGTTTGGTAGGGTTTCTTCCCCATACTATACTTGGAGCCTTCTCAAAACTTCTGATGGTTTTACAGCTTCTCTGGTGAGAAATTTTACAATAATGCATTATGTAATGAACCTTTTGCTCACAAATAGTGTTATTGGTCAGAAAAATAACTTGCAGTGTGTGAGTGGAGGAGAGACAAACTGTAGACAACCTTAACAAATACTGCATCAAAGTCAAAGGCATTATTTAATAGGTGGAAAATTCTAGTTTACACTTAATTTACTCACATATTAATCATGTCTTTTGTCTGACTTACTGTTTACATTTCTTACATTTTAGTACCTAATTACTGTACACTTCACTGTACACTGACTTCCTGCATGTCTATCTAGTTCAAGTAAGGTGGAGGATTCCATTCTTCTTGGTATGCCATTATAAATGTGGGAAGAAAAGTTGCAGCACAGTACATCAATTATTCCACTTTTAGTATTTCATATTCTTTCAATGAATAAGGAGGGAAAAATCTGAATTCCAATCAATCATGCCTGTCCATTACTAGACATTTATAATTTTTTGATTATCACTTCCCTAGCTTTTTCCTGTAGAAAAGCAATACCCAAGAAACTGGAACAGCATCTAAGAGGGACAGTCAGAAAGTAATGCCTCCTATTTTCCTTTTCTCCTTAAATTGGTTGGTGGTAATGTGGAACATTTGATTTTGGAGCAATACCTCAATTTTCTTCTACAATCCATTTAAACAGTGGCAGTACTACATCAGTTTAGAGAATAAAAGACATTGACAACTGCATCAGATAGCATGATGTGGTTGACTTCTTGAATGCAGAAAGTGAAATGCCCATTCAAATTCATGAAATGCTGATGGTTTATGATAATGCAACAGAAGTTGTCAGCATTGTTACACAATGGGTTTGTCGCTGTACAGAAGCTGAAGGGAAAACACCATTGGCTGATGAAAAGCAGAGTGGTCGTTCAATAAATGCAATGACTCCAACATCCAATGAGTTGACGAGATCATTTATGATGACTCCGGGTAACAATACATGAAATGTCTCTCATACTGTCCATCACTTACATGGGTGGCAAAGTTGCTAAGACATGGACTCGTGAATTGAAAGTCCATGGTTCAAATCTCGTCAGGACTATCCTCATCTGGCAAATGCTGGAATGCTTCCTTCCGAAAGTATAATTTCATTTCATGTATTATCAGCGTCCAATGCTTGTAAAATTAAATTAAGGCCTGTGTTGAGGAGTGTCCCCCGGGTGTTAGATAGGGGAAAGTCAGTGCTCGGGATCTCGGCTCTCCTGACTAGGTCCAATGGACCCACTGACCAACGACAGGTGCGGTCCACCATTCATATTGGGGTTGTGAGATAGTGATGTAACCACCTAAACTTATAACAGGATGCTTCTAAAAATGGTTATGTTTCTGCTCAAAATGGCTAAAGTTCTCAATGGAAAGAAATCCAGATGTAAAATGCTAATAATGAAATAATCTTTCAATGACAAAAAAAACCAAAAACAGATGTAGTAAAAAAAAATAGTCAGCGAGAAAAACTGAATGGATCTGCTTCCAAACAGAAGAAAAATCACTCCAGTATATAGTCTATGATTAGTGTCTGATCAATTCATATATAGATCTATGATTGCCTAATGCTCATGTGTTGGTTTGACATCAGCTGCTGGTTAGAATCAGTAGAGGTTTGCTACATATGATTTTGATGAATTCGTGAGATCAGAAGTTTTTGAATGCCTATATGCTATACACGGACACAGTCAAAGATTTTTGGAATGCACTGCCAGTCAGATATCTCCAATGTGTATACTCAAACTATCAAGGACTGTTGTTAGAACAAGCCTATTAGATTATTTTTAGAAGGGATGGGCTACAGAAGCTCTAAGCACCTTGACCATTACTATTCCATTGTGCATCCCTTTAATTTTTCTGTAACTCAGAATGCCTGCATCCTTTTAAATGGGGGCTAGAACTTCTTTTATTAACAAATGGCAGTTGCCTTAACTTCCATATACAATAAAATATGAGTACCATGGTATTACTTACTGAAGTCATTTATGTGCAAATATTTATTGTGATCACCATGAAGTAGAAAATAACATTTTGTACGAAGAGTTTGTAGAATAGGAAGCAATAAGATGTTAAACATCAGATTGTTTGGCAACCTTCTTATACTTTTGCAGCATTTTCAAATGTTCGCAACATTAATTTAGTGACCTTTTTGCCGATTGTTTTAGTGGCCTTTTTACTCAAAATGGCATCAGCTTCTCCTATATAAGTGTCATCATAAAAGGGGTAGGTGCATTAGATAATTTCATTTGGGCAACATTTAGTGCTCAACTCCTTTCATTCACATATATGGGAGTGATACTGATGTTTTAAATACTGTGGTGCCTTACCTATAAGTCGCTGCAACCAGTATGCTCCAAATGAAGCAGCTGTTAATGTCAGTGCTATTAAAAGCATTTTGGGTCTTGATTCCTCAGACCACCATTTGGTAAGTGTGTAGCGACCTGTGCCTGTAAACAACCATGCTGTTGCCATTCCTAAAACATAAACAGAAGCATGTTTTCAGTAAACAGAACAATTATTTGTTTATTACTGCATCTCTAAAAATTTTGACACTTCTAGTCTAGCATGGTTAGCATTTAGAATAGCACTAAAAATTAGTGTAAGTTTACAATGCTATTTGATAAATATACATGTACTATTTACTTTAAAACTTAGAAAATTATTTTCTATCCCCTTTATTTTTTAAGGGACTAATGTTGAAAACTTCTGAAAATATTTAAGTTCTTTTGTTGGCATTAATTCAGTTATTTGTGTCTCAAAAGTATTTATGCTCTATTCCAATGGAATTGATTATGGAACTGGCAACTGCTATTCACTTAATGTTAACTTATTAGGCTGATTGCAGAAAGGGTATTTAGGCAATAGTTAAAATTAAACACTGTCTAAGCATGACTGCTATGATGTGAAGACAATTATCAGCATTAAACAGGGTCTTAAATCAATTAAATAGCTTAAAAAGGAACTTTATACAGTGAAATCGCCAACAATGTAAAAATTGCAGTTGGCAATGTAGGTAAGAACTTAGGAAAACATGCTGCTGTAGTATATATATATATATATATATATATATATATATATATATATATATATATATATATATATATGGTAAGTGAATTCTTATGAGTGTTTAGTAGATCCCAACTCTATTTTTCATATTTTGAAATCAATGTTTACAGCTGGTGTTTATATATCATTGAGAGCTTTAATCCTGGACAGTATTTTTGGAAGAGTAATTGGACAATTTTACAAACAAAGAAAATGACAGCAGTGCAATAGAGCACAATATAGTTTGCATAAAAGAATTAAAGGAAATGAAAGGCCATTATAATACCAACAACAGTGTCTAGGATTTTGTGTAACCTCTATCAATGGACTGTTAAATGAAAATAATCACAGAGTTATTTTTAAAGTCTTGCTCTTAAAATGACAAGTTCTTAGAAAATTAATATAAAATTGCTATTACAGTCTCCATGAGACTGCAATTCTTGAAAGTATCTGATTATATTATCTTTCCTTCAACTTGTAACATCGGATTGCAGTGCATCAAATTATGTAGCACTTTATTAATAATTTTTTTTTTGACAATTTTGTGGCAAACGTCAAAGCACTGGTTTGAAATTGGCAGTTTTTATCTCTCTCTCTCTCTCTCTCTCTCTCTCTCTCTCTGTGTTTCCTTGCAGATGCCAGGCTAATCTTGCAAGCTATTTAAACAGTCAGTAGATGAGAGAGCTTAAAACTCAGACCATCAAGGAGACAAATACTTTAAAATTAAATAAAGAATAATCGTCCAAAGGTGAATGTTATGTTTTTGATTAATTATAGCAATGAAGAAATTTGCAAGAACTTAACAATTCTTCATTCTTTCGAGGTTTCAACTTTTATTCTTTACATACATCTTCATATTTATCATAAAAAAATATTATCTTCACAATGGAAGTTATATTTCATGAATATTCGATGATAGCTCTTGTTGACTAGTTTCAAGCGAACAATAAACACAGCTTCACTCTCCGATGACTTATCGAACAGTAAGTAACTTGTTTGGAAAAGTTTTTCCTTTATATGTGTTCCTTTAGTGGCCTTACATTGCAAAGCAAAGATTAATAACTTTTTATTTATTTAAATAAATTCAATAACACAACACTGTTTCTAGCTTCTTTTCAAATATCAGTTAATAACTTGTTTATTTGGTGTTATTCAATCATATTATTGAAAAACATTGCTATTTGCAAAGTTACTGAAAATTGATGAATTTATTTAAGTGAAAACAATTATGAACTTTTAATTATGCTGTTGTAATGAATAGCTTTGAGGTTATGCTTATGTTGCAAATGTATGCTAATTCATAATAGTTATCCTCAAGCCATCCTCGAATTTAACAACTGAAACACAAATATAAAATATAAATGCATGAATACAACAAATATATTATGAAAATAAGAAGCATAAATGTCAATTTAACTTGCTTTATGCAATTGTAAAATTATTAGGCTTTTCTGTTATTTTTCTACTTTCTACCATTAAAATCCATTACAAACTGAAATGCTGACCACACTCTTGACAAAGGACAGCTCTCCACCCCACTGATAGCCACCTGTCAGCAGGGCTCGTTTGAAGATAAAGTGATTATTACTGGTGTAAAGGCTTCTTGCTCCCCAGATCTAAGAGCCTCTCAGTTTTATTAGTTGGGTAGGCTAAGGGATAAAAATCTTGAAAGAACATAAGGAAAATTTTCAAAATGAAATCAGAAACATTACAGTGGCTGAACCAAATTGTGTTAATCATAATGCCTATTTAGTATAGGAATGACGATATTTCCTGCATTTGCTATAAATTATGTTTTACACAGAATACAGGTGCAGCCAGCTTTTGCATGTCCAGCTGCTGAGAGACAAAATGCCAAACAAGTGGTAAGAACATATTCTAGAAATCCAAATGGTAGCAACAAAGATGTGTTGCAGTACTTTTCCTGGTTTGGTCTTGAAATTACAAATCATTGGATATCTTTAGAATGACATGCTATTTTAGAAAAATTCAGGGATAAAAATGGAACAAAAGGAATCTTAATAAACTAATTCTGAGCCAAACATGTTCAACGATCCATTAATTTTTGGTATCTTGCCTAGTACATGCAAGACTTATAACCCATCTTCCCAGTTTGAGTGGAAGTATGTCTGCCTTCTAGTACAGAGCACCTGAGTTTGAATCTTAGATGCTATGAGTTACTTGAATTTTTTCTTAGGGTATTTTTTTACACTCATATGGCAATGTTGGACAACTCTTAGCTCTTGGGTCCATGACTCATTTGAACATCATTTCACCCACTTCATTCACTATTTCTTCAGACATGAGTAGTAAAAAGAGACATTAAATGCTTCTAGAAAGAATAAAATAAAAACCAATATAAACAAACATTAAACAACTAAACAATTTAGCTATAGGTCCATACAATCAGTAGACTTTGTAAAAATAATGTCTTGGGTTTTAATTTAAAAGTCTGGGATTCTTAGAAACTTGGAATTCTTATTTGGATTTCAAGCCCCTGCATTCGGCAGTTTTACAAACAAAAATAATTTAATCAGTTTTACTAACCTGCAACAAGTCCCAGAAATGTCTGATGCGGAAAGTGTGTGGCTGTGTAGAGACGTGAAAAAGAAACCAGAAGAATCACAATACCAAACACGCACCATAACATAAGTGACAGAAGCTGCTTGAGCTTTATATTGAAACTGTCTATGGCATTCAGATGCACTATACCATACTGCACAAGGACATAGAGAAGTGCGGCAGTTCCTTGTACATGTCCTGATGGGGACCCAGGACCTGTCTCACATGTCAGAGAAGTCTGTCGCAGCAGAGGAGGTGCAGAGCCTGCATATACTTCTGTCTCTCGCACCCACCAGAAGGGTCTGTCATCCATTAGCATCCTGTGCTCAGATAACAGCATCTGGTTAAACTAATGTAATTTATTAGAAGATGAAATGAGTTGAAACAAACATTAATTTCAACTAATTTCATCTTCTAATGCACTTGCTTCACTGTGAACAGCTTCTTATTTAATTTGGTTAAATGTAATTTATGTTTTCGTTTGTTAACAAATGATTTATATTAAATACAGTACTAATAAGAGTTATTAGTAAACTCTGGATTACATGGCTCAAATATGAGGGGCGGTCATAAAGTTCTTATTATGGGTTGCAACAATGAATAACTTCACACTCTGCATTGTAGAGTGATCACATGTTTCTGTAGCGTTTGCTGCTTAAATTTTACTGCACTGTTTCCTCGCAGGATGCTGCTAGAGTACAAAATCCAAGATGGTGCACCCTATTAAGAAGATTGAAGACTGAGAAGTGATTTGTTTTCTTTGAAAGGACAAAACACCAAGGAAATTCAAGCTAAGCTGGCTGCCGTGTATGGAAACAATGCTCCAAACTATGACACTGTTGTTGAGTGGCATAGACATTTCCAGTGTGAAAAACAGGCCTGGAAGAAGTGCCAAAAATGGCCACCCATTTCTCAGTGAGGAACCAAGAATTACCATGCAAGCGCAGGCCTTGGTGCTTGAAGACTGTTGCATTTCTGTCAACTCAATAGTGGAGAAGGTGCTTATTAATCATGGCTCACTGTTAGGCGTCATTCAAAACCTTTTGCATATGTCAAAGGTCTCAGCCTGGTGGGTACCGTGCTTCCTCACATCTGAGCAAAAACAATGCCATAAGCAAGTGGCAGCTAAAATGTTCGAGTTTTGGGTGTACCATTATAGTCTTGAGACAAAGCAACAAAACATGCAGGGAAAACATTCAGCATTACCACCAATAAACAAACAAACAAAAAAGTGAAGAAACAGATGTCATTGGGGGATTATGTTGAGTATTTTTTGGTATTGCCATGTTGTACTGCTAACAGATTATGCCTGTAAGGGCAAACAATTACTGGAAATTGTTATCAGGATCTGTTGCAGAGATTGTAAGAGGCTATCAAGAAAAAAAATGATGCAGGAGGCTGTCCAAAGGAGTTCGTTTGTTGCATGAGAATGCGTCAGCACATTCTTCGCATCAGAAGTGGCAAGTGTGATTGCTTTGGGATGGAAAATTTTGCCCCATCCTCCGTATTCATCTGTCGCCCAGTGACTTCTTCCTCTTTCCCTGCAAGAAGAACCCACTGCATGGTAGGCATTTCCAAGAAAACAATGAGGTCATAGGAGAAGTGGAACAGTTCTTCAGTAGCCAAAATCAGGAGTTCTTGTCTGGGTATCTGCCAGCTCAGTCATCAGTGGGAGAAATGTGTCACTTTGTGTGGTCATTATGTGGAGAAGGATTAACTCTGGCACCAAGATTCCAAACCATAGTTTGTTTTAAAGGTGATAATTAGAACTTTATGACTGCCCTCCATGCAGTATTTACTTAACTGAAAATAATAGTGGCTTTTCATTACAGAATAAGATCACACTCATACGACTTTCTCTACTCATTACAAATTCAAATAATAACAGTCATGTTATTCTTCTATTCATATGACCTTACTCATGACTTATTTTTGATTAACAGTAACCTCAAATCAAGCAATATGAATTTGGTTACATGCACAATATGCTAAACAAAACACAAGCATTTGCATATCATAAGTCAGTTTTTGTTACTATTGAACACCTGTGAGTAAAGAGAAATAGCATAAGATACTTTATAGATGTGCCTGATGTTCAACCTAGGAAGACTTAACATATGTAACAACCATACTTCGAAAACTACTAATTTTATACAAAACATTGACATAAATTGTGTATTTCATCGAGCTCCATCTGTTTCCTATAGTAAATTTTAGCCTACCACTACCTTGGTTGTGCAAAATGCAGTTAGAATGAAGAGGACTTCACAAGCTATTCATAGAAGAATATATATATGCATTTCATTAGTGCTGCAAATATCTTAAAACATAATTTGGGAAGAATTGAGTTAATAGTGGCCATTATATACCACTCACAGTAATAACTAGGAGCATGTTTTGGAGATCAATTGTCTTCAACTTTGAACCTATGTTCAACTGCTCTTTCGCTGTTGATGAGGAGTTGTAGCCTTCTTGTGGTGGTTCAGCAACTTGCTGAAAAAGCTTTCTTAAGTATATAATTTTAATCAATTTTCTAGAAAGTAATTTGCAGAATACAAACCCTACCTATAGTACCTATATATTTCTAAACTGTGAAATTAATGATATATTGCAATGAAAACCTTTGATGTGCATCTAGGGTTACATCTCTTTAATACTTTCTAATAGAAACTAATATATCGCTCACATTTTAAGAGTCTACACCTATAAAACTGTAGTAACCATACTTATATAAACTTCCTAGTGAAACCCACCCCATCACAGAGCGATGTAAACAATCCCATAAAAGAACAGATAAAATAGATCACTGTTACAATATGAAAGAATAAGATTATCACATGACATAATATGGTACAGGTTAAGATATGAATTCAAACATAGAAATGAACAGTAAGTATTGTATACATTAGAAAGTCAAATAACTTATGTTGAAATGAGTTGACAACGTTTTTACTTTCTCTACCATGTACATAATACATAGAGGAGGTACTGCATTCCACCAAAAAATTTGATACCGAGATTTCACCAGAAGTACATGTTTTGAGGACCCTGAATAAAAAAAAACATTTTTAGAAATATTTTTTGTGTGTGTGCATGCACGTGTATGCATGCGTGTGAGAGAGAGAACAGCAAACTCAAAAACAAAAAGTCGGGTAAACACCAAACTTGGCATTTAGGTTCAGCACCTTCTGAAGATGCAACATGAAGATTTTCGAGAAAATCCTTCACCACAAACTACCCTTTACATGGAACATTTTTCGAAACGTTTTATTTTAAAAAAAATGGCTCTAATGATTTTGATTAAAGTATCATGTATTAATGATATTTACATGACAAATAAAATGTATATCTTGAATTTTCTGGGAATAGCCTTTGAAGTACTCTTTATTCCAAAGGAATCTTGTATAAGTAGTAAATGTTAAGTGATAGAAGAAAATGTACTACACAAGAAATATATATCTCTTTAAAACACACAATTTATTTCAAATAACTTTTTTGTGGTATTAGCAATTTCTGAGATATCCATTGGTTCAAATTGTTCATTACTTCGTCATTCTTTAAAGTCCTTTCAACATTCAGTTGTTTCTCGTCATTGCATGGAATTTTAAGGTAGCATATAGGGTCCAGTTCTTAAACATTTGACTATCGCTGTTCCCTTTGTATCTATAATGAAATATGCAATGTAGCTATTTCTGTAACAGTTTATTCGGATTAAAATAAAGTAGATAGAAAATAAACTTTAGTAAGAATAGTTTGTATACCTACTAATAAGCAATAGATGGTAGAGAAAATCATGTGAATGTGACACATCAGATTTTTTAAACATCTTTTTCTCTTTTTATGTCCATTTAATTAGACTAGTTTCTGGGAATATCTTCTCCATCCTCAGTTTTGTGTTCGACTGGTGTTCCTGTGGAAGATTTTATCCTACTTGACATTGTGCTGCCCTCTGTTCTTCTGATTAATTGGATGATGTCATAAAATTTATGAATTTTGAAATTCCTGCCACTGGCTATGTCATCTGATTAATCAGAAGAACAGAGGACAGCACAATGCCAAGTACGACCAAACCTTCCATGGGAAGACCAGTAGTGCATAAAACTTATGATGAGGAAGATGTTCCCTGAAACTAGTCTTAATAAATAGACTTAAATGGAAAAAACGTTTAAAATAAGTTGTCAACTCATTCCAATATAAGCAGAAAATGTAGTTATATTTAATAATTCATCTCTGCAATTCAAGCTGTAGCATTCATCAATATACCCACAAACTCTGTAACCATAGAAATTCACTCTTTAATATGTAACTGGTGTAACAAAATAATAATAACAACTTCCAATGGATTCCAGCCCATCATGGTATAAGGGTTAATGAGACTGCAGCAAACAGAATACAAATATTACAAGTGCCAATAAAAAATATCTCTCATCACAGTGCCAAATGTAGAACAGATGAAATTTAAAATGGGAAACAGCTGTAATAAATCATATTCATTATTATTTATGGAAACAGAATGTATACATGATTCATTCTCTTTGACATAATTCAGTAGCAAAATTTCCGGTCTTTCATGCCCAATATAGAATAGAATGGTAAGGACCATAGTAGTTAAAGACCGCCCATAAATAAAACTCAATTTTAATTTTATGGATATAAGGCAAAGATTTTCATGGAATTTTTTCAACCTAAAATAACCTTTTGCAAATATTTTATAATTTTGTATTTTCTCAGAAATTGTTCTAACAATTTTATTAAAACATCATATATTTTGGGATAATAAATAATGCCTAGTTTGAATATTCTCAAATAGAGTATAAAGTCCTCTTCAATCAATTTTTCATGGCTGGGACATTTTTGCAACATTTTAAGCAATACTCTTTAGAAATGTTTTGTTAGCCCAAGGCAACATCAAGGCTGAAAATTCAACATCCTTTTTAACAATACTCTTTCCTTCCAGCTTCCCCTATATGTCTGCTCACCTATGCAACATCTGCATTGAAATTATTTCTGGCAAACATTTAAAGTGTAAAGAAAAATAAGTTATTCTATGATTGATTTGTGGAAAAACTGAACATTAATAATAACTGATAGAGAAAATGTTGTTATTACTAACATCACATTCTTTTTTCCCTATTATGGCAGCTCTCTTTCCATCTTTCATTTTTTCTCTGTTTGTTACTTACCTATAGTAAGTAAAGAAAGTACTGCATTCCACCCAAAACTTTGATACTGAGATTTCACCAGAAATATGCATTTCGAAGCTCCCTGAAACCCCCATCCTTTCCTCCCATAAAAGGCATTTTTAGAAAAAGGTAGAGAGTGTTTGAGTGTGTGCGTGCGTGTATGTGAACAGTATATTTCAAAAAATGAAAAGTTGGTTAAATACCAAACCTGTATATAAGTTCAGTGTCTTCCAAGGATCTGACATGAAGATTTTCAAAAAAATCACTCCGTTCCAAACTGCCCTTTAGATGGAAAATATTTTGTTATTTCCAATTGTCTCAAAAATGGCTCGTTGGTTTTGATTAAAGTGCCATACATCTAAGAAAGATATTTACAAGATAAATAAAATGTATACATTGAACTTTTTCTGACTAGCCTCTAAATTTCTCTTCATTCTGGATGAATTTTGTAAATTATAAGAGATAGAAAAATGCTTAGTGTACAATAAATGTAGCCCTCATTAAAACACACAATTTATGTCGCATAAAACTTTTGTGGCATTAGCCATTTTCGAGATATTCTTTATTATTGGCTTGAACTGTCAAATATATTACACTTTTTTCAACTATTAAGTCGCTATTCATTTTCTCTTGTGGTCATGCAAATAATAACGACGACAATAATATAATAATAATAATAATAATAATAATAATAATAATAATAATAATAATAATAATAATAATAATAATAATAATCCATTAGATCAAATAATTTCAATAGGTTATGTTATGCATAATACATACAAAATCTGAAAATTAAAAGCTTTGATATCATCCTTTAACAAATTTATCTATTCTGTAATAAGTACACCTTGGACTTCATTACCTTTTCATTGCCTCGAGACCCGAAAAACGTCTGTGCATAGACTATGCCTAAGTAAGACATAACGTCCATCCGTCCAGTCTAGCCATATGGCAGGGGGACAGGTACTCACTGTCAACATGTACAGCAATCCGTTATTTGCTTTTAGGGACTACAGAGTTGTAAGAAGATTAGTGTTGTAACATTTTCTGAATACAAAGGATTTTTTAAGTGATAGTAAGCGGAAAGGTTTTTCTTTTGACACTTTACAAAAATGTGGTGTTATTTATTGTATAAGAACTGTGCAAACATAAATAAGTGGGTCATAAAAGGAAATTGTTTTGTTTCTATTCTATTAGTATATTTATTAATGTTTTGTATCAAAATGTGTGACACTGAAATTATATTACAAAAATTCTGACTGTCATGCAGATTGGTTGCAACTTTGCCCTTTACTGCATTGTACCTAAACACGAACAAATGAGGTATTATCTCCCCATCCCTCCAAACCAAAGCCTTGGCAAATACCTAATGTTCCAAGAACAGGTAACTTCAGAAAGCATGCAATGAAGTCCAAGATGTGGTAATATGCCTTATTCACTGAAAAATTAAAAATGAATTTTTTTGAACAGAGTTAATGATGGACTATAGGCACTTCAGGTAAGAGATTAAATAATTTAATGCCAAATGTTGGAGAAGAGAATCGAATTTCAAAGCTATCACAAATTTGAATATCACTTAAGCCTAGTGTATTCCCCTTGTGCCTACAATGAAGCAATAAAACCATTTCTGCAAATGTTTATCTTGATTAACAGAAGCAGATAGAAGAATTAGCTGTTGTACGAATAGTTTGTAAAGAGAGAATAGAGAATGAAACACATTAATAAGATTTTTTTTTCTTCTGCTGTTAATACAATTTCTCCTGAAGGTTCGCATGAAGTAGATGGTTAAATCTAGTTCTGAAAGGAGTGTTCAGTGTTATTTTTTTGGCACTTATGAGGTTTGCATGACTGAGAATGGAAATAAATCATACAACCAAACTCAAACTATTGTGAGGATCAGAGCTTAAAGGACTACAATGCACACCACTGCATTTAGGGGTTACAAACTCTCTTAACACGTGACATCATGCCTGGTTCACACTTAAAATACCAATTTCGGTAAAATGCTTGTGCATAATTAATCAAGGTTTCTGCTTGAAACTCATAAAAGTCTATAAGTTTATTATTTTTATTGTTATTGTTATCAAATTTATTGTTACAATATTACCATTTTAATAATATATTGGTCCATTCTGCCATGACAGAAACTAGCAAAACATCTGCTCCAAGACCAACATCCAGAGCAGATATAAGTGGAATTATTACAGTAAATGCATAAAGTGGATCGGCCAACTTGGAGACGGTGAAGAAAAAGCTATCTGCATTAGGAAACCTGAAACAAACAAATAGTTGCATCCATTTTATGCAGACATTTCTCTTTTGAACAATAATTTATTTTAAGTAGTATTATAAAATGAATAGATACTTCCTCATGCATTTGGTTTTAAGTGCCAATGAGTAATATATACCTCAAGCTTTTCTCTTAACTTCTCTCGATGGCAGGTTCATAAATAGAATTTTATTTTAGAGTAAAATTATGTAATTGTTTCTTAAGAGCTTTCTTCTAACCCTTCTAACTAGTAATGCAATAAAAAGGCAGGACAGAAAATACACACTTGTGTTAAAACTAATCACTCCATAAAAAAATCCAAATTTCTTTTATACTGAAAGGGTAAAATAATGTTAGGCGCATCAGAAAAATATCACATGGTACCATGCAAGTTTAAAAACTTCAAGTTCCTGGAATATTTGATTTTGAATGTAACTTGTTGATCTGTTTCAGAAGATTATTTAGAAAATGATTGAAATCCTTATTATGCGTACAATTCATCTTGTATTTATACTTCTATGAGGTGTCAATTCTGCTGTATTTTGTGAGACTCATGCATTTTACCTACCTCTCATGTTCTCTTGCCTGTTCACTCAGATGAAATGAAACAAATGTTTAAAATATTAACTAGTAATTACATCATTAAACTGACTGACTACATACGATAATGAAGCTGGTTTGATATGATAAATGCTACTAATATTTAACTGTTACAGTTGTTGTTTTCATTCCTTTGCTTCATTGCAACCATAGGATAAAGGTTTAAGAGAGATAAAGATACACATAAATTGCTAAACATTTTTGTTACATTTTTCTGAGAAGAAACAGAATTTTCTACTTTTGAGCAAATAGTGACCTGAAAACTAAGGTCCTAGTAAGAAATTATTTCTAGGTTCTGACACTTCAATAAAGGAAACTTACTTTATATACACAGTGCGTCACAAGGAACTCAGTGCTGCCCATCAGGAAAGAAACATGGAATGTCATATCAGTATTCTGATTAACATAAAATTTGTGAGAGTTAAGAAAGGAGTCAGAGCTCACCTTTGTGGCCATAAAAGATGACAAAACTATTAAAACAGTGGTTAAATTCATGCACCTGTAAATGCAACTAAATATTACTCTGTCCTTTGCTGGTCCTATAAGTCCAGCAATAAGCAAATTCCTCCAAGCTATTCATCATGGATAGTGATGGATAGTTTCCTAAAGAGGTAGGTACCAAAAATGTATGGACAAAATGGTGGCCAGTTTCAGCATCTCCTTTCGTAAAGTTGGTAAGTAAAGCCTTTAAAAGCAGTTTTAAAAATGTTGTATGCTTTCATCCATGCCTTTCTATGATAGCGGCAGACGGCAATGAGCACTGAGGACACAGACAGGAAAAACGCAGTGCAGCCGGTTCGTAGTTTTTTGGCTCACCCTGTAGGTATAGAAGCTATTGCATTCCACCCAAAAATTTGATACCAAGATTTCCTGGAAATAAATGTTTTGAGGCCCCTTGAATCCAAACAAAGTATTTTCAGAAAAAGGTCCATGTGTGTATGCGTGTGAATAGCATAACTCAAAAACGAAAAGTCGTATAAGTACCAAACTGGTATTTAGGTTCAGTGCCTTCCAAAGATGCAACATGAAGCTTTTCAAGGAAATCCTCCACTCCAAACTACCCTTTATATGGAACATTTTTTGAAATTTTTTATTTTTTAAAAAATGGATCTAGTGATTTTGATTAAAATGCCATATATTAAAGACTCATGACAAATAAAATGCATATGTTTAGTTTTTTGTCTTTATTTCGGAGGAATTTTGTATAATATTGGATAACTAGTAAACATTAAGGGAGAGATGAAAATGTACTAGACAAAAGATGTAGATCTCCTTAAAACACACAATTATTTCAAAAAAACTTTTTTATGGCATCAGCCATTTCCGAGATATCTGTTATTAATTGTATGATTTGTTCAATACTTTGTCATTCTTTATTAACTTCTGTTGATTTTCAGTTGTTTCTCGCAATTGCATGGAAACACTATGGAATTTTAAGACCAGCATAGCGTCCAGTTCTTAAAGATTCGACTATTGCTGTTCCCTGTGTACTCTAACGAAGTATGTTATAAGTTATTTCTGCAAATGTTTATCCCAATTTAAATAAAGTAGATAGAAAAATAAATGTTTGTAAGAATAATTTGTATACCCACTAATAAACGATATAGGGTAGAGAAAGCTATGTGAATATAACACACTAGATATTTTTTAACCTCTTTCTTATTAGCACTGCACATGCTGGAACACCTGAATAGATGTTTGGTAAAATACAACCTTTATGACAAGTACAAATTACCTTGGAAGGATTCTTAGTGGATAAGGTAAGCGTAAATCTGGGGAAATTAAATTCTTTCAGAAGCAGAAAATCATCACATATACATTGTGGATGTCCAGTCATATACAGCAGAATATGACATGCGAGAGAATGAAATCTATTTCATCTTTTTTGGTTTTGATGTAGAGAATTTTACTATTAATTGTTATTACTGGTTTGACAAAAGCACTAACCAAAAATGGGTTTTATAATAGGTATTTCTGTAAGTTCTGTTACGATGAGTATTGCAAGATTTTGAAAAATACCAACACTTACTCTCTTTATCTTAAAAGTGTTGTTCAGGAGCTCTAATGCATATAGGTATTTCCTTTAAGCCATAACTTTTATCTGAAATAGAAAATGGCAGTGCTCCATATCAGAAACTCAAAAGAACACTTCAAAAGTTCTCTGAACCAAAAGCTCTTTGCTATTTACATAAGTTGTTTTCTCTATCTTTACTGATTTCAACAAGTTTCTGTAAAATGAAAGTCCTTGCATTTATCTACTTCAACATAAATGGTGATTTCTCAAAGAAATAAGAGAAAATTAATGGAAACAAACAAAGATAAAGTACATCTGTACATTGAAGATTTTAACATCTCCAAGGAAACTTACTTTCAGATGAGAACTATTAATACGTATCAAAACTGGATAGAAGATTTCTTGTTTATGTGAGGTAGCACACATTCGTTAAACAAGTAAATATTTTCTTCTTGGCTCTGGAAGAATTTTACAGCAAATGTTTAAAGCAAAGTATGATTCATTCACCATTAACAAGCTCTTAGTATGATTAATTACTAATGAGGCAACAATAGATGACTACTTTATCAGAAAGGAACAATATTTCAGGGCTTCTTATTCTCAAAAGAGCTAGGAAATGGTTCTTCCACTCTTAAGATTTTTCAAACATAGCTGAAACTAATCTTATTCTGACCCTTTCAAATGTTTCGGAAGAGTGTTTTCTCAGTGATCAAGGAAATTAAAGCGCCTTTCATGGCACCTTCTGGATTGTATGGTGCTCTATATACAATCATCCCAGCCAAGCTAACTTCAGAAAACAATAGTGAGCTTGGACTGACTCCTGGTATTCTTATGAAGTCCAAGGAATCCATGAAGATATACAATGATGAGTATAAGATCAAAACGAATTGAACTTGTTCTTTATAGTTTCCAGTAATTTTCCCTTCAAGTTACAGTTTATTTCTGCATGTTAATTGGCGTTCGCATTATCTTTGAAAGATACAAGTAGGAATTCAAACAGATTATTATAGTTCACATATTGTAACAATTTAAAATGGACATGTAATAAATAAAAATGAAATGAGTGTATCTCATTTTCTTACTACCAAATTATCGGTCACTGGGTGAACATTTCATGGATTATTCTTGTAGATTGTCTGCTGGAATACTTACGATTTCTGAATGGTCACAACTCCTACTGCTCCTAATTTTCTTATTGCTTCCTGTGACATTTTACTCAGTTATCTGGAAATAATATAATGTAGTTTAATTGGCTGCAGTGTAACATACATTGTATTCAATTTCATTTAAACTCTTTAAGCTATATTGCTAGAAACAGTGAAAAAACTACCTTTAGTATTGAGGTTAGGGCGGCCGTTCAGGGTAAACAATCTTTTTACATACGAATTTCGTGCTTATATAATAATAAAGGAGCAGTTCAATTTAGATAAATGTACCAATGCAAAGGTTAATCCAAGGGTATATGCATAGTTGGCTTTGTTTACATTTCACTGGTTTTCAGTAGGGAGAAACAAGCAGAAAACTGATATTCATAGCTCCAGTCACAGAACAGCAAACTAGTGCTCCAGTGCTGCCAATGTAAACGTAACAAAAGTCATAAAACTTTTGCATTGCAGAAGTTCTGAATATTTATAAACAGCATAAATAAATTTAAGGGTTAAAGCAATGCTTGTTCTTCCTGTTTCAAAATGAGTTAAATGACGTTTAGTATTAAGTAATTCATTTCGCAATGGTCCAATTGTTTTAATTATTTTCTACTGGCAGTATTGCTTTCGGCGCTCCTATTGTCTCTGCATCTTCCTACAATATGTGGGTGTAACTGTATCTGTCGTGAGCAAGAAAACAAAAAAAACAAACTAGGATATATGCCAGATGCTGAAGCGAAGCTGGAGTGCGTCACGTTGTAGCAGATCAAGGCGCGGAGTTTGAAATAGTTGTGTACGATTCAATAGCCATGCAATTTTGCTATCAAGTAAGCACTTTGATTCAAACATGATCATTTCATTCACCTCACATGCTTCAGGTCTTAAAACGTAAATTATCTCATAGACTACGCTATTGCAGCCAAGTTTAGAATAGTTTCTAGTATTAATCGAAATTATCTCTAATAACATGAACGAAAAGCTACACCTAAGTGCTGCTGACAATACAACTTAGTTTTTCAGAGATTAGTAGTAAGTTAATAACCAAATATTTCTATTCAAATGCGGTAAGCAACACGCATGTAGTAATGTTATGGTACAAAATGTTGTACGTATAAAGAAAAGTAAAGCTCCATCTTGCATTAATGCTTAATTTTATGACGTTTTATTATCTATGGAAAAAATATGTAGTTTTCAGTCATTACAGACTTGATGTACAGCCAGACAGACGTTTCTAGTCAAATACGGTAAGCAACACGCATGTAGTAATGCTATGGTACGAAATGGTGTATATATATAAAGAACAGTAAGGACTGCAACTTGTTATGCATTAATGCTTAATATTATACGTTTATTATCTATGGAAAGAATGTGCAGTTTTCAGTCATTGCAGACTTTTGATGTACATGCAGGGCCATAGCTAGCTTCCAATGTTTGGGCGCGGGGAGAGAAACAAGTACCTATGTGTGTTTTTACTTTCTCTACTACGTACCTACTAGGTAGAACAAGTATTGCTTGCCATCCATAATTTCGATATCGGGATTTCACTGGAAATGCATGTTTTGAGGCCTCTGAATAAAAAAAATTCATTTTTTAGAAAAACCTTCGTAAGTGTGAACAGCATAACTCAAAAATTAAATATCGAATGGATATGAAACTTGGTATTTAAGTTCAGTATCTTCCATAGATGAGACACGAAGATTTTCAAGAAAATCATCCCCACCCAAAACTACATTTTATACGGAAATACTTTCTCAATTTGTTTATTTTTTCAAAAAGGGATACCACGTGTTTAAGATATTTAGACAAAATGTATATGTTGAATTTCTGGGAATAGCCTATGGAGTCTTCTTCATTCGGAAGTAATTTTGTGTAATTTTACATTACCTACTGGCAAACCGTAAGAGATAGACAAATGCATACTGCACAAAAATATAGAACTCTTTTAAAACACAATTTATTTCAATTAACTTTTTTGTGACATCAGACATTTCCGAGATATCGGTTGTTGTTGGTTTGATTGGATTTGTCAATGTTTTCTTCATATCGTGTTTTGAAGTACGTACTGATATCCTTAAGTTGTTTCTCGCGATGTCATGGAAAGACCATGAAGTTCCAAGGTCAGATATGGCGAACCGTGTTTAAACATTTGTCTACCTTTGTACCTATGACGAGATGTATAGTGAAATTATATTTATGCAAACTTTTATCTCAATTAACTTGAAGTAGATAGGAGAATACGCTTTTGCAAGAATTGTTTTAGAAGCTATATACAAATAAACAATAGTGGGTAGAGAAAGTAATGTGATTATTGCTGTGCTGTAGAGCATATATTATTCCAGAGATTTCTCTCACCTTGAAAATGCAAATTTCAAGTAGCTTCAGGCAACCGGACTCATTTGCAGTAGGTATCATTAATTATTCATTTATTTATCTTGCAGGTGGGCACAGAAAATGAACTATGCCAGCATACTTGGACTCTTAATCTTTCGTGTTATTCAATTATTGATCAGCAGAGCTAGGTCTTTAAGGACTTGTAAATGTGCACACTGTGAGCATAGGAAGTGGAGCGTGGTCTAACTCCTGTAGTAAACAAGGCCCGCCGTCATAGGGGTATACAAACGCACAAACAAACTTTTGTAATACTACAATATATAAATTATGTAACCGTTGAGAGTCATTGTGTAGAACTGGAGGTATAACAAAATTAAAATTTTACAAACTTAATTTATGCAATACAAAAGCATATATTTACATATTCAACATCTATTCAATGTTCCAACTTATTACAATGTATAACAACATACATTTTAAACTTTTACTTCTCCTTCTGTTATTTAAGCAAAGTTTGTAGTTTAAAAAACTCCTCTTCACATCAAATAATGTCACAGGAGCAAACATATAATGTTGCAGATGATGCATTGTGCGCGCTATTTCATGATGCTCTTCTAAATTATTTTTAATATTTACCATCTTCAAATAGCCTGGATTTTTCTCATGGACGGTTTTCATTTTTACTTTCTCTACTACGTATAGTAAGTAGGGGAAGTATTGCATTCCACCCAAAAATTCGATACCGAGATTTCACCGGAAATACATGTTTTGAGACCTCCTGAATCCAAAAAAAGCATTTTTGGAAACATGTCCGTGTGTGTGTCTGTGTGTGTGTCTGTGTGTCTGTGTGTGTGTGTGTCTGTGTGTGTGTCTGTGAACAGCATAACTCAAAAACGAACAGTCGGATAAGCACCAAACTTGGTATTTAGGTTCAGTATCTTCCAGAGATGCGACACGAAGGTTTTCAAGAAAATCCCCCCACCCCAGACTACCCTTTACATGGAACATTTTTCGAAAATTTTAATTTTCTCAAAAATGGCTCTAACGATTTTGATGAAAATATCATATGTTTAAGATAATGTCATGAGAAATGAAATGTATATCTCGAATTTTCTGGGAATGTCTCCAAAAGTATTCTTCATTGTGAACGACTTTTGCATAACTGGTAAACCATAAGAGATAGACAAAATTTTACTACACAAAAAATGTAGATCGCGTTAAAATACACAACTTATGTCATATACATTTCTTTTGTTGAGTGAACCGTTTTCGAGATATTGCTTGTTATTCCCTTAAATTTTCCAATACTTGTACTTTTTCTCACATTCGTTATTCATTTTTTTTATGTCCTGGACATGCAAAGAGAAAGGAATGCGCCACATAGCAACCAGCGTTAAAATATTTGACTATCGCTTAAAAGCTACCATATTTCCCTTGCATCTACAAGAAAATTACCAATAAGATTGACATCTCGATATCTCGATTAACATGAACCATATGGAGAATAAGCGTTTGTAAAATTAGATTGTACAAGAGTAGAGAAAGTGATGTGAGTGTAACACATCAGATTTTTTAATTTACTTTATCCATAACAGGTCCCGCAGCGGCTATGTCAATCTTTTGGGCTAGTTTTTATACGAGCCCTGTGGCATCAGGCATTTTATTACCTGACTTTTCTAAAAGTGCTATCGTTTTGGACAGGTCTAGAACATTGTTTTTAATGAACAGCATATCTTCGTGCAATGTGTTTCAAACGAGGGACCGAACGGATCGTAAGGCAGAACTATGGTCGTTGTCCATAACACTTAAGAATTTCGGTAACTACCTTGTAATGATCCGTAGAATATTCAGCCGCATTTAGCCAGGTGCCCATCGGGTTGCAACAGGTTGAGAGGATAAATGAATGTTAGATGCCATTTTTTAAATTTCCGTTTTCTGCTTGGGGCTTTCAAAAATATTTTTACTTTCTCTACTACGTATAGTAAGTAGGGGAAGTATTGTATTCCAACCAAAATTTCGATACCGAGATTTCACCGGAAATACAGGTTTTGAGACTCACTGAATCCAAAAAAGCATTTTTGGAAACATGTCCGTGTGTGTGTCTGTCTGTGTGTCTGTCTGTGTGTCTGTGTGTCTGTGAACAGCATAACTCAAAAACGAAGAGTCGGATAAACACCAAACTTGGTATTTAGGTTCAGTATCTTCCAGAGATGCGACACGAAGGTTTTCAAGAAAATCCCCCCACCCCAGACTACCCTTTACATGGAACATTTTTCGAAAATTTTAATTTTCTCAAAAACGGCTCTAACGATTTTGATTAAAATATCATATGTTTAAGATATTGTCATGATAATTAAAATGTATATATCGAATTTTCTGGGAATGTCTCCGAAAGTATTCTTCATTGTGAACGACTTTTTCATAACTGGTAAACCATAAGAGATAGACAAAATTTTACTACACAAAAAATGTAGATCGCGTTAAAATACACAATTTATGTCATTTACATTTCTTTTGTTGAGTGAACCGTTTGCGAGATATTGCTTGTTATTCCCTTAAATTTTCCAATACTTATACTTTTTCTCAAATTCGTTATTCATTTTTTTTATGTCCTGGACATGCAAAGAGAATGGAATGCGCCACATAGCAACCAGCGTTAAAATATTTGACTATCGCTTAAAAGCTACCATATTCCCCTTGCATCTACAAGAAAATTACCAATAAGATTGACATCTCGATATCTCCATTAACATGAAGCATATGGAGAATAAACGTTTGTAAAAATAGTTTGTACAAGAGTAGAGAAAGTCATGTGAGTGTAACACATCAGAATTTTTTTTACGCTTTCTATGAAACTGTGTATCTACGTCACTGTAACTGCTGCGAATTTTCTCGGCTACAAAGTGGAGCCGGTGCGCCAGACAGGTTAAATGCAGCATGTTAGGATACGTGATCTGAAGCTCCTTGCCTGCTTTTATCATATAACTTCCAGCATGGGTGATGAAAAGGAGTACATTATCTGTATTTATTCCTGTATTTATTCCAGTCATGCTTTTGTGAAATACGTCTGCAATTGGTTCACCTTTGCAATAACTTCCGAGGCTAACAAAAATGTTTTGCCGGGTTTGTTTGGCAAAGGTATTCCCACTACGACATTTGTAACACGCTTACCAACAGCATCTTCGGTTTCGCCAATAGAAATCCACATTTTATTTTCGCCCATTCTTTTTTTTTTATTTGAGATAAAACATAATTATAACATTGTGGTAACTGACACTTAAGTAACGTTGTTTGGAAGGAGGATCTCGTTTTGTGTACTTTTGTATGAACTGTTTAAAATGTAGATTTTCTTCTGTGTACATCGGTATATTTGTTAATACCATGATTTTACAGAAGCCCTGAAAGAAAGTGAAACATGAGCCTCCTTGTTTTTCACCCTCTGTTCTTGTTACAATCCTTGCTTTATGCTTTTTAGTGTTGCAGTGCTGTCTCAGCTATTTACGTTTAGTACCCTTGATTTCTACATGGCATACCTTGCACTGAAGATTTTCTCCGTTCTGTGTAAAATATCTCCTCTTGCTAACTTCTCTAATGTGCTTTTACCTGCTACTTATATTGTCTTCACTCCCAGTGAAACACTGCATCCACACAACGCCAGCCTGCCACTAATGGCAGAGACCAGTAATTTGTACGGCCCTGAGTGTGTTGAAGAATGACGCAGTAATATTAAGTCGTCCCGTTGCAACAAACATATCTCTCGCTGAGGTCCTAAAAGTCCTAGCTCTGCTGATCAGTAGGCTTCGGACATGACTTTAGGTTAAGTTAACTTGTATTATACTGCTACTTTGTTTACAAGCGAGCGGAGAAGAGAGAGGCAGTAGTCTCGTGCGCTACTGAGTTGTCCTGTGCTGAGTACTGTGTACTGAGAAAGTATTTTATTAGCTCCACGTATGGACGCCAATTTGAAGGTGTTTTGTTATATGTTGCTGCTACGTATGGAAAGCCAGTTTGAAGAAGATGGTATCTTTACGTCATTTGCACCATGCTTTGGGCGTCAATTTGAAGTAGGTTGTATTGTTATTTGCCCCACGCTTTGGGAACCAATTTGAAGTTGTTTGTATTGAAGGAGTTGTATTATATTTCAACTGTTGGGGAGCCGAACTTGTAGTAGTTGCAACCGCACGTATAGTAAACAGTTTCCGGTAGCCTTCGCCCCAAATGTACTTTCAGGTGGCCTTTGCCCCAAGTTTAAAAAATATTAACTTTGTAATTTGACTGTTTCTTTAAATATTATATATTTATGTTTCCCTCAGTAGGTATTTATTTTAGAGACATGGATGTCTTGGCAGGGTTGTGGTGCGACAAGAATGTAGGCTTACAAAGATTATAATTTTACTTCACTCCTTTTATTACTGCTTGACACGATTTAAATAACACTTCACTGATATAGAGAGCTGTGAGATTCTTTTTATTAATTAATTACACTTTTTAACACGTAAACTTATTTTTCGTCTCACACGAATACGTATTAAATCTCTCGAGGACGCATCTCGCATCCGGTTACAAACACTGTCTGCAGGCAACTGAATTGATTTCAACCGCCTAAACTTGTAAATTTATGTATTTCAAGTCTCTGATTGGCTATTCCTAATCCAATAGAATACCTTCATTTAACTAAAGCTTTTTCTAGTTGTTGATTGGCTATTTTATATACTGTCACAAAAATTACATTATTGTTGCTCCAAGAATGACTAGTAGCATTTAAACTTACTAATTCATTATTGCCTCAAGGTTACCTCATTGTTAACTCATTATTAGCAACTTTTAACCTATTATTCTCACAGCTCCTACATTATTAAATTACGTAATACATTCATATAACATTATTGAACATGTATGCAATAATATAAGCATATGCAATGACTGTTACATATATTTACAAATTATTACATACGCATATTGCTTCAAGGTGGGCTGTTATTGAATTTACATATTATATAATTAGATTGAAATTATTTAAGTGTTAAAAATGCTGCCTCAGTACGCTATAGGTATAGGTGGGCACAGAAGTAAGTATACAATTCTGTAGTAAACTTAAGCTTTTATTACAAAGTATAAATAAGATGAACAAAATAATAAATCTGAACTGTGGCAGATGAAATAATCAGTTTAATGTGTGATTTACATGCCTGGACAACTATTACAATGGATTACAATATATTTTCTGAATGTATCAAAAGCAAAACCTCTTCTCAAACTCAAAAAGGTTTATATGTTGAAAAGCTCCGTTCCATATAACATGATGTTACTAGTGCAAAACGAAACTGACAAACGTCACACACTTCTGGGTAACGTATGCATTTTCATTATTTAGAGTATCATTATAATAGAGTATTATTATTAATGCCTAATACGGCACATAGTTGCATATCCAGGTTTTTATCTAAAACACTCTTCAGTTTCTGCTGTGCTATTTCAGCAGCAGAACATTTGTCTACTTCTGTAAAGTGTTATGTCAAATTATCGATAAGTTTCAAGAACTCTGGTATTGTCATCTATGACAAAGACAAATAAAATTTGCGTAAAGTAGGCTCACATGGGAATTTCATAGCTGTACATTTCTCCAGAAACGTTTCAAAAGCAAAATTTTGCAGCTTAAAATGGAATATTTGTGCTTACCACCATGTCAGACGAATTCCTGTAAGCTTCGCTTTGGCTACATGATTTCGTGGTTTCTGATGTGGATAATATATCCTCACCATCTCATTTCTAGGAAGCAACGTAACATTTTGTAAGCGTTTTTTTAGATTTACATTGTCTTGCAATAAAAACCCTTCTCTCTCCTTTGATTTCCATCTGGCATACTTTACGAAATATATTTTCCCCTCTTACATCAAAATACTCGCGTCCATATTCATTTACAAGTAAGACAGTCTTCTTAGTGGTTGTTTTCTGTATGTTTTGTCAGCTATCAACGGCCAGACTTCGTAACTTCAGAACAGGCTGTATATGTACTGATAGCTTGCTTAGAGTGAATGACTGGCAGTGCTTGGGGAGGGACAGTCTCAATGAAACCCTGTGCGCACGTAACTGTTTTCCAGTCAAAGTGCAACGAAACAGCAACCGGGTCCGAAGCCTACTGATCAGTAATAAGCTTGCATGTATAAATAAGCCTTTACCATTTGCATTTAAATGCTTGGTGGTCTCGCAATTATTATACCAGGGATCGTTAAGAGGTTTATTTGTTATTCATTTCTTTCCCTATCTGTCACTTGGGGTAGAGAAGTACTGCATTCGGCTCCAAAATTCGTTATTGAAATTTCACCGCAAATACTGGCTGCAAGGCTGAGGTCACAGGGTAATCTTAGTGGTAGTGCTAGTGCTCGTGCTAGAAGCCCTTATGCGAGATAAAAGCCGAAACAAAGTTTTGGGTCATAACAAGGTTTGTAATCTTAGGGAATGATAGAGCGGAATGGAGTGGTTTCAGGTTAATTAGCCTCAAATAGAGCGCACCTCTTCAGCCTAGTGAACAGGAATAAACCGGTTTATATACCGTAGCATCCAACCTTTGTTATTGGTTCGAAAGCCCGGTGAAAACATATCATGGTTCCTTACGGTCGCTGGCCGTTCCTTCCTCTGAGATTACTTCACGAAGTCTCCTCTCTTCCCTAATATGTGGGGAGTGAGTTAGGACCGGGTTGCAAAATTCTTTGTTAGCTTGCCTGTGCGTGGGAGCGCCCTCGTTCGGACTCTTGGGAATTACAATCCCAGAGCTCAGGCGTCGGGTTACCTCGGGTAAGCAAGCAACAAATCCACCAATATCAACACCTGAGCTCCTTTATCAAACCTTTCCAGAGCTCCTTGTTATTCAAAATATTATGTAGATACCCCCGAAAACCACGATACACCTGAGATGCAGAAAAGCCTTGCACCCTGACAGGCAGATGTTGAGGAGCAATAGATGCCATCTCCATACTTTCATCCCCTCTCAAACTCGCCCTAACACCCTGCAACCTTCATTCCACCTTGTGGAGAAATGCGTCAAGGGTAAGTGCGCGAGAAACTATCTGCTCTCATTCCGCTAACAGTGATCTGGACTGTCTAAAGGCTTTGAAATTCTTCTTCTTCTTCCTCTTCACATCAGGATTAGTCTTCAAGCCTATTCGGGCTTCATATAGCGCCCATCCAATCCTGTAAGTTTGATTATTAAAATGATACGAGTACAGTAACGATATTGGTATGAATTTGCTTATTTTTCTTATTATTAGCTATATTTTTCTACTTTCTCTAACACTTGCTTATATTAGGCAGTGCAAGTACTGAATTTCACCTAAACATTCGATACTAAGATTTTACCGGAAAGACATACTTTGAGGTCAACTGAATAACAAAAGTAATAAAAACAGTTTTAGAAAACGTTTGTGTGTGTGTGTGTGTGTGTGTGTGTGTGTGTGAGAGAGAGAGAGAGAGAGAGAGAGAGAGAGAGAGAAGTATGTTTCAAAAACGAAGCTTCGGGTAAATCCAAACTTGATATTTAAGTTCAGCATTTTCAAAGGAGTGACACGACTTTAGAGAAATCCCCCACCCGAAACTACCCTTTGCATGTGAATTTTGTTGTTAACTTTTTCTTAAAAACGGCTCTTAACGATTTTGCTTAAAATACCATATATTAAAGCAATTTTCTTTACTAATAAATCATAAAGAGTCTTGGCTAGGTAACACAAAGGAAACCTTGATGGAGATAGGTTTTGGGGAGATTTGGAGAGCTAAGGAATTACTACAAATAGGTTTCTGGAATGAAATTAGGACAAGAATAGAGAATATGGAAAAACAAGATTTATTAGCGAGTTTTACTTTTAAGAGCTCACTGAGATTATACAGAGAAATGAAAGTAGTATGGAGTAGGGAACAGTATTTTGATATATGTGATAAAACAGCAAGAGCAGGATTTGCATGGGCTAGACAAGGGTGGTGAATTTGAAAGGTTTGAGAAAAGAGATTGATTTGGAGAAATGCCCACTATGTCACCGAAAAGCTAAAGAGTGGCATATAGTTTTACAGTGTGAAAAAACGAAGTTGCTTAGAAAGAGGATAGAGAAGAGAGAATGGTTAAATTTACCAATAGAAATTCAAGCCTAAAAGTTAGTAAATGTAAAATCTAGGAAAAATATAATAGAAGTAGGAAACTTTTTGGGCAGAGTAAGAGCAAAATGGATGAGGAAAGTTAGCAAGGAAGAGGTAAATGAGTATTAAATTACAGAAGTTTTTATTTGATATGTTGCAAGTAGGACCCAACAACTCGACATTCTCAAGGTTTGAGTTTGTTGAGGTCCAAGGTAAAGCAACTCAAGGTAGAGTTAGAGTTAGTATTGGAGATTAAATAAGTTGATAATTGTACTTTTAGATTAGGAGGAATGCTGGCTACCAGTATTCCATACTGCTGGATAACAGTAGTTAAGAGGTTATTTTTTTTATTTATTTTATTTTATTGTTATTTTTAGTAACTGGGTTAAGAATAAGTTTGTAAAATTGCTGTTGTAAATTTTTACAATTAACTAGGTTAACAATAAAATTACTTACTTACTTACTAATAAATATATCATGAATTTTCTGTGAATACCCTGTTAAGTCCTTTTCATAGATAGATCTTTATTTTATCTTGTAGAGCTAGTAAGCCATAAGATAAGTCATAAAATTACAATTTAAAATTAGGTTCATGCAAATCATAAGGGGAAATTTTAATTTTCTTAAGATTATTTCTAAAATACTTAAAATTAGTTGTATATTTAATATTAACAGGCAAGGAATTAAACAATTTCATACCATAGACCATAGGAGAGCTATTAAATTTCGTCGAGTGATGCATTGGAATGTTAAAATTGTGTCTTATACGCGTATCATGCGTATGAAAATCAACATTTCTAAGAAAGTAATCTCTGTTAATAAATATCAACTCCATTAGTTTAAAAATATATAATCCGTAGACAGTCAATATATTAAAACTAATAAAATCATCTTTACAGGATACCCTACTACCAATGCAATCAATACATCATATTATGCGTTTTTGGGCAATAAAAACCTGCTGCATCATGGATCCTGACCACCAAAACCAAACACCATAATGACTGAATTTAGTATAAATTTTGTAAAATGAAAAATCATAAGGGAGAGGCAAAACCTTCATACGGTAAAAATGTTACGCTGGGTTATGCTGTTCATAGACGGATAACAAGACACACACACACGCTCACTCAAACCTTTTTATGTTTTTAATTCAATGGAATTCAAAGATTATATATCTAGTGAAATTTGGATGGAACATAATACTTCTCTTTCTACTGAAAGATAAGCGATATGGAAAATAATCAAAGTTTAATTACGTTTTTGTCCAAAATGCATGAGTATTTAATACCTCATGCATCAGTTCGTAAATTTTACTATACTTACATAAATTGTTATTGAGAATGTTACTCAATCAGCCTACTGCATTCGAAAAATATCGCTTTAAGTTTGGATCTTTGAATCTATTCAGATTACGGATGTGTTTGTATGCGCGTGCTTGCGCGCGCGTACGTGTGAGAGATAAAATAATAGTAGAGAATTTTTGCTTAAGAACTTGCCTCCATGTTTTTAACTGTTTTGGATAATTTGTCATTTTGTATCACAAATTCAGAAATACAAAAATGTGTAACTGGCTTTAATAATTTAGTGTAACACTACCTAATGCTTTCTGAATAGGTATATCAGAGTGACATATTAGGCATGGGCTATATAACTACATTTTTACTTTCTCTACTACGTATAGTAAGTAGGGGAAGTATTGCATTCCACCCAAAAATTCGATACCGAGATTTCACCGGAAATACATGTTTTGAGACTCACTGAATCCAAAAAAAGCATTTTTGGAAACATGTCCGTGTGTGTGTCTGTCTGTGTGTCTGTGTGTCTGTGTGTCTGTGTGTCTGTCTGTCTGTCTGTGTGTCTGTGAACAGCATAACTCAAAAACGAAGAGCCGGATAAACACCAAACTTGGTATTTAGGTTCAGTATCTTCCAGAGATGCGACACGAAGGTTTTCAAGAAAATCCCCCCACCCCAGACTACCCTTTACATGGAACATTTTTCGAAAATTTTAATTTTCTCAAAAACGGCTCTAACGATTTTGATTAAAATATCATATGTTTAAGATATTGTCATGATAATTAAAATGTATATCTCGAATTTTCTGGGAATGTCTCCAAAAGTATTCTTTATTATGAACGACTTTTTCATAACTGGTAAACCATAAGAGATAGACAAACTTTTACTACACAAAAAATGTAGATCGCGTTAAAATACACAATTTATGTCATATACATTTCTTTTGTTGAGTGAACCGTTTGCGAGATATTGCTTGTTATTCCCTTAAATTTTCCAATACTTATAGTTTTTCTCCAATTCGTTATTCATTCTTTTATGTCCTGGACATGCAAAGAGAATGGAATGCGCCACATAGCAACCAGCGTTAAAATATTTGACTATCGCTTAAAACCTACCATATTCCCCTTGCATCTACAAGAAAATTACAAATAAGATTGACATCTCGATATCTGGATTAATATGAAGCATATGGAGAATAGGCGTTTGTAAAAATAGATTGTACAAGAGTAGAGAAAGTCATGTGAGTGTAACACATCAGATTTTTTCTTTTCAAACTAAAACAAAATGTATTTTGTTACAGTAATTGTTTGGACAAATTCTTAAGATCCTATTAGCATTTTTATTTTTATATATGTATATACATATTTACATAATATGCATATATACACACTAATATGTTCCGAAAAAACTGTTTAAATGAAATACACATACTGTGCAGTATTTCGGAGAGCGAGTGCCCTCCGTAGGCGTAGGATTCTACGTGATGTGAAACTGTTGATCGTCAGAGCTTTATTTTTACTTTCTCTACTACGTATAGTAAGTAGGGGAGGTATTGCATTCCACCCAAAAATTCGATACCGAGATTTCGCCGGAAATACATGTTTTGAGACCTCCCGAATCCAAAAAAAGCATTTTTACTTTCTCTACTACGTATAGTAAGTAGGGGAAGTATTGCATTCCACCCAAAAATTCGATACCGAGATTTCACTGGAAATACATGTTTTGAGACCTCCTGAATCCAAAAAAAGCATTTTTAGAAACATGTCCGTGTGTGTGTCTGTGTGTGTGTCTGTGTGTCTGTGTGTGTGTCTGTGTGTGTGTGTGTCTGTGAACAGCATAACTCAAAAACGAACAGTCGGATAAACACCAAACTTGGTATTTAGGTTCAGTATCTTCCAGAGATGCGACACAAAGGTTTTCAAGAAAATCCCCCCACCCCAGACTACCCTTTACATGGAACATTTTTCGAAAATTTTAATTTTCTCAAAAATGGCTCTAACGATTTTGATGAAAATATCATATGTGTAAGATAAAGTCATGAGAAATGAAATGTATATCTCGAATTTTCTGGGAATGTCTCCAAAAGTATTCTTCATTGTGAACGACTTTTGCATAACTGGTAAACCATAAGAGATAGACAAAATTTTACTACACAAAAAATGTAGATCGCGTTGAAATACACAACTTATGTCATATACATTTCTTTTGTTGAGTGAACCGTTTTCGAGATATTGCTTGTTATTTCCTTACATTTTCCAATACTTATACTTTTTCTCAAATTCGTATTCATTTTTTTATGTCCTAGACATGCAAAGAGAATGGAATGCGCCGCATAGCAACCAGCGTTAAAATATTTGACTATGGCTTAAAAGCTACCATATTCCCCTCGCATCTACAAGAAAATTACCAATAAGATTGACATCTCGATATCTCGATTAACATGAAGCATTTGGAGAATAGACGTTTGTAAAAATAGATTGTACAAGAGTAGAGAAAGTCATGTGAGTGTAACACATCAGATTTTTGGAAACATGTCCGTGTGTGTGTCTGTGTGTCTGTGAACAGCATAACTCAAAAACGAACAGTCAGATAAGCATCAAACTTGGTATTTAGGTTCAGTATTTTCCAGAGATGCGACACGAAGGTTTTCAAGAAAATCCCCCCACCCCAGACTACCCTTTACATGGAAGATTTTTCGAAAATTTTAATTTTCTCAAAAATGGCTCTAACGATTTTGATGAAAATATCATATGTTTAAGATAATGTCATGAGAAATGAAATGTATATCTCGAATTTTCTGGGAATGTCTCCAAAAGTATTCTTCATTGTGAACGACTTTTGCATAACTGGTAAACCATAAGAGATAGACAAAATTTTACTACACAAAGAATGTAGATCGCGTTAAAATACACAACTTATGTCATATACTTTTCTTTTGTTGAGTGAACCGTTTTCGAGATATTGCTTGTTATTTCCTTAAATTTTCCAATACTTATACTTTTTCTCAAATGCGTTATTCATTTTTTTTGTCCTGGACATGCAAAGAGAATGGAATGCGGCACATAGCAACCAGCGTTAAAATATTTGACTATCGCTTAAAAGCTACCATATTTCCCTTGCATCTACAAGAAAATTACCAATAAGATTGACATCTCGATATCTCGATTAATATGAAGCATATGGAGAATAGGCGTTTGTAAAATTAGATTGTACAAGAGTAGAGAAAGTCATGTGAGTGTAACACATCAGATTTTTTTTCTACAAAATCAACACTGATTACAGCACAGATGATTCTAACTACGTGACTCGACTACGTCTAGAGTTATACAGTGAGAAATTATTACGGAGTGAACAGGGATAAATAATGAATAGTCCATGGAATCGGAATGGAATGGCAAGTGTTAAAGTCGTGTGCATGTCACACTTCAGATTTTTCCTTCGCATTTCACAAGCCTATTCATGAATTATTCTCGTATGTTACACGCTGAGAATCTTAAGTTCACCATTCTAACCTGTCATTCCATTTCCTTCTGTGCTCATCTATCACAGAAATTTGCTGTATGTACTTAGCATAAGATAGTCTTAGTTTACCCAACCTTCGGTAGTAGTGTACTTGTTTCGAATAAGGTAGTAGCATAAAGAGAAATAAGAATGGTAAAATACACACAACCAGAGGTTACAACTCTAATCTCACGCTAGGTATTTAATTATAGTAGGTAAAGCAGATTTTTCCAAATACAGTTTCTCTGAAGCACCTCAGGTCTAGCAGAATTAAAGTTCTTTAGGTATATATGTTTTCGGGACATTTTTGGAGCTTAGATTCACTAATTGTCCTTGCTACCTAAGTGCACAGGGGTAATTGGCAATTTTATGCATTTTAAAACAGTTTTTTTTAACACATAACATTTTATTTAGGGGGCTTAATGCCCTAAAACGCTAAATAACCCAAATAAGATGATTTTTTCTTGAAATATGAGAGATCATCTATTAGAATGCAGATACCCGTATCCATAATACTTTAATATAGAGAAGTCTTTTGAAAAGCAAGTTTATTACTCACATTTACCTACCATAAATATAAAAGTCACTATTTCAGGGAAAAAGTCAGAAGTAAAAGTTTATGTTGGCTCTCGTGGTTAGCCAACCTGACTAGAAACTTACTAACAACTCAGGAAATTCACTTACCAGGTTGGTAAATAGATGGTCGTGTCTATAAGATATCACGTTTATATTTTAATTTATTTTTACTTTCTCTGCTGCTTACCTATAGTAAGCAGAGGGAGTGTTGTATTCCCCCAAAATTCGATATCGAGATTTCACAGGAAATACATTGATATTTCGAGGTTAGAATCAAAAAGTTGGATAAAGCTCGGAATTTTTCAAGGATGTGGCACCAGCATTTTCAAGAAAATCCCTATACCTAAAACTACCCTTTACATGAAAAAATGTTCGTTATTTTCTCAAACATGGCTTTAACAAGTTGATGAGAATACCGTATGTTTAAGATAATTATGAAAAAATTAAATATTGATTTTTTTATGCGAATACTATGTGAAGTCCTCTTCATTCGGAAGAAATTTTGTATAATTTCATATACCTAAGCCGTCATAGATAGACAAAAACTTAATTCAGAACAAATATAGACCTAGTTTAAATTCAGTTTTTTATTTATGGACGCTCTTTATCTGCTGTGGTCCTTAGCGTCCCATTCCATGTTGGGCGTGAAAGACCGGTAATTTTGCTCGGAGGCCTCTTTATCAGGCTTGAGGTTCTTTTACATGCCGTAAATCTACGACACGGGATCACCGGCTTTACTTCCCTTCCGAAGGAAGCTATGCTAAGGATTTTTACGCCCGAAAAAATCAATCGCCCTCCGCCGGGTTTGAACCCGCGACCTCGGGAACCAGAGGCTAGTATGATACCCCTAGACCACGGAGGACGACATATAGATCTAGTGAAAGCACAAAATTAATTATAAATAATGTTTAGAGAGCATGACCTAAAAGTAGAACTTCTAACACAGAGCACAAAAGCTAAAACTTTAAAATTATCGCACTAAAGCGATTCTTCTTCTTCATTGTTACCAACTTTGGTTTCAAGTCCACTCACATGACAATTACTCATTGTATTTCCATATGTTTAATAACTCGACTTGGTTTGATTAGTTTTTACTTTCCATTATGCATTTTTACATGATTATTTCTCATGGCGCTCGCAGTATCTGTTCACAATACAAATAGTCATACTTCAACTTATCGCAATGCATTGTAGAGTTAACTATACGTTATACTGGCAGCCTTCTGCTTTCTTGATCTAAACCATATTTGTTTATCTACTATAACCTACATAAATATGAAATGGCGGAAATTATGAATTCAGAAGAAACTGAAATGGAAGAGACAGCTGAAATTACAGAAGCAGCAAAAAGAATAACACTAGAAGTACTTAGCCAAAAAATCCAGAAAGTATTCATTGGCTGGTGTAAGGCAAAACACGTTGAAAATAATTTGTCTGAAAATGACTGCTAGATAATCAACAAAACATCTGACACCTCGCTTTTTAACTAATTTCTCTTGTTTTCAAGAACCGCGTTCTAAACGCGATCTCTTGTTAGTTTTAGGAATCAACATAATATTATGGATAGTTTGCAAACTGAGTTGCTGTCTAAAAAATAGTATATACTATGCATGTTAAAAGTGGTTTTATTTTGCATGTAGGATTGTGAAGCTCGGCCTACTGACAAAATAAAACCCTACTTTTACCTCTTTTATCATAATCTACTATTGTGTGGTGCTAAATACTTTCGAGATAGTCTTTGTTATTGGTTTGAATTTCCAGATACTTTTACACCTTTTTCAAGTGCTAAGTCACTATTGGTTTTTTCCCCCTTGGTTATGCGAAGAGTAGGTTCAAAGTCAACATTTAGCGGCCCTCTTTTTTTTAACATTTGACTATCGTTTCAGCGTCCTGTATCCCTATTGTACCTACAAGAAATGTGTAATAAAATCGTTTCTGTAACACTTATCTCGATTAACAAGAAGTAGTTTGAGGAATAAACTTTTGTAACAATAGTTTGTAGAAGGTTGGGTGGAGAAAGTTATGTGAATGTAACATATCAGATTTTTATTTTTGCAAAGCACTAGCCTTTGTCACATAGATTTCATCTATCCTTCATTGAAGAAATGGTTCAGATGGGATGAGCAGTTTTAGAGATACCTTCTGACAATATAGATACTGACTGACTGTCTGTGTAGTCAAGTGGTCAGCGTTCTGACTTCTCAACTCAAGGTCCCGGGTGCGATTTCCAGCTGGGGCGGAGGAATTTCTTCGTTACTTACATTAATTCCGTGCCCTCCGAAGAGTTTGGAAGTGTGGATATGATTGTTTTTTCACAATGAAAATCATTAAAAAATCCACAGTTTAAAAGCTATTGACATCGAGTTGTATTTATCGACTTTTTAGGGCAATATGACCGCAGAAGTTAAAGGGGCTATACAAACTAAACAATTGTATACAATAATATACAGGATGATTTATGAAGAACTGACACATTTATTTCTTTAATTGTTTCAAAACGTGTTATGCTAGCGACAACTTATTATACCTGAAATGCAGAGGAATTTTGGGAGATTATTTACCTCTATAGCAAATGTTGAAAATGTCTTCCATCCTGCATAAGGCACAACTCAACACGTCATTCCATGGTACTGTCCACTCGTTGGAGGATTCTGTTGTCAATAGCTTGAATCTCCTGTATAATGTTGTGCTTCAGATCGTTCAATGTCTGAGGACGTGTGGCATAAACCCTGTCTTTTAAGTAACCCCATAGAAAGAAATCCGGCGATGTCAGATCCGGAGATCTCGGTGGCCACAGGTTCTTGGAAATTATCCGGTCGTCAAAGAAACTTGCAATTAGTGCCATGGATTCATTTGATGTGTGGCATGCAGCGCCGTTCTGCTGAAAATATCCTTGGCTCAGCGCTACATCGTCTAGTTGCTCAGCAAACTCTATGAAAGCCCGTCGGTTCTCTGCAGTGTTCACATTGTTTTAAAAAAATAGTTATTATTATTATTTGAGTTATTTGAGTTCACATAGCCGGATAAATGGAACCATGTTTCATCTGTGAACCATGTGATTGACATATGGCAGGATTTTGCACAATGAACGCTTGAAACCAAAGACAATAATTCAGTCGTCTATCCTTATTTGGTTCCTGTAACTGATGGACAACCGTAATCCTATACGGCTTTAGGCCTGCACTTTTCACAGCTCTCTGACACATTGAGTAGCTGTACCCTGTCTCCTGCGACAAACATCTTAATGCTTTTTGGGTGACTAATCCAGTCGTGTTCTTACGTCAACAACAACAACTGTGGGAAGCCTAGATGAACGAGTTTTTCCTTTTCACTCACCAGAGATCCAGTTGTTTTCAATTTGTTTACCAGTCCGAGTATTGTGTTTCTTTGGGGAGGATTCCGAACACTGCCCTTTGAGTAGCTGTAGTTGAATTCGTAATCCAGTATTGCTTTACAAGGAAGAGTCGTTCATTTAATGTGTACTCCATTTTCACGTTGACTAGAACAAAATCTCAAAAACAGTTGCCGACAATAAAACTAACAATTCCGAATAAAACACGACCATCTGCGCATTTAGTGACAGGCAATCGAAACTACAGAACATTCTGCTTAATTTGGTGCTAAAATTGGGGCATGGAGTGAATTTCGAATAATAACTTTATATATACATAATTATTACATTTCTTCTTTATGTATTAGTATAACTTATTTTCAGTAGGAAAAAATATATGAAACGATGATCCCTTCGGTCAGCCATGTCCAGCTAGGGCTACGCTGCAAGTATGAGCATAAAAGGGACTAAACTGCTCCAGGAGACGAATTTTACATACTTGCGATATCAGCCCTACGATTTACTTTTTTATCTTAGGTTTGGTCGACTAATAGGGAAATGTTTCTAATTTTAAGGAGATGGTATTTCTCCACCAAGAAGCTTCCTACATTTAGGACGAAATATAGTGACACCAAGCTCTTTGCAGTTAGTGTCGTAAGTGGTATGTTGGAGCGTAACATCCGTTAGGAGCAGGTGCGCTACAAATTGTGCTTTCCAAAAATATTGTCGACAAATGCCCTTATATTTTGGTTTCTTCTTTAATTCATGTGAATGTTACACTATTTCTTGGGGTGAATGTAAAGAGAACACAATGCACTATAAAATAAGAGCAATGAAGTACTGGCTGAGGCTGATGCAGGGGTATAACTCCACACTACGATCCAAATATTGTAAATACCAGCGAGAAAACCAGTCTCCTAAGTTTTGGGCAGCTGATTTGGAAAGGGGTTTGAGGAGAATAGTAATGGGGTCAGTATGGCAAAGAGCTGAAACAAATGACAAAAACATATGGAAAGGTATCGAAAGAAGACTAAGAGACATTATCCAACAGGAAATAGAATCAGATTGTAAAATTAAACCTTCTCTAAGTCTAGCAAATGAAATAAAATTGAATTGGGGTAAAGAGGCATATATACTTAACTTAAGAAGAAAGAAAAGATAGGAATGGCATGGTTTAGACTGGGAGGCTGAAGGGCACGGAAAATGACTGACGATTCTGGCAGGAGAATCTGCCCATTCTGTGATTTGGATGAGAACTGGGTACATGTTTTGACGGAATGCGCTCAGTGAGAGAACCAGCGAAGAATTACACCCAAAGAAAAATTCTTAAGTCCATCAAGAAAGAGATTGGCTTGTTGGGAGCTACTGGCTGACCAGAGGAACTGGCAAAGCGGGCAATTTCTTGTCTAAAGTGCGCGAAGCTAGGTCAAATTTGTTCAGTTAGTCAAAGGTAATTATTTCTATTTTCCCTTTTCTTGTACTTTTTTTTTTCTTTTTCTGTTGTTTAATTTGTCACCATACCTTGTATCTTAAATATGCATGTACGGTCAATGACCCATGCCCTAAATACTTGCATAATAGCTTCAATAATTTGAAACCAATAAAGATACCTTATCTATCTACTATGGGTTTAATGGGATAGATACCTGCAGCCGTGGAGGCCCCGCGTAGCGCGGTCGCTGGAGCATTTGACTTCGGCACTCTGTGGTGCAAAGGGTCGCGGGTTTGAATCCCTCCGTGGGTATAAGTATTTGTGTCCGTGAGTTCACATACTGGGTATAAGGAACAGCACAAGAGACTTCTAATGGTCGAGGTGCGAGGTCGCTGAATCCTCCAACGTCCCTCAAACTACACCATTACTACCTGGCAGCCACTAACAGAATAACAGGCTAATTGTTCCTAATTTTAAGGAAAAAAGAGTCTGTTGTTTTGTATTCACATGCCTTACTCTACCGACTCTTCTAAAACTATTCTTAAAAGAGCTTATTACTTTCTCTACTACGAATAGCAAATAGGGGAAATATTGCATTCCACCCAAAAATTCGATATCGAGATTTCACCGGAAATACATGTTTTGAGTCCCCTGAATCCAAAAAAGGCCCGTGTATGTCTGTGAACAGCATAACTCAAAAACGAAAAGTCGGATACATATCAAACTTGAGTCAACTACCAAACGCTGAAGATGGGGCCTTGAAACGATCTTTCATCCTTTGACCATCATGATGTAAGTGAAGGCTCTCAACATTATTTCGACTCATAATTAAAATCACCAAACTTGGTATTTAGGTTCAGTATCTTTTAAAGATGCGATTTTCAAGAAAATCCCCCACCCCAGACCACCCTTCACATGGAACATTTTTTCGAAAATTTTAATTTCCTCAAAAATGGCTCTAACGACGATTAAAATATCATATGTTTAAGATGCTTTCATGGCAAATGAAATGTATGTCTTGAATTTGCTGGGATTGTCCCCTAAAGTCCTTTTTATTCTGAATGAATTTTGCTTAGCTGGTAAACCGTAAGAGATAGACAAAATTTTACCACACAAAAAATGTACATCTCGTTAAAACACGCAATTTCCGAGATTATTCATTGTTATTTGTTTGAATTTTCCAATACTTATACTTTTTTCAAATTTGAATTTATTATTCTTCTTTACTTTCTCTACTACGTATAGTAAGTAGGGGAAGTATTGTATTCCACCCAAAAATTCGATACCGAGATTTCACCGGAAATACATGTTTTGAGACCCCTGAATCCAAAAAAAGCATTTTTAGAAACATGTCCGTGTGTGTGTCTGTGTGTCTGTGAACAGCATAACTTAGAAACGAACAGTCGGATAAACACCAACCTTGGTATTTAGGTTCAGTATCTTCCAGAAATGCGACACGAAGGTTTTCAAGAAAATCCTCCACTCCAGATTACCCTTTACATGGAACATTTTTCGAAAATTTTAATTTTCTCAAAAATGGCTCTAACGATTTTGATTAAAATATCATATGTTTAAGATATTTTCATGACAAATGAAATGTATATCTCGAATTTTCTGGGAACGTCTCCAAAAGTATTCTTCATTGTGAACGACTTTTGCATAACTGGTAAACCATAAGAGATAGACAAAATTTTACTACACAAAAATGTAGATCGCGTTAAAATACACAATTTATGTCATATACATTTTTTTTGTGAGTGAACCATTTTCAAGATATTTCTTGTTATTCCCTTAAATTTTCCAAAACTTATACTTTTTCTCAAATTCGTTATTCATTTTTTTATGTCCTGGACATGCAAAGAGAATGGAATGCGCCACATAGCAACCAACGCTTAAAATATTTGACTATCGCTTAAAGCCTACCAATTTCCCTTGCATCTACAAGAAAATTAGCAATAAGGTTAACATCTCGATTAACATGAAGCATATGGAGAATAAACGTTTGTAAAAATAGTTTGTACAAGAGTAGAGAAAGTCATGTGAGTGTAACACATCAGATCCTTTTTTTAATGTCGTGGACATGCAAAGAGAATGGAATGCTCCACATAGCAACCAGCTCTCAAAAGATTTGACTATCGCTTTAAGCCTACCATATTTCCCATGCACCTATAAGAAAATTAGTAATAATATAGTTTATGCAAATTTTTATATCGCCTAACATGAATTAGATGGAGAATAAGCGTTTGTAAAAATGGTTTGTACGAGAATAGAGAAAGTCATGTCAGTGTAACACATAAGCTTTTTTTATCTAATCCTTGTTAATCGAGATAAGCTTTCATTACACATTTATGCAGTTCGTTGTAGGTTTACGAAGAATACAGTAGCCTAAAGTGATAGTCAGATATTTAAAATGCCGGTCGCCATGTAATGGCTTTGAAATTTCATTCTCTTTGTATGAGCACGAGAAAAACGAATCGCAACTTACCACTTGAAAAAGCAAAGCACTTGAGAATTCAAACCAATAATAAAAAATACCTCTGAAATGGTTAATATTGCAACAAATTTATTTCACATAAATTGTGTGTTTTAACGAGATCTACATCTTTTGAATAGTAAGTTTTTGCCTATCTCGTAGATTTACAAATTATAAAATATGCACTCAGAATGAGGAGGACTTCACAGGTTATACGCAGAAAATACAAGATATACATTTTATTTGCCATGAAAATATCTTAAACGTGTGGTATTTTAATAATTTCTTTTATTGTTCCCTGTTTACCCCTTCTTTAATTGCAATGGCCATATCGGCGGCTTTTTCCTTTGGAACATATTGCCTATCGTAATAATGTTAACTCGTATACAGTTGTCATTGGATTTCTGATTTATATTTGTGTTTTATACATTAGATCACACACACATTCATACTTTCGTTCATACTTCCAGATTCTGGGGAGGATAGGAAATAAGCTTAGCTAGAGGAAAATTCCCACTCCCAGCCAGGAATTGAAACCGGGACCCCTCGCAGATGCTCTACCTACTGAGCTATGGGCCAGCCTTAATCAAAATTGTTAGTCATTCTTGAGAAAATAAAACCTAAAAACATTTTCCGTCTAAAGGACAGTTTAAGGAGGGGGAATTTTCTTGACAGTCTTCATGTCGCATCCCTGAAATATACTGAATTTGAATACCAAATTTGGTATTTAAGCGATTTTTCGTTTTAGAGTTATACTGTACATACACACGTCCGCGCGAACATTTTTCTAAAGTACCCTATTTTTTTTTATTCAGGGAGCCTCAAACATTCATTTCTAATGAGGTACCATATCGAATTTTTGGTGGAATACAATACTTCCTCTGCTTACTATAGAGGAATAGAGAAAATAAAAATTATTCAGCTAGAAAACATGAGAGAGCACGAGACCTGCGGGGTATAGCTCCTAAAATTCTGTGTTCCTAACTTAGGAACACATTCGTGGATGATTTTTATTTTATGAACTGAATTGCTTTGAAGTGTCTAAGAAAGTTGAATTGATAATAATTAGTGTGCGTTGGCAGAACGTTAGACTGGAGCAGATTGTATATTTGATATGGCCATAAAATAGTTTTATTATACATGTGTTTTGTTTATTTATTTATGGGCGCTCTTTAACTGCTGTGGTCCTTAGCGTCCCATTCTACATTGGGCGTGAAAGACCGATAATTTTGCTCAGAGTCTCTTTATCAGGTATGAGGTTCTTTTACGTGCCGTAAATCTACGACACGAGACCACCAGCTTTATTTCCCTTCCGAAGAAAGTCATGTTAAGCATTTTTTCGCCCGAAAAAATCCATCGCCCCCCCGTCGGGTTTGAAACCGCGACCTCGGGAACTAGAGGCTAGCATGGTAATCACTACACCAGGAGGACGACACACATTTCGTTGAAGATACAAGAGGGATAGAGGAAACCGAGTCGATAATCAGATGTTTAAAAGCTAGTCAGCATACTCTTTCCATGACATTGCGAAAACAACTGAATAACGACAGAACTTCAAGAAAGTGACAAAATTTTGAAAAATTCAAACCAACAATAACGGATATCTGGAAATTGGTATTTGTCACAGAAAAGTTATTTGAAATGATCTTTTGTTTTACAGTTCTACAGTTTTTGTAGAGTACGTATTTGTCTATCTCTTAAGACTAATAGTTAAACAAAATTCTATAAAATTCCTTCCGAATGAAGAGGACTTCCTAGGCTTTATCAGACAATTCAAGGTTTGCATTTTTTTCGCGAATTAAATATACTAAATATATAGTGTTTTAATCAAAATCATTACGGCCATCTTTTTGAAAATGAAAAATAACGAAAAAAAATCAATGTAAAGGGTATTTGGGGTGGAGGATTTTTTAAAAAATCTGTGTGTCACATTTTTGGAAGATACGCAATTTAAATACCAAGTTTGGTATTTATCCGAGTTTTGGTTTTTGAAGTATGTTGTTCTCTCTCTCTCTCTCTACCTTTCATAGCACATACGCGGACCTTTTTCTGAAAAGTGCTTTCTTGTGTTCAGGCCTCTGGTGAAATCTCAACAAACTATTTTTGGGTGGAATACAATATTTCCTGTACTTACTACATAGGTAAGCAGTAGAGGAAGTTAAAACATCCCAAAACTGGTACCATTCCCTTTTGAATGTATGTACCCATCAAGGGAATGGGAGGAAGATGAGGTTGGGATACTCAGGCAGATTCTCAACAAAAACAAGAGAGTATTATAAAAATGTATTTATTTATTGTAGTTTATAGTGATTTTCTTTTTTTGGCACATAGTTTGAACATCTTCATGACACAACCAAATATATTGGTCAGATTTTACTTGTAGGATCTGAAGAGTTTGCTAAAGAAACAGACCAGTGTGAAGATTTTTTTCCACTTGAGCATAACATCTGGTAGGGAAATAACATTTCCATGCCCACGTTGACTAGCGTTGTGAAAAATCCTCGTTTTGGCCTAGCAGTAGGGGTAGTTGGGGCAAGCTGCAGGGCTCACTCCGGCAGGGTAAGAGCGCACGAAGTAACCAACAGGCGAGACGGCGCCGCAGTAGGGGTAGTTGGGGCAAGCGGCGGGGTTCACACCAGCAGGATAACCGCTAGCAGGGGCAGCAAGGTATGGGATGGCAGCTCCTCCATACAGGGCGATGACGGAGTTGTCACAGTTGGGGTAGTCTGGGCAGAGGGCTGGGTTCAGACCAGCAGGGTACTTGTCGGCCTGTCCAGCCACGCAGGCCAGGGCTACAGCTACGACGACCTGCAATAGAGACAACACTCGATGAACATCCTGAAAATTTGCTATTTGGCATTAGTCTATTTATTTTGAGAAATCTTTCGATTCCTAGCATATTTCCTAAACGTTGATTCTCCTCTAATTACATGATATTTCTTTGCTTCTCTGTAACCAAATTATACACAGGGCACAGGATGTTAACTCCACCCTCTCACCCTCCAAACTCACAATGGAGGAAGGTGGCATACAATATCCCTCTCCCCATTTTTCCATATGTAGTAAATGCAATGACGGAACGAAAAGAAAGTATTGATTATAATTCTAAACTCCACAAAGAACATATGCTTATTAGCAAGATAAGTAGCCGGTGGAGTAATACAGCTTGGAAGCTGAATATCCCAGCCAAAGCGTACCCTCAAAACGATAAGAAATACGATGCAACCAGGGTAGCCATGCAGATTCGTACCAGAGGGAAGATAATTTCTTGTCCTTATATCTAGTTGGCAAGAGATTTACCATTTCTATGGCACTTCCTCCAATTGATCCAGGACTTTCAGTGAAACTACTATGAACTTCTTTCTGGAGATATATGTGTAGATTATGACGTAGGAGGACTTTTTGTACATTTAAGTGTATCCACGCTAACTGCATAGTCATCTAAATGTTATTTCAAGCAAGCCCTATTTGTAGCATTACAAAGTAATCTCAAAAAACGATTTGTTTTTGTGAAATCTTTTTATAAATTTTATAGAGTTTTAACTACGAGTGCATTGTAGATAATAGTTAAGAATTTAGCTTAAAGTACTTAATAGCAGCTGTACAAGTTTAAAAACCACATTAATTTGTCGTGAAACTAGCCAAGTAGTGCAATATGATTCTCTTTTGGGTACATCTAAGGCAAACATTAATTTAATGTACTTTAACGCTTCATCTACTGTTCTTAAGATTTTAGTATGTCGTATTCATTCTGTTACATTGCATGGATAAGAGAGATGATTTAAACTACATTGCCATAATTGATATCTTGCAGTTGAAATGTATTAAGAACAGCTCTAGTCTTTTCCCACCGTTAACGAGTTGTGCCACAGGCTCTTCAATATAATTAACTTTTTATTACCACCTTTGCTTTTGGATGCAAATTACACACACTTTCTTAATCAGTGAACACTGAGCTTTAATAGTATACATTTGCATAGAAGGTATAAATATAATTAGATGTTTCTAGAGACTTGACGTTGATTATAAACTTCTTGGCACATGTCCCCAGGGTTGTGTATTTTAAATGCCCTAATTGCCATGAAGTGGAGTACTTTCCTGGCTGTGTATAACACGCAAGAAGGTTGTCAGAGAAAATAATTTGAGCACTTGTAAACATAGACATGTAAAATATTGGTTTTGGGAAAATAAATACTTAGAGTAAAAATTGCTGCGTGTCAAAGGAATATAAACGTTATTACTTATTTATAAATACCTACATAATTATGCACAGAATAGGCTAGAAACTAATTTCGGCAATTTAATTCAAAAAATTGCACACAAAACTAATTATCTTTTATAGCAGATAAAATAAGCGGAACTAAAATTATTTCATACCCATGATCTAAGAAGGAGAAATCCAACTAAGGAACTTGTTTTTATCCGAATGAAAGTCGAGTTTTATTCTAACAGCGTAGCATAACTTTATTCTCCACACAAAAAGAAGAAAGAAACAGGATAATGCTAATAGCGGAAAACAAGTCGTTAATTTTTGTAACGTTGAAACTGTAGATCGTGTGCCCACAGATATGCATTAATTCCCCGAAGAGCATTTAACAAGTGGACTGGAATGAACGAGATGATTATCTGACTAGTCTACCTTGAAGAACGCCAGTAATCGGTTCCAACAGTAACCACCACGTTGCACTGCTCTCTGTTGACGATTAAGTCAAGTGTTTATGATGAGAAGGATGAAATTACAAAGTTCAAAATGTTATTTTTCCGATGACATCTTTATAAAATAAATAATTATATGTTCCGTATATCCTGTTTATAGTCTTCTAGTCCATAATACCAACGCTTAAATTGGAATTTAGAGAGAAATTAATCCTTTTACTTACGTACACTTCAATTATAAGTTGATGAAGCAATGTTGAGTCTGTTATTACTTCTATTGCCTCGGTTTATTTTTGAAAGTGTTGGCTGCAGTTTAAAAATAACGTGACGCTATAAAGTAAATGAGTACTACCTTTTATCTTTGTCAGTTATTTATTTTGCGCTCAAAAGAATAAGAACAGAAGCTGTAAAAACCGACAGAAAATTTAAAAAAAGGATCTTCTAGGGAAGTTCAAATTATAAAAGAAAATCACAATCGTAATAGTTTTATGTCCATTATAAGTTTAAATAATAGGATGCTTTAAAAATTTTTTTTCAAAATATCTTTACGTAAGTTATTTCTTATTCCATTCTACGTACTTTTTCGTTAGTTCTATTTGTCATGGCGTGGGATTGTTCTTGCAGATCCTCGCCATAGATGACTCGCCCCATCATTTAGCAAAGACGTAGCTATTTCTGGCATAAATATTTAGTGTATTAAATGAAATGTGATAATCTCATAGAGGAAATATCAGGAAACTTCATGAAGTTCTTCTATTATGTACAGGGTGTTCCGAAAAACATCAGAGCATCAAAAGCTCTTCTTTGATGACAAACGGATGTCCAGATCACGTTTAGTCATCATCATTAATACATAATACACGTTAATTTATTTTCTTCTCCTCATGAGATAATCAGTATGTTATGACAGAAACAACACTTTAAATATTGTTTAAATATACCAGTGGCGGATGATACTCAAACAATTATCTCGAATTATGCTGAATTTGACTCACAATAGAAACTGTGCAAAACTTATTCTAAGGTATGAAGGAGGGTAAGACTCTAAGTAGTTGGTTTATTGCAGATCGTGTTTTAAAAAAATTATTTTTTCTGATCGCTAATGGCCTGATTAAACTGAAATGTGTAATAAATGATTTGTATAAAAATAACATGACCGCAAACGTATGCGGAGTTAAGGATGTGTTCATATTGTGGCGGGAGTAATACGATATCATTACTGTGGGTGGCCAGGGAAATAATCCTAAAAATTGTAAATGTAAATTGTATATGAATTACTCTTAATTATGCATCGATTTCAACCAAATTTAAATGAATCAAAAAATATTCTTCAACCCCATGTATATGATTATATGTGTCAACAAAATCTTCCCCAATTATTATGTATAAACTTCCAACTCCATACATGCAGCGGTTAGCGAATTCTTTCACGCTTACAGATAGAGGGACAGAAGGACGCGACACTAACAGGTGCTTAACAGTAGCGAACGCACCTAAACTTAGTTACTATGGGAACTACGGTTCTGAGTTGTTTTACCCTGCATAAAATGTTATCTTACTAGCTTGTAAATAACCCTTTTCTTCTATATAAACATACAGGTGACATTTATCAAGAGGTAAATAGATGGAACTGTTTTGCATTGGCGGTCCAATAAGTGAGATGTCAATATCGCTATTTTATGATTGCCATCTAATGGCTTGATGACGTTAAAAGTGTTAATGCTAATTAGTGGAGTGATGTATCAACCAGCAGAGAATTATTACCTCGTAGCTTTCCCGAATATGGCATCTTCCGCGAGACCGGAATGGGAACACGATTCGCTAGCCATCCGCCCCTTAGAAGCGGACAGAGTGCTTTATACGGCGGTTATGCAGAACACCTGTTTGATTGAGAGAGTGTTTGCGGTTCTGTAGGGAGCTTTAAGTGAACAAAGTGACTTGCATGAAATCTTTGCAGGAAAGAGAACGCGTTATAGCTACATAAAAATAGATGAGACTCGTAGAGAAGTAAGTTAAGATTGAAAGAGCATTTACTAGACGGCTAAGTATATGGTATAATGGCAGGTGTGCCACTGGAGCAGGTGCTCATATTGAGCCAGTCGAGAACGGAAGGAAGAATAACAGTGCTCACAAGGAAAGAGAAATTACTGTTATGGAGTTAGTTAGACGTCTGGTTTTTAATGTAAAAGATATTGTGGTGTAGTGAAACAACGCGGTATTAGCATCCCTTCGCGTACAGCACGGATGTTAGCTTGAACTTGAAAAGGACTGTACTACTTGGGGATCGAAGAGTGTAAACATACGATACCAGTCCTGCGATTTCCTACGCTTTCCTAAAATTGTTCAACTCTATTTTTGTTTTTAAGCTTGAGTAGACCGTATTAGACCCTGAATTAATTGATGGTATGCATTAGAAAATATTCTGAAGAAGTAGGACGCTAATCCTACCTGATATTCATTCTAAGGATTCGGGGAAAAACCTCCGCTTAAGGCAACCGAGATTCTTGCACATAAGAGACAAGAACGTTATTCCTACGTCAGTAGTCTTAAAAGTACTATCTTTTCCAACAGGACACCGATCATATTTACGGAAATGGAGGGTCTCGGTTCGATTCTCGGTACTGAAATGGAATTTCTCCTATGCTAGGAGGACTGCAACAGTATGCATTCGTTTCTTGGATCCCTGAGTCCAATCGGAGATACTTTATCTAAAATTAAATTATAGGTAAATTGTAGGGCGATGAAGTTTGTGAAAAAACGTATTTTCTTAAATTGATAACGTACAATACCAGTATATCAAATACAATATTTACTAGAAAAGAAACCCTTCTTAATTATTACAATTGAGATTTGCAGGTAAGAACAAAGTCTACTTCTGCGACATTTGAACATTTTCGGATATAACCAGAAGCTTTAAGATATTGCGTAGTTAAGCCTAACATCAAACAGTAGTTAGAGGTATGGCTCCGACATGTGGACTCTGAACTATCGGTTAAAAAGAGAATTATTGGCAACAGAAATGGATTATTGGAGGAGATCTGCTAGGATATATAAAAGATAAAAAATTAGAAATGAGATTATAAAAGAAAATATTAATGTTCAAAATTCAATTTTAGATTATATTCAACTGAAACAATTAGAATGGTATGGACATGCTAAAAAATGGAAGATGAAATATTACTCAAAAGAATAATGTAGTGGACGCCACCAGGAAGGAAGAGAAAAGGAAGACGGTATAACACGTGGATTCAAGGAATTAGAGGGTTAATGATGGATTGGGAAATTGAGAAAGATTTATGATCCAACAAGCAAGAATGGAGAAAATTGATAAGATGTTAGAAACTGTAGTCTTGGATGCCGGAAAAATGTTTGTGCATTGTAAAACCGGATATATATCCGTTTTTTTATTTTAGGTGCTCGTTCGTATAATCATTCTAGATGTATGCACACATTACAAGGCCAAAAACTCTTTTTAATTTTTATGTAGGCATATACTTGGTTTTAGCATCCTCTTTAAGTTTTAGAACAAAATATGTTTCCAAAGAATGAGGTCTTACTTTTAAGAAAATACGGTATATGAAAATAAAAAGGAAGTTTATATATAAAACAACATTTTTCAAGATAGAGTATGGAGTTCGATTCAGCCTCATGCATTTCAAAGCTTTTGTGTCGCTATAAATATTTATAAAACTAAAACACCTTTCTTGACTGATTAATTTAAAATATAATTTATATAAATAAATTTAATTGATGCTTTAGAGATATATCTGCCGCCAGTAAGAAGGATTTATTGCTACACTTTTATTGAAGTATCTCGTATAGTTAGCAGTATCTCCTGCGTAAGAACACCAGCGACAACTTCTCTAACACGGCTGCATTGGGGTTGCCTATTCCAAGAAATCAGGCGAACCGGATTGATGTTCAATTTCATATATTTGCTTGTATTTACGGCTACTGTGGCCTCGCATAGACACCTAGCGATTCATGTTGGTTTTATATGTGGCTCTTGACTGAATTACTTTTTGCAAAAATTACTTTTTTTTTTAGTTTAACCTCCTTTTACCTGGTAGGACATATCAGACGATGAATGAAATGGTGCTCAGATGAGGCAGGGGTGCATAGAGCTTAAAGGTACCTGACAGTCGCCTTCTCAGAATAAGGGAAAACCCCGAAAAAAACCTTGTCCGAGTAACTCACCCTAACCACAACTTGAAATCGGGACCTCATCACAGAGGCGGGTAAAATTGACCTTATGCCTTACTTAGAGTACGTTGGATATTGCACTCAATGTCGTTCCAGACCTCTGTGGTAAATGTAATCAGTGTTAGTGAATATATAGTCGTAAAATATATATTAATTATATTGAGTGAAACGTTATTCTTGAACTAATGCTAAGATGCGCGAATTTTCGAATCGATGTAAGATTAAAGCTTTTTAACTGGATGTATCATATATGGCTATGAATGAACTAATAAGTGCTGCATATTCGAATGAGCTCGCGGAAATAAATTGATAAAATTATTTTAAGAAAAGGGGAAATATACCGAGTAAGTTTTTCAGTCAAATGATTTCATCTAAGAGAGATTAAAACGCGGTTCCATACATATGGCACTAGAATGTTTTCCCTACGCCACCACGAAGACTGAAATTTGTATTTCTTATAATGCTCTCCTTGTAGGTATAAGATAATATAATTATAAATACTAAGAGCACACACAGTGTTCATATGGGAAGTTATTGCCTTTATAAGGTTATCTTACTAAAATCCAAAACGGAAATGAAATAATTTTCCCAACAGCTTGGAAATAAAATACAGAATATACCTGTTAACATTTTAAGGTGATCTAAAAGAGTAATATATAAAAACACTGATATAACTCAATAATTTTAATGTCAGCAAAATTTTATTACATTCTAAAAGTCTGTTCTTCTAGATTTAGTCTTTTTTTCTAGTGAGGCATTGCACCAGGAATGAGATCAACAAAAATGAAATTTTTCTTCTGTTTTTAAATCAATTTTTATTCGGGAGTCACGTTTATTCAGCTATCAAACAAATGCTCCTGAATATGCTTAAAAAGTTTACAGCTTTGAGACAATTTATTTCTTCTGTGAAATGATTAAAAGAAACAAACAAAGCGATGCCTAGAGAGTTTGCCTCTATCTCCTAATACTCTCATTTATTTATTGTAATAATTGCGATAGAAACGTATCTTTTCATAAGTCCTGATATCCAATTTAAGGTTTTTCTAAGGCCCATCTTCCAACTAGAAGCGGTTATGAATCGCTAGCTCTTGTAGAGAAAATGCGATTCATTATCCCCCATCATCAAGGTTTCAAAACCAAAAGCAAGCCCTATTGGAACCATAGGATTCCATGATACTGCAACAAGTATGAAAGTCTGCGGGACTCGAACCCGTTACTTTCTTTGGTGTTACTGTTAGAAGAACTCGTGAAGAACTTACCAGCTTGCAGAACATGTTGGTTAAGGAAGTGTGCGTTGGTACTCTGTACTCGGAGTGAGAATACTGCAATGTTTGCATGCTGAAACCAAGATTTGCCACCGTATTTATACTAGTTGAACACAAAGAGAGGGGAGACTACAAACATAACCTACCCCTCACCCCCACCTTGCGTGCCGTACTTAAGAGCGCGTAACCTTAAAGGTGTCCCCACCTCAGAGCTTGTCCCACGCCGCTGTTCTCGAGACCTCTGTAACGGACATGTGATCTGATAGCCTTCCGTCTACATTTGTTTACCGGCGGATGATTAGTACCGCATTCACGTTATCAGTGTATGGCTTCTCCAAGATCTTGCAAAATTTTGCCATTCGAGATTGATAATGTTAACATATGATCGTAAAATCGTAAATGTACCAACAACCTTCATTTTCATTGGCGTTTCTTTCATGGTGAAAATAATGGCGTCTTTGACGGATTTATTACTTTGGGAAATGCAACTAAAATTGTAGCTATTTAAGATAATCTCAACAAAAAATCAGTGAATTTTGTATCTTTTCGACCACTTTTGAAATGTATAAACAGATTTCCTTCAAACTCTTGTTAGGGTGGAAAAGTATATGTCACGATAATCTGAAAAAAAAAAAACACTTTTATTTTGCTTCATATAGTCATGAATTTGATAATTCCTATTTTTATTACTTTCTCTACCGCTTACTTATGGTAGGTAGAGAACTATTGTATTCTACTCAAAAGTTCGATATCGAGATATCATCAGAAGTACAGGTTTTGAGATCCATTGAACCCTCCCCTCCCCAAGGCACTTTTAAGAAAAGGTTTTTGTGTACATGTTCATGTGTCTACGGACAAAAAAACTCAAAATTAAATGTCTAATAAACACCAAAAATCATATTTAAATATCATATTTAAGATATGATACTGTTTCAGTATGTCACGGAAGATTTTCAGTAACATTTTCCCCACTCAAACTACCCTTTAGAAAGAAAAAGACGAGTTAATTTTTTATTTTCTTAAAATAGTTCTAAGATTTTAATTAAAATTCCATAAGTTTAAGATACTTACATGACTAATAAAATGTATATCTTGAGTTATTATCTTTGAATAGCATGCGAGACTCTCTTCATACATAATACATTGTCAGTAGTTTTGCATAACTTATACACTAACTTATAGTAAATCATAAGACAGGCAAAAAAGCAGTGCTAATTAAAATATGCATGTTATGTCAAATTTTAAATAGATAATTTTATGACTTTTGGGGTAAAAATTGCGCACTTTATATATTTCTTCATGGTAAATTATATTTAGACAATAGTTCCTTTCTTATAAAAGTTTCAGAGTTTAATACAGAATACACACCAAACATTTCGAACATTTAAATATAGCAGTTTTGAAACAATATCAAGAAAAATAAGTTATTTTCAAATGCTCAATGGACATTGTTTGGATGGGAAGGCAATATAGGGGACTGCCACATCCTTGCTGCAAGAACATTTAAAAATTATTTTACTTAAAGCATCAAAATATATCCTAGAATCATTTGGGATTGAAACTGTACAATTAATTTTACACAAGCAATGAAAAGAAATTAATTTTAGAAATGGAGTTTTTAGGCTATCTTCTTTGCTTATGTTCATCCACAGTATACTTCGAGATTTTCAAATTAAACCGGGAACCTTCTAATGTAGGCATTTACAAAAGGAACTGTAATTTACCATTAGTTGATTGGGCAATTTTCTTGTAATGGGGGCAGTTGTGACCCGGAAGAGAAGGTCGTAAGGAAGGCGTTGTAGGTATCTGCTACCGGAGCGACTTCTAGGGTGGGTCCTCATTTAGAACTCGCGTTCCGCGCACACCTTCTATTGTAGTGCGCCCTTGGTAAAGAATTGAGACGTCCGCCGCACATCAGGATGGAATTTCAAGGTCCTACCTCCAGCTGATCTGGAGGATACACGAGGACCTCCACGAGGTCGCCGCGTTCCATGGTATCCAAAGTTAACTGAACCCTCCTGCAAAAAGAGGAAAATTTAAATGTTGATGATGAAGCCAGAATTAAAGGAGATGATGAGAATGATAAAAATATGAAGTATGTTAAAAGAATTAAATGCTGAATTGTATTTAACAAATCTAATATATAAGAATCATATAATTTCTCTTATGCATAGCTTCCTCGTAGGTATTCTAAAGATTATTCGTATAAAAACTCAAGACAAGCAAGAGAACAGGCACATCAAACATGCTATAAATTTTTTACTTTCTCTACTACGTATAGTAAGTAGGAGAAGTATTGTATTCCACCCAAACATTCGATACCGAGATTTCACCGGAAATACATGTTTTGAGACCCCCTGAATCCAAAAAAAGCATTTTTGGAAACATGTCCGTGTGTGTGCCTGTCTGTGTGTCTGTCTGTGAACAGCATAACTCAGAAACGAACAGTCGGATAAACACCAAACTTGGTATTTAGGTTCAGTATGTTCCAGAGATGCGACACGAAGGTTTTCAAGAAAATCCCCCCAGACCAGATTACCCTTTACATGGAAGATTTTTCGAAAATTTTAATTTTCTCAAAAATAGCTCTAACGATTTTGATTAAAATATCATATGTTTAAGATATTTTCATGACAAAATGTATATCTAGAATTTTCTGGGAATGTCTCCAAAAGTATTCTTCATTGTGAACGACTTTTGCATAACTGGTAAACCATAAGAGATAGACAAACTTTTACTACACAAAAATGTAGATCGCGTTAAAATACACATTTTATGTCAAATACATTTTTTTGTTGAGTGAACCATTTTCGAGATATTGCTTGTTATTCCCTTAATTTTTTCAATACTTATTTTCTCAAATGGGAATTCGTTATTCATTTTTTGTCTTGGATATGCAAAGAGTATTAATCTGTGGCAAAGGGAATGGTGCTGCACCTAGTAACCAACTATTAAGAGATATGTCTATGCTTAAAGGCTACTGTATTTCTATATTGCCTTGTAAATATATATATATATATATATATTCCTCTTACATCTACAAGAAAATTAGCAATAAGATAGAGACTGCAAATGTTTATCTCGATTAACATGAAGTAGATGGAAAATAAGCGTTTGTAAAAATAGTTTGTACAAGAGTAGAGAAAGTCATGTGAGTGTAACACATCAGATTTTTGTTAGTATGCAACAGCAAATATTTCTGAAATAATTAATGACATAAATACAATTTGGCATAACCTTGTTAAAAATAAAATGATTACATGTTATGGCATTTCACATTTGTCATACAACCTTGTGATATATATTTTAACGAGTGAGTTTGGCCCATCTTTGTGGTCTCCCAGTTAACACTAAAATCCACTAGAAATAAAGGGACTGAAGTATTTTACAAAACGTTTCAAAACATGCGGTTTATAACTACTCTGTTATTCTCGTAGCATTTTAACCAAAATCGTTAGTTACCCTTTCTTTCTTTAGTAGGTATATAGATACATAGGGTAGCTGAAATATTACATTCAACTCAAAAGTTTGGTATCAAGATTTCATGGAAAATAAGTTCTCAAGCTTCCCGAATACTCTTTCCAAAAATCATGTTTAGATAAGGTTTTCTTTCTCTGGTTGTGTGTATACCTCTGTCTGTAAACGGCATAATTAAAAAGCGAAAACTCGGATAGTTACTATCTCTAATGGAGCATGATTCAGAATGTACAATACTTATTTTCCGCATGAACTCATTAGTAAGAAAATCTGACTTGGGATACGAACAAGGTTTGTTTTTGGACCGTGCAGGCTACCAGTTCCTATTTCGTTAAACTGTAAACACTTTTGGGAATGATTAACGTAAAGTGGATTGTAGAATTACTTTTTATACGGACAATAGCACGCAACAAAATACTGTGGTCATAATGAGTAGGTTGAATATTCGAATTTTTGTTCAAGTAATTTGAGTGCGCAACATTCGTTGAGAAATTGTACATTGCAATCTTGGAATAGAGTTTGGGTTTGTTTGAACACCAAATTTTCACCGATGTTCCGTTTTTGAGTAATGCTTTGTACTCACACAACGTCTTTTTTCTAAACAAAAAAAAAAAAAAAAAAAAAAAATGCTCTGCGGATTCTATGGACCGCAAATACGCACTTCAACTGAAATATCGATTGTAAAATTACGGATTGAACGGCGGGTATCGAAAGTAAAAAAATCGAAATTAAATCTATCGAAAGTAATTTATCTCCATGAAAATAAAACTTGTAGTAGTAAGTCATTTTAGTTTTAACTATAGTCGTGGACATTAAGTTGTAGAATTTTTTGTCCCATCTTTTCGCATATATGAATGAAACAGGCGTGGTTATTCTATAATTACCACGAAGAAACCTGTCCAGCAAATTCCGAAAACTTTTCAAGGATATAATCCGCTGTTGCAGAGTGACCATTAAGGCTCTCAAGGACACCTGGAGAGCTTCTCGCTCTTGGGATGGTGGCGATCCGATCCAATTCTTTCCGCTCGGTTTCTGCGGTAAGGAACAAACAACGCGTTCAGGTGGGCATGGCAGAAGCTGCAACGGTCTTGGCAAGGGATGGGCAAACAGCTTCAAAATAAGCAAGTAATTAGTTATTTACAACATGCGGAAAAGCGTTCAAATGTTTATAGGTAGCAAGGAAAAATAAATTTAGAAGCCGTACGACTGCTTGCAAAAGAAAGGAAAGTTGTCTTCCGTGATGTAGGGGTACCACGCTAGCCTCTAGTTCCCGAGGTCGCGGGTTCAAACCCGGCGGAGGGTGATGGATTGTTTTCGGGCGTAAAAATCCCTAGCATGACTTCCTTTGGAAGGAAAGTAAAGCTGGTGGTCGCGTGTCGTAGATTTACGACATGTAAAAGAACTTCAAGCCTGATAAAGAGGCATCTGAGCAAAATGTCCAGTCTTTCACGCCCAATACAGAATGGGGCACTAAGAACCGTAGCAGTTAAAGAGCATCCATAAATAATACTCAATTCAAGGAAAGAAAATAAAAATAATCCAAAACTTTAAAGCATCTTCTGTCAGCACTTAAAATAATAATACAATGTGGGGTATTTCGAAAATGACCAACGCTACCAAACAAATATATTTGACAGACATTGTAAGTTTTAATGCGCTCTTAATTTGTTTTAAAGGCTTTTGTCTATCTCTTATAATTTTCGTATTATACATAATTCAGTCAAAAAAGATCTTCATGTCTCATCCTTGGAAGATGATGGACTAAAATAATAAGTTTAGAATTTATCTCAATTTCAGTAAACTGCTGCTCTCTCTCTCTCTCTCTCTCTCTCTCTCTCTCTCTCACGCACGCGCACACAAGGACATTTTTCTAAAACTGCTTTCTTTGGGTTCAAAGGATCTCGAATACGAATTTTTGGCTAGTATGAAGTACTTCCTCTACTTACCATAGATAAGTGGTAGAGAAAGAAAATGTGTGTGGGTGTCTCTGCATACACATTTACCTGCAGAATAGTTCAATAACGAAAAACAGCGCAAATGCCAGTCTTGTCTTTTGAAGGCTGAAATTCTAAACGGGCTTTGTGCCAAATTAGGCAATATGAGATTTATTACCTCTGTGGTAGAGTGGTCAGTCAGCTGACTAGTCACGCGGAGGTCCCGGATTCGATTCCCGGCCGGGGGTAAGAATTTTTCTTTAATTAGGATTATCCCCTACCCTCCATAGAGTCTGGAAGACTGAATGTGCTTGTGAAAATAATTTAAAACGACGAAAACCTGCAGTAAGCTAATCTGAAGATTCAAAGAGTAAATACCATCAAATGTTTCAGTCATGACTATAGCAATTAAAGGGGCTATAAAAATGAACTCCCCCAAAATTAAGATTTGGTAATGAAGAAAACCGACATACCTTTCACTGCTTCTGATATATCCTTAAAACAGCCTTGAATATATAGGGTAGTAAATTGAAAACAAAAATCTTATGTGCACTACAGGTATGACGTTCTCAATCCACTAGCAGTTCAAAGTATACCTTATGCATTATGCTGTACATATAAAATGATTCAGGTATCCACTTTACGTTAATCATGATAAATGTTTGTCTAGAAATAGTTTACTGCTTATTTGTTACATGCAAATTGTATATCACAATTATATTTTAGTTAATATCGAACTAATGCGGAAAAAGAAAACTGATGTATTACATTCACACGATTTTCTCTGTCCACTCTTCTACAAATCGTTCTTACAGAAGCTTATTCTTCCAGCTACTTCATGACAACGTAGATAAGCATTTGCAGAAATGATTTCATTACACATTCCGTTGTAGGTACAAAGAGGATAAAGGAGACAGGCATTAGTCAAATGTTTAAAAAAAATGGGTCACTATATGCTGGCGTTGAAATTCCATACTCTTTGCATGACCACAAGAAACAAACAAATGACGATTTTGACTTTAAAGTTTAAAGTATTTGAAAATTCTAACTCATAACAACTATTACTTTACAAATAGTTTATGCAACAATCTTTACACAGATTGTGTTTTAACGAGATTTACATTTTTGTTTAGCAAATTTATATCTATCCCTTAAGATTTACCAACTATACAAAGGTATGCAAAATTCATTCAGAATGTAGGGGACATCATAGGCTATTTGCAGAAAATTCAAGATATACATTTATTTTATCATACAAATATCTTAAGCATTTAAGAGCTATCTTGATAAAATAACGAAAAATTTTCCATATAAAGGGTAGTTTGGGGTGGGGGTTCTCTTGAAAGTCTTCGAGTCGCATCATTGAAAAATTCTGAAATTATATAAAAAAGTAAGTTTTTTATTCAGGGCTTCAAAACATATATTTCCGTTGAAATCTTGATATAGAAATTTTGGTTAGAATACAATACATCCTCTATCTACTACCAGAGAAAGTAAAAAAAAAAAAATAATCGTACATTTCCGACAAGGCGAAATTTGAGTTGGGAACGCTTAAAACACTTCGGAAACTACTCATGCTACGAAAATTTAACATTTAATTAACAATGTTTCAAATTACAGGAAAGTCAGTGAGAATGGAGAGTGCTTTACAGACCATCGTGAATAAAATATTTTAATGAAAATCATTAGTCATAATTGGAAAAATAATAAAGAATTTTCGTCTTTTGGTTATGCTGTTCTCTCTCTCCCCCTTTCTCTCTCCCTCTCCAACTCCCTTTCTCACTCAGTAATGTAAAGGGTTTAGACTAATCACTGTTAGGCCACAGCTGATCATAACATGAGATGTGGAAGAATTCAGCATCTTTCTGGACGTCATAGCATTCCTTCCAGTTGTTATTTGTTTTACTGGTTTGGCTTCATTTGATTGGCGATATAGAAGGCTGACAACTTTTATTTGTTGCATTTTCAATGCCGTAACATGATAATTTCTGTTTCTTTTGTGCATTTCTTTTTGTCGCACTCGATAAGATGTTCTGCACATGTTAAATTTGTTGCAACGTGAGAGATTATTCAAACACGCCCAAACCACAAACTGAAAGCTCTCTTAGTTTACTTAGTCTTCTCATTTACCTAACAACTAATGTAGTTATTATGTTTATGTTTACCATAGGCCGGAGAGGATCGACTGGACCATTGGTGTTTGCGCATCCCTGAAATAACGCATACAACGTTACCTTACTCATCTGTCAGGGCCTGTCTGGCTCTTCTCCACATTACGTCAGGTTCAGGGTGAAGCTCCGCGTCAAAACAGAGGAGCACGCGGTACATGACTCATCCACAACAAGGCCGGCGGTATGTATACACTATGCATATTTCTTAGGATCACTTAACTCTTTATTACGTGAATTAGTGTGCTACATATGCCGTTCTTCCCCTAATTTCTATACCTGTTTTTATATCCATATCATAGGAACCTTAATGGAAGCGATTCGAATAGCCGTGATCGTTAAGCCGAGACGAAATTTACTGGCTACCCACTCAAAGCTTAACGTCGCGATATTGAATCATAGGAACTGCAGTAAATGTGCCTGTAGTAAAGGATGGGGAGGGTCCAGTTAAAATAACCGGTGTGATAGTACGCCTGGATGATGAGGTTACATTTGACTGCAGTCAGGTGTGTGTGTGTCCAACATTTACGATCTACCAATCTCCATCTTGAAGAGTCATCTCAGTTGTAGCTAATGCTATATTTTCCATCCAAGTTCTTCTTGATCTTTCCCTTACTCTTCCCTCCATACTAGTATCTTCTTGAGCCAACGTTCCATTTCCATTCGACGAACGTGTCCATATCACCTTAAAGGGACAAGGTAATCTGAATACATGGCAATTACACCTTAAGTGTGTCAAATTACCACTGCTCCTAAAATTCTCAATGGCTTTTCCTGAAATTTTTATGAATTATTCTATAAATCATGATAATTATTTCAAGTGCTTGATTGGATTGATAGCTTATGTGGTTGAGTCTGTAAAAATTATTTAATTCAGCAGCAAAATAATAAAATTTACTCTTAAAACATGTGAATTTATGTACCTTTTTCTCTGATACTATTTGCAATACAGAATCACACTTTTGTATGTTTGTTCTTAGTATAATAAGCTATCTTCTGAGTCTTAATTATTTAGTTATGTATATCAGTTCACCAGAAATTGAAAAAAAAATTGCAACGCCAAAAAGGTAAAAATGTGGAAAATTGCAATGTTGTTGGTTTCTTAATATCACTAATATACATAATAAAATTGGGATTGTGGTTCAGAAAGTTTAACTATGTGTTGTATACATGTACTGAAAATTTCAGCTCTCTACCTCTCATATTTTCTGAGAAAAAGGCACATAAGTATTCAAAAATGTTGTTTTGAGAAAACTGAATTTAACGTTTGAACATTAAAATTCTGGCACATTTCAGTACATTCCAGGGTCGTAATCATCTGCACCTTCATTCCTGGATTGCTTCAGCTTTTCTGATTGCCTTCTCTTGGTCCTGGATTCTTTGTTAATTGCTGAACTGCTCGCTGGACATAATATAGTCGTTCGTTCTTGAAAGATACAAAAACGTTCTAAAAAGGGGCGTTGCATGACAGCTTTATAGAAATGCAGACTATCATTTAAATGTTATTTAAATGTATTAAAACCTCTTAACCTCAAAAGGTTTATATTTTCTGTAACTGGAAATAATAGAGATTGTATTAGTGCCTAAAACAAAAAACGTGATTTTTGACCTCCCTATCCGCGATATGGATTGCTTTTCTTCTATGATGGAAGTAGTTACGCCCATTTGTTGTCTACTTATTTAATTTTGGATGTGATTTTTTAAAGTATTTCCACAATAACCTCTCCGAAACCCCATCTCCACGACACTTGTCTTTCTTTGTTAATTGTTTTATTAAAAGTGTAACAAAACAGTTACATTCTCTTATCTGGAATAAACATATTAGTAGAAAAACTAAAATAAAATATGTGCAAGTGTAATAAAAAGCATAGTAACACACAGAGCACAAATCTGGGAAATTAATAAGAAATAAAGTTAATATGCATAATAATTAAATTAAAGGACCCTAGCTACACATGCAAGAAAGCGTTATTAAATAACACTAGTTATTAAAAGCCTAATGTGTTACATTCACATGACTTTCCTTACCCCTATCGATTATTAGTGGATATACAAACTATTCTTACTTAAGTTTATTTTTCTATCTACTTCATTCTAATCCAAATAACTCTTTGCAGATATAGCTACATTACACATTTCGTTATAGATACGAAGGGAACAGTGTTAGTCAAATGTTTAAGAACTGTACGCTATACGCTGGCCTTAAAATTCCATACTGTTTCCATGCAATCGCGAGAAACAACTGAATGTTGAAAGGACTTTAAAGAATGGTCATGCAATGAACAATTCGAACCATTAATAACGGATATCTCAGAAATGGCTTATGTCACAAAAAAGTTATTTGAAATAAACTGTGTGTTTCAAAAATATCTACATTTCTTGTGTAGTAGGTTTTCGTCTATCGCTTAACGTTTACTAGTTACACAAGATTATACAATATTCCTTCCAAATAAAGATGACCTCAAAGGCTATTTTCAGAAAATTAAAGATATACGTTTTATTTGTCATGTAAATATCATTAATATATGGTATTTTATCAAAATTGTTAGAGGCATTTTTTAAAAAATAAAAAAATTGGAAAAATCTTCCATGTAAAGGGTAGTTTGGGTTGGGGATTTTCTTGAAAATCTTAGTGTCGCATCTTTAGATCTGAACCTAAATTCCAAGTTTGATGTTTATCGGAGTTTTCATTTTTGTGTTATGCTGTTCGCAGTCACACACACGCGGACATTTTTCTAATTTATTTTTATTCAGCGGTCCTTAAAACATGTATTTCCGGTGAAATCTCGATATCGAATATTTGGTTGGTAGGTTCCCTACCTACTATGTATGTGGCAGAGAAAGTAAAAAGTGAACAACTTGTTTTTATTAATGTATACATGCTATATTTAATTAATTCGAGTTTATACGGAGCAAACTATTAAAACACTTAACCGATAGCAGAAATTAATTATTTATTATCAAACAAACCTCACCGGTTGAGTGTTTATTTATTTATTTATTTATTTTATTTCACGGCTAAGGCCACAAAATATATTTAACATAAATTTTATGTTCTAAGAGCTCCACAGTTTTCCTAGTTGCACAAAATTATTTAGAATGGAGAGCAGTTCACAGCCTATTTGCAAAAATTAAACATATAGATATATTTGTAGTGCAAATATCTTAAAATATAGTATTATAATAAAAATTATTACAGCCATTTCTGGGAAAGTAAATCACGAAACAGTTCTATATACATATAAAGGGAAGTTGGGATAGAGGATTTTCGTGAAAATCTTTATCTGGGATACTTAATATCTGAGTAAAATAATATGAAATTAATATTTATTTTAGGGCTTTTCGTTTTTGAATTATGGTGTTCTCAGATAGACAAATCAAGAAGCGCGGCATTTTTCTAAAAGTACTCTTTTGGGGGAATAGTGGATCACACACACACACATACATACGGATCTTTTTCTAAAAATGCCTTTTTTTATTCAGGGAATCTCAAAACATGTATTTCCGGTGATATCTCGGTATAGAATTTTTGGGTGGAATGCAATATTTCCCATACTTACTATACGTAGTGGAGAAAGTAAAAGTAGTACTGCATGTGCTATTTCGTACTAAGAATTCTGCACAACTTGACAAAAAAGTCGCACTTTGGGGTAGAGTGTAGACTTTAGCCCATATTTTAGGGGGCATTTTACTGTACTACTGTTAAGTATGGCAGCTTCCTATGCTCAAGCCATGTGGTTGCTTTCTTTTCAATTATATGCGAATTTGTTACTTTCTCTACCACTACATAGTGGGTAGGGAAGGTATTGCATTACACCCAAAAATTTGATACCGAGATTTAAACGGAAATAAATGTTTTTAGGCACTGAATCCCAAAACAGTTTTTTTAAAAGAAAAAGCCTATGTGTGGTGTGTGTGTGTGTGTGTGTGTGTGTGTGTGTGTGTGTGTGTGTAAACAGCAGAATTAAAAAAGGGAAAGTCAGATAAATACCAAACCTGGTATTTGAGTTCAGTACCTTCCAGAGATGCGACACGAAGATTTTCAAGAAAATTCCCCACCCCAAACTCCCTTGCACATGGAACGTTTTTTTTGAAAATTTGATTTTCTAAAACATGGTTCTAAAGATTTTGGTTAAAATATCATATATTAAAGATGTTTATATGACAAATAGAATGTATATCCTGAATTCTTTGGGTCGTCCGCCGTGTTGTAGTGGTTACCATGCTAGCCTCTAGTTCCCGAAGTCGCGGGTTCAAACCCGGCGGAGGGCCATGGAATTTTTTCGGGCGTAAAAATCCTTAGCATTGTTTCCTTCGGAAGGAAAGTAGATTTACGGCATGTAAAAGAACCTCAAGCCCGATAAAGACGCCTATGAGCAAAATTCTCGGTCTTTCACGCTCGATAAGACGCTAAGGACCATAGTAGTTAAAGAGCGTCCATAAATAAAACTCACTTTCAATTTCCGAATTTTTAGGAATAGTCTGTGAAGTCCACTTCATTCGGAAGGAATTTTGTATAATCTTGTATAACTGGTAAATGTTAAGCGATAGACGAACGTAACTACACAAAAAATGTAGATCTTTTAAAACACACAATTTATGTTCAATACTTTTTTTTTGTGTCATAAGGCATTTCTGAGATATCCGTTATTAAGATTCGAATTGTTCATTTGTTGGTCATTCTATTAAGTCTTGTCAACATTCAGTTGTTTCTCGAGATTGCATGGAAACAGTATGGAATTTTAAGGCCAGCATATAGCCTCCAGTTCTTAAACATTTGACTATCGCTGTTCTCTTTATATTTATAACGAAATGTGTATTGCAGCTATTTCTGCAAATGTTTATTTGGATTATAATGTAGTAGAAAAAAAAGTAATAAGCTTTTGTAAGAATAGTTTGTATACCCACACACTCTCTAAAGGGTAGAGAAAGTCATGTGAATGTAACACATAGGATTTTTTCTCCATTTTTGCGTTGACAGATTTTTCTGTGAATGACATTTCCTGCTATACATGGTCCGCTTTCTCATAAGGAGTGAATTAAACTTTAGGATGACAAAAAAAAAACCTCTAAGTGCTGTTGTGGATGTACTTTGGTGTTTGTTAATAAGATGGTTTGTCTTATTTAAAAAATCTGATGTGTTATACTCACATGACTTTCTCTACTCTTGTACAAACTATTTTTATAAACGCTTATTCTCCATATGCTTCATGTTAATCGAGATATCGAGATGTTAATCTTATTGCTAATTTTCTTGTAGATGCAAGGGGAATTGGTAGGCTTTAAGCTATAGTCAAATATTTTAAGAGCTGGTTGCTATGTGGAGTATTCCATTCTCTTTGCATTACCAGGACAAAAAAAATGAAAAACGAACTTTCATTTAAGAAAAAGTATAAGTATTGGAAATTTTAAGGGAATAACAAACAATATCTCGAAAATGGTTCACTCAACAAAAAATGTATAATATGACATAAATTGTGTATTTTAACACGATCTACATTTTTGTGTAGTAAAATTTTGTCTATCTCTTATGGTTTACCAGTTATGCAAAAGTCGTTCACAATGAAGTATACTTTTGGAGACATTCCCAGAAAATTCAAGGTATACATTTCATTTGTCATGAAAATATCTTAAACATATGATATTTTAATCAAATTCGTTAGAGCCATTTTTAAGAAAATTAAAATTTTCGAAAAATGTTCCATGTAAAGGGTAATCTGGGGTGGGGGATTTTCTTGAAAACCTTCGTGTCGCATCTCTGGAAGATACTGAAACTAAATGCCAAGTTTGGTGTTTATCCAACTGTTCGTTTCTGAGTTATGCTGTTCACAGACACACACACACACGGACATGTTTCCAAAATGCTTTTTTTGGATTCAGGGGGTCTCAAAACATATATTTCCGGTGAAATCTCGGTATCGGATTTTTGGGTGGAATACAATACTTCCCCTACTTACTATATGTAGTAAAGAAAGTAAAAAGTAATTGGTGATAAATGTTAATGAAGAGAGGTATAATGGAGAAAGAAGGTCGTAACTTTCTTAATAAAGAAACTTATTGAATAAAAGTATATCAGTGAAGTTAGAAGGCATGCATCTAATTACTGTAAGAATTTCAATCTGATATCTTAAATAGTTTACGAGATATTGAGTCATGTATTTACCAGATTTAGTATTGGCGGGATGGGGACTAGCAGACAGGGACAATATTACATTGATTTTGCTTTGCTCATTTTGGAGGTAGTTGTAAAGAAAGCAATGTTTCACTATAACTATATCCTTGCACTTCTCTCTTCTGTGCCTTGGATATAAATTCTGAATCGTCTGTAGGAGTATGTTTATACTGTCGACTACAAAGTAAGATACGCCTGTTTTAGGACATGGTGAAATAAATGAAGGGTAATTTTGTACTGAACGCCTATAATTGCAGGTTGTAACTATAGCATCATCGCCGTCATTAGTAAGAAACATAAAATGGTGGCTGCTGCCAAATGTGAATTCTTAATAAATCAAGTTCGCTCTACTGGTAGTCTTTGGAAGATAAACGAGTACAAGAAGTCAGGCACGCAAGGCTACACCCAGGTTTTTGTAAAAGTTATGATGGTCGCTGTCAAACAGTACCTTATTAATGCTCATCATAGCAATTTTCATTCGATATCCGTAATTTCCGTTGGTAAGAACTGGATTGTCTCATTAGCATTGTATTCCTTTTGTTTTTAGGCTTTATTCAGGGTAAGCAGGTTGTTGTTAGTGCTGATCCTGGCAGGGACGGATTGTAAACTAATATGATACGAACCGCTCAGCTCTTAAGCTGGAAGGAGCATTCAACTTTCGTGAATTTGGTTATCTTGTAACGAAACTATGAATGAAGGTTGCCTTCAGAAAAGAAAACTTGTTTATTCAAAAATTTTAATGTCGTTTCTGGGCCGCTGTCTCACGAATTCTGTGACCATTGTCATTTCACTATTTCTACTGTCTATTTACGTAAACCATTTTTACCCAACGCTTAATTATGATATGTAGTTGATGATAGCACAAGTTACTACTATGGTGTCTATGAACTAGAAAGCTCAATTTAACGAATTCCCTCAACGAACGCAGCACTAGAATATTCAAACACACAAATTCCACCCTTCAACAATAAAGAGTCCCCAAAATATGCCTTCAACCTCAATTCTAATATCAGGTTGGTACAAGCACGAGGTTGAGAAAACATTGTAAAATAAGTCAATATATTTTTGCTAAGAGCTCACAAGAAACAAAGGATTGGAATTATCGAAGTGTACTAATAAAAATTAAAACATTTAAAAGCACTGCAGAAAATACGCTGGTAAATGTAACGAAACATACATGCATTCCAAAATTCAGGATGGCATAGATGTAGGTACACGGTTTCTGAGATTGGGCTGCTTAAGAGGTGTGGCTAAGCCAACACACTGGAGATGAGTAGAGGCTTAATGTGGGAATCTGCCTAAAGTGAGCAGTCTAATGGATCCATAATCAGCACGCAATCATTTTAATCAATAATAAATTCCCAACATAGAACCGTAAATAGGGCCCCAATAAATTAAATTGAGTTTTACTTATGGACCCTCTTTAACTACTATGGCCCTTAGCGTCCCATTCTATATTGGACGTGAAAGACCGGTAATTTTGCTCAGAGGCCTCTTTATCAGGCTTGAGGTTCTTTTACGTGCCATAAACCTACGCCACGGGACCGCCGGCTTTACTTCCCTTCGAAGGAAGCCATGCTAAAGATTTTTACGCCCGAAAAAAATCCTTCGTCCTCCGCCGGGTTTGAACCCGCGACCTCGGGAACTAGAGGCTAGCATGGTAACCACACCATGGTTATGTAATGACGATTTAATTATCAAGTCACTGGGTTGGCTACGGAAACAATTATTTGATATAAACTGTATATTCCAACAATAATTAAATGTTTCCCTATGACTTGTTATTGTTCATAGTTGTGAAATTTCACAAGAATGAAAATATTTTAAATATTTTTTTTTCAAAACAGCATATAAACAGCTGGAATTTAAATAAGGTTCCTCGTTTTAATTGCATATTCGTATTAGACCGATAATTCTACTCAAATTATCTTTACAGTTTTCCTGCTATTCTCAGAAGAGCTTCAACAAAACATATTTTTTCGATATTCTTTTTGATTTGCAGCAGTGTACCGGTCAGTTGCGTTCGTGGTATTATAGGTTCAAGGTACACTTAATTCTTACCAGGCGTTATGGCATGTGTCCTGATAAGTATGTTCCTCCAAATGAAGGGAGCAAAACAGTGTGAAGACAAAGACACTTGCTGACAATTGTTAACTGCCAGCCAACTTAAATACATGCAATTTACTTCATGTAATACTACATTGTAAGATATGCAATTTACAGAAATTTATGTTTCAGATCTACTCAATGTTCAAAATTAGATAAAATTAAAAATGAAGTAATTAGGAGAGGCATGGATTATCAAACCCCAGTAATTTCATCCATTGTTAGCAATTAATTTGGTGTGGACATGTCCGACGGGTGGATGAGACTACCGCCACGGATTTTTTAATTGATATCGACAGTAAGAGGAAAGAGGGGATTTTCAAGGGTTACATGGGCGAAAGAGGTCGTCAAATAAATGCAAAAGAAAGGATTAGAAGACTGGGATTGAGAAGATGGGATGCACAGTGAGGCACAGGAAGATGCCTCAGTGTTGTAAACCCGTTAACGACGACGACGACGATGATGATGAGATGAATTTAAAGGTGGATCAAAACATTGATAATAAAACACTTTAGAACGGTTCAGGGGATAAAAACGGAAGCTTACATCAGTTATACCCTTCATCTTTTCGCTGCATTATTCTCAAGCTTTATTATTATTGTCATTATTATTGAGCAGCACCATTAGCGCTATACTGATTTGGTTTAAATTATTAAGGAAATACTATATTACAAAAAATTGCAACAAACAAACAAAAAGTTAATGATGGCACTAGCTGGTGACATCAGAATTGTGGTATGCTGGCATGTGGATGAAGCGGGTTCATCCGGAGCTAACCGTATTGGTAGTAGACCAAAATGTCCTGTGACAGGCGACTGCGGATCCTGGTGGGAAGCTATGTTCGAGTGTCAAGTGAATAGAAAACCGCACCTGGAACATATTGAAGATGAAAGAATTTTTGTGCCTACGGATAAACTCATAACTAATGAGAACACCAAGCTTGCGGTGTAACTGTATCACGCAGGGCAAGGTACGTCAGTAGAGGACGTAGGAGAAAAGTATAAAGAAAACGGTGGCGCTGTGTGGAGAAGATTTGCGATTTATTGACGGATAAAACCGTGAAAGGCGAGAATGTGCTAAAGTGAGTTTGCTGTTGATATGAACCTCCCAGGTGAGATTACGGTCAAAGAGTACTCCCAGATATTTCACAGTTTCATCATTACGCTTCCATGGTATATTGGTGCCATTAAGCACAATAGGTGGGGTGGTACAGATCAACGGAGCGTGAAAATCATAGTTTCACATTTGGCTTAGTTGAGAGAGCTTTATGGAGGCGAGTACCAGTGGCGAGGATATCCTCATCAGGTTTGAAAAAAGTGTATCATCAGCATAAATGGAAGTGGTAACCTACGGCAAAGGAGGGAAATCGAAAGTGTATATATTGAAAAAGTGTAGGGCCCAGCACGGATCCTTGAGCGACGTTGGTTAGAACTTATCGGGATGACGTGCGTTCAGATTCAAAAGAAATCGAGAACGTGCGATTTACCAGAAAGCTGTGAATGTTGTTATATAATCAGGTAGGCCAGTCTCGTGTAGCTTATACAGTATAACGGCGTGCGACAGCTTATCAAAAGCTTGAGATAAATCGAAGAAGGCGGCTAAGTATGCTACTTACACTCAAAAGATTGGGCAAATGTGCTCCGTAAAGATGAGGGGTTGATGTAGGGCAGAATAAAATTAAAGGGTGGCAGTGAGAAAGTATCAGAGAGATAGTTGCAAATCCGTTTAAGCACAATCTTCTAAAAATAGTTGACAGTGCAGGAAGAAGACTTATTGGACGATAACCAGATAGTTGATGAACAGGCTTGCTAGGTTTGTGCAGAACAATGACTTCCCCAAGCTTACAATAGGAAGGAAAATAACCCAAATGGAGCATAGCATTTAAGAGAGACGCGAGAAAAGCGCGAGCTTTGCAGGAAAGATTCTTCAAAGCAATGTTAGAAATGTGACCATGCCCAGGAGAGTTTTCGGATATTAAGAGTGGTGAGAAAGTGACAAAATTCACTGGGAGAGGTAGGTAAACTTAGTGGGAACAGGGGTAGATGTTTAAAAAGCAGGTGAGTTTGATATAATTGAGTTGTGAACAGGGTCAGTAGCAGTAGATGTGAAAGAGTTCTCAAAGTAGTCAGCAAAAACCGCACATTTTTCTGTATCACTCGTGTAGTAGTGATCGTCGACTTTTTTAATGGTAGAGTTAGATTCTTTCAGAATAAGTCTCGTCTTGTTCCATAGAATGCAATCCAGTGGAAAAACACTAGAAAGATGGCGCCGATACGAAAATATCTATATCGATCCAGCGCATGTTAAACCTGCTTGGTCAATGGTTCGGTGAGATTCGCTGCCAGAATTGTAGAAGGGGGACTTGGGCTCCGGCTCTTGTCCTGGTAGACTTTCGCTCAGCATTCTCAAGTTGTAATATTGTAATCAGTCATGCTTAAAAGCACAAAATTTTTATATAAGATTTTGTTGGTTTGAAGGGAAATCTCAATCTTCGTGCCGCACCCTCTTATGATGCATGACTTAAATGCATCGTAAGTTTGGTATTAATACGAATTTATGCTTTTGAGGTATACTGGTCACAAGACAGGTATGCAGTGAGGTTTTCCATCATATTTTTGCTCTTTGGCAGCATAGGGTCTCAAAATAAGTATAAATCTCGATTTTGAACTCTTTTTGTGAAGCGTATTACTTTCCCTAATATAAGTGACCAGTGAAATAAATAAAAATAATGAAATTAATGCAAATCCTTATATTTAAAATACAAAGTCCAACTTTTATTATTTCAAATGCGAATTCTAAAGGGTCTTATTTACTTATTCTACTGAGCAGACTAGAGCAGTTTGTTTATTTTGAAAGCGTTTATGCTCCAGATGGTCAAAATAAGAACATGTAAATTATTGATTCTTGAATGGCTAAAAGATTAAAAAGGATTTACAAGACTTGCATATTATAATACGAACATGTTGAAGTCCCACTAATTGATGAGATGACTTTGGCTTTACGTTATGGTCATCGTCGTTGTTATTCCTCTGAGAAGAAAACAAAAGCCGAGTATACTGTAATCCAAGCAATCTTATTAAGAAGCCGAAACAAGATTTTGGTTTGGTAGTACAATACATCATCTTTTTTGTAAATGTCAACTTGCAATACAGGAGATTAAAAGGGCGTTGTTACTAAAGGCTTTGGAATTTTGCAGGTTAATACGAAATTAGCATGGCATCGTGTCCGAATGTGCTTATAGCGTGTAGTTATGGTATGTTTAAGGCTTACGGTATATGGTCCTAAAGAATTTATATGCCATTTATTACACCTAGTATAGAAATACTACAACAGCATCAATGCCATTAAATATTCTAAATGTTCCACTTTAAAAGGAAGGAAATGTTTATGATTATTTCTATCAGTTATATTATTTTTAAAATGATTATGTGATGTATTATTAATTTTATTGTCATTACCAGACGCACTGTTGTGCTGTATTGTTGCTACCAGACATAGCATTATTGGGTCTACTTAGTTATATTTCGGCTTAACGGTCTCTCCTTTTTGGTGAGGATCACGCCAAAGAAAGATATCTGTTTAAAATCGTCTGGTATGACGCCAGCCCTGTCTGGCTTTGGCTAGACACAGTTGGTGGGAGCAAGATAGCGTCACTTGAGAGTAAGTGGTCGTTGGAACCAGTCGTGTGTGGCCAGTCTACGGTCTGCGGCATCTCCTTCCATCCTGATTCCTTTGTTAACTATGTAGAGTCGCCAAACAGTTTTGTGTATAAGTCCCAGGTAATATGTGTTATGTAATCTTTCAGCATAATATAAAACCCACGCCTTCCCCTTAGATTTACACGCCAAGGTCCCGGACTTTTTGCTGTCAGCGAGTTGTGCCCCCCCCCCCCCAATGTGCGTGTTGAGGTGACCTAAATTAATCATTTTCTGGTAAACTTTGGCCTTCACCCCAACATGTAACAATATGCGGAAATCGCAAATAACTTTGGAAAAGTTCTGAACTTCCAAGTGAGCAATGAAATACTAGAGCATGACGTTTGTAAGTTTGGTTAGAGTGTAATAGTTCCAGGATTTTGAAGGTAAGTTACATAACCTTGCCGAGTTTGTCCTGATAGGCAAAATTAGTGGTTTTTATGCGTGTGTCAAACGCTGTGTACATTTGAAATCATATTTACAGTTTATTTTAAACAAGAAGTGACTTCTTACAGTTACTGGAGGGCCATGTTTCAGTGTGGTTTCCATGGAAACCTCGCTTCCGCTGTTGTTCTATTCGTACCACCTCCTTTCCCTTCGCCTACAAGCTGAGCTTTGGTGGGGGTAGCATGTTGCTATATTATAACTACATCTTAGCACGCGCTTTCATACTGCTTACTAGCTTTCTAACACCACCCGGCAACCCTGTTCTCTACTTCTTTGACATGAGTGCATTGTCATAAGTCGCTTCTTCATTAAGTGCTACTGTAATTACGGAGCGTGATTGTAAGAATCCCTTTTATCGCTGATTCTCAATGCATTTTCACTAGTCAAGTATTAGGTAGATACTCTAAATTCTAAACCCATTGCCACTGCTGTTATGATTCAGCGCTTTTAGGATCATCTAACACCATAACATTTTATTTATTCGTTCGTGGCTCATGTCTCTACGAGATTTCTATTGATACTTCAGGCGCGAGTCATTACTCCCGAGTTCTGCTTTAAATGCAGTCCAGAAACGTCTTAAACACTTGCTCTCTTGTGACATCTGTTCCCAGCAGGTATCTCCCAGTAGGTGGCAATTCACATAAATCGCACCCACTGAGAGTATAGTCACTAAATAAACAGACCATCGTCGATAAATCTGGAATCTGTTTTCAATTACCTTGCTGTACACCGTGTAATTAAAACGCTTTCTAGAAGAGCATGTTTGACGCCATTGAAGGTCGATTGCGGATCTGTTGACGTACGTAGAGCAATAATTATCCACGTTAACCCCACCCTTCACTGCGACTCACCTGACTTGTTAAACGAGAAACTTTGTACAATGTTTGAGGTATCGTATTACAATATTAACAGCAAACACCAGAGTTGCGTTGACAGTATTCAGTGCAGTAGCGGTACTGAAACATGATCGCCTAGGCCCACTAAATTAAAGCGGTACCTTTGTAATCTAATACCATGTTTGATTTATGAGCACACATTCTAAACCTTTACATGAATATACCACCTGATCTGGTTTACCACTTTTCGTTTCTAAACAGTTTATAATTTTATTAGCTGGCTGCTCGACGTTGCACGGGCAGCTTTTTAAACCCGAATAACGAATCAATTTCATATACCTCCCCACGTTCTTTATGATCTACAATATTTTTACTTTCTCTACTACGTATAGTAAGTAGGGGAAGTATTGTATTCCACCCAAAAATTCGATACCGAGATTTCACCGGAAAAACATGTTTTGAGACCCCCTGAATCCAAAAAAAGCATTTTTGGAAACATGTCCGTGTGTGTGTGTGTGTGTCTGTCTGTCTGTCTGTCTGTCTGTCTGTGTCTGTGTCTGTCTGTCTGTGGACAGCATAACTCAGAAATGAACAGTTGGATAAACACCAAACTTGATATTTAGGTTCAGTATCTTCCAAGGATGCGACACGAAGGTTTTCAAGAAAATCCCCCCACCCCAGATTACCCTTTACATGGAACATTTTTCGAAAATTTTAATTTTCTCAAAAATGGCTCCAACGATTTTGATTAAAATATCATATGTTTAAGATATTTTCATGACAAATAAAATGTATATCTTGAATTTTCTGGGAATGTCTCCAAAAGTATTCTTCATTGTGAACGACTTTTGCATAAATGGTAAACCATAAGAGATAGACAAAATTTTACTGCACAAAAAATGTAAATCGCGTTAAAATACACAATTTATGTCATATACATTTTTGTTGTTGAGTGAACCATTTTCGAGATCTTGCTTGTTATTCCCTTAAATTTTTCAATACTTATTTTCTCAAATGGGAATTCGTTATTCATTTTTTTGTCTTGGATATGCAAAGAGTATTAATCTGTGGGAAAGGGAATGGTGCTGCACCTAGCAACCAGCTATTAAGAGATATGTATGTGCTTAAAGGCTACTGTATTTCCAAATTGCTCTTGTAAATATATATTCCCCTTACATCTACAAGAAAATTAGCAATAAGATAGAGTCTGCAAATGTTTATCTTGATTAACATGAAGTAGATGGAGAATAAGCGTTTGTATTAATAGTTTGTACAAGAGTAGAGAAAATCATGTGAGTGTAACATATCAGATTTTTTATAGTGAACTCTCCCCTTTACCCCTTATAAATGTAGCTTCGAATAGACCCGGCTACTCCTAATAACGGTTGAAAAATCTCCTGATGTTCACGCAAAAGGATGTGAAACATCGGAGGAACGTCTGATTTCCGTAACCTCCCCCAGCAGTCTTGCAAGCTCTGGAAATTCTGCACAGCCTATAAGTACCCTTTGGTTGTAAAACAATCATTGATATGAATGGTCGAGTAACTTGTTAGACAAGTACAATAGTTGAAATTCTAAACCTTTGTACCTTGCCTTTAGTTTCATAGTTACTTAGTAATATAAAATTTACACCGTTTTCACACAATACAGAAACCCTTAACATATACAACGAATTAGAGGTGAAGCTGGTGAATACATAGATTCGTACTCCCAGGCCACAAGTTAAATAACTGCTTTGGAAAAGACATAGTCTGTGACCATCGAGAAAAACAATGGTCTCACTTGTTAATTAAAAATGTCGGTTTACTGATTTCTAATTTTACACTTTTCTCTCCTTATAAATTATTTTGCTAACAAATTGATTACACCATAAGTACAAAAGAAATAAAATAAAGCTTTCTTACGTGAGGGTTAGTAAAATATTAGTGCATTGGTATCGCATGCGTATCATAGCGTTATAAACAGATTTGATTCTCCGTGTTTTAATTGGGTCATTCCACGCCAAATTATAAAAAAATATAAAAAGATTCTCAACCGCATCACCTCCGATTTCAATGAAATCCTATATGCATGTTCCTTTATGTGAAAGCTAAGGTAATGTCAATTTTCTCGCCAAAATTCACATTGGTTTTAGCCAATATTTTTTTTAAATTTAAAAAACAAAACAACTAAATTCGACACGCAAAGGTTAATTAAAAATTGTATGACTTCGGCCAGACATTATTAAAAACGGAATGAAGGCTCATTTTAAAGCTAGTGAATTAGGCTTCCTACTGTACTTAACAAATGTACTGAAATTACTTTCTGAGTATTCCGATTTTTCTTTTTTTCTTATTTTTTTAACTTTTCATGCGTCGCGACAATAATTAGAAAACTTGTCATACTACTGTACAGATATTACTTTTTAACTCCAATAAATTTCAGTCTGGGGATGCATATAGATTTTGAGTTATAAAGAAAAGCATCACTGAAAATGCTTGCAGCGCTCGCCTATGTAGCACATAAGACAGTTTATTATCAGCAGAAGCATTCCGATATTGCACGGGGGAAATACTGGAGTGGGCACAAATGACTTAGACTCGAAAAATGAACACACGTGCATTCTGCCTATCCAGTTCTAAACATTGTTGTGTCAAAGTGTAATGATTAAAATGGTATCGCGTTTTAAGTTAACATTTAAGTTAGTATTTATAAAAAGCTATTTTTGTTAATATTAGACGCACCAGTGATAAAAAGACTAAACTTGGGAGAAATGTTTTGGCAGTTTTACTTAACTAGTCAAGGGCTACAACTCACAGATTTTCAACATAATCTGAGGAGATCGGGGGTGAGGGCTCTGATGATTTGACATGGAATGACCCAATTGCTAAATCGTAACCGTCTACGTACGAGGTGTGTTAAAAAACAGATTGAACTTTTTTTATAACATCTTTATAGCTCATTGTACAACATTTAAAGCAGTGTCCCCCTCATAATAGTCCCCTCTACTTGGCAATACACCGTTCCCATCGTTTCTTCCATTTTTGGAAACGTTCCTGGAACGCGCTTTCTGGGATGGCGCGCAGGTACCTTGTCGCATTGTCCTGAATCTCCTCTATGGTTTGGAAACGACGTCCTTTCAACGTGGTTTTAAGTTTGGGACACAGGAAAAAGTCTGCAGGGGCTAGGTTCGGAGAATAGCGTGAATGGAGCACAACGGGAGTTTTGATGTTTTGGCAGATAGCTGCGGACAAGGAGATACGCGTGAGGGCGCATTGTCATGATGCAACATCCAAGTCTGGTTTTTCCGCAATTCACGCCTCTGCCTGCGCACAACATCCCTCAAACGCACTAAAATTCCCTGGAATACTTCCTTGTTTACCATCTGACCACGTGGTACAAATTCCTGATGGACAACCCTTTGCAGTCAAAAAACACAACCAACATCGCCTTGATCTTTGACCGACTCATTCGGTCCTCCCGTATGCTTGGCTAAGCATTTAAAAGGTCTCTGTAAAAGTTTATAGCAATTTCACACACGCGCACGCGAACACGCACTCGCACTCGCACTCGCACTCGCTCACGCTCACTCTCACACTCACACTCACACACTCTCTGTTCAAGTTCTTTCATTTTTATTTTGTCACTAATCCGACGAATAGCTTGTAAACATGCTTACTTCAGCGGCTGTAGCTCGGCAACTAACGGCCATAGTGAAATGAGGCAAATGGCAGTTTGTTGTCTAAACCTGCCGTTAGGTGTGCTCAGTAGTCTCAGCGCCCTCCCTGTGTCGGTTGACGCTCTATTTAAGTTCGGTCTTTTTTTGCTGGCCTCCGAGAGCAGCACCTGGAATCAGAAATCACCATTCTTCAGAAACTGCAACAACTTCAGGGCAACCACCGGCAACTGCAGGAAGGCTACATTCTCATCTGGGCGTTTATGGAGACACACGTGCTTCCACATCCATCCGCCTACAGCTACCGGCGTAACAACCGCTGAAACTCCCACATGCCAGAACTTTTGAAAATAAAGAACAATTAATCACCTAACCCATTCTTCACCTTTTAACCTCCAGGTGGCAGTCAGAGACTTGTGTCATGACTGTTAACCCGGTCCAATCTACCGCTCCCGGTCACGCAACGGCAGTTAGTATTAACATATACTAACGGAGGTGCTAACGCGGTACTCCACCATCCCTCACCTTTATCTCCTGTCGATTCCTATCCCACACCTCCCCAAGTTCCTCACCCTTAACCAAAAACACAAAACAAAACACCAAATCAAATAAAAAAAAAGGAAAAGAAATAATAAAGAAAAAAGAACGCACTTCGTGTATATTCCTTGGAATGAAATATCCGCAGCATTTGACTTATTCTACATGCATATTCCGTGGAGTAACAACGGCTATTTTCTACTTCATGACACACGCAACTAAAATCAAGACTTTCTTCGCAACCATGTGTTGTATTAAGCATTGTACTCCAATATGTTGTATTCAAGTAGAAGGGCTTTGTAAATTATTTGTAATGTTTTAGCAATTTATAAAACGAAATTAGAAGGTGCCTTATAGCACTATGTTCTGAGATCTTCAATGGTGAAAGAATTATCAAAATCTGTTAAATGGTTTTTATATCACTCTACATACATACGCCCACACATACATACAAATGTTCTTTCTTTATAATACTAGGTACCTATATTTATACCTACGTCCTGCGCCATTGGGTTGGAGTTCCCTGCTATAGGGTACGCCTAGGTTCGGGCTCACCCATGAAGATTCGAAATTTTCGGCCCCAATATAGGACTCGTGCCTGCTCAGCCTGGCGAATATGAGAAACTATATATGGTAGACAATCTGTAGGTGCAGTAATCAGCATTTATCTCATTACGGGTAGATGATGGGCTTCGTTTGCTGTGCACGTGGTTGCGAGGTTGACGCCTATTATTATTATTATTATTATTATTATTATTATTATTACAGCCATTGTTAAAATACATTGAGTTTTATTTGTGTGCATATTGTAGTGGTATTTAACGATTCTAGAACCACGCTGGGCGGCCAATTTGCGGTAGTACTTCTTCTATTTGCGGTGGTATGTGGCTATTTGACGGTACAGGATTTGTAGGAGTGGTCCCGGGTTCGGTACTAGCTCAGGGTTCTTTGCATGGATCTTGGATCTCGGGTTAGTGGTGAATACGACTGTTTGTTTTCCTGCTCGTTTATTTACTGCCACCGTTTTAACATTTGATTCCCGCTATTTCTTCGACGCACGCACGCGCATTTCCTATTTATTACGCTTCATATCATCGCGCCTATACACTAACATTTTTCTGACAAACATCTCCCAGGAACTACCACTGCCAAGTGTGTATTCTAAAATCTCCTACACATTTTCTAACAAACATCTCCAAGGAGCCACCACGGCCAAGTGTGTATTCTAAACTTTTCTGACAACCATCTCCAAGGAACTACCACGGCCAAGCGTGTATTCTCTCTCCTGTTTCTCTATTTCAAACGTTCTATATCTCACCATTCCACTATCACCTGATTTCTAGCTTCTTTCATTGGAGGCCTAAGGCTATCTGTCTTTTGGCGAACATTGGCCCTTTTCTACACCTCTGCGTTCCAGCAACCTAACGGGACACTTAACAATAGAGGGAAAAACCACCCGTTTCCGGCCGCTGATGGCACTGTCTCAAACTCAACCCTTCGACAAATTTACAGTCACACTCGCTTTCCAGTTTTATTTAACACTATCCTTACTGTTATTCATATTTATTCTCCCTATGATTGTAATTTTATTTAACTACTCAAAACGTACTGCTTCAATATGCCTGTGTGAATGCTCTAAATTATAGAATTACTGGTCAAGATTTAACCCTACAGATTTGTTTTGACTTGACCTCCCAAAAAGAAAAAAATATAGAAAAAAAACTAATTTTTTGCGTATGTGTGTGTATGAAAGAGAGAGAGAGAGAGAGAGAGAGAGAGAGAGAGAGAGGGAGAGAGAGAGCAGCGGAGCTCAAAAGCGTAAAGTGGTATAAATTTGCTTCATTTACCATCTAGGGATGTAAAACGAAAATTTTCAGGGAATTTCCTCCACACCCAATTACTTTCTTTCGCTATTTGTGTTTGTCCTCCTCCGTGGTCTAGGGGTACCATGCTAGCATTTAGTTCCCCAGATCGCGGGTTCAAACCCGCGGAGGGCAATGGATATTTTTCGGGCGTAAAAATCTTTAGCATGTCTTCAGAGGAAAAGTAAATCCCGTGGTCCCGTGTCGTAGATTTACGGCGTAAAAGATCCTCAAGCCTGATAAAGAGGCCTCTGAGCAAAATTTCCAGTCTTTCACGCCCCATATAGAATGGGACGCTAAGGACCAAGGCAGTTAAAGAGCGTTCATAAATAAACCTCAATTTAATTTTTTTGCTATTTGTGTTTGTCTTTAAGTATGATTCCAACAACTTCGACTGAAATATTACATATATGAGAAGGCTATTATGCGCCACTTCCCCGCTGGCTACCCCATGTTTTCTTATCTCCACCGTAAGATTGAGTGAACGAATAACATCGCCTATAGGGGAAACAATTTAATGGAAGCTCTAAGAATTCAAAGTGGTCGACTTTATACTAAACTAAAGTACTGCCAACCTTACATTGGGGATTACTAGTTTCCCGTCAGGCAATAAATCAAATCTTGTTTTGAAACAACACAAGAGGATTAAATCACTTCCCAGCACTAAATATTGCATCGTATTGTATTTAATGGGAAACTGTGTTGTAAAAACAACAGTTAAAAAGTGTGGAACACTTGTGTAAGCACTAAAACAATTCGAAATAAACGTACACATGGAACACAACGGCCTCTATCCAACCGAGGATTATTTGTTTTAAACTCAACAGTTGAGTCCTGCAAGATAATGCATCTACCACCAACGTGACAACTGCAATTAACACCAACTACGGCCATATCTTTACCATGCATATATTTTAGGAGCAGTTGCTGGTATTGATGTCATCTGAACAAACAGAGTGTCACCAAAAGTAACCAGAGAGCACTATAATTGGAGAATTTGTCACAGTGTGCTTTTGGTGAATTAATAGCTTCCCTTCTCTATACCTGCTATGACTTTTCATTCAGGAACATAATCGGAGAGTGTCTCGAGGTCTTAGGGCTATTTATTCTGTGATTTGTTACCCGGTCACACTACCTCACGAAGACTCATCTCTTCCATACGAGGAGGATGAAATTAGGCACTGAGAGCAAAATTCTATGACTCTTTGCCATTCCATTAGAGCGCTGTCATTCGGCCTCTTGGAGATTATAACCATAGAACACGTCACTTGAGGCGACACAGCTTCCCTGCATGGCATGCAAGCACTATGGTAACAAGGAGCAATTCCGTCAGCAGCTAAAGCTGAGTTCCTACACAAGAGATGCTTGGATATAAAAATTTAGAGCAGCAATCCCAAATATAAGAAAATGTTTGCAAACTGCATCAATCAGCGGTGCAGAATTCCACCCTAATCAGCAGCCGTTGAGGAGTAATCTTACCACCTCCTGTCACTCCCCTTACCTCACTCACACCCATCACCCTGCAACCCTCAACCTGTCTAACAAGCTATAAAACCCATCACGGCGCTTTAGAACACTTGCTCGGGCTGACCCTCAGTCCGCGAATGCTTTCTCATCGTCAGCTCACAGAGGAAGTGGATAGAAAACTCATTATTACACTTTTTACTTTCTCTACTACGTATAGTAAGTAGGGCAAGTATTGTATTCCACCCAAAACTTCGATACCGAGATTTCACCGGAAATATATGTTTTGAGACCCCCTGAATCCAAAAAAAGCATTTTTGGAAACATGTCCGTGTGTGTGTCTGTGAACAGCGTAACTCAGAAACGAACAGTCGGATAAACTCCAAACTTGGTATTTAGGTTCAGTATCTTCCAGAGATGCGACACAACGGTTCTCAAGAAAATCCCCTCACCCCTCACCCCAGATTACTCTTTACATGGAACATTTTTCGCAAATTTTAATTTTCTCAAAAATGGCTCTAACAATTTTGATTAAAATATCATATGTTTAAGATATTTTCATGACAAATAAAATGTATATCTTGAATTTTCTGGGAATGTCTCCAAAAGTATTCTTCATTGTGAACGACTTTTGGTAAACTGGTAAACCATAAGAGATAGACAAAATTTTACTACACAAAAGATTTAGATCGCGTTAAAATACACAATTTATGTCATTTACATTTTTTTTGTTGAGTGAACCATTTTCGAGATATTGCTTGTTATTACCTTAAATTTTTCAATACTTATTTTCTCAAATGGGAATTCGTTATTCATTTTTTGTCTTGGATATGCAAAGAGTATTAACCTGTGGAAAAGGGAATAGTGCTGCACCTAGCAACCAACTATTAAGAGATATGTATGTGCTTAAAGGTTACTGTATTTCGATACTGCCCTTGTAAATATATATTCTCCTTACATCTACAAGAAAATTAGCAATAAGATAGAGTCTGCAAATGTTTATCTCGATTAACATGAAGTAGATGGAGAATAAGCGTTTGTAAAAATAGTTTGTACAAGAGTAGAGAAAGTCATGTGAGTGTAACACATCATATTTTTTTATTATGGTAAGGAAGAAGTGAGTAATGGAACAGGACGATTAAATGATTAATTAACATAAAAAGCAAACGTTCCATTACGTTACAAAGGAATTGTAATATTTGTATAAGAGTAAAAATACCCGCTCTTCAAAAAAGATAAACTCATTAGTAGGGCCCGGATTTTTAGGTATAACAAACCTTCATTTTATGTTTCTTATATGCTTAAAATAGGCTTTTTTTTAGGTTTTTCTTGATTAAACTAGTTTTTTTTATGTTTTGCTTTGTGGATCAATACAGGTATCAATAATTTTGTTTTTTTGGTACTTAGTTGTAAGATTTATTTTTGGCATTGCAGTAGATATATACATTCTAAAATTTTCTGGTGTAACGATTTCTTATTATCACGTAACACATTCTTGTATGAAGAAAAGGTTCTTTCAACGGAACATGACGTCATTGGAGCGTAGAACATAGATGCAGTGCAGCAAGTTCTAGGAGTAGTTCTTCTGTATCCTTTTCTTCCTGCAATATTGAATTGATGATTTTCATATCTTCAAAAGGAGAATTTCGTTGAAGAATCTTCTGCAACTTCGAAGAACATGCAGCTCCCACTGGTCCAGGTATTTCTTTACTGAAAAAATTGCCAATAATATCTAGAGCATCTTTCAGTTGCAAAGTTGTACTTTCCAACTTGAGGCAGTATTTTATATCACAACACTGTGAATGCCAGAGTGATTGTAGTGTAAATTTGCATTATTGGGTGACAATGATTTGAGATGTTTGTTAATTATAAGCATTGTTAGGAAATAAGTTTACACGGCCTCACTGAAACTGACAATAGGAGCGGGTAACAATGAGCGAGGCGATGAGTTGTTTATTAATTAGAAGAGATAAACAAATGACGTCAGAGTAGCGTGCCTTTCTTTATAAATGGAGGGAATATCTTCCCTAGAGCATATGTGTTCGTAATTTTGATTGGATATAAAAATAGACGCTAATGTTGGCGCGTTTTATTAACCAATAGCAGCTCTGTTATAATGTTTAGGCATATCGGGGTGAGGGAGTATAAAAAGCTAAAGCCAGAGACGGGTATCGCACAGTTCAACAGGATCATTCACGCGTTACACGTCGCGCAGTTTTACAGAATCATTCACAAGGCAAACGTCGCGCAGTTCTACAGAATCTCTCGCGTCGTAAAGTTAGTTAAAAGATGTGAAATACGCGAATTAATAATGTGCGGCAAATAAGTGATTATAGTTACATTCGAAAATATAACAGTTTCAGTCTGGCGTGTATCAAGAGTAATTATGTGAAATGAATAAAGTGTGACGGCAATAAAAGTGTAAAAACAAATTCTTTTATCAGTGTTATCTTTTAGTAACAACTCCTTTCCGTTTACACGCCCTGTTCAAGAGATTTGCTCGACTGAATAATAATAGCTAGCCGGAGGACAAAGAACTCAAAATTAAAAATAGTAAAACAATAACGGGCGCTCAACAAATAAGATAACACGAAGTTACCGCGACAAACTGGAGAGTAGCTTCTGGTATAAAACAAAAATGTGTCTTAATGTAATGCAAGGGAAGCGGCAAGAGTGGGGCAAACGAGTGATTTCTTAGTGCTGAAAGCTTCTGTTTCATCCAATTCATTGACGACATTTTTAACGTCTTTTAAGTGGCCAGAACAGTAAATGTCAACAGACAACTAAGTACGCCCCTCCTGGCCTTCTGTCAGCTGCATCCAGATGTCACCACGTCACATGTGCTGAGTTGAACTATAGTAACTTCAACTATCTACTGGCTATAATTGGTGGCAATAATTTTACGAGTTTTAATCCGAAAATAACATTCTTCATTTCGAAAAAGGAAACAAGGCTATTTAGGTTATTTTAGGTGTCAACCCCTCATTTAGGTTCTTTAGGTGTAATTAAATTCGCATATGCTGCCCCAGAAAGTGTGAAACAAGTATATATCTTGAAATGTGTTAATTAAATAGCGAGGAAAATATAGGTTAAAACCTAAAAGTCCGGGCCCTGCTCATTAGTGATTACAGAACCTTCAACCCACCAGGCTTGAGAGAAAGCAATAGCAAGAACTAATATTAATTTTAATTCCAACTCAACTACCTGTTTCACCTCTAAGCAGAGCTGTAACCGACCATTGCAACTCGGCCATCTTTTCATAATGTTTTATATGAGTACGCAGCCAGCTATTTGCATGCAACTGTGAAACACATTGGAGTAAAGTGAATACCGGGTATAAGGAAAGAAGTGCTAGTGTGAAGTGCTAAGGACATAAACGTTGCAAGATACCATAAACTGTTAATGATAATTGTATCTGTAAGCAGTTAGCCTTAAATAACAAGTGTGATGGAAAGGGAGACTTAATTACACCAGGCACACTGATAAATATTTTAATAATTAATGAATCGGAGCTTCAGGTTATCTGTCCTGGGTTGTAACTTTTGGTATCTGGACATCTTCCAAAGCATTAGACTCTCTAACAGGTACATAAAGAATGTGAACCAGTTTTGGGTGACAATCTGAATATTCAATACTTCGGAAAGGGAGGCCATAAGCTGTCTCACTGACTAGAAGCATGGAAATTTATGCGGGGAATTAAGCTTGCAGGATAGCGTTAGTAAAAGTGTTTAAACGGCGCTCTTGCGGCCAGGGAGGAATTCTTGTTAGGTATTTGCTCTTCTACATAAACGCTCTTCAGGAATACATTAGCGACGCTTTTCTCTTTTTAAGCTTTAACGAAACGTGACAACTTTAATCCTACCGAGATTCACAAAATTCTGTTTCATTCAACCACATTAGACGTATACCAACAACAAAAATAATTAATAATATGAGGGCAGATTGAAAAGTAACGCACAATAATTTTTTTACAAAAACGTTTAGTAGTTAAAACAAAACAACCACCACAAATGAACTTACACCTTTAACCTACTTTTCGACAGTCGCCAAGTTTCTCAAAACATTTCTCCCATCGTGATACAGTTTTAATATGCTCTGTTCGTCAAAGTCCATTTCCTTGGAATATAGCCATTGCGGGCTGCTGATTACACTTCCGCGTTTGTCGCAAAGCGTTGGCCGGCTAGGAATTTCTTCATGGGACCAAACAGATGAAAGTCCGACGGTGCAAGATCCGGACTGTATGGTGGATGCTGAAGCACATCCCAACCAAATCTGGCGATTTTCTGACGAACAGCAGCAGCAACATGGGGCCGAGTATTGTCATGAAGAATTTTGACATCGTCAGTATTCATGTTGTGGCGTTTGTCACGAAGGGCACGACGCAACTTCACCAAAGTTTTCATGTAGGCTGCAGCATTTACAGTGGTCCCGTGTTCAGCAAATTCTGCCAATACAACACCATGCATATCCCAAAACACCGTCACAAGCACTTTACTAGCAGATTGAGTCACTTTGAATTTTGCCTTTACTGGGGAACCAGCATGTTTCCACTCCACACTTCCCTGCTTGGTTTCGGGCGTGTACTGGTATGCCCATGACTCATCACTAGTGATGATTCTTTTCAGAAAGTCATGCCCTTCTGCGCTGTACCGCGTTAGGTGATCCAAGCTCGTCATCATTCGCTGGCCCTGGTGGTTGTCTGTCATTCTTAGCCACCCAGCGAGCACCAACTTTACGAAATTTCAATATGGCATGAACAATATCGTACAATGCACCATAGGAAATATTGAACTGTTGCGATAAGGTTCGAAGTTGCACACGCCGGTCGTTCAAAATTGCCGCCTCAATTCCTCTGACATTCTGCGGGGTTACAGCTGTTACCTGTCTCCCGGAGCGTAGCGAATCACTAAGGTTCACACGGTCCTCTAGGAAGAATGCACACCACCTGGAGACATTGCTACGGTCCATACAATCATCCCCATACACGCCACGCATGCCCCTATGCACTTTGGCCCACAAATATCGAACCACACCTCTCTGCTCTTTAGACGTGGACGACAGTAACATGCGCGCCATCTTTGTTGCGTAGATCACGCTTCTCTCGCTAGAGCTGCAATGAAACAAAAAGTACCCTCTGTAGTGAAAACTTCAAAATATATCTGTGTGAAATTGCAACTTTCCAGCTGCAATACCAAGGCAGAACAAAATTACTGTGCGTTAATTTTTGATCTACCCTCGTAATAATGATAATGATGATGATGATGATAATAATAATAATAATAATAATAATATCTTATATAATTATTTACAAGCCCAAGCAGAATTTTGGTTCGGTTGTTCAGTAAAGCAGGGCTCGTATTTTTTTGATCCTTTCAGCCTTCGTTAGTCACTTTTAAAGGTTTCCTTAAAATAGGTTTTTTTTAGGTTTTCTTTGTGGATCATTATTACTAACACTAAACATTTTTTGTTTTTTTCTTTTTTGGGCTAAATGTCTAGGTTTACGTTTTTATGCAGTGAAAGTGGATTTTTTTAATGAATGCTAACGCAATAATTTTTCTGTATCTCTTATTTTAGTAACATTTATTTATAATTTTATTTTACAAAAGTACAGTTATCAATAATCTTCACAAAACGCCTTGAATATATTTTACTATTTCTTTTATTTGTATTTCAACAACGCAATAGACAGCTAAAAACATATCCAAATAATTGCCCGGCGTGAACCTTTTATCGCTTCTGTTTTTCTTATTTTAGTAAGATTTATTTAAACATACATATTTCACAGGAGTTTATCCCATCGAAAGTTACTCACAAGAAAGCATGCACTTAATATTTTCACTGTTTCTCTTGCTTTTGGGTGGTGGGCGTTGTAATAGATAACTTCATACGTACCTCAATTTTCTGGCATGAACGATTTATCTCGTGCCACATTCTTGTATGAAAAAATGGTTTGCTCCACAGGACATGACGGCATTGGAGCAGCATACTAATGTTGAAGGTTTTAGAGTTTATTTCCTTGTATATTTTTCTCCCTGTAAGCACCATTGAACAAATCGGCATCTAGTCTTCAAAGACAGGATTGCATTTAATAGTTTTCTGCATCTTCGAAGAACATGCAACTCCCACTGGTCTGGGTACCTCCTTTCTGGAAACATTGCCAATGATATCCAAAGTCTGCTGCGCTTTCCAAGGAGAGAATAGCTTGTGGTATATTTATAATGTGCCTTGATATATGCAAGGGATGCAACAATATTGTTAGCCAAGGGTAAATACATATTTATCATCTGAAGAACTGAAAACAGCGTTTTAGGACATTTTAGTTCGCAACCCCGCATTTAGGCATTTTAGATCCTGTGAAGTTCATATATTTAGCCCCAGGAAGTGTGAAACATATTAATATCCTGAAACCGGTTCATTAAATCACAAGTAAAAGAATATGTTAAAACCCAAGAATCCAAACCCTAAACATAACACACCAATATTTAGATCATTGCCAACTTGAATCAGAAGGAATCAAAAGGGTGTTGTTGCTAATGGTTTTGGAGGTTTATAGGTTAATCCGGGATTAGAATGAACTTAACGTAACATGACTTAATTTAACGCGACGCTACGTGAAAATCTAACATATTGTATTAAATGGAGCTACTCAGGTTTGACTTAACGTGACTTAAGTTAACGTGTAGCTTAAGGGTTTGCCAATGTAAATAGTTTCCTCCCCCTTACTAAGTTGATATCATGTGACAATTAGAACCAATCGGCGTAAAGCAACAGAATGAATAAATAAAAGCAGTTACCACTAATCATTCAAATTATGTAGGTAAGTATATCCTTACTAGACGTTTGTCATCCTCCATGGTGTAGTGGTTACTATGCTAGCCTCTAGTTCCCGAGGTCGCGGGTTAAAACCCGGTGGAGGGCGATGGATTTTTTCGGGCGTAAAAATCCTTAGCATGGCTTCTTTTGGAAGGGAAGTAAAGCGGTGGTCCTGTGCTGTAGATTTACGGCACGTAAAAGAACCTCAAGCCTGATAAAGATGCCGGCCTTTCACGCCCAATTTAGAATGGGATGCTAAGGACCATAGCAGTTAAACAGCGTCCATAAATAAAACTCAATTTAATTTAAATAGATCTTTAGTTTAGCAGCATTTTTTAACTTCTCATTACGTCCCGTCACCTGTTCATTATAATCCCGTCTTTAATGCCTCGTTTCACCGACCGCCAACAAATGCAGCGTGCGAAACTTTCAACTAACGCTTCGTCAATTTTTACGGTATCCTCAACGCTAATCACTTCAAAATGACGATGCATCAACTATGACGACTCCTAACATGAGTTTGCAAAGGTTGGCAACAGAAATATTTGCAACGTCTCTTTTCATTGCCTACGGTTGTGCCTTCAAAAACAAAAGAGAAGTGCAGCACACATGCTTTAGTTTATACCCACTCCACCCACCTCTTAGTATACATTTCAGGAAAGGTGTCATTAAACAAGACGTGATTTGACAGTCAATGTCGCCCAGCATAGCGCTGTAATTATGCTTTCCTGCCTCGAACACCATATTCATTTACTGTTATCAAACATAAACCTATCACCACCGTGCTACGGAATTCCTAATTAGTGAAGTTATATTACCAACTGTCTCGATATTTAGGGAAAACTATGGCTTTCTGCAATGTGATGAAATGGATACATCTGTACATACAATGCTGCCTACAACGCCAATTTTATGCTATAGCAAACACAATTTGCTATAGGATAACATTTCTGAATATCTATAGTAGACTTTTCACCTTACGGATAATTAAAATAACATGAACATAAGGAAGCAATAATTGCTGCCAACTGAATGCTCTGTGACGTCAGCGAGCAAGTCTCTTCTTGTCTCTGACTCTCAGCTAGGAACTCGGTGGGAAGTGCAGGGCAGTTAAGACAAAGGGAGAAGCAAAGTTACTGTTAGCGAAGGATTTACGGGGTAGAGGAAATGTATGTTTTACTTTGTACTTATGCGATTGTAAGACACTAGGTCCTCCGTGGTCTAGGGATACCATGCTAGCCTGTAGTTCCAAGGTCACGTGTTCAACCCCGGCGGGGGGCAGTGGATTTTTTGGGGTGTAAAAATCCTTAGCTTGGCTTCGTTCGTAAGGGAAGTAAAGCCGGTGGTCCCGTGGCTTGGATTTACGACCTATAAAATAACCTCAAGCCTGATAAAGAGCCTTTGAGCAAAATTTCCGACCTTTCACGCCCAATATAGAATGGAATGCTAAGGACCATAGTAGTTAAACAACGTCCGTAAATAAAACTCAATTTTAATTTGATTGTAAGACACAAAGCTTGCGCTTCCCTTTACTTCTATCACCACTCCTTGCCTAAAAATCCCCAAAATGGTGTTATGCCATGTGACTATGATATGTCACACGTAAATGAGCTGTCTGAAGCTGAGTTAAAGACTAGGGGATTTATCTCTCCTCAGTTACAAAGCAGTAGTGACAGATGTGGAAGCAAACTTAAAAACAGCGTTTATGAAAGTATTTATGAATAGTTTAAAACGCTAAAGGCAAAAGCATAAAGACCAAAACAAAAGCATTTACTGTAATACGAGGTTTCTTCACAAGTAAAAGTTTGGAAAATCCTCTAGTAATAAACTGACTAGTAATAAACTACGGGGGAGGTTCTTAAAATATTTGATTTGATTAAACATAAGAAACGTTTATTCGCAGCAAAGGTCCCTTTGGAATAATTTCCATGTTCATCCTTTGACACTACATTTCCTCATTTTACATAAATTTATTGTTCCTAATCTTTTATCACTTCCTCTTAATACTTAATCATATACATATGCATTTTTAGTGCTTTTAATGTACACTACGTGATGAAAAGTATCCGGACACCTGGCTGAAAATGACGAACAAGTTCGTGGCGCCCTCCATCGGTAATGCTGCAGGTCAATATGGTGTTGGCCCACCCTTAGCCTTGATGACCGCGTTCACTCTCGCAGGCATACTTTCAATTAGGTGCTGGAAGGTTTCTTGGGGAATGGCAGCCCATTCTTCACGGAGTTCGGAACTGAGGAGAGTTATCGATGTAGGTCGGTTAGGCCTGGCACGAAGTCGGCGTTCCAAAACATCCCAAAGGTGTTCTATAGGATTCAAGTCAGGACTCTGTGCAGGCCAGTCCATTACAGGGATGTTATTGTCGTGTAATCACTCCGCCACAGCTCGTGCAGTATCGCCATCCCCGAATTGTTCAACAGTGGGAAGCAAGAAGGTGCTTAAAATATCGATGTAGGTCTGCGCTGTGATCATGCCACGCAAAACAACAAGGGGTGTAAGCTCCCTCCAGGAAAAACACGACCACACCATAACATCACCACCTCCAATTTCATTGTTGGCACTACACACGCTGGCAGATGACGTTCACCGGGCATTCGCCATACCCACACCCTGCCATCGGATCGCCACATTGTGTACCGTGATTCGTCACTCTACACAACGTTTTGCCACTGTTCAAACGTGTAATATTGACGCTCCTTACACCAAGGGAGGCGTCGTTTGGCATTTTCCTGCGTGATGTGTGGCTTATGAGCAGCCGCTCGACCATGGAATCCAAGGTTTCTCACCTCACGCCTAACTGTCATAGTACTTGGAGTGGATCCTGATGCAGTTTGGAATTCCTGTGTGATGGTCTGGATAGATGTCTGCCTATTACTCTTTACGACCCTCTTCAAATGTCGGCGGTCTCTGTCAGTCAACAGACGAGGTCGGCCTCTACGTTTTGTGCTGTACATGTCCCTTCAGGTTTCCACTTCACTATCACATCAGAAACAGTGGACCTAGGGATGTTTAGGAGTATGGAAATCTCGCGTACAGACTTCTGACACAAGTGACACCCAATCACCTGACCACGTTCGAAGTCCGTGAGTTCCACGGAGCGTGCCATTCTGCTGTTTCACGATGTCTAATGACTACTGAGGTCGCAGATAATGAGTACCAGGTAGTAGGTGGCAACACAATGCACCTATAATGAAAAACGTATGTTTGTGTGGTGCCGGATACTTCTGATCACATAGTGTATATTTAAGTAATATTTTATAGTTTTAGAGCATATTTTGAGAAATTTTAGTCACTTCATAACCGTAATTAGCGGCTTTATTTATTTCAACCTAAATTTTAATTTACATTGGTTTTATATTAAATCACGATCGAGTAAGACTCGCACTAGAAATTGTTCCGTTATAAATTACATTGTTATGTATGGCATAGAACTTTCTGTTTAACATAAGGGTGTGTACATCCTTGCATTTCACACGTCCTTCGATACTTAATACACAGCTGAACGTATTGGAAAGGGCTTGAATGAATGAATAAATGAATAACTGAACGATATTTATGGTTATGTGCTATAATTATTATTTACACTAGGCGGTGAAGGTGAGCGAATATGTCCTAAAGGCAAGTTACTTGATTTCCTAAGTGTTGGAATATCAATTTGCTATAGGTGAACACTTTAACAAAACTGGCAGAAAACCCCAATGGCTAAGTACGACGATGGGTGATAAATAACAGTAGGCCATTATTTTCATCTCCAGAGTTGCATCAAACTCCAATTTCAAAGATGCATGGTGATTTAAAGCAGTAGCGCCTCTAAATGAACAACAGAAACAGTGACGATCTAAGCAAAGCATAGAAATAAGTCCATCCGTTTTGTTAAGTTAGCATTACTGCTGAGGTTGATACTGAAAACAATTTAATGGGAGCTCCCAAGAATAAGTGGCCGACTTCACACTAAACTACTGCTAACTTTATAATGGCGTTTACTAGTTTCAAGTCAGTCAGTAAATCAAATCTTGTTTCGAAACAACACAAGTTGATTAAATCCCCAGCGTTAAATATCACATGGCATTGTATTTAATGGGAAATTTTGTCGTAAAACAAACAAATAAAAAAACTGTGGAACACTTATGTAAGCACAAATGCTATTCAAAATAAATGTATACGTGGAACAAAACGGCCTCTACCCAACCAAGGATTATTTGCTTTAAACTCAACAGTTGACGTCCTGCAAGATAATGCCTTTACCGCCAACCTAACAGCTGCAGTGATCACCAACTACGGCCATATCTTTACCAGGGATATATTTTAGGAGTAGTCGCTGTTATTGATGTCAACTGAACAAATAGAATGTCACCAAAAGTAACCAGAGAGCACTTTAATGGGGGAAATATGTCACAGTGGGCTTTTGGTGAATTCCAATAGCTTTCGTTTCTTATAGTTGATAAGGATATTACACTCTTCCCAGTTTGAAGGAAGTGTTGCAGTTCGAGCAAAGATTCAGCATCAAACTTTAAGGAATTATAGGTACATTCTAAGGCCCCCAATAAAACTATACTTGTTGGGAAAGCTTTTCTCTTTCTCAAAAAGTACTGAATTGAGAAAGCTAAAACTGCTCAAGTATCTATTGAAGTAGGTTGTTGTATTGTATTTCAACTGTTGGGGAGCCGAACTTGAAGTAGTTGCAACCGCACGTATGGTAAAAAGTTTCCGGTAGCCTTCGCCCCCAAATTTATTTTCCGGTGGCCTTTGCCCAAGTTTAAGAATCAACTTTGTATTTTTTTAATGTTTCTTTAAAAATTATTTATATATATGTATATATATTTATATTTATGTTTGCCTCGGCTGCGTCAGTATTATTTTGTAGAGACATGAATTTCTTAACAAGGCGTGGTGCGGCATAAGAATGTAGGCTTATACAGATTATAATTTTTACTTCACTCCATTTATTAATCCTTGACACGATTTAAATAACACTTCACTGATATAGAGAGCTGTGAGATTATTTATTAATTACTTGCACTTTTTCACTTTTTATCACGTAAACTATTTTTCGTCTCACACTGAATACGTATTAAAGTTCTCGAGGTCGCGTCTCACGTCCGGTTAGGAACGCTGTCTGCTAGCAACTGACTTCTGAATTTGTACAATTTGCTCTATTTCAGTTTCTGATTGGCTAATCCTACTGCAATAGAATACTTTTATTTAACTTAAGTTTTTTTCTGGTTGTTGGTTGGCTATTTTATAAACTGTCTCAAAAATTACATTATTGTTTCCAAGAATGACTAGTAGCATTGTTAAACTTTCTAATTCATTATTGCCTCAAGGTTACCTCATTGTTAGCAACTTTTAACCTATTTTTCTCACAGCTCCTACATTATTAAATTACGTAATACATTCACATAACATTGAACATGTACATAATAATATAAACATTAATACAATGACTATTACATGCATTTTATATATTATATTATACACATATTGCATTAAGGCGGGCTGTTATATTTTATATTATATAAATTGACTGAAATCATTTAAGTGTTAAAAATACTGCCTCACTATACTAGTGTGTGTAAAGGCTGATTTGATAATTCTTTTACCACTGGACCTCCTGTTCTTCCCAACGGACGTAGGCTATAAAATATTTTCAAAAATATTTAAATTTGGGACTTTTTGGGAAATTTATATGTATGTCACCAGTTTCAATCCCGCTTGTTGAATGAAATGTCAGAGGATATATTTTGGCATTGTTAACTACTAACAGCTCAAAAGGGTAAAAGAAAAAGCTTAAAATGTAAAATTGGAGGGGGTAGTCGAATATCATCTTCATACCATGCATTTTCCTCAGATTTCGTTATCCATTGTAATCATGACATATTTTGGTATGATTTGAACATAACGTTGTACACCTGGGTTTTAGAAACTAATGGAAAAGATAAGCTGCCCTAAAATTTAAAAAACTACCACTCCTTATTTTCAGCTACTTACACTTTTCGATGTATCCGAACAAAATGTTGTACACTTATTCTATAGAACCAATAGAAGATTATAGGCTAAATTACAATTTGCAAATTTTATGCCTACAGTATTTCTAATCCCTTGTGCAGAAATCTCCACTCCATTTGTTCAAAATATTTTACAATTGTACCACAATATCTGATAAATATCATAGGATAAAATATAACATACAAAATCTTTACTATCTATTATTTTAATCATATAATACAGTGAAGTGTTTAAAAAACTACTCATAGCCTTTATTTTCAACCCATCATATACAAATCTACACCGCAAAGCTATACGTTATACAAACCTGTGCACTTGAGCTATAGGACTTAGCAAGACCTCAAAACTTTAAAAATCTAACCCAAACTCATATTTGCAACCCCTTGTGTACAAATCTACACCACTTAACTAATCTGGATAAAATTTTGGACACTAGGTGAAACTAATGGACTAGTAGTGACTTTCGAAAGCCACTCCTATCCGTCTTTTCAACCACTTACTTGAATGAATGAATGAATGAATGAATAAACTTTATTTGTACATTTTTATACGCAATCCGTTTCACAACATTCCACTTATAAACTAACTTAACCTATGTATAAATTTTCTTGCCAGCTATGTTCTACCTTTACTGCTCATTTTGCCTGGCACCCTAGCCTTATGGCTCAGCTGAGCAGCCCTTGCTACCCTTATGGCCATGTGCACCATCTTCGTTAAACCAACCCTTCAGGGACCTTCAGCTTACCGCGGTAAGAACTTGACCCGGGTAATCATCACATAACGGTGCACCAATGTTCAACGCAGTTTAGGTGACCGTGGTTACCTGACAGGCGCTCATCTTGGTGTGTTAATTTCATTATGTGTTAATTCATGAATAGGAGCATGAATAGGATTGGAAATTAACTAATAAAAAATTTAAAACATATAAAAAAACAATAAATTCTGAATTAACAATCGTTGAGCGCACCGTTCATTGCAGGTAAACTGCTGAACGCACCCGGATGTACATCACGTCGTCTGTTTTTCACTTGTTCTACCCCTTTGTTGAAGCGCATGCATGTAATTTAGCGTGCAATGGCGGAAAGCAAAAGCAGACCAAAGTTTCTTTATTATGTTATTAAATTTAACGTGCGATTCTTAAGAAAAGATAGAAAGTACAGAGATAGAACAATAAATTTAAGATGAACACGTGGGAAAAGTTGGCCTTACAACTGATTAGAAAAATGTGCTATACCTTACAGATTTTTTTTCTTTCTTTCGACAGTGACTAAAATCCAGTTAGCTTAGTCCATATTCACTTACTGAAAGACAAGTGGAAAATAGAAAGAAAAAATATATTATTCCCAAACAAGATTTAAACCCGGAACCTCTAAAATACGAGACGTACACGCTACCCCGACAACACGGTGAAGACTTCAAGTTTGCGGCTTCGGCACTGTCCTCTTCAGGTTACTGGATTCCTATAGGTGTGCAATTAAAGTATACAATATTCTTGAAAATGTACTAATTACACTAATTATCTGCATTACTGCCCTTATTTCTGTCTTGTTCTTAGAACTATGCTTCAACTGATATAATTATGATATGCAACGCCGTGATTGTGTGGACTTTCGTTACGTCTTGGGTCAGGATATTTAAGGCACCCATCGCAAGAAGAAAAATAAAGTGAAATACAATAAAAGCCTTAAGCATTAAAAATTACAAAGTACATTAAAGTAACTTTATCAGGATTTGTATTCATTGGCGAAAATGGAGTGTATCTATTTGTTGGAAATTCTAACCTATACTGTTCCGCCATTTTAACATTTCAGCACAAGTAAAGTTGCAAATAATCGGCGAAAACCGGCCGTTCATGGCCGGTCAGATTTAACCGCGGTAAAATCCTCGATAAACTTTTACCGGCGTCGATGCACCACAAATGACCGTTCACTGCTGTAAAGTCCATATTTTACCACGGTAAAATCTTGATCGAGAATGTTGCACACGGTCATTAATCACCTATGATCCATCCTCTCCCTCCTCTGTTTGCCCTTCTACCTTTCTTATCTCTTATACTTTTCTAATCCATTTCTCTTTTACTTTCTTTAAGAACTCCCCCATATTCTTATTTTTCTTTTCTCCTTTTCCTGTTAACATTTTAATTACTACTATTTTTCCATCCAGTTTTTCCCATTTTCCTCCCATACTTTTTGTCCTCATTCTGCTAATTCTTTGCATTCTGTCATATAATGCTCTGTGCTTTCACTGCCTCCGCATAGTTCACAAATTGCTCTTTTTCTGCCCCTTAGTCCTGTCAGGTACAATGACCCTGTTCTCATCCATGCAAACGCTTCTTTTTCAGCTCTATTACAATAATCCACATACACTTCTCTTCCCCATTTCCTTTTTACTAATATATAGAACCCTGTGATTGTTTATTCTCTAAGCTTTCCCAAATCTCTTGTCTTTCTATGTCCTCCACTCTGTTTCTTACTGTTATCCAGAAGCCGTTGCTATTTATTTCTCCTGCTCTCCAAGTATCTCCCATTCCTATCTTCTCCACAATTTTTTCTACCCCTGTCCACCAGCTATTTTTATTTTTCGTACTCTTTTGTTGTTCCATAAATATCTTTAAAATTTACCCATCATCTTTTTTAAGGCATCTAAACCAAAATTTCAATATCCTTTCCAGTATCACTCCCTTTCTTCTTGATCTTCCTAATTCCACTAACGCTACTTCCCTCTGGTGCTGATCTTGGTAACCCAAATAGCTCTTTACAGAACCTTCTATAGCTCTGGTCTATCTTTCTGCTTAATTCAGCCCCCCCCCAAAATTTCAACTGCATATAGCATTCTTGCTTCTACCACTGCCTCATACATTCTTTCTATCAATTTAGTCGACATTTCTAACTTGTGTTTGCACATCCTTACACCTGTCATTGCCTTTAGCCATGACCTTCCTGCTATGCGCCACCCATAACCCCTTACTTACAGAATGCAGCCATGCAACACGGAATAAGACAACTATATTGAATAAACATGTTGGTGATTCATCAGTCCCTTATAATTTCGGTTTGTGGAATTTCTAATTTACAGTCGATCCACAAACATAAGTCTGTGTTTCCATCCGCGACTAACAGAATTGTTTGCATTGCTTTACGCTGTATAAAATAGAAGTATCGTTAGCGCTCGAATAAATTCAACGTTACTAATAACAACTTAAAACAGCTACAAATGCGTACTCATTCCTAAGATACTTATTAACAAAAAGTGGTCGCTCAGCCTCTGTTGGCGGATGGTTTGGAGAGAGCTGTTTTCCATCCCCATCTCTCTCTCTCCCTCTCTCCCTCTTTCTGTACATTTTTATTTGGGGAAGAAAAGATTGCCTTACCTGTATTGCATTAATCTGTGCTTGTAGTTCAGAAACACCATAAAGAAACCCAAACCCTTTCACTCTGACGCATGTCAAGAACGCTTGTTGACACTTAGTAAGATGAGTTTCCTCAGCATTATCGGCGCCTTAGGCAAGATATTCGAACGGAATAATGTTTTAAGATATTAACACATCGTTTTTGAGAAAAAGATGCCAAAGTTTAAAGGCTTGCTGTCATAGAAAAGAGTGTAAAATATCTCCTTAAATTATAATTTTATTCTTGTATTTCCAGCCTGCCATTCTTCAAAATGTTGAATGCGGCCCTTTTTGGGATAAAAACTTCCTCAGCTGTATGGATTTTAAAACCAGAGGATGTTATAGCCACAAAGCAAAATAATAATAAAATATTTTAAAGTAATAATAATAGGATATAAAATAAGTTTAATGTACTTTTATGTTGAGTATTTTTATGTTGGATTGTTTGTCTTCTGTATTATTCAAAAATTAAAGAAAATCATGTGTAAATAAAGTAAGATTTCAGTGACTGACGGCTCAAAATTTAATCACAGAGCAGTCTGAGAAAGAAGGAAATAAAGGAATAAAGATTGAGAGGAAAAATAAGGAAAAGAAACTCAGAAACTTTATTAGGAAAATTTGTATGATTTATATAGTTAAACAGCATGAACGTTTTTCAAAGCAACGATGGAATTCGAAAGCTAAAAAGACAAAATTTGTGATATTTTTAGAAAGGAATAGGCGGGGCTATATACACGCCCATTTGGCTTAATGGTAAGGAACAGTAAACGAATCGTAAATTTTCTATGGCTTCATGTTGCATATTAATATTTCCAGCTCGATCAAGGATAGAAATGATATAAACGTCTTGTGCCTTGTTTTAGTATGGGCACCTGTAATACCTTCCTCAAGGACATAACCGGTCAGCAAATAAAAAAATATATTTTTTTAAACCGCTCTGAGACAATGGTAACGAGTACCAGCTATAACTTTTTATTTATGATAGTAGGTGATTATGAATATGGCTTTAACATTTACTCTACAGAAATAACAGTTTCTGTTATCGCAATAAAATGAAACACTTTTTAAAAACTTCTGTTATTTCTGCACAAAGCTACAGAACTCGATACTCTCTTCTGTCGATCTCTCTGCAGCTGAAATCATAAAAAAACCAATATAGGTTGTAACTGTCTCGGTTCTCATTAAAACTGACCCTTAAGACAATAAATACGTTATTTAAAATTGTCATGAATTTGAATCAGCACTCTCCGTGAGTTTAGTTGACATAATATATGAAATAATCAAGGTACTTTTGAAAACTTAAAATTAATTGGATTGTCCTGGGTAGTAAAACAACACTCACATTGAATAACTTGGAGAAATAAGATGCAAAGCAGGTTTTTGCTTATCTTTAAGAACCTGCCACGGCGTCTCTCCAACATCAGGTGTTAAAATCAGGATTCCAGTCCATCATGAGTAAAAGATTTTCTTAAAAGATTCCCCTCGAACTCGGAAAGAAGGAAGAGAAATGAGATCGTGAGTGTACACAGATCAACATTTTGATTCTTGCAATTTGACGTCTACTGGATATTTTACGAAACAATCCCAAAATTTTAGCAGACTTCTAATATATTGTAGCACAGAACTGCTGAAGGGTGGTTAACCCCAGGGGTTGCTTACACTACGGGGGAGTAAGCTCAGACGGGTAAAGCGGAACAGGGTTGGTAGGGCGTAGGCCGGTGCGTTGACAGGAAGAGGCATTGAATAAAAGGTCGGAGGTTGTACTAAAACTAGAAGCTGTATGGATACTTAAAGTGCATGGCTACCACGGACGGGTAGACTGGTGCATAGGCTGAAGGCCCGTGCGAACAGACTTATCGGTGGTGCATGTTACCTGGGGTGGTTGTACAGGGTGAGCCAAAAAACTACGAACCGGCTGCGCGGTGTTTTTCCTGTCCGCGTCCTCGACGCTCGCTACCGCTATCATAGAAAGGCGCGGATGAAACCATATATCATTTTTAAAACTACTTTTAAAGACTTTACTTACCAACTTTATGAAAGGAGATGCCGAAACTGGCCACGTCGTTGTCCATAAATTTTTGGTACCTCTTTAGGAAACTATCCATCACTCCCCGTAGTTCACGTTGAGAAATGCTGGCAATTTCCTGGCGGATATTTTGTTTTAATTCTTCCAGGGTTTGTCTTGTATACTTAGTTTTAAGTTACCCCAGAGATAGAAATCGCAGGTGTTAGGTCCGGAGACCAAGGGGGTCACAAATCTGTACTAATGATTCTGTCCTCGAACACACCTTCAATTTTTCTCATGAAATATTGGCCGTATAAGCTGTTGCAGAGTCTTGTTGAGAAAAGGCAAAATCACGCTCCCTGGCTGTTAATTCTCTAAAAAGGGGGGCAAAATTGTATTCACATATGTACCGGCTTCAGCTGTTGACTCGAAAAAAACTGGCGAGTGATGGATACTTTCCTAAAGAGGTGCCAAAAATGTTTGAGCATCTCCTTTCATAAAGTTGGTAAGTAAAGCCTTCAAAAGTAGTTTTAAAAATGTTGTACAGTTTCATCCGCGCCATTCTATAATAACGGCAGACGGCAACGAGTGCCGAGGATGCGGACAGGAAAAACACCCCGCAGGGGTTCGTAGTTTTTTTTTTTTTGTTCTTCCTGTAGTATTGATGTGTCCACAATTGAAAGATTAGCTTAATTGCAGTGGGGGTGCACAGCACCCCTTGCGGCCGGGAGCTTCGTCGTCGAATATGGCCTCTAGATGAGAGTGAAAGTAAAAGGCACACCGTGACCTAAAATCTACGGCTCTTACATATTATAAGTATATTGACTGCTGGCTGCGCGGTCTTGCGTTCTACATCGTCGTGTCACAGGGTTTCAACATTTTTGGGGTGTTGGTAATACGAACACAATCCCTCGATACTTTGTTCGAATCTTGCTACCTTACCTCGCTACAATATTGCTAAAGTTGAATCCACTTGAAACAAATTGTCTATTAGTATTCGCTTAGCATTTTCTAACATTGTTTATTTAGCACCTTCCTTTGTTCCCTCGTTACCTAAAAACTACCAACAGAACCTATATATTTCACTATAGTGTACGTCGGTATGTACTTTGCATTTTGCAAGCCTACCTACAAGTTTTGGGTTTTTACCATTATGTTGTATGATTTGAGGCAGTATTTTTTTAACACTTGAATAATTTCAATTAAATTATATAATATGTAAATTCAATAACAGCCCGCCTTGAAGCAATATGTATGTAATAATTCTAAAAAAAGTGTATGTAACAGTCATTGCAAATGCTTATATTATTGTAAACATGTTTAATAATGTTATGTGAATACATTACATACTTAATAGTGTAAGAGCTGTGAGAATAATAAGTTTAACGTTGCTAACAATGAGGTAACCTTGAGGCAATAATGAGCTTGAGAGTTTAAATGTTACTAGTCATGATTAGAACAACAATAATGTAAATTTTGTGACAGTTTAAAAATAGCCAATCAACAGCCAGAAAAAGCTTTACTTAAATGCAGGTATTCTATTGGACTAGAATTAGCCAATCAGAGACTTGAAATATAGAAGCTTACGGGTTTTGACGGTTGAAATTTGTTCAGTTGCCTGCAGACCTTGGTAGTGACCGGATGGAAGATGTGTTCTCTAAAGAAATATTACGTATTCGTGTGAATCGTAAAATACGTATACGCGTTAACAAAGTGCAAGTTTTAAATTAAAGAATATCACAGCTCTTAATATCAGTGTAGTGCTATTTAATTTGTGTCAAGGATTAGTAAAAAGAAGTGAATTTAAACTTAAAATCTGTGTAAGCCTACATTCTTGTCGCAACCACACCCTGCCTAAGAGAAACGTGTCTCTACAAACATTACTGACGCAGCCGAGGCAAACATAAACATAAATACTATCTATTGAAGCAGTTTAATAACAAAGTTAAGTAATATTTCTTTTTTAAACTTGGAGTGTAACAACAAAAATACATCTTCAAATCAGCATATCATACGTAACAGCATATTACGTAACAACAGTAACTATTACGTAATCAACAACTTCAAATTAACGCCCAAAGTGTGGTGTAAACTATGTAAACAAACTATCTATTTCAAGTTGGCACCCATACGTGGAACAGATAAACTACAACAGTTGAAGAACAATACTTCAAGTTGGCTTCCCAAGCGTGAGGCTAATAAATTACGTAAATAAATTACGCAAACAAAACACTACTTCAGATTTAAGGCATAATAAGGTACAATAAAATGTATAACTCCGTGAGGGATCGAATCCTGGTCTTCCGCGTGGCATAGAACTCGCCAACACGAAGAACGATATGTTCTCCCCGGGCGACCCCCCCCTCTGTCGTCCTCCGTGGACTAGTGGTACCGTGCTAGTTCCCAAGGTCGCGGTTTCAAACCCGGCGGAGGGCGATGGATTTTTTTTTTCGGGTGTAAAAATCCTTAGCATGGCTTCCTTCGGAAGGGAAGTAAAGCCGGTGATCCGTTTCGTAGATTTACGACACTTAAAAGAACCTCAAGCCTGATAAAGAGGCCTCTGAGCAAATTTACCGGTCTTTCACACCCAATGGGACGCTAAGAACCATAGTGGTTAAAGAGCGTCCATAAATAAAACGCAATTTATTTACCGGGCGACCCCGACTGCACGCAAGGTAAATTTCTACCTGTTTTAGTGCCCGACTGAGCGCGGAGGTCAGTTTTGAGTACAGGTCAACTGTACGCGGCGGTCGGTTTTGCATTTTCCTTCCCATTTTTGGAGACTTGGGAATCTCTATGAATGGTGGCCTATTATACATTCCTAGGTATGATTAAAAATGCAGTGTCATAATATGCATGCCGAAGGGCATTTGTCAAGAAGTTGAAATACCTATTCATACCCGTTTTGTAAATGTTAAAATTAATTCCTCTAAGTAATGCCTACACTTTTCGCAGGCGGATTTAGATTGTTTTTTAAGTTTTATTTAGGGTCGTTTTAACCTTCCTAGGTTTTATCACAACCTTCCATGTACAGTTGCTTACATTATAGGATTACAATGATAATATTTATACGTTATGTATACATATACAGGTTACAATTTGGTTAAATGTATTGATGTATATTAATTAATTTAAGACAAATAAATATTTTCTGGGTGAAAGTTGCATCACTGAGTGCTGCAGAAATATTGCTGGGCATACCGACCTGACTACGTTGATTTTCAAATTTAGGACATGTTAGTATAATATGTACTACTGTTAACGTTGTTTTAAATATTTCACTTATTGGTTGACAGCTTTCATTTAACAAATAAGTGTGTCAGCTGATGCAGTAATTTGTATCACAAATTACTTAAATGTAAATAATGATTGTAATATGAATATGCATTTTTGTGTGTCATTGATTTAAGATGTTTGTTGATTGTAATTATTGTTGGGAAGTAAGTTTATACTGCCTTACTGAAACTGACAATAATAGCGTGCAATAATGCAGCGAGGGGGTGAGCTGTTTATCATTATTGGAAACGAGGAAGTTACGTAATGTTGGCGCGTTTTCCTTTAGAATCTTCTGGAACATTTCCCTAGAGCATATGTATTCATAATTTTCATTGGATATAAAAATAGACGCTAATGTTGGCGCGTTTTATTAGCCAATAGCAGCTCAGTTATAATCTTTAGGCATATCGGGGTGTATGAGTATAAAAGAGCTAGGTTAGAGGTAGAGCCCGTCAGTTCATCAAAATTCTTTGATACACGTCGCCTTCAGTCCGTCAGTTCGTCGAAAATATTTGTATGATACACGTTGCCTTCAGTCCAGCAGAAATATTACACGTCGGCTATCGATTCGCAAGTTACGCGTATAAGAGTTATGAAAAATCTCAAGTATGGTAAAGTTAATTATACAAAAGGTTGAAGTACGTGAATTAAAAGTGATCAGTAAGAAGTTGTTATAACAGTTTCAGTTTGGCGAGTGTCAAGATCAATGTGTAAATGTGATAGTGACTGTGTTCGACAATAAAAAGTGTAAAACAAATTCATTCATCAGTGTTATCTTTGGATAAAAGATTCCTTTCCGTTTACACAACCTGTATAAAGAGAAGTGCTCGACCCAAAAAGATCATAGCTAGCCGGAGGACAGTAAACAAAAATTAAATAAAATAAAAGTAGCATTCTTTCAAACAAAAACTAATACTGCCGCAAATTGCTAACACCAGATGGAGCTACAAACCTAACAAAGAATTACGTCACAAAAATGGCATCACCACGTGAAGTAAACACACATACACAAACATTATAAGTAATACCTCCCCAAATTGGCACCCAGAACGTGGGGCACGATGACCAGGAAAGGAGCAGAATAACCAGGAAGGGGCGAAGGAACCAGGACGTGGAACGAATGGAGAAGTGAACTGAATTACAAGATGCAGATTCCTGAAACAACAGCAGAGACGACAGACGACGCGGATGAGTTTACATCGTAATTCCAAGATTATAAGGCAACAGGGGAATTCAACTACAGAACACCAAAACCACGTAGATGCATCATAATACAACGCAGAAGCAACATATAATCTAGGAGAGAGGGGCAGAAAGCTGGACATCAAGGCTACATCAGCAGATAGCATCAGAAAGGTTAGAAAAGTGTTATGTTAATTCTAAAAATAAGGGTAAAAAAATTTAAATGTACCTTAGAAGCGGTAGGATAAAGAAAACAATGGCTACTAATAATATTGAAGAAACAATAATGAAAGGGGATAATGTAACAGTTAGCTGTAATTCAATACAGGTTACAGAAAATAGCTCAAACAATGTAGAATTTGAGGGAGGAAATGTTAGTGAAGAAAGTCAGAATAAAATAGCAGGAAATGTTCATTTTGATGCTAGTATGATGATGGAAATGATGAGAAATTTTGGCGAAATAAGAATATTGAGAAATTAGAACAAAAATTAACTCAGAGTATGGAACAGAATAATGAGAAATTAAGGGAAGATATTAGTAAGAGTTTAGAACAAAAACTAGATCAGAACAAGAAAGAATTGAGGGAAGATATTGGTAAGACTAATAAGAAATTAGAAAAACTAACTCAAGATATTGGTAAAAGTAATGAGAAATTAGAAAAGAAAATAGATCAAAACAGGGAAGAAATTGAAAAGAAATTCATGGAGCTAGATAGTAGCATGATGAGAATGAGAAATGAAAATCAGGAAATTATAGCAAATGAGATAGGGGAAGTTTCAAAGAAAATGTTAGACATGAGCAGGGAAATATCTAACCAAAAAAGTGAGGTTAATAATAAAATAGAACATGTTGATGTAAAATGTACAGAGTTAGGTAGCCGAATGAGTAGCATTTCAAATGAGTTAAGAGAGATGATGGAGGCTACAAATGCAGATTTAATTCAGGTGCAAGTTAATTTCAGAGGGGAAATATCTGAAATTCAGAAGGAGTCAGAAACACAAAGAAATAAATTGTCTGAAGAAGTTAAAGATTTGTCTAAAGATTTGAATCAAAAGCTAACTTCTGAAATTAACAATCACCAAGCTGTTCAAAATGAGAATAATAAAAAATTGGAACAGACAATAGAAAATCTGCAAGGTACTGTAAATAGGTTAGAATTGAATTCAAGGGTAAATATATGTGATGTTAATGTATCTGATGTACAAAATAATGATAGAGGTAGTTCATCAGGTATGACAAATAATGTGAGTGATGCTGCAGCTTCATCTATAGCTAATGCTGAAACTCAGAGTGCACAAGTAACACTAGAGAATTCAAATATGGGAGTAGGGAATTTGCAAAATTACAATCATATCTTAAGTGATTTTCCACTTCCAAAATTTAATGAAAACTCCAGTCCAGTACAGTTTATTGCAGACTTATCAGAGTATTTTCAAATTAAAAAGATACCTGAAGCATTAAAAATGATAGTTGTCAAAAGATGTTTGGACCAGAAAACTCTAGATTGGTTACAAATGGTATTAGGGGGTGAAATTTCATATGAATCCTTTAAGAGGTTATTCATGAACAGATTTTGGAATGTTACGGTACAGCACAGAATTCGAGCAATGCTTAGTCATGGTCAATTTGATCCACGAGAGGGAATATCAATGACTGATTACTTACTGAAACATGCAAGTCAGGTTAGGAACTTGTCACCTCCAATCAATGAGGAAGATTTTGTGAGTTTGCTCACAAGGCATTATCCTTTAAGGATACAAAATTACTTATTAATTGCAAAACCACGTAGCATCTATGAGATGACAGAATTAATGACAGCTTTGGAACAACAGGAAGAACATATATCTCGAGAGTGGGAGCATAGATTTTTAGATGTGCGAGATAGACGAAATTACCAAGGTAGTTATCAGCAAAGTAGAGGACAAGATAGGCGTCATGAGAATAATACCAGACAACGGTATCAATCATACGTTCCACAATTTGAAAGATCGAGGATAGATGGGAGACCAGGTCGACAGGAACAAATAAATTATGTCAGGACAGAAGGATTGCCGGAAAGAGGGCAAAATTATGGAAGGCGGTACATTAGACAAAGGGGAAATTTCACTCACTGGAGGGAAAACAATAACCGGGAAAGATCTGAGGAACGGCAAGAAAATTACTGCCAAGGGGACATAATTTCAGAAATCGAGGATTTCGAACTCGAGGAAGGGGAACTCAAAACAATGGTAGCGACAATGAGATAGATTTAGCTCCTGTTAGGAATGGCAGTCCCGTACGTGAACATGGAAGTAACCAGGAAAACTGTTAATAGACTCCTGTGCAGTAGGTTCTCAGGACGTCTTTAATAATTCAGTATCCATTACCAATACAAATAATATGCCTACACACACACACCCTGTAATAAGATTGCAGCAACAAAAGATAAGGGAGCAAATTTCGAGTCACCCCATGTTAGGATGGAAATTGCGAAGAAAGAGATCATTGTAACTATAGATTCTGGTTCGTCAGCTTCAATTTGTTCACAGAAATTTTACATAAATTTGATTAATGAAGGTAACAAATTTATGGCTCTTCCCACTAGTAATTTAGTTTGTCGTGTTGCAATCGGAAGAACGACACAGGTCATAAAAACACAAGCTCTACTTAACGTACTTATCGGCGGAGAGAATTTTGAGGTTATGTTTCTAATTGTAAACCATCTGATTTGTGACATAATTATAGGATGTGACTTCCTACATGAATATGAAGCATGTATAGATTTTAAACATGAAGAGTTAAAAATAACAAAAGAAGATAGAGAAATAAAGGTACCTTTTATAAAAGAGAACGTTTCTGTGATTGAGATGACAAAGGATGAGAAAAATCTTTGTGACCAAGAGTTTTTTGTGCAAATAACAGAGACTGATACAAATAGTCAGATAAAGCAGGTAGTCATAGAATATGAAGGGAATACCACGCCATATTTTCAACAGCTAGCAGAAATGCCAGAGAAAGTAGAGAAACTTACAATCCAAACAAAAGACGACCATGTGAGCGAGACAGACAACAGCTGGGAAGAGAAGAGAAATGAGGAAATAATACACAAGTGTGAAGAAGCTTATAATATTACGATAACGCAAAAACAAATCCTTGATGATGTTTTGATGAACAATAGTTCAGTATTCAGTAATATACCAGGCAGATGTAATGTATATCAGCATACATTTCAAGTAGAAGACGTACCACCATATAGGCACAAGTATGACAATTTACCTATAAGTCTTCGGGACAAAGCTAGACAACTAATAAATAGCATGTTAGAAAATGGGATTATTGAGCAAAGTAATTCTCAGTATATAAATTCAATCTGCTGGAGTATTAAACGAGATGGTAGTTCGAGATTAACTTTAGACGGTAAATATGTCAACAAATATATGAAACCAGATCATTTTCAAAGTGACGGAATTGAACAACTAATTACGAAACTTTCAAGAGGGAGATTTCTGACATCCATTGACCTCACTGCTTCATATTGGCAAGTGGAATTAGATCCACAAGTGCGTGATTACACTTCATTTCAATACTCGGGGATCCAGTATCGTTTTTGTGTAAATCCTTTTGGTTTAAAAAACTCAGGAAGTGGATTTTTGAGAGCCATTCACAGTATCTTTGGAAATTCTGCAGATGACTTTTTAATAAAGTATATTGACGACTTCCTAATCATTAGTCAAACATTTGAAGAACACATGAATAATGTCCATTACGTGTTAAATAAACTGCAACAACATGGTATGACTGTAAACATACAAAAATCAAAATTTTGTGTCAAGGAAATAAATTTTCTGGGTTATGTAGTGGATGAACGAGGTATAAGACCCGACCAAAAGAGAATTGAAGCAATAATGAAAATTCCATCACCAAGGAACGTAAAACAAATTAGACGTCTCTTAGGGGTATTGAACTTTCAGAGTAAGTTCGTACCAAGGTATTCGGCTGAAATAGAACCACTGCGGCAGCTACTCCGAAAGAACAATAAGTGGAGATGGACAGAGGATCATCAAAAATGTTTTGAGAGAGTAAAAGAACTCTTTGCTAAGTCCATATTACTCGAGAGGCCCAGAGAAGATTTGGAATATGAGATTTATGTCGACGCATCAATGCAAGGATACGCCGGAATTTTAGGACAGCGAGACATCAACAATGACTTTCACGTCATTAGTACAGCTTCTAGAGGACTTACAAATATTGAGCGGAATTCTTCAGTAACTCAGTTAGAAATTGGAGCACTATATTTCTCATTAATTCGTTTTAAAACCTATATTTATCAGCAAAAGGTGAAAGTATATTCAGACCACATCAGCTTAACTTTCATACAACGGTGTAGATTATGTAGTGGAAAACTTGCTAGATACATTCATGCAATATCTGCATTCGATATTGAGATTATACACATTCCTGGCAAAAATAATACCTTCAGTGATTTGCTATCAAGATTGAACTACAACCCACAAATTCCCGAAAATATTGAAAGGCCTAGAAATGAAGTCAAAATATTGACAATTGAAATTCCTTTAAGCAAAGAAATGATAAGAAAATTGAAAAATATGGGTGAAATTCAAAATGAGGACGCAAAATTATTTGAACTTAAAGAAAATGCACCATTAATTGAGGAGGCAAAGAAAGAAATTGTAGCAATTCGGGATGGGACATTATACAAGAAGCATGGAAAAGAAATGCCTGGTTGGAAGGTAATGGTTCCGAAAAGCATGGAAAAGGAACTAATTAAGAATTTTCACGAAGGGTTAGCACACTCAGGGACGGACCGGACAACTTCTATGATTTTAGAAAATTTATGCATATCCAAATTGCGTCAGAAAGTGCGGAAATTTATATCGTGCTGTAACCTGTGTCAGAAGGCAAAGCAAATAAATGCAGCATATGCATTTGAAACTAATTCGGTTATAAGGGATAAGCCGAGATGTGTAATTAGTATCGATATTCATGTTCCGATGCCTCCAAGTCAATTTGGAAACAAATATATATTTGTCTGTTATGATATATTCAGCAAATATGTAAGAATTTACCCTTTGAGAAAACCTACAGGTTTAGCATGTTTGAATAGACTACTCAAGTCATATGTGATAGAAGAAGGACCGATCCAATCTGTATTTAGCGATAATGCTTCGTACTTCACAGGAAAAAAATTTATGGATGGACTGAAAGAAAATGGCATTAAACAATATTTTTCGTCAAGATACAGACCGAACTCCAACCCAGTGGAGAGGGAAATTAAGGAAAGTTCAAATTATTTAAGGGTGCTGTGTCATCGAAAACAAACCCAATGGTATGGATACGTGAATTACGTTCAGAATCTACTAAATGAAACCGTAAACAATGTGACAGGATACAAACCATGTGAACTTAAGTTAGGAAAGAAGATCAATACAATGTGTAAGAAAATTCCAGAAGCCATTCCAGAGGCGCACTCGATACCACAAACAGAAGAAGAGATGTTCCGAAAAGCATTCGAGAGGATGAAGAAAAAGGCCATAAAAAGAAAAATTAAACATGAAGAAAAGAAGAGAAAGGAATGGAGGATCAAAATAGGAGATTTAGTTTTGGTTAAAACCAAGAAATTGTCGGATAAACAAATAAACTTTATTGGCGAATGTTTCTCAAATACCATGGACCATATGAAGTTGTTGAAGTATATGGAACAAATACATATGAGTTATGTAATCCAACAACTCGATAAAGCATTGGAAAGTTCCATATTGAGATGCTGAAACCATACAACAATGACGATAAAGGTGAAACAGAAGACAAAGATGATAAATAGTAAATGCTGGATAGTTAAAGAGGAAATGCAGGGCAATGTATTGGAACGTAAGAGGGTTAATTATGTATGTATGTCATAAGAAAGGCGAAATAAATTTTGGACATAACTAAATGTTTAAAAGGAAAATAACACTTTATTAGTAACGTAACAGCATTTGAAATAAAGCATGATGTTATATTAAAGTATTTAGATATAATTCCAAGAGTATTGTGAATATACAGTACAAAACAACAAAAATGGGGTAAAAGTCATTAAAACAAATATTTATGTAGCAAACAGAACATGTGAAACAGTGCCTAGATTTAAGAGATGTAAATATATTTGTGTACAGGGTGAATATATTAGTAAGTATGTATAGTAATTACAAAAATTCTTAAATGCACAAATTTTTGTCAACAACTTAAGAAAGTAAACAATTTTGTAACAGTAATTAAATAATTCAGGGTACAGTATTTGCTATAAAAAATTGTAATGTCAGATTAAAGTCTAAACACATTAAACCAGAGCCAGTAAATAGTGGTAAGATAAAGACAAAACATATGTCGTGTGTTAAATACGTGTGAAGTGTTAAGTGAAAGTGATAGCGTGTGTTCCAAGATTTAGGAGACTAAAAACCCAATTATAAAATTTCCAAACAAGTTGTAAATATTCATAATTATGTTTCTAGTGGGGCATATGATGCAGTAATTTGTATCACAAATTACTTAAATGTAAATAATGATTGTAATATGAATATGCATTTTTGTGTGTCATTGATTTAAGATGTTTGTTGATTGTAATTATTGTTGGGAAGTAAGTTTATACTGCCTTACTGAAACTGACAATAATAGCGTGCAATAATGCAGCGAGGGGGTGAGCTGTTTATCATTATTGGAAACGAGGAAGTTACGTAATGTTGGCGCGTTTTCCTTTAGAATCTTCTGGAACATTTCCCTAGAGCATATGTATTCATAATTTTCATTGGATATAAAAATAGACGCTAATGTTGGCGCGTTTTATTAGCCAATAGCAGCTCAGTTATAATCTTTAGGCATATCGGGGTGTATGAGTATAAAAGAGCTAGGTTAGAGGTAGAGCCCGTCAGTTCATCAAAATTCTTTGATACACGTCGCCTTCAGTCCGTCAGTTCGTCGAAAATATTTGTATGATACACGTTGCCTTCAGTCCAGCAGAAATATTACACGTCGGCTATCGATTCGCAAGTTACGCGTATAAGAGTTATGAAAAATCTCAAGTATGGTAAAGTTAATTATACAAAAGGTTGAAGTACGTGAATTAAAAGTGATCAGTAAGAAGTTGTTATAACAGTTTCAGTTTGGCGAGTGTCAAGATCAATGTGTAAATGTGATAGTGACTGTGTTCGACAATAAAAAGTGTAAAACAAATTCCTTCATCAGTGTTATCTTTGGATAAAAGATTCCTTTCCGTTTACACAACCTGTATAAAGAGAAGTGCTCGACCCAAAAAGATCATAGCTAACCGGAGGACAGTGAAACAAAAATTAAATAAAATAAAAGTAGCATTCTTTCAAACAAAAACTAATACTGCCGCAAATTGCTAACACCAGATGGAGCTACAAACCTAACAAAGAATTACGTCACAAAATGGCATCACCACGTGAAGTAAACACACATACACAAACATTATAAGTAATACCGCCCCACAGCTTGGTAAGCCCAATCGGGATATTACAAATCGGTTTCGCCGCTGTAGCTGTCTTATTGGATATTCTAGAGTTGAAGTTCCACGTACATCATGAAGTTAACCTGTAGAGTTGTCCATCCAGTTGGTCAGCCATTCTTTGTATATTTTCTTCTTAAAGTGTGTGACTGCATCTTGGAGAGGTATTTTGATATCAGTATCTTGTGTTGGTAGTTCTGTAGCTTGTTTTGCTGCAGTATCGGCTCTTTCATTACCGGGTATGTTTTTATGAGATGGCATCCACATGAAATTGAGTGACTTTTCTAAGCTATAAAGGATGGTAACAAGATTATGTATTTCATTTACAATACTATTGGTAGAGAATGTGTCTGTATTGCGTTTAAGGCTGACAGAGAGTCGCTGATAATTTTGTAAAAGTTACTATGTGCAGTTTCCAGAGCGTATTCTAGTGTTTTTTTAATAGCATATAATTCACAACTAAATATAGAGAACAGGGATGGTAAATTGTATGAAAGGAATGATATCTCCACATACCACAGCACATCCATTTGCTTTTTTTTTTGTTTTTGTTTTGTTTTTGTTTTAGAGCCATCCGTATAGATACACAGTTTGGTTGCGTATTTTTGTAACTTTTCCTTAAATAACTGTTGGTAGATTAGCTGGTTGGTATTTATCTGATTATGCTTGCTTAAATCTATAGATTTGTAAGTAGCTGCATAATTCATTTTATGTAAGTGCTTGTCTGCATTGGAATAATAGCATCAACAAAATGGTATACATGTGGATGTGCACTGTTAAAGTTAAGTCCAAAACCCCTGTGGAATGCCTCACAAGCATTGGTTGTTCTATGTGGTGTGATAGTGTCAGAAGCCCAAATTTCTGGAGGAAATGCAGAATTAGAATCTGTTAAATAATCTGCAGAACTTGTAACACTCAGATCGTTGGGTCTTATGGTCACTAAATCTTATACAAAGACACTCTTACTTCCTCGGGAGAGAGCAAAGCTAAACCGAACACCCAGTGCAACCATTTACCGACATCAGTACTGGTTTGTTTATATTCAGAAAATAGCCCTAAAGTTTGAATGTTTGTCCACAAAGCCTGTGTGAAATGAAATATACAACTTACTATAAATGATGACGACCACACCTGACAAACTGCTTTATGTATGACTACTTCAAAATCAACCACAACTGCTGAGGCTTCAGACTTAATATTATCACAGGCATTTTCGATTTCACTCAACACCTTCTGGTACGTGACTGCTATTTTGTTTGGCAATAAGCAAAAAACTAATGGAATATACTGACCCTTATTGCATACATGAATTGTGAAGAATTGCTAAAATAATTTCAACAGTAATCGAAAGTACCATCTACAAAAGGTTTATTACTCTCACATAGCAGTTGTAGATTACTCTCCGTCGCAAAAACAAACAATGTTTAAGTTACTATCCTTAATCAGAAGCAAATTTTCATTCTTCGTACTTAAATTGACATTTCCTGCAAAGCTTTGTGAACTTCGTCTAACGTTTTTGGTAATGGTGGCAAAATTGACCTTCTAGCGCAATAAATGCATTTCCTAATGCAATTCACGTCTTTACTTTAAATGTCATCTCTCTTACAGGAAACTTCTTTGCGAATCAACTTTAATAGTCTTTCAGACAATTCAGTAACAGCTTTGCACTTTACACTATTGGAGATTATTTACATATCCAAACTATGAACGGTTTCGTGAACATGGCTTACTTCATTTCTAAATAAAATGTGGGTAGCAGTATCATTTAAATAAATACGGGACAGTACACCTCCACGCTACTCCTCGCTGTGTTTCCCTATCTCTGTGAAATTTATATCTATATAGAATAACCAAACTTTGCCCCCCTTTAACTTTTCATAACTTGCAGAAAAGCGTTGAAATCCATTGCTCTATAGAAACACACACGATAAATACATCGTTTTATACACAGCACTCCATTATATACGCTCGGAACAATCGACAGTCATTAAGTGTTACCATTCCTATAACCTACAGCCACAACTACTCTCGAAACAAATTACTAACATTATTTACTAGTGGGCCACACTTCTGTTACTTACATGAGAAAGACTCGCACGCATTTGAAGAATTTTTGTGATATACCCGCTCGCGCGCAGTTGACCTGTTTGCAGGTGACTCTTTCGTGCGCATTCGGCACCCCTCTCCCGCTCTCGCAGGTTTTCACGGCTGTTGTATATTGCTTTCTTACTTTAGGTTTTTGCCACGTCATCTTAGCCGCTAAAATGATGCCGTGATCGATACTACTATAGCCTGTTTAAGGTAAATCAAAACGATACGAAAGCACTATTGAATATTGAGCCTTAGAAAGACGTGTTGGTTATAGCTGTTCAACGGAGGGAGACACCTCGGCACCGCGACCTACAGAGATCTATTGTGCCTACCAGTCCCCAGGAGCAATGGATAAAGTGAAGGAACTACACACGAGGCTATAGGCCGTAGACAGACAGGCCACAGAGACGCGCGGAAGTCCCTGAAATTTCTAAGCTCGTAGGCCCGTGTGTGACCGCCAGAGCCGCCGAGAGAGGGCGATGAACGATCCAACAGTTGAACAGCCCTCTGGTGTCCACGGAGTATTCTTTCCAGTGAGCATGCATCTGCGTCATCTGTCCGGCACCGCCATACACCACGAGAACTAGAAACACACCTGAAAGACAAAAAGGAAGCGGAATGACAGGGAAATGATGGAAAGGAAATCGTGCTAGAGAAGAAACATTTGCCTGTTGACCCCGGGGAAACCACGAAAAACCCATGGATCAGAGTGGACGGATGCCGGGGACAGAACCCGGGACCTCCCAAATACGGCTCACAGGCGTTGCCGCCTGAGTAATCTCGCTCGGTAGGAAGAGTAATTAAATTGTTGAGGAGAGACGAAAAAACTTACCATGAGACGTTTTCGAGTGTTACACACGGAAACACTTCTTTTCAGATTGCTGGTCACTGGCTGTGTACGAATAATTTTACTTAATTCTTCTAGCAAAACCAAACCGAGTGTAAAATTCAGTGCTTAAAAAGAAAGCTAAACGGCAACTCTGTATCCTATATGTTCAACTTCAAGAGAGTTGAAAACCTTCCATTTATCGCCTCGACTTTCAAAAAGGCACAGAGTAGTCTATAGTAGCCGGCATCTGACAGGATACTTATAATATAATGATTCTAATAATTAAGTTCCAGGTAGACAGACAGCAGTGAGCTCTTAATTTATATGTATTTGCATATTTATAGATTATATAAAATGAAAATTAGTAATGTTATAGCATGATTGATGAATACAATTAATTTCAAGAGAGGCGTCATCCGTCCAAGTAGCAGTGTTTCTTAACTGAATAATCCAATTGATATCACAAACTTAGCCTTGCTTCTCTAATGTGTTGTCTATACAATTTCAGTGTTGGTTCAATGAATTCTACGAAAAGAAAGCTGATTACACATTGGGTGACTGCATTAAAATACGACTTAACACTCTGTTTAGCAGGTGCGATTGGCCTATTAGTGGTTAATTATGAAGCTCGGGAGTTAAAAGTGCTTACGAGAATGTAAGTCACCATTGGGGTGTGTTATTTCAAAATGAATTTGAGAACGCCTTGTGGCCTACCGGGAAAAATATGAAAGTTGATGTCGTTCCGGCACATTGCCACGGTGGCTCGTTGATTAGAGCAGCGGCACCATAAGCCGAAGATTCGTGCTCACATCCCGGCTGTAGCATTATATTTTCCAACCTAATTATGTATTTTAAGTAGATAGGTCTAATCGGAAGTGAGTGGATGAAATAGGTGAACTGATGCTCAGGTCTCCAGGATCCATAAAACTCATAGTTAACGGATAATCTTCGGCTGAGCTTAATGGGAAATCCCGAAAACAAAGATTTAACTTTTTTCTTCTGTTTGTTTTCCTTTCTTTTAATTTTTCTGATTTCCCTTTATTCTGGCTGTTTTATTTTACACAAACGCATATTTAAATGGACACAAAATATATCCATGTCCGAAATGGGACTCAACCCGCAGTCCCCTACGCCAAATAACGCCAAAGCCAAACGCCTTAATGACCTGGCCATGGAGACCATAACTCGGAGCCTCCATTGTTGAGACAGACACGTTAGAGGTACACTAGTACGCCCATTTTACTATTTAAACGTTTGCTAGCATTTGTGTACATTATTCTACATTTCTGTCTCCCAACAATGCACTTTTCGTGTAATATTGACAACAAAAATCTGTTACATTTACATGATTTTCTCTGCTTACCATTGTTTACTTTTATATCGCTTCTACAAGTTATTCTTACAAAAGATTATTTTTCTATCTACTTCATGTTAATCGTTATCCATGTGCAGTGATTCGTCCAAAAACTGAAAATGTGCAGGAGACTAGAGCCATCTAAACTGCCCTTAATGTTTTACACATTAGAAGCAAATGTGAGACGTGTTGCTAATTTTGTTCAAATCCTTGTGTATAGAGTTTTAATTCCGTTCACCGGCAGGATCGTCCTCCCTGAGATTTTTCCCAGGCTTTCCTCAGTCCCGTAACTCGCAAATGTCGGGGAGGTACCCTAAACTTAGGCCTGAAACGTTTCCTTCCCAAATACCCTTTCCCAATTATCACTTCATTTCATGTATCATCAGTGTCCACCGCCTGTAGTGCCTATAAAATAAAAGCTGTAAAAAGTTAAACACTACTATTTCAACCCCGTTCGTGCAGTCGTTTACCATAAGATTGAAAGTTTATAGGCGGCATTTGATCTAAACTACCCTTGATTTTGTACTATTTCTACGAAATGTGAATTGTATTGATAAATTTGCATTGAAGTACTATATATAAAATTTCGCTCCATATTTGCAGTGGTTGTTTGATACGGACAGACAAAGCGACTCTAAAGCCCATGTACACGATCAAAATTGTTTTTCAATATGTGACAAGATTGACAATGTCATAAATGTGTATTTACAAGTTGTCTTTTTACTTTCTCTACTACGTATAGCAAGTAGGGAAAGTATTGTATTCAACCCAAAAATTCGATACCGAGATTTCACCGGAAATATATGTTTTGAGACCCCCTGAATCCAAAAAAAGCATTTTTGAAACATGTCCGTGTGTGTCTGTCTGTGAACAGCATAACTCAGAAACGAACAGTCGGATAAACACCAAACACCAGTATCTTCCAGAGATGCGACACGAAGGTTTTCAAGAAAATCCCCCCACCCCAGATTACCCTTTACATGGAACATTTTTCGAAAATATTAATTTTCTCAAAACTGGCTCCAACGATTTTGATTAAAATATCATATGTTTAAGATATTTTCATGACAAATAAAATGTATATCTTGAATTTTCTGGGAATGTCTCCAAAAGTATGCTTCATTGTGAACGACTTTTGCATAACTGGTAAACCATAAGAGATAGACAAAATTTTACTACACAAAAAATGTAGATAGCGTTAAAATACACAATTTATGCCATATACATTTTTTTTGTTGAGTGAACCACTTTCGAGATATTGCTTGTTATTCCCTTAAACTTTTTGAACACTTATTTTCTCAAATGGGAATTCGTTATTCATTTTTACTTTCTCTACTACGTATAGTAAGTAGGGTAAGTATTGCATTCCACCCAAAAATTCGATACCGAGATTTCACCGGAAATACATGTTTTGAGACCTCCTGAATCCAAAAAAAGCATTTTTGGAAACATGTCCGTGTGTGTGTCTGTGTGTGTGTGTCTGTGTGTGTGTGTGTCTGTGTGTGTGTCTGTGTGTGTGTCTGTGAACAGCATAACTCAAAAACGAACAGTCGGATAAACACCAAACTTGGTATTTAGGTTCAGTATCTTCCAGAGATGCGACACGAAGGTTTTCAAGAAAATCCCCCCACCCCAGACTACCCTTTACATAGAAAATTTTTCGAAAATTTTAATTTTCTCAAAAATGGCTCTAACGATTTTGAATAAAATATCATATGTTTAAGATAATGTCATGAGAAATAAAATGTATATCTCGAATTTTCTGGGAATGTCTCCAAAAGTATTCTTCATTGTGAACGACTTTTGCATAACTGGTAAACCATAAGAGATAGACAAAATTTTACTACACAAAAAATGTAGATCTCGTTAAAATACACAACTTATGTCATATACATTTCTTTTGTTGAGTGAACCGTTTTCGAGATATTGCTTGTTATTCCCTTAAATTTTCCAATACTTGTACTTTTTCTCAAATTCGTTATTCATTTTTTTATGTCCTGGACTTGCAAAGAGAATGGAATGCGCCGCATAGCAACCAGCGTTAAAATATTTGACCATCGCTTAAAAGCTAATCTTGCATCTACAAGAAAATTAGCAATAAGATTGACATCTCGATATCTCGATTAACATAAAGCATATGGAGAATAGGCGTTTGTAAAAATAGATTGTACAAGAGTAGAGAAAGTCATGTGAGTGTAACACATCAGATTTTTTTATGTCCTGGACATACAAATAGAATGGAATGCTCCACAGAGCAACCAACTCTTAAAAGATTTGACTATCGCTTAAAGTCTACCATATTCCCCTTGCATCTACAAGAAAATTAGCAATAAGATTAACATCTCGATATCTCGATTAACATGAAGCATATGGAGAATAAGCGTTTATAAAAATATTTCGTACAAGAGTAGAGAAAGTCATGTGAGTGTAACACATCAGATTTTTCAAACTGAACACATTAATAAATAATTTATCATGCACAAAGCAATTCACTATTTGCGTCACGGTATAACAGTTTGCAATGAAATACTGTTCTATACCAATGTTATGTAGCAGTTTCCAATAAAACCACATTACGACTATGGAATACAATGGAAATAACACCAACTGATAGGTTAACCACACTATATAACCTTGCATTAAAGTATACTTAGTTCGGAAATCTGCCTGGCAATTATTTCTTCATACGCCTTCATCTGCTTCATCTTGTGGAAATCCACAGAGTCCTAGAAATACGCACATGACCAGCTTATGTATAACCTAATCAGTTCGTATACAGCATACCTTGGCCCGGTAGCCATTTTTGTTTACTTTTCGCTTTCCGCCATGTTGCGGATTTCGTGACGCACTGTAAATACTCGCATTTCATTGGCTAAAGCCGTCAAATCATTGTCAAATCTTTGATCGTTTAGAGCATGTCATTTGTTTCTTTCAAAGAGTTTAAAGGTATTGGAAGCATTTTGACAAGAAAAGTTGTAAAGTTGTGACAACTCTTGAAAGGTCTTGTAAAGTATTGAATTTGACAAAAATTTGATCGTGTACAAGGGGCTTAATAGATGCTCGTGATAGCGAACACACCTATAAACTTACAACAGTAAGTTAAAATGCTTAATTTGTCATTCTTGTTAAACTCGGTATCACTTTTACTAAGTTTGGACCTCGCTAGTTCTGAAAACTGTTTAGTCAACAAAAGACTCAATGGACCTCATTGTCATTCATAAATGCAGAAGTAGAAATAGGCGTGGTGATAAACACACCTGGCAAAAATCAAGTGTCCTTTAAGTAATTATGTCTGTGAATCAATCACATAGTGATAATAGAGGTTCCAGTACAGGTGCGTGAGCGGAATGTCGCAGCGACTATGCTAATGTAACGTTGGCGACCTCGCTACTATGTAACAGAGGTCCGTATAAGTGCACTTTTTTACCTTTTATAGTGCCAGATACCGTTCCTAACATGGACTCGGAATTTCTTATTTAAGGAAGGACGTGCAGCAATATTATGCGGCCTGTTTGTTCCAGTCAATTATCTCTAACGAAGTTATGTAAATAAAAGAATAGAATAAACAATCTACATTTATGGATATACCTCTTAAAGATATTACCTTTCAAAATGTTGACTGCGTTAGTTAACGTAAAAATACTTTGAAGCTATATGCTCAAATATGGAAATATAACGACGCCAGTAAGCATTCGTTTCCACTTTAAAAATCTAATGTGTTATTCACATGACGTACTCTACCCTCTATAATTTATTAGTGGGTATACAAACTGTTCTTACGAAAGTTTATTTTTCCATCTACTTAATTTTAATTGAGATGAACCTTTGCAAAAATAGCTATATTACATATTTCCTTATAGATACAAAGGGAACAGCGATAGTGAAATGTTTTAGAACTGGATGCTATATGTTGGCCTTAAAATTCCATAATCTCCCAATGAAATCGCGAGAAATAACTGAATATCAAAAGGATTTTAAAATAATAACAAAAGTATTAAACAATTCGAACCGACTGACTCAGTCGGTAGAGCACCTGCCTGCTGTACGATAGGACCCGGGTTCGGTTCTCGGCTGGGGGTGGGAATTTCTCTCTAGCTTAGTTTAATCCCTATCCTTTCCAGAGGCTGGAAGTAGGAATGAGAGTGACAAGCTGTGTGTGTGTGTGTGTGTGTGTGTGTGTGTGTGTGTGTGTGTGTGTGTGTGTGTGTGTGATGTAACGTACAATACAAGCTAATGTAACAAACCCAAAGGAAAACCAAACTATATACGAGTTAATACCATTGCCTATAGGTAACATGTTCCAAAGTTAACACCATTACAGCTAAAGGCGGGGTATAAATGGAACAAATAAAAAGAATTCCAACCATTAATAACGGATGTCTCGGAAATGGCTAATTGCACAAAAACGCTATTTGGAATAAATTGTGTTTTTTAAAGAGATCTATATTTTTTGTGTAGTACGTTTTGGTCTATCACTTAAGTTTAATAGTTATACAAGATTATACAAAATTCCTTTCGAATGAAGAGGATTTCACAGGCGATTCCCAGAAAATTCAAGATATACATTTTATTTGTAAATATCTTTAATATGTGGTATATAAATCAAAATCGTTAAGTGCCATTTTTGAGAGAAAATCGAAAATTTGAAAAATGCTCCATGTAAAGGGTAATTTTGGTGTGGGGAATTTTCCTGAAAATCTTCGTGTCGCATCTTTGGAAGATACTGAAGTTATTAACCGACTTTTCGTTTTTGAGTTAAGCTGTTCACACAGACACGTGTGCACACGCACCCATATTTCTCTGTCAGATTAAAGTATGTCGGCGATTTTGTCAGTTATCATATAAAAATTTCTCTACTAAATCATATTAAATAATTCTATAAATCCACTACGTAAGGATTGAAAAATCGGTAGAATATTAGAAAAATTACAAAGCTCTTAAAATGAAAACTCTGGAAAAGAGAACACGTAAACTTTAATATCGTTTGTTCCTTCTGAGAGTTTCCTCTCAATTAATTTTGCTGCTAAATTGTTTAAAACTGAAACGAATACTTTTGAACTCACTGTGTGTAGTTTCTTGATAGGTTGATGTTTAGCACGTTAATTTGTCTCTGATATATTAAAAACAAAATCATATACTTAGAATCACACTAATTTATGTATCCACTATCACTAAATCACTACCCACTAAAATTAGTGATACAACAGTCTTTGTATTGATTATAATAAATGCAGTCAGAATTGGTTTCACTACGCATTTTGTAGCAGTGCACAATGCATGCATACTATCAATGTATGCTTGTGTATAGTTGCTATAGTCAACTTTTGGTATATACTTGCGTTGATATTACACACACTTTACATGCACCCAGGAAAAATAAAAGAATGGTGCTTAAAAGTGTGTTGCTTAAAATGCTGGAAAATTCAAGCAAAAACAACGAATGTAATTCTTTTACATATCATATATGTTAACCAGCTCTACGTTTTTACCCAGCGTATACGTCTGTTACTTATGGGTTTTCGTTGTTATATAAAATTATATACAGTTCATTGAGAATGGAGAAGAGTTTGCAGAAAATTCAGGATATAGAATATTTCTTTCCATAAAATGTATTTAATATTCGTGGCTGCTGTTGTCCATAATTATAATAGTTTACGGCTTAAGCCACATCATAAGGATTAATAAAATACAATCCAAAGTTTCGAGAGTAATTTAATCTCTCCTCTGCAGGGACTTGGCGCCAGAAATGAAACTTCCTCGAAACGATGGATTTTATTTTATTATTCTTTAATTCGTGACTTAAGTCATAAACTATTTTAATTATATCAGTTTCACTTGTCACATCTCCAACATTGACTATTTTAATCAAAATCGTTATATGCATCTTTTAAAATATATGAAATAACGAAACATTTTCCATGTAAATGCTACTTTGGAGTGGAGGGATATAATGTATGCTAACTTTAAACTGCTGTTAAAGCACAAGCAGTTAAGGTCCCCCACAAAATAAAAGAATAAAAACAAAACACTTAAAAGTGTTGTACACTCATGTGTATATTGTTCCAAAATCCACTGTTAAAACTTTAGGAGCATGTTCTTAGAAATTTTATGCATTTTACATCTACATCAAAAAAGCTAAATTTTCAGAAAGTATAAAAATAGTGATTTTCGACAGTCTCTGCAATTTAGAATAGGACAAGAGCGCAAATTAGCATGGCGTCCTTTAGGATCTAAAGGAACTTGGTATTCATTTTTTCGGGCAAGAGAAGATTCGGTAAACAATCATTCAGACAATTTGACCGATCATGTACCGAACCTTAACTTTTCGAACGATAAGCAAATATTTTACGCTTTAGACTCAGAAATACACTCTTGGAAGCAGGCAACACGTTTCTTGGATTTTTTTACCGCTATTTTGAACGATCACTTCTTCTAAGAATTCGCAGAAGATCAATGAAATGGCGGAAGTTTGTGTGTCAAGCGGTTTTTTTTCATTTTTGCTTCCAGTAACGCGTTAGAGGACAGCTTGATCGAATGCAAATTAAAATTGTTTATAAATTTATAAGCGGTTCTTGCGGAAGTATTGTCAGATATCCAAAACATGTAATTTTGACGCAGTATATCGTGTTTTTTCTAGAGGGCATATTTTCCCATATTACTTCTGAATAACAAACACATGGTCTATCCAACTTTTTATATCGTATTAAGGAAACTCAGGTACGAGTTGGCCGTCAAGCTAATGTGTCAGGATGATGTCCTTGATTAACTAGTCAGTTTGACGCCTGAAATTGAGTAATAAATTGGATCCGGTGTAGGTACCTGTTCCTATAATAGGGCCGCTCCTAGGATAATACCAGACTATTATCTCGCGAGAGTATACAGGTACCAACGTATTGAGATATATCTCATTCATGCCTCGTGTGATGTTTTCGCGAACAGGAAAGTTGCGTACCCACGTCCTTCCTGATTTATACACCGCTTACAGTTAGGACAGGAAATATTCAGACACCACCTTAAAAAATCCGATGTGTTATTTTCTCATGACTTTCTCTACCCACTATCTTTTATTTTTATACCTATAGCTTCCACAAATTATTCTTACAAAAGCGTATTTTTCTAGCTACTCCTTGTTAATCGAGATAAACCTTGCAGAAATAGTTTCATTACACATCTCGTGGGGGTACAAGAGAGATAGAGTACACCGAATCGATACTCAAAAGCGGGGTGCTATATTTTGGTCTTGAAATTTTAAACTGTTACCTTGACATAGCGAGAAACAATTAAATAGCGACAGCACTTGAAAAATAATAAAAGTATTGAAACATTCAAACTAATAATAACGGATACCTCAGTAATGGTTGGTGCCACAAAAAACGTTATTTGAATTAAAGTGTGCACTTTAAAGGATCTACATTTTTTGTGTAGTACGGTTTTGTTTATCTCTTATGGTTTAACAGTTATACAAAATTCCTTCCAAATGAAGAGGAATTTTTGCTGCTCTCAGAGAATTCAGTATTTATTTATTTTATTTGTGGTATAAATATTTTAAAACGTGTGGTATTTTAATCAAAATTGTTATAGCCATTTCTGAGAAAATAAGAAATTTATAAAAAAAAATTCCCCATGAAGAATAGTTTGCGGTAGACAGATTATCCTGAAAATCTTCGTGTCTCATCTTTCCTTGGAAGATGCTGAACTTAAATACCAATTCTGGCATTTATCTGAATTCGTTCTTTAGTTATGCTGTTCTCTCTCTTTCTCTCTCCTCTCTCTCTCTCTGTCTCACACACACATACGGGCCTTTTTAAAAAATTCTTTCCTTGATATTCAGGAGACCTCAAAACACGTATTTTTGGTGAAATCTCGATATCAAATTTTTGGGTGGAATACATTCTATCTACTGGATACTTGGTAGAGAAAGTGAAAAAAAGCTCAAATTAATGGAGAGAAGAAATTCTTAACGTGTTCCTGCGGTCTTCAATGTTTATCAGTTATATGAGATTTATCATTTTTGGAAAATGCAGAATTTTTTCAGTTCTTTTATTTGCGGCACGTTAAGAGTTAACTTATATGCACTCATTAGCAGACTTTTTAGGTGCAATAGGTGAAAATGTTAACGAACTGCCATGGAGAAATACATTCGTAAATTTGTGAATGTCGAGGCATTAGCGAGGAAATTCCGCAATATGGATTATTCACGATTTCGCGAAATTATCTCTCCTCCATTTAAATGATATTTCCAGGTTAATTTCAGATATTTCTGAAAAATGATGTTTTATACCCGCACAATGTTCTGTATTCACAATATATTTTCATAGCTATTTTATAAGCGATGCCTTAAAAATGCTTGTTTTTCTGTCTAAGTCCTGTTGAGTATGGTACATGTTGGACGCATTGTTTCAATATGCAATATGTTATGATACACAGGAGCTTACAGGAGGCTAGGACAACTGTCAAATGATTAAAATGCAGGTCGCTATATGCTGGCCTTGACGCTGCATTCTTTGTAAAACCTCACGAAAAACAGAACTTCAAAACGCGTGTGACTTAAAGTACTAGAAAACTCAGTGTTATTTGACTAAATCGTGTAGGTGTTTTAACGAGATCTAAATTTTTTCCGGCACTAGCATTTAATTTTTTTTTTCAGTTTTAACGTATTTAGCCTGATAGGTCATATCGGACGATGAATGAATGAAATGGGTGAAATGATGCTCAAATGAACCCGGGGTCCATAGAGCTTAAACTTACCCGACATTTGTCTTCTTAGGATAAAGGAAAACCCTGAAAGAAACCTTATCCTGGTAACTCACCCTTACCGAGATTCCAACAAGGGACCTCTTGAATGTGAGGCAGATAAGCTATTTATTTATTTATTTTCAATCATACAATACACAAAGTAAAACAGTGTTATTGAGATCACGCCAAAGTGTTAATTACAATAATAATAATAATAATTAATAATAATAATAATAATATATACAAGCCAATACTAGCCATCATAACTAAGTACAATACCAATGATAAAAGTAACTTATATACATAGAATACTTACTTATACAATTTATAATTATTAACACACAAGAATAACAAGAGCTATAGGATATAGATGCAACCAAGTTAGCATATTGAAGAATATTTGTGTTGTGATTTAAACACTCTTGCGAGTCAATAAACGCTTTTTGAGTGCCTTTTTAAAATGATTTATGTCATATATTCTCTTTAAATCCGTTGGTAGTGGGTTAAAGAATTTAGAACCTGCATGGATGATATTTTTATTTCCAAAAGTACCCCTAGTAGTTTCATAAAAAAGCTATTTTGACTTCGAGTAAAATGTCTGTGCACATCTTTGTTTAATTGAGGGGTTTCACTAGAGTTTTTAGCATACAAAATAGTGGTAGAATTTTAAACTGTTTAAAGTACGGTCTACAAGATTCATAACTATTTATTCCTGCTAGAACTCTTACTGATCTCTTCTGTAGTAGAAAGATCTGCATGAAGTATGTTTTTGATAAAGATCGCCATAACATTGCCCGGTATTCTAAATCTGAGTGAAATAATGCAAAGTACACTGTACGAACCATTTGTAGAGGTAACATGTTGATGTAGCAGAAATATGGTCTTATTAAGTTTAGAATGAAGTACACTAATAGGGTTTTGACATGAAAGATTATCGTTAATATAAATGCCTAAAAATTTGTGTTTTGAACTCTGGATATAGTTTGACTACTATAAACCAGTTTTAGACCTTCACTGCTGCGATTATTTCTACTTAATCCAAATAGTAAATATTTTGTCTTACTGACATTTGGACTGAGATTGTGGATGTGAAAATAATTTATCAGGTTTAGTAGTACGGGTTTACATTTATTATCAAGTTGCTGCATAGTTTCCCCACACCACAGAGGCGGCCAATAGGTTCTTGTTTATCTCTGTTTACCAGTTACATAAAATTCTCTAAAATTCAGTAATAAGAAGAAATCTTTAAAGACTAGTCATAGAAAATTCAACACAAATGCTTTAATTATTATACAAATATCTTAAACGTTGACATTTTAATCAATACATTGAGAGTCGCCTTTGAAAAAAAAAACAGATAAAAGAGTAGACCGTTTCCAGATAAAGAATAAATTAGGATGAATTTCGTGAAAAACTTTGTGTCGTCCTTGAAAGATTCCGAACTTGAATATGAAACTGGTATTCATCTAGTTTTTTTCCTTTGAATTATACAAATATAAACATTCAAGACAATCTCAGATAATCTAAATATATCTTAAACACAAGTGTTTCAAATTTTCGGTTAATTTGTTTTTATAATTGTTCATTCACACTAGTCCTGTATAGGCACTAAGTTGGAACTCACTGTTTTCAAGTCTGATTTAGTCCACACAGGACTAGTGTGAATGAAAGTTTTCCACCAGCTTAGAAGGAACCTATGGGGAAAAAAAAGTTGCACAACTCAAGTCATTCGTTTAGCATATGATCTGCACTTTGAAACAAAAATTCGTGTGTCTTACAATATCAGTTATTTTCATACTTAAAATGGTCTCACTTTAGTTTAAAGGTGTTGTAAACAAAACCACGTGACAAGAGAGAGTTTCATTGGCTTAGCATGTCATCCCTTCCTTTGTATAAAACAGTTCCGTTCAGAGCGTAACATTTTGTGGTTGTTCTTTTGCAGAGAAATTTAGAACACCCATTATTGCAACAATTCACTTTATGAAACAAAATGTGTTTGTTCAGATTCATCTATAATTAAATGAACTGTTACAGCAGAGGGTTTAAGAGGCTATGTGCAGGCGCTGCAGTTCGTTTCGGGTTTCCGGATAAGCCACCAGTATACTCTTTGCCACGTGTTGAGAAAATATTACTTTCGAGAGTGTCATGGCTGCGGGGATGCATGTTGCGCCAATTGCTACGGAACGGGATTTGCAGGAATGGACCCGGGTTCGATACTAGCTCAGGGATATGCATGGATCTTGGATCTAGGGTTAGTGGTTAATACGATTGCTTCATTTTCTTGCCGTTTATTTCCCGTCACCCTCCTGATGTTACCTCGCCACACACGCACACACGCATTTCCTTTACTGTTGTGCTTCATACTATCGCCCCTATTCGCCGATACATGAGTTTTCCGAACAACCTCCAAGGAACTACCACGAAGGAGTGCATCTTCTAAATTCTCCTGTTTCTTTATTTCAAAATTCCCACCTCCCCATTTCACTATCACATGATTTCTGCCTTCTTTTTTATTGGATGCCTGAAGCTATCAGGAGCATTGACCGTTTTCTACACATGTGATTTTCAGGGGACCTAACGGTACACTAACAAAGCGTATTGTCGTTTCACTCGGTTAGAATAAGGAAAAAAACACTCCATTTTCGGTCTGCTGCTGGCACTGTATTTTCAATCCATATTCATCTGTGGATGTAATATTCTCTTCCCAGTCTTATTTAATAATACTATTCCTACTGTTATTAATATTTATTTTACCTATGGTTATAATTTTATATTTAGCTATGGAGAACGTACTGTTTCATGGCTGAGAATCCTCTGCCACTGTGGAAAACATAGACACGGAAAATGGAAAAAATACAATTCATTGTGTTAAATGCTTCTAACAAATCCTGCGGGAAGTATCCACTTTTAATCCACAATGAATAGAGTTGGCTGTTGTTTAGCAATAATTGGACTTCCTTTATTAGTGATGCAGAATTGTTGCTCGAATTACTTGGATTGTGTTTGTTTTCTGTTGTGTTTTCTAACCTATAGTGCTATCATTTTCTTATCTTGTTGACTCATAAGAGGTTAAGGCAAAAGTGGTATAATGATATTAGTCATTAAATGAATAATTGCTAAACCCTGAAGTTAAGAACAGTTAACCTAGCACATATTGCAGATGCCGAACTGTTCAGGTAGCACTTATATTTGTTCTCCTCTTAGTATTATGTGTTAGAAGTGTAGGATGTAACTGTAGTAATAAGACATACAGTGTTAAAAGCTAATGATCGCCAAGCTGCGCAATGCACCGTATTCGCATTCTTTCTGAAGCAATTTCCTAGGGAACTTAGTTCCCGTCATCCTCCACGTGTTGCTGCCATGTGCTCGGCGGAGTGATACATTAAGCTTTGTTTACTTCTACTTAAAACTTAGAGTGAAAGCTTGTCTTTCTATCTGCTTCGTGTTATCATGATAAGTATTGGAAAAATGCTTAATCACACATTGTAGTTAATGTAGAAGAGAATACAAGAGGCTGATACTAGTCAACTATATTTGCCTGCCTTGACATTATGTATTCTTTACTGAGTTCAGAAGAAATAAAAGAACGACACCTGAAAGCTTATTACTTAAAAGATTACAATATTCAAACTAATAACAACGAATAATCGGAAATGATTAATGCTACAGAATATAATTTTACATATAAGTAGGTCTTTTATTTTAACAAGCTGTATACATATTTTTCCTGAAGTAAGTTTTTCTCTGTCTCTTATTGCTTATGGGTTATAAAATTAAAAAAGAAGACTTTTCACGCTTTTTGTAAAAAAAACTCAAGATGTGCATTTAATTTGTCAATTTAATATCTCAAACACATAATATTTTAATCAACATCTTCAGAGCCATTTTTGAGAAAATAAAAAATAACAAAACACTTTACAAAAAGGGTAGTTTGGGATAAGGTGATCTGCTTGAACATTTTCGCATGGCGTCCTTAAGGGGTATTTATTCTTGTATGAAATTTGGTATGTATCCAACGTTTCAGTTATTCTAGTCACAGGCTAGAATAGAATGGACACACAGACACCGCATCTAAAAGTGCTTGTTTATTAGCAGTCTCACTTTGATATTGTTTTGTTTATTTACTTTTGTAAACTTGTTCGTAATCCAAATAGTACTTAAAGCAATTAGAATTATCAAATGCGTATATTTCAATTTGATGAAATATTAATCATATATATCTTCGATAAAAACATTATCAGTAATATTTAGGATTACTTAAGGCTGATATTTTGCTTTTTGGTAAAATAACACGCATAAAATGAAAACTAAACTGAAAATGAATTTAATGTTGACTGGCGTTGTATCACATTCCCCTAAGATAACTTCAACCTTAAAGTCCTCTGAATCCTCATAACTTTGCGTCTATTTTAAAAACACAGTGCAGTGTATATCAAGAGAGCTGAAACATTCAGTCCCGTTCTACAGCTATAGAGAAATGTATAAACATTGTTCTCGAATGCCACCTTTTAGTCGCCGGGAATATAAACTACTTAAGATTCCTTACGATACCGATGCGAGTAGAAAAGGAAACTATAGGTGGACGACGGAGGAGGTGTAGGGGGGGGTATACTTTATGTTATGGATAGGCAGGAGAATAGAAATACACTTAGGAGAATAACCAGTCATCAAGAACATGGAAGCGGTCGTAAAAGTGGCAGACAAATGGTATTGTTTTACATTGAGTAGATGGTGACTTTCGCTTTTAAGTCTTACCAGAGAAGTCTTTTCTATGCTATAAAATAGAACATGGCTATTTTTCAAGACCACATTCGTAAGTACTTTTGTAGAAAGATAATGCAGCTAAACGTTATGTTGTAATGCTTTATTTAATTCTTCAAAAAATATAGGCGACTGCCTCTGTGGTATGGAGATTAGCATGCCAGCTTCCAAATCCAGAGGTCCCAGGTTCGATTCCCGGCTGGAGATGGGTTTTCACTTTGCTATCAATAAGGTCATCGATATGTACTCCCGTTCTCGTTAACAGTGCATTGTAAACCACCATGTTGTATGTTGTCTTGCTTCCTGTTCTGATTTACGTTATCGGGTTTACGGCTTTCTCTTGAAAAATACTCAAAATAATAGCGAAGAATACTCCAAATAATAGTGGATAAAGACAGCCATATGAATGAGACAGGTCAAATTTTTCATAGCTGTTTACGTACTTTGCGCTTTCTACTATTTTAAATGTAGGTAAGGGCCATTTAAGCGTCACGCAGGAAATAACGTTTATGTATAACTGACGTAACAACCCTGATTGTAGTAAATAAAATGCATTACTGAGCGAGGTGGCGCCTCGGTAACGCGTGCGACTGACATTCGGTAGATCCCAGGTTCGAATTACGGTGACCGCCCACTCTGACTTAGCGTTTATCGTGGTTTTCCCTTGTCGCCAGGTGAATGCTGCGTTGACTTTTCTAATACTACGAATTTTTCCGATCCCTCATTACTCATCATTTCATTTCATATCACCTTTTGAGGTACGGGACTTGTCTGAGTAGTTTGGTGGTGTGTGGTGCGCGATGGATGTGAGCTCTGTGACTGTTTCTCCCTTCTCTGGTACGGAACCAGGGCAGTTCGGAACCATTCGTTAGGAGGAGCGCTGGGGGGGGGGTGTCTGCAGGAGTATTTCCATCTGTGAATTTTAGGGATCCCGCAATATCCGCACCTGTCGCTACTTGGTCCGGGCCACTATTCTTCGGATCTTTCATCTAATCCCTTACTCCCGCAAGGTTGCATACTGCACAGTAGGCATCTGGTCGCAGTGCTTAAACCCTCCTTTGCCCCTTGCGAGAATAAGCTCTTCCTTCTATGCCCAACATTGAATAGCTGTCTCCCTATGTTTATATTTGGAATAGACCGTTCTATATATAAATACAACTAGTATGAATTAATTCGAATTAACAGGCTGTATGGCAACAAGTCAGATGTCACCATTCACTAAAACCCGATAACGGAAATCAGAACAGGAAGCAAGACAACATACAACATGGTGGTTTACAATACCCTGGTAACGAGAACGGGAATGCATATCGATGAACTTATCGATAGCAAAGTGGAAAGTCGATTTTGCGTATTGTGGTGTCATTTTTACTTTCTCTTCCACGTACATCAGAGTTGGGGAGAAGTCAGTTTTGCGCCGACAACGCAACACAACGCAACCCTCACAAGAAACACGGAAATAAGGCATTGCTGCGAGGAAAGGGGGGAATTACGGTTATAGAACTCCTGCAGTTGATATCAGTTTAGCTCACTATTATATTATGTTTAAGTTACCGTTCTATATTTGTAAGGTTTTCACTCTCCTGTAATGCTCTTCGAGATAAATTATTATTATTAAAATTGGGAAGCTCTTGAGGTCACATAATTTCCACAGCTGTTGTCAGACAGAGTTTCAGAAATTCACCCTCTTGAAAAGGTTTTAGGGACCGAGCGAGCTCTCAGGCATAAGTACGAGTAACTAGCATATTTACGAGGACTGTCCCAGAAGTACCCGACCTAACAAAGAAAACACAAAAATTTTGGCGAAAAACCATTCTTGTTTCTCTATATAGTCTCCTTTCAGCTCGATACCCTGCGATGTTCAATAGTTTCGACACCTTGTTTAGAGTGAGAACCGTCGAGTTCTACAAAATAGCCATCAACTGTAAACTCCACCTCTTTATTGTTGGCAAATCTTTTACCACCAAGCCATTTCTTCAATTTTGGAAACAGAAAATAATCAGAGGGGCTAAGTCTGACGAATAGGGTGCATGAGGAAGCAATTCGAACTTTAACTCATTGGTTTTGGCCATGGCGATAATGGATGTATGAACTGGTGCATTGACTTGATGAAACAGAACTTTCTTTTTCGCTAAATGCGGCCGTTTTTGCTTGATTTCATCATTCAAAGTTGCAGTAAGTTTGCATAATACTCGCCATTGATTTCTTTTCCGTTTTGAATATAATCAATGAAAATTATCCCACGCGCATCCCAAAAAACTGTCGCCATGACCTTGCCTGCTGATGGAACTGCCTTCGCCTTCTTTGGAGACGATTCTCCCCTTTCAATCCACAGTTTTGACTGTTCCTTCGTCTCAGGTGTGAAGCGATGGACCCATATTTCATCCATGGTTATGAATCGACGCAAAAACTCAGCTTTATTGCAGCGAAACATCGACAAACACTCGACTGAAACATCCTCACTCGCAGCTTTTGTTCCATTGTGAGTAAACGCGGCACCCATCCTGCGCAGCGCTTTCTCATGTTTAAATTTTCAGTTAGTATGCAATGTACGGCACTTTTTGAAATGCCTACGATGTCTGCTAGCTCGCACACTTTCAGTCGACGGTCATCCAATAATATTTTGTGGATTTTCTTCACAATTTCTGGCGTGGTCACCTCATTTGATGGACCACTGCGATGTTCGTCTTGGCAGGTCGTACGGCCTCGTTTAAACTCTGCCACCCAATATTTTACTGTTGTAAAGGAAGGAGCAGACTCCCCCAGGGTAGAATCTAGCTCAGCTTTAATATTAGTTGGAATAAGACCTTTCAAATGGAAGTATTGTATCACATAACCATGGCCAGTTTTATCCATGTTTTCAAATTCGCTGAGAGAGTTCACTATTAATGGCTGCCAAACAATTACTAAACAACGTAGCATTGTCAAACTTCAAACTTAAGCTTTATGAGGGTGGTATGTTCTACCATAGTCATTTGTTTGAAACAACAACCGCTATATATACGTCAGGTCGGGTACTTGTGGGACTGCCCTCGTAGTTTTTTATTTCAGTCATCAATTTTCGGGACTTTCTTTACAATGTTCTTTGCAGATAACGCCTGCCATATTTTCGCACGTTCTATTCCTAAAACAAATAAAATAATAATAATAATAATAATAATAATAATAATAATAATAATAATAATAATAATAACAATAATAATTAACTACAATAACTGTGCAACACATACTTTAATTTCACGATATGAATCATGACATCTATCGTAGTGTCTTTGGATGTTGCCTTTAAATTCGCTATGTAATGTTTTTAGCGTATAAAAAAATTTCACATTCTCTCCTTCTGCACAGCAAAGAACTCATCCTCCCATTCCGAACGAAATATCTGTTTTTCGGAAAACGATGGTTTAGTAAACAATGCCATCAGAACTCCATCGCTGAACTGTTTACTTCCAACCACCCTCTACAACACTGACCCAGGCTGTGTGCGCTTTCAGTCGCGTCGTTGTGACTACTCTGAGTCGCGACACAAGCTTTTACCACCGCTGACGTACATAGTAGACAGAGAAGGTATTGCATTTCACCCAAAAGTTCGATACGATATTTCAACGGGAATACATGTTTTAAGGCCCCCTGAATCCAAATTAAGCATTTTTTAGAAAAATGTCCGTCTGTGCTTGTGTGTCTCAAAAACTAAAAGTTGGGTAACTACCAAACTTGGCATTTAGGTTTAGTAGGTACCTTCCAAAGGTGCGACGCGATGGTTTACAAGAAAATCCCCTACCTGAAACTACCGTTTACATGGAAGATTTTTCGAAAATTTTGTTTTTCTGAAAAATGTCTCCAATGATTTTGATTAAAACGCCATATATTAAATACATTCACGTGGAAAATAAAATCTATACCTTGAATTTTCTGGGAATAATCTATGAAGTCATCTTTATTCCGAGGGAATTTTGTATAATCCTGCATAACTGGTAAACGCTAAGGGATGGACGAAAACATACTACACAAAAAATGTAGATCTCTTTAAAACACACGGTTTATTTCAAATAAGTTTTTTGTGGCATAAACCATTTGTGTAATATACGTTATTAATGGTTCGAATTGTTCATTACTTGCTCATTCCTTTAAAGTCCTTTCAACATTCAGTTTTTCTCCCGATTGCATAGAAACAGTAGATATGGAATTTTAAGACCTCTATATAGCTTCCAGTTCTTAAACATTTGACTATCGCTATTCTCTTTCTGTCTATAACGAAATATGTTTCTGCAAAGGTTTATTTGGATTAAAAAATAGTAGGAGGAAAAATAAGGTTTAGTAATAATAGTTTGTATAGCCACTAATAAAGATAGAGCGTAGAGAATGTCATGTGAATGTATCACATAATTTTTTTTATAACTGACCAATGCTATTTTTCACCTACTTCCAATTCAGCCAACATAATGCAGGTTAGTCAACGTCAAAATTCGATAGAGCAAACATTTTCTAAATGCAGATACATTACTATTTACGATTCCTTTAGTAGTACCAATCTTCATTCCTCGATTAATAGCGTTCATTAAAGTTGTTTGTTGTACCTTGTAGTTTTTGCTAATGCTTTTTTTAGGCAATAACCAGTTTTCAGTTGCATATAAACAAGCTACAGATAATGCTTTCGCTAGAAAAACCAACGTTCAATGGATCTGAGGGAACCATTATCTGTGGTCAGGGCACTCACTTGCTAGAATTTCTTCCAGTATCATTTTCCCAACTTGTGATTAGAGGGTGCTCCAGCGGCTGTTTCATGTCACGCCGCCTTGCATGATTCCTACCGTGCCGGGAGTGAGAGCGAGAAAGTTAAAACTTGACCAAGTCTTCTTTCCCGTTCCGAGAATTCGGGAAAGCTTCTTGTTAATTGTGAACGCTCATATTATAATGCATGTATTTTGACTTTGAAGTTCTCGTTCTGGTTACCGTTCTCGAGTGTTATGAACCAAACTTTATTACTGCTTACCTATGGTAGATAAATATTTATTTTGCTAAAAAATTTTAAATGGTTATTCCACCGATAGTATACGTTTTGAGATCCCCTGAATCTGGAAGTAGAGCATTTCCTTAAAGTGTGTGTGAAGTCAATTATTGAATACAAACTTCATAATTAAATCCAGCGTCTTTCAAGAATGAAGCAAGAAGTTATTAGAAAGTACTTCCTCCCCAAACTACCCTTTACGTGAAAAAAGTAGCGTTATTTTTATTTTATCGAAAAGGGCTATAATGATTGTGATAGAAATGCTACATGTTAGCGAAAATCACGGGAGGAATAAAATGCATAGCTTGAATTTTCTGCGAATAGCTTATGAATCCTTTTCATTCAGATATCGTTTTGTATAATTGGGAAGGGTTTAGATAAAACTTTCAGTAGTAATAATGTAGAACTCTTTATGACAAATAACTTTTACCGCAGAATGAGCTGTTTTAGATATATTTCTCTTAATAATAATAATAACAATAATAATAATAATAATAATAATGGCTCTAATGGACTTCCGCTGACCAAACCGACTATCGGCCTACGCCCACATGCGTACGGCGGAGGTGGACGATCATTCAGCACATACGGAGAGATGAGGAGATGATGTCAGGTAAAATTACATGGCGACTGTGTTCAGCTGCGCGCGCAACGCTCAAAATCACTACCAACATGATAATTAGAATTTGACATGTAGGAAGCTTTCCATCTAAACCACCCTCAAATTATTTGTAGCAGTTTCACCATAAAACTAGTGGAACGCGAACAAAGAGTGTAAGGTTGTAGCGAGCCATAATAAAGCCAAGGAAGGGTCCTCTTTTTCTAGATTTAACCCGAGGTCTCATTAGAAAATTGTTTATAAAAAGCTGTTTATTTTGTGATGAGAAATAAGGAAACAAAATAAAATATGTTGGTTCCCAGCATTGCCAACCAAAAAAATGTTGGTTCCCAACCATTTATGGCGCTCTACGTACTCAACCATTTATGGCGTTCTTCGTACTCAACCATTCAGAATTTTCGTTGTTATTTACGTTGGTTTAAGAACAATTGCAAAGTGCTTTATAAAAATGTTGTTTAGTTTTTTATGAGGAGTGATGAAACAGCATAAAAAAAGGCAGGTTCCCATTTTAAAAAATTAAATTGACCCTAAAGTAACCATCATGACGTCCTCCAAATAAAACACGACTAATGGCATTTACTTTCCTCCATAATAACAAGTAACTTTTATTAAAGACATTTCTTTCTACAACGTTTAGCTTTGGAGATATTGTACAGTCTCAGCTTAAACGCTCCACCTGTATAATACATATGCTTAGTTTGAAATAATAAATAGTAGGTGAATATTATATTTTACTAGACAGTAATAACAATGATTTCATTTTTGTTTTTATCCTTCGCTATGCCTTTTTCTGAAGAAAGCACTACGGTTTATTCTTCTTGTAGGTAGGCCACATGAAGACGTCTGCGCAAAACTTCTGCACCTTCTCTTCATCAGGAAGATAGTCTTTGAACTTTTTGAAATCGTCCATTATTTTGTCATGGATTGGAATACAACACTCGGAATAAGCTCGTTCTGTTGGTAGTGGAAGAATAAGGGAGTGGTCTGCAAGAACAAAGTTATACTCTACAGTACCATCAATGTATGGTCTCACTTTCACTGTACCTGCACACTCTAAAAAATAACAGAACTCAAGGTGTTCGGAGATACTGAACTGCACTTTCTGTGCCCTTGGTACAGCTCTTCCACATGTTTCTTTTGACAAGATCGCTTTTTGTGGTAGCTTAGTCACCATATCCTCTGGTTCAATAAAATTACCTCAAAGTTTCCCTTAGCACTAGATTGGACATCAGCTGTATATTCCTTCACGTGGTACACTCTGTCAAGTTTCTTTAGCCTCCTCTTTAAAGCACCGAAGTACCTATCGCAGGGGAGGTACGAATGGGAAACAGTGATGGGTAGTATTGAATCTGCCTCTTGCTACCAGCATCAGAAACAGTCTAACCACACAGTGGTTTCTATTTTGTCCTGCTGCTGCATCAGAAAAGGCATGGAGATATTCTATGTCATTGCTAATTTCTGTCTCTATAAAATTAAGCAGAAAGGAACACAGTTTGTCAGGACCCTTATGTGCAATCCCTTCATGACAAACATAAAATCTTGCTTTATTTTAATTGTAATGTCATGAATATTGAATGCATTCACAGTTAGCTACGGTAAGTAAAATGTGAAGCCGGAATTATAAAGGCAATAATTATCATAATATTCTGAGGATAGTGATATAAAATAAATAATAATATATTTAAAATCAGTGTATGTATAAAAAGGAGAAGCATTGTGAAAATTGTTGACTGCAAAAGCGACAGAAAGACCAAACAGACACAGTTTTGTTAATTAGGGACATCTCAGGTAGAAAGAGTAAATACCATTGAAGCAAGTTTTTCCTGGTAACAGCCGAGGACAGCTGCACTTAGCCTGGTGAAGGTCACTCTAGGCTTCAGGACGCCGAGTTGTGACGAGCGTTTGAGGGGAGAGTAGGGGAAGTAAGTAGTTTGCTTTTCCTTGTGCAGCGTGGGTAACGGCAGTCTGTCCTGAGTGCTTGGTGAGAGAGGGATGACATTCTCGTCGTGTGGAGAAGAATGGTGGTGAACATCCTACAGGGTAGAACGCTTAGCTGTAGTTAATATTCTTCGGTCTTGGTAAAGACAAAGTATCATCGTATGCATTTACAAGTGATCGGCAAACCGCAGTATTATTTTAAATAGTGAATAAATGTGTTCTAAGACAGCGTTCGTGTTTCTCTGTACACACCCACACAGACCCTGAAATTAAGGTTTCATGCTCGAGCAGCCGTGGCAAAATAAAAAGACCAACTAGGAGGAGAAAAGCAGCAACCGTGAGGCAAAGGTATTGCTTCATTGTTGGAGGACGTAGCGTGGCTGCGTCAAATGTCGGATGAACTGGGATTAAAAGCAGCTGAAGATTTTCATATAATCCACAGAGACTACTGCAATATCGCTTCTCTTGGCCAACTTGCAGTGGTTTTCATTTTTGTGAAAAATATTTTAGCTATTCGTTTGTGTACCATTAACTCGGCTATCGCAACCCTTTTAGCAACTGCATTAAGACTATGTGATTTTATCTTTACCCTAGTTCTTAGCACTTACGTGTGTCAACCTAACGCTGATTCAACTTCGAATCAAAGTTTTCATTGAAAATGTTCAAATAAAATCTGTAGTCAACCACACCTTTCATTGCTGGGTTTTCTGCCAGAAACATCTGCCACATTATGTTACCATTAAGCTTGTGGCTCAAGAAACAATATGAACGATAGTACAGTGAGCTTCTTTCACAGGGAAACTAGTAATGGTCTTCTATGGCTTTAATTACACGGAATGGTTTAGCATTTTCTAGGCGATTTGCACCACGTTTGTCATGGGGTGATATGCCTGCAGCTAGGAGGTAACAAAGTCTGTGCACTTTTTCTGAAGAAGTTCCATGAAGATTAATAAATGAAGTTTTGCAATCCTGTATTTTTACCCAAAGAGCACTGAACCCAATACACAAACGACATAGACTTAGGTTTCTTTTCCTTTTTATCAGTCAGCCTAGGTCGTTTTCTTGCGATTGGTTTCATTTCTATCAAACTCTGCAGATATGCATCTTGCTTGTTCTTGGACTCAAAACTTACACATTTTGAACAGATGTTCATCTCATCTACCTCAACAGTTTTTTCTGTGCATTTTTCTCGGCATCTGGAAAGAAACCACATAAAAACTGGAATATAATTTACTTAGATTTAATAAATTAGTATTTCAATGATTATAAAATCCCAAAGTGACTGATATAATTAGTATGTTATAATAATTAGTTCTAACCTGCAATTATCACTATGTGGTTTTGGCCCTATAGCTCTTCCCTTCCAATTAATATATGGTTCATTCTTTACCCTTGCCATTTTGATAACTTCATGCTTACATTCTTTACCCTTAAAGTCTTTTCTTTTCTTCTTCTGTGGGCATGAAATACCATGTTCACTCATCTTAAAATAATATTTTGCATACTAATAATACAGCCTACAATTCCAATTGTACAACAATCGATAATTTTCAGTAGTGACAATGGTAATTTCCAGTTGAATATAAAAAACAGTATTGCCAACATTAAGTGATGTAATGGAGATATACCACTTGTCCTGGACTTGTGAAGTATCTCATTTCCATTGCAACTTAATTGTTCTTTGCTATACAAGGTTAAAGATGTAAATTTCATGATAACAAATCCAAAAGAGTGGAAGCACACACCTCCACAAGTGCTTTTCGAATACGAAAGCGGAGAAATTTCACGTTTCTTTAAGAAAACTAAAACTAGACTTGCTGAAATTGTGCAACTCTGATACCGATTAACCACTGTATGTATCAGTGTTTAAGCTTAGCGGCCCGCGCATATTTTTCTACTAAACATCATTAATTGTTTATTCATACCCATCTACCCGCGATGTTTAAAAACTTGTGTATCGTGTGTGAATAACCATCTTTGCAATGCAGTGCTCATTGACCTGTCATCTCATCTGTGGCCTGTGACCTATATTCGAAGCGATAAGAAACGCACTGTAATAAACAAATATGTACTTGCAACTCCGTGCAAGGATAACTCAAGCTGTAAACGAGTTGAGAATACTAGTTCCCAATAAGCGATACCAATGATGCGCACATGCAGTGAATGATGTCACCCAGCTAGGTAATGTTGTCCTCCGTGGTGTAGTGGTTACCATGCTAGCCTCTATTTCCCGAGGTCGCGGGTTCAAACCTGGCGGAGGGCGATGGATTTTTTTTCGGGCGTTAAAATCCTTAGCACGGCTTCCTTCGGGAAGTAAAGACGGTAGTCCCGTGTCGTAGATTTACGGCACGTAAAAGAACCTCATGCCTGATAAAGAGACCTATGGACAAAGTTATCGGTCTTTCACGCCCAATATAGAATGGGACGCTAAGGACCACAGCAGTTAAGAGCGTCCATAAAAAAAAGGCTCGGTAACAGTCTCGTTGCTTCAGTAACCGTTAACGCGAAAACTAGTTGTTTTCGTTACTTTGGAAACCGTTATTGGGCAATTGGTTAGTTACTTTGGTAACCGTTATTGGGTAGCTAGTTACTTTGGTAACCGTTATTGGGAACTAGTTACTTTGTACTTGTTGCTTTGGTAACCGTTACAATGTAAACTGTTATGTTATTTTCTGCCCATCCGCGTTGTGTGCGACTAAGATCATATTGTTTAATTCGAAATCGTTTCTAGGAAAACATTTAAGGCGAATAACTTAGTGAGGATATAAGATGCTTTCTTTATTTAAATTATGTTGTAGCAAACGTTTGGCTTGCCACACGTACCCGCAGAGTCGTATATTTCCTTTTTCTAAAAGAGACAGAATTTGTAAGAAAATGCATGGTAGGTATATAGCTAAAGAACGGCCAAGTGACAGTTTAAATAGAGGCAAAAGCCAGCCAATTCTTGTATGTTGTCGTGCTAACTGCTGGCAATAAATTATATTCGGTATGCCGCAAAGCGAGACAACGGAATTCCGCCTTGAGAACTATATTTGTTTCACTATTAATCCTTATATTTATGTGTGTTAGGTCACGTTATCTGAAGTCCTTGTCAGGGAAAACTGACGTAGCAATCATTGAATTTATTAGAAGTCATGTACTCGATTTTATTGCAGAGTACAGTTAGTGCTGGAAACTGTTGTGAAAACAGGGCTATTAATTGTTAGCCAAGTTCATTAACAGTCGGAATGTAGCGCCAATATGGTTTTCTCCTTGACCAAAGGTCTGCATTTGAGGAAACAAGACTAGATCGTGCTTACGCGTTTTATTAGATCAGTCTTGTCCCCAAGGTTCTTTTAAACCAAGAATTCGTCCCATGAAGAATGTTAATTCTAATGTTGGTGATGTGAGTGATAGCATCAAAAATGTTTGTGGAATTTGCGTTGTGTAATACTGAAGGTAGCATAATATAAGAAATATCCGAAAATCATGTTTCTGAGACGCTTTTTGTGTGTATGTGTGTGTGTGTGTATGTGCGTTTGCGCTCTGCTCGTTGTTACGTTAAATGCTGAAGAAGATGTTTTGTTATTTGCAACCGCTTTGGGCGTCAATTTGAAGTAGGTTGTAATGAAGGAGTTGTATTATATTTCAACTGTTGGAGAGCCGAACATGAAGTAATTGCAACCGCACGTATGGTGCCCCGTAGCCTTCGCTCCAAATGTACTTTCCGGTGCCTTTGCCCCAAATGTTTAAAAATATATTAACTTTGTAATTTGACTGTTTCTTTAAATATTGTATATTTATGTTCGCCTCGGCTTCGTCAGTATTTATTTTAGACACGTTTCTCTTAGCAGGATTGTGATGCGACAAGAATGTAGGCTTACACAGATTATAATTGTACTTCACTCCTTTTATTAATGCTTGATACGATTTTAAATAACACCACTGATAGAGAGAGCTGTGAGATTCTTTAATCAATTACTTGCACGTTTTAACACGTAAAACTTATTTTTTCGTCTCACACGAATACGTATTAAATCTCTTGAGGACACTTTTTGAGTCTGGTTAGTAACGCTATCTGCAACCAACTGACTTCTGAATTTGTAAATGCTTCTCCTTTTCAGTTTCTTATTGGCTAATCCTAGTCCAATAGAATACCTTCATTTTACTAAAGCTTTTTCTGGTTGTTGATTGGCTATTTTATAAACTGTCACTAAAATTGCATTATTGCTTCCAAGAATCACAAGTAGTATTGTTAAACTCTCAAACTGCATTATTGCCTCAAGGTTACCTCATTGTTACCTCATTGTTAGCGACGTTTAACTTATTATTCTCACAACTCCTACATTATTAAATTACGTAATACATTCACATAACATTATTACACATGGATACAATAATATAAGCATATGCAATGACTGTTACATACATTTTACAAATTATTAATTACATATATTGCTTCAAGGCGGGCTGTTATTGAATTTACATATTATATAATTTGACTGCAATCATTTAAGCATTAAAAATACTGCCTCAATGCGGAGACTTTTCTCTCCCTCTCCTCTCCCGACTGTCTCCCTTTTTGTCCCTCTGCATCTATACTTTTCTCCATCGCCACCTCTCTCTCCCAATTTTCCCCCTCCTTTTCATTCTCTTCTCCGCTTTCTGTCTCCCTGTTCAGCGTACATGCCCTCTGATGTTTTGAAAAACGTAGTAAAACGTTACTTTTCTGGGGTACACACTAATAAAAATTGAAACACAAGTAAAAAGTTTAATTGTAAGCAGATTTGTACCTGTTATAGGTACCTGTTATTTGTACCTGTTACACACATATAGGTTATGAAAAGTTGGTATAACTTCTTAAATATTTATTCTATTGAAATTTTGTGAATAATAAAGCTTGCTAGAAGCATTACACTTATAAACTATGTATAGTATTTTTAAAAACTGAATAACAAGTGAGAAAGCTTTATTTTCTTTATTTCGTGTCACATTAAATCTCCCGGAAGGTAATTAAAGTGCCGTATACTTATTTTCTAAAAGGGACCTCAAGATTTTACACGGGATTGAATTAGTGCAATGAGTTTGCACTTGATAACGTAACGTTAACTCGATTCGTTATATTTCATTCGTTTGTCCATTTTATTGTTCCAGTTGTAGTAAATGGTTCAAGTTTCACAACAGTCGCTTCGGCATTCTTGAGTGAAAAAGAAAAATACACATACCTATTCAAATACAATTTTTTTAATGTTATTTCATAATAGCTCGTTCTAAATGTTAACCACAGATACTTATTCAACAACGAATATTATCAAACACATTTCGGTTACAGTTTAACACTAATAAACATTTTGGCAAAATATTAAATAAAAGTTGGCCAAATTAGAATATGAGATTCACTAAAAAAGGTATATAAATCAGATTTTTTTTTACTTTATGCATTTTCAGGTAACAGCCTATGTCATTGTTCGGCAACAACTTACCGGGGTAGCCGAGGTCGTTAAGGCACGGATTCATGAACGGGAGGTCCGCGGTTCAAATCCCACAAAGACTCCCTACCTGCTAGTTATTGTCAAGGTTTTCCTCAGTCCTCATAATTGGCAAATGCCGTGGATGTGCCCTAAACTTAGGCCTGGAAGGTTCTCCCCCGTTCATCACTTCATTTTTTCATGTATCATCAATGTCCACCGCCTGTGTTGTGGTATGTAGTAAAACGGGCGTTAACCGGCATTAAAAAAATATGATGTGTTACAGTCACATGACTTTCTCTACTCTTGTACAAACTATTTTTACAAATTCTTATTCTCCGTCTACTTCATGTTAATCGAGATATCGAGATGTTATCTTATTGCTAATTTTCTTGTAGTTCCAAGGGAATATGTTAAGCTTTAAGCGATAGTCAAATATTTTAAGATCAGCTTGCTATGTGGAGCATTCCATTCTCCTTGCATTTCCAGGACGTAAAAAAATAAAGAATAATGTATTTACATTTGAGAAAAAGTATAAGTATTGGAAAAGTCAAACAAATAACAAGGAATATCTCGAAAATAGTTCACTGGACAAAAAAGAAAGACTGTATGCATAAATTGTGTGTTTTAATGAGATCTGCATTTGTTTTTGTAATAGAGTTTTGTCAATCTCTTACGGTTAACTAGTTTTGCAAAAGTCATTCAGAATGAAGAGGACTTATGGGGACATTCCCAGAAAAAACATGATATACATTTTATTTGCCATGGAAATATCTTAAAAATATGGTACTTTAATCAAAATCGTTAGAGCCATTTTTGAAAAAATCAAAATTTTCGAAGAATGTTCCATGTAAAGGGTAGTCTGGGATGGGGAATTTTCTTGAAAATCCTCGTGTCGCATCTTTGAAAGATACTGAATCTAAATACCAAGTTCGGTATTTGTCCGACTTTGCGTTTTTAAGTTATGCTGTTCACAGACACACTCACGGACCTTTTTCTAAAAATGCTTTTGTTGGATTCAAGGGGCCTCAAAACATGTATTTCTGGTGACATCTTGATATAGAATTTTTTGCTAGAATGCAATACTTCCCCTACTTACTACACGTAATAGGGAAAGCAAAAATCTTGTAACTGGACTAAAACAGTTCCGCAACACAATCGGCATGAATGAGCACTTTTAGCTTACACTTTACAAGTATCACCGTTATCAGTTATTGCTGCAGTATTGCAAATAGTTGGTGAAGATTGGTCTATATTGCCTATCGATTAAAACTTTGTATGTGAGGAGAAACTAGTCGCCATATCGCTTGAAATTACAGGAGCATTCTGTCTGTATCTTATTTTCTGGAATGGCTTCTAACAGGCTTACCTTCAAACTTGGTGCTCTTATACATTACTTCTTATTTTTTAAAGAGGTTCATGAATGGTATTGAAATTTTCCATATTCTTTAGGCTAGAGACTTAATTTTGTATGGTGTAGCCCCTTGAGATTGGTATTAGCACCATAAAGTATCACTAGTGTTAACTAATAGTTTTGGAATTGATGAATTTTTTTTAAAAAAAGTTAAAGCTATACCTTTTTCAATCTAAGTTTAAAGTAGAAGTAAACACAATTAATGTAGCACTCCGCCGAGAACATGGCAGCACCACATGGAGGATGACGGGAACGAAGTACCCGCGAGAAGAAATTTCTTCAGACAAAATGCAGGGTTTAGAAATCATTAATTGTATACCGCTCTTGCTTTAGTCTTTTCTGAGTCACAAGTTAAGAACATTATTAGCACTAAAGGTTAGAAAAAAAACAGCAGAAAACAAATGCGACCCAAGCAATCCGAGCAACAATTCTGCATCACTAACAAAGAAGTTCACTTATTGCTAAACAGTAACCAACCCTATTCATTGTCGATTAAATATGGGTACTTTTCGCAGAATTTGTTAAAAACATTTAACCAATTATTTTCTTTCCGTTTTCCTTGTTTATATTTTCAACAGTGGCAAAGGATTCTCAGTCGTCCTCCGTGGTGTAGTAATTACCATGCTAGCCTCTACACTATATTCACTCTTAGGTTGATCCGCGGCAAAACAAACCCACGTGGTAAGTGCACCGTGTTGCAACACGGTAGCAATGCGCCCAGGAAAGTAGTCCCATGCTAATCTCTGAATTTAGGAACGAATTTATCCTTAAATAGTATAATATTCTATACAAATACCCAAGATATTATTTAATGCTGATTTATACTGTAAAACAGAGCTACAACTCCCATGATGCATTTCGTATGAGTCACCTGACTTCCGGGTAGCGCAAAATATTGTTTACAGCCAGAAACGAGCAGTTGTGTTTAGTATCATAGAGGACAGTGAATTCGCTCTTGTGTTTTCGTCGAATTACGTAAAGCATTAGCCGCGCAAACCATTGACTAGTGATGAAAAAACAATAGTGTTCAATCTTTATTATAAGTTATGTGAGAAATATCCAACACTTTCCGCGAAAGAAATGGAGAAATTAACTTCTGAGTTCACCGGTGTTTCGAGTATAATTATAAACAGTGCTTGTGCAGAAAAATCTGAAACGAGAAAAGTGGTTACACCCGGAAAAAAAAGAAAAGAAAAAAAAGCATATGAAATACGCGATGCAAGAAGTAGTGATCTTGAGAAGAATGCAATTCGCGTAACAGTGCTCAATTTCTTTTTACTTTCTCTACTACGTATAGTAAGTAGGGGAAGTATTGTATTCCACCCAAAATTTCGATACCGAGATTTCACCGGAAATACATGTTTTGAGACTCACTGAATCCAAAAAAAGCATTTTTGGAAACATATCCGTGTGTGTGTCTGTCTGTGTGTCTGTGTGTCTGTCTGTGTGTCTGTGAACAGCATAACTCAAAACCGAAGAGTCGGATAAACACCAAACTTGGTATTTAGGTTCAGTATCTTTCAGAGATGCGACACGAAGGTTTTCAAGAAAATACCCCCACCCCAGACTACCCTTTACATGGAACATTTTTCGAAAATTTTAATTTTCTCAAAAACGGCTCTAACGATTTTGATTAAAATATCATAGGTTTAAGATATTGTCATGACAAATAAAATGTATATCTCGAATTTTCTGGGAATGTCTCCAAAAGTATTCTTCGTTATGAACGACTTTTTCATAACTGGTAAACCATAAGAGATAGACAAAATTTTACTACACGAAAAATGTAGATCGCGTTAAAATACACAATTTATGTCATATACATTTCTTTTGTTGAGTGAACCGTTTGCGAGATATTGCTTGTTATTCCCTTAAATTTTCCAATACTTATACTTTTTCTCAAATTCGTTATTCATTTTTTTTATGTCCTGGACATGCAAAGAGAATGGAATGCGCCACATAGCAACCAGCGTTAAAATATTTGACTATCGCTTAAAACCTACCATATTCCCATTGCATCTACAAGAAAATTACCAATAAGATTGACATCTCGATATCTCCATTAACATGAAGCATATGGAGAATAGGCGTTTGTAAAATTAGATTGTACAAGAGTAGAGAAAGTCATGTGAGTGTAACACATCAGATTTTTTAAAATGAGCCGCCAACAGTTAATAAAGTGCCGCTTCCAGAGAGCGAATAAATTAAGTTATCGCATACCTGTTACTTTATTTTTCGCTCATTTATTTTAGAATTAACTATTATTATATGTGCAAACGTTTGTTTTGTTACAACTATCCTTCTTATCATCTTTAACCCTAAACAGAATATGCTAGTCACCGCACATGTTGTGAAAGTGTGACAGTATTTCTAGTGCGAATGGCGGAAGGATACATTATTGCGGTGCACTGGTCACCTGGGGTTTGTTTTGACGCGGATCAACCTAAGAGTGAATAAATTTTAGTACCCGAGGTCGCGGGTTGAACCCGGCGGAGGGCGATGAATTTTTTCGGGCGTAAAAATCCTTAGCATGGTTTCCTTCAGAAGGGAAGTAAAGTCGGTGGTCCTGGTCGTAGATTTACGGTACGTAAAATAACCTCAAGCCTGATAAAGAGGTCTCTGAGCAAACTTTCCGGTCTTGCACGCCCAATATAGAATGGTACGCTGAGGACCACAGCAGTTAAAAGCGTCCATAAATAAAACTCAATTTAATTTTTTCAGCCAGGACACCTTCCTCCTGTGTGCGACCTTATCTCGTTACAACCTACAGTCGCTATGTACAATACAGAGAAAAATGTGATATCCCCAATAGCCTACCAGATACCCTAAATTAAGCACAACAAAGAACTTTAAACTTTATGAAAGCGACAAAATTGTATAACAGTGTGTAGAATTTAATGTTGTATGTGCTGTTACTGTTAAAATATTGAATTTTCATTGTAATCATGTTCTGTATTCTAAAATTGTCGCAATATTGCTTTAAAGTTGAAGCGACAATAAAGAATATATACAATAATAAAGTAATATTTTCTCACCACGAGGCAAAGAGTACACTGACGGCTTATCTAGAAACGAACTGCAGGCCTACGAATAGCCTCTTAAACACTCTGCTATAACAGTTAATTTAATTATAGGGAATCTGAACGAGCACGTTTTGTTTCATAAATTGAACTGTTACAGTAATGTTTTTACTTTCTCTACTACGTATAGTAAGTAGGGGAAGTATTGTATTCCTCCCAAAAATTCGATACCGAGATTTCACCGGAAATACATGTTTTGAGACCCCCTGAATCTAAAAAAAGTATTTTTGGAAACATGTCCGTGTGCGTGTCTGTGTGTCTGTCTGTGAACAGCATAACTCAGAAACGAACAGTCGGATAAACACCAAACTTGGTATTTAGGTTCAGTATCTTCCAGAGATGCGACACAAAGGTTTTCAAGAAAATCCACCCATCCCAGATTACCCTTTACATGGAACATTTTTCAAAAATTTTAAATTTCTCAAAAATGTCTTTAAGGATTTTGATTAAAATATCATATGTTTAAGATATTTTCATGAAAAATAAAATGTATATCTTGAATTTTCTGGGAATGTCTCCAACAGTATTCTTCATTGTGAACGACTTTTGCATAACGGGTAAACCATAAGAAATAGACAAAATTTTACTGCACAAAAAATGTAGATCGTTAAAATACACAATTTGTCATATACATTTTTTTTGTTGAGTGAACCGTTTTCGAGATATTGATTGTTATTCCCTTAAATTTTTCAAAACTTATTTTCTAAAATGGGAATTCGTTATTCATTTTTTTGGTCTTGGATATGCAAAGAGTTATAATCTGTGGCAAAGGGAATGGTGTTGCACCTAGCAACCAGCTATTAACAGATATGTATGTGCTTAAAGGCTACTGTTTTTCTATATTGTCCTTGTAAATATATATTCCCCTTACATCTACAACAAAATTAGCAATAAGATAGAGTCTGCAAATGTTTATCTCGATTAACATGAAGTAGATGGAGAATAAGCGTTTGTAAAAATAGTTTGTACAAGAGTAGAGAAGGTCATGTGAGTGTAACACATCAGATTTTTTTTAATTTCTCTGCACAAGAATAACCACGAAATGTTACGATATGAACAGAACTGTTTTATATAAAGGAAGAGACGACATACTAAGCGGGAAAAGTTGTAGTTTGCCCATCAGCGAATGAAGCTCTTTCTTGTCAAGTGGTATTTTGTTTACAACTCCTTTAAACTTAAAGTGAAACCACTTATAAATATGTGGCACGACAACGCTTGTAGCCCTTGGCTTCTTAACCCTCGATATGGGAAGATGTGGTCAGCACCAAACTTCTCCCAGCCGGAATATTGGTTTTCGTGACCTACAGACCACTACTAATCATAGCTCCTCAAATGCATCACAATGCTGAGTGGGCACTGGTTGTATACATGGGACGAAAAGCCCGCATGGGTGAACTCAAACCCAAGCGCATTCCGTGGCTGGGAACCGGAACACCCAATCTCGAACCCACTACGCAGGGCGCAGATCTTTTTCATGTTGTGACTACTCCAATGAAACTTAGCTAAAGCTACATGTCAAAAAAAATGGTATATCTTTGATATATAGACCTATAATTTAACAACAGAGCCATATTGGATATTGAATGAATGAAATATCTGAAAACCTCCTTTGTGGTATGATTTCTAATCCAAGAAAAGCAGGATAACGTGCCCACTGTATGGGAATGTCGTTATTTTAAATTTTTTGGGGTTCATCTTTAATCTCTAGCTCTTCGACAATCTGGTTAACATATTCTATAGGCTCATTTACAGAAGATTAACAAATTCCCGTGTTTAAAATAAATATATCAGCAGCAAATTGGCTCAATGTGACACTGTTGGATATTGGTATGGGAAACTCAGGAGTATACGTGATTATAAGAGATGACCAAGGACACTTTCTGTGGAGCACCAGTTTCTATTATATGCGATCTTGATACAAAATGTTTCAATTTGAAAGTAAAACTTTTACTGGTAGGACTGCATATACATCTAGTACGTGTTTAGAAAGGAAGTTTTCATTTTAGAGAGTAAAACTTTGTGCCAGCTCTTGTGGCCCTCTCGATTTCTAAAAATAAGCATACATGTATGCATGATTTGTTTTTTACTTTCTCTACTACGTATAGTAAGAAGGGGAAGTATTGTATTCCACCCAAAAATTCGATACCGAGATTTCACCGGAAATATGTGTTTTGAGACCCCCTGAATTCAAAAAAAGCATTTTTAGAAACATGTCCGTGTGTGTGTCTGTGTCACTGTGAACAGCATAACTCAGAAACCAACAGTCGGATAAACACCAAACTTGGTATTTAGGTTCAGTATCTTCCAGAGATGCTACACGAAAGTTTTCAAGAAAATCCCCTCACCCCAGATTACCCTTTACATTGAACATTTTTCGAAAATTTTAATTTCACTCAACAACAAAAATGTATATGACATAAATTGTGTATTTTAACGCGATCTACATTTTCTGTGTGGTAAAATTTTGTCTATCTCTTATGGTTTACCAGTTATGAAAAAGTCGTTCACAATGAAGAATACTTTTGGAGACATTCCCAGAAAATTCAAGATAAAAATTTTATTTTTCATGAAAATATCTTAAACATATGATATTTTCATCAAAATGTTTAGAGGCATTTTTGAGAAAATTAAAATGTTCGAAAAATGTTCCATGTAAAGGGTAATCTGGGATGGGTGGATTTTCTTGAAAACCTTCGTGTCGCATCTCTGGAAGATTCTGAACCTAAATACCAAGTTTGGTGTTTATCCGATTGTTCGTTTCTAAGTTATGCTGTTCGCAGACACACAGACAGACACACACACACGGACATGTTTCCAAAAATGCTTTTTTTTTGGATTCAGGGGGCCTCAAAGCATGTATTTCCGGTGAAATCTCGGTATCGAATTTTTGGGTGGAGTACAATACTTCCCCTACTTACTATACGTAGTAGGGAAAGTAAAAAGAGAACTGCAGGTTTTGTATCTGCCACTGAAGAGATAAGGGAAAGTGACTTATGAATTGGACAAATAACATGAGTGGCGCTGCGGATTCTACTAGTCTGTTACTAGTAAATGAAGGTAGTCACACTAATGTTGAGCAGTTTTAAACTAAGTTAGTGTTAAACCTGCTAATGAAATAGTTGTAAGGCTAGTGCTGGCAATTCCTTGCATCAAAGCTTAAGCACCCGGTATATCTAAGTGCAACAAAGTGCATATCTATGTCAAAGCATTAATGTTGTCGGTGTATAAAGTTCCTTTAATAAATCAACCTTTAATGTTGGAGCGATGGTGGGCGGGGCGAAGGTGATGCCAAGTTCGTCTTGTCGTAAACCTACCCACATGGGCAAACATTCCTACCTGCTCGGTCGTTCATGTAACTCCATATTTAGGAAAAGAAACCACCTTTTTTTTCTCTGCATTCTGATCTTGCTAATTTTACAGTCGTTTCCCTCTCCTAGCAGTAAAAGTTTCGTGAGAAAATGCAGTGCCATTAACATCTCTACCTGGGCTGGCAAATCAGCCTATAGGAAAGCAGTCTATTGTCGGAAAACACAGTAATTTTTACATGTTCAATGAAAACATATGTTATGTCACAATCACATGATTCTTCTATAAACTATTTTTACAAAAGTTCATTTCTAACCACTTCTTGTTAATGGAGATAAACGTTTGCAAAATCGTTTCATACACATTACGTTGTAGGTACAAAGGGGATACAGGAGAATAAAGTGTTATCAAATCTTTAAAATGTAGGTCTTTATACGCTGATTTAGAAATGTCACTCTTTGCAGGTCTAAAGAGAAACAAAGTACTGATAATCAAGCATTTCAAAAATATAGTTTTGGATAATTCAGCCAAAAACAACGAATACCTCGGAAATGTAATGAGATCTACAGTTGTCAATTTGTTGCTGTCAAGCTCAAGTTTAAAAGTTACCCAAAAGTATACCCAATAAGTTCAAAACTGAGCAAGACTTGGAGGCTATTCGCAGAAAATTCAAGATATAAATTTTATAGTCATGCAGATATCTTAAACATAAGGCATTTCAATAAAAATCATTGGAATAACTTTTGAGAAAATAAAACATTAAGGAACAATTTTCCATGAAAAAGGTAGTTTGGGTTGATGGGATTTTCTGATAACCATTGTGTCGCATCCTTGTAATATACAGAACTTAAATAAGATGATTGGTATTTAACTGAAATCACTTTTTTGAGTTATGCTTTTCAAACACACATACCGGATTTTTTCTCAAAATGCTCTTTTTTATTATTCAAGGGGCCTCAAAATATATATTTCCGGTGAAATCTCAGTATCAAAGTGTTGCTGAAATTGAACACCTCCTATTATTGTTATTATTATTATTATTATTATTATTATTATTATTATTATTATTATTATAGGAATGGCTCAGGTAGTAACTTCCGTGGCATTCATGCGGGAGGTTCCGGCTTCAATCCCCAGCGACCGCCCACTCTGAACCATGGTTTTTTTCTGGGGTTTTCCGGATGGTCAGGCGATTACTGGGGTCATTTCTTTCATCCCCCGAATTTTCTGTCCGTCCATTTCGTCCCATTAATCATTTCATTTTAACCTTCACCCCGTTTGGTCTATTTCAGAATTGGAAATGTCGACGATGATGTTTCGGTGCAACGTGGCAGGGAAAAAGGATGCTGTCTGTGAACTTTCTCCGTCCCTAGGCTTTCAGCAGGTTACCGAGGTATAAGGACCGCCCCTTGGGGATATTGGACACTATGTGAGGTGGAGTCACCGATCTGCCTGCCGGGGTGTCCATATCTGGAAACTGTAGGAACCCTGTCATTGCTGTGCCGTCACTCCCGGTTCCGGTTGCCTGGTGTCTCCCTTCACCTCATCCCTTCCTCCCGGGGGTACTCCCTCGTGTGGCGTTGGTGCAATATCCTCATTCCTGGATCGGTGCCGAATCTCCTCCGCTTCACAATCCAATCAAATCCGTAAGTGCTAGAGAAAGTAAAAGTATATCCTACAATACTAGTAGGATTTTTGCTACTCATTACAAATTCACACATATCCTTTGCCTAGTTGGCCCATTAACGCCGCCTGAAAAGCCAATACAGACAACCATTCAAACAGAAAAGAGCCAAACCAGTTTTCTATGTCGAAGAGGCAATGTCGATGAGACTACAGCTAGTTTGAGAAAAGCGATAAAGAAACTTTTAGCATGGTCTGCTCGGTGAAAGTCTTAATTCATTAACTGCCAGCACCAATCAGTCATCCCATATATCATACAATTTAAATAAAAACCGAATCTTCTATCGACACAACGTTATTTACAACAAATTTTTAATAGGAATTATTTAAAATTAAGCAAAATAGTCTCAACGAGCGGGATGGCTCAGTGGCAACGTCTATGGCCCGCATTCGGGAGGCCCCGGGATCGATCCCCGGCGACAGCCCACTCTGACCTATGGGATATTTCGGGGATTTCCCGGATCGTCAGGCAAATACTGGTGTGATTTCTTTCATCTCCCGAATTTCTTGTCACTTCATTTCGTTCCTTTCTTTATTTCGTTACATTCTTCATTTCTTTCATCTTTCATCCCGTTGGTCTCTTTCAGGGCTGGGAGTATCGGCGATGGTGTTTCGGTGCAGCGTGGCAGGGAAAAAGGATGCTATTTATGACTCTCTCCGTTCTTCGGCTGGCTTTCAGGGTATCCGAAACCCCCTTGAGTTTTTCTGATAAATCCTGTAATTACTACTTGGAAAATATTACCTATTTTCGTGACAGGTTTGACAGTGTTTGATCGTTCACTTCAAGTATTCGTTATAAGGAAAGAGCAACTAGAAAGGTACAATAAATAATAATCAGTTACAAATTCGCATTGTTTAGGAATGAGAGTACAGTTCAAAGAAATTCCATACCTTTTTCACCCACTATATAGGTACTCCGTATTTAATACAAAATTTAATGCAACGTGATTACTGCCTTATGTCTAGCCCTGTACGTCGACTCACTGCGTGCATTCTAAATCAAAAAAATTATTTGGAATGTGGAGGCAAATAGGAACAGTTACTGGAAGCCCACTTATACCTAATTTTAATACAGGCAGAACTCCATGTAGCAATTCGTCACCGAGGTTTGTTTTTTTCAGTTTGTGGAGATGTGTTATATGTGCGCAGTGGCAAGCGAGAGGGTGTGGTCTGTTGGCAGACACTCATACGGCCTTCACCAGGAGTTGCTGGATGATTTTACCTTTGCGGACGATCTCCAACCAGGAAATGCATTCCTGTTACCGCTAATTGTCTCACAAATCAGATACCGCATATTAATGATTCTCACTAGCTAAAAACAGTAATTATCTTGATAACTTCTGCGTTTCTCAAAGCTAAAAGGTGCTAGATTAAGCCCAAATAATATAATTTGAAAGCAATGGGCTAGTTTCTAAACCAGATTAAATTAGATTATGTCCATTTTACGCTGTATCTTTGAGAATTAATTGTTTAATACAGTTTTGCAAGCAATTTTCCTAATTCCGAACAAAAAATTAAAAACGATATTTATTATCAGGAAGCGGAGGAGGATTTCGGTATCTAAGCGCATAGTCTCTTTATTGTGCATGCTTTCCGTTAATCTCCAGGAGGAAGGAATGAAACAAAATAGTCACAGGGTGACCTGATCGAGGCGGTAGGCTCGTACACCCCTCCCCTCCCCCAAATCTACCTCTCCCTACACAAGTCCTTCTGAGGGCCTCTCCCACACAGAACGCCAGGACAGACAGTTCATCATAGTAAACACATCCCTCGCCCGCATTACACTCGACTGGTTCTTCGAACCTGAAACACGATAAGGAAATGGCAATAAATGGGGACAAAATTCGCGGCATTATAATATAATCCACCCCAGCATTCGCCTCCCAACGAGGTAAAACCGCGAAAATAAATATCAACCAGCGGATATCGAGCAAGAACCTCGAATGCGAGCCTCACCCGTTACCACGGAGCCATCTCACTCAGCTTGTTCCCATTTAAATAGGTTCCAATAAAATATTACCCTGGTGTGAACAACCTAAGGACGAAAGTAATCTTCGCATGCTGTGACCCTGACAAGTAACATATCTCGATGAAACGTGAATCATACATAGAGGGAATTGCTACGGTATGCTACAGTAGGCAACTAAACGAAATATGCAATGAGACGAACAGAAATGCCACTTTCATTCATAGACCACAGGCTACACTAAAGTGAATACGACATATGAAGGCTTTCTAGATTTACAGAAACAGATACATGGTGCTTAAAAGGGTGTATGATCACCACGGACAGCAATGTATGCTCTGCATCGTGCTCCCATGCTGGCCACAAGTTTGGTAAGCAGTTCTTGTGGTAGGGCGTTCCATTCCTACACCAGCGCTGTTGACAACTTTTGGATGGTCGTTGGTACATGTGGATATGCTGCAATGCGTCTACCCAAAGCATCCCAAACGTGTTCGATGGGATTTAAATCGGGAAAACAGGCAGGCCAGTCCATTCGCCGAAAAAGCTCTCGTTCCAAGAGATCCTCCACCTGCACTGTTCGATGCGGTCGCGCATTGTCATCCATAAAAATGAAGTCAGGGCCGACTGCACCCCTGAAAAGACGCACATGGGGAAGGAGTACAGTATCACTATAACGTTTTTCAGTGAGCGTACCGTGTTCAAAGATTTGGAGGTTGGTGCGTCCATGCAACATTATGCCTCCCCAAACCATAATACCCGGACCACCAAAACGATCATGTTCAAGGATGTTCCTGGGTTCATTACGTGTTACCACCTCTCGCCAGATAGGGTACGCCGAGAATCACTACTTAGACTGAATCTGCTCTCATCTGAGAAGAGCACGCGACCCCATTCCTCGTTGGTCAAATTTTGATGCTCTTGGGACCATCGCAAACGGTGCCGCCGATGTGCGGATGTCAATGGAGCACAACGTACTGGCCGTCGGACAAAGAGACCACCTCCGTGTAGACGCCGTGCCACTGTGTATCGTGAGATTGATTGCCTAGCTGTCCTGTTAAATGTGGTTGCAATTGCACCCACTGTTTGGCGTGGATGCCTTCTTGCCTGTTGCACAATGTAGCGGTCATCTACTGCTATAGTTGAGCGTGGTCGACCACCACCTCTCCTTGGGACAGCAGTGCCTGTGGTTTGGAAGGTTCTCCATGCAGGTGAAACAATGCTGTGAGCAATTCCAAACTCCTGAGCAACACTCGTCACATTTCGCCTTTCTTTCAGTTTCCCTATGATTCTTCCCCGTGTGAAGTCATCCAAATGGTGTCTACGGGCCATGTTGCAATGCACCGTAACAACTCGCTAATTGACACACACCGTCTTGTCCTGTTGCGGGACCAGACCCATTTGGCACTATAAGCTCGCTACACTCACGCCATGTGACGTTAGCTTTCTGTGTACGTGTGAGAGACCTCTAGCAACAAGCTCCCGCGCCTTCATCTACTTTCACCAATTAGTTAATTTGTTATGTTACTTTACCCATCTCGTCCTTAGGTTTTGCACACCAGTGTATTTGAAATTTTTACATTCTCCTCCGCTAGGTAGCCAAGATACAGGAAGTATTGCAAATAGAGATTTCTTCAGAAATACACGTTTTGAGCAGTCTTGAATTAAAAAAGGTAAAACAACCGATTTGACGCATTCAAACCACTTTCTTTATAAATGACAAGTTCACATATATTCATTATAATGAATTAAGTTTGTATCCCCGCTAATTACTCCTGATATACCTTTACCCAGAAATTGTTTCAAATTAAGTAAGAAGGAAATAGCTTTCAAATGTTTATTCGTGATAGCAAGCTCTTGCAATAAAAAGAAAACAAAGTACTCACAAACTTTAAAGCACACTCAGTAGGTGATACATATGAAAGGTCTAAAGTTGTCACAAGGAATTTTTCGAAAACGGCTAAGATTACTGGAAAAAGAATATATATATACATGAATGACACAAATGGTATATTTTAATGAACTCTACGGTATCGCTGGTAAAATTGTTGTGTAAAGTTTCCTTTGTTATACAGAATTACATAAAATTTAGTCACGTATGCGCGGAAAGAGGTGACGCAGCCACATTATAAATAATATAATGGACTACGAGTAGCTCCTCAGCACAGCGTTAGCTGCAACTCTTATAGATATATCCTCAAGGGATAATTGTGCTTATCCGTTACCAAAGGTAATTAGATTGTGTATAACGCCACCAGAACTAAACCAGACTGCAATTATCTTCTATTAGGTGCAGTTGAATCTGTCACATAAACTAGACCAAGGGATAGTAGGTAGTTTTCAAAAGATAAAAGAGCTGGAAATTGCCATTTAAGTGCCTGGTGTATCATTGTATTCACAAACTCATACATACGCGAATAATCTTAAACGCCTATATATGCGTATCTGGCTGTGGGGTACCTCCCCGAACTTATAACCTTGACTGAATTCCGGGTATCTTTATGCTAAAGCGTTCACTCCTCAGCTATTACTAATGACTTTGTTCGTTAATTACCTTTTTCTCTTGACAGATCATTTCTACTCAACCTTATGTCATAACACATTGATTTAATATGCCAAAATTATTTATTGCAGTTATTTATCTCTCTTACTATTATTTCTGTATTTTATTATTTATATCTTCCTGTCAATAATTACGGTGTTATCTTTTATCCACGTTGGATTATTTATAATACGTTTTTGCTGAGAAATTATTTCTTATTAAGCAATAAGTGCTTACTTACATACAATATGCGGAAAGAACATTCAAATGTTTGTACCAGAAACATGGTGTAATAAATTCAGAAGTATTCTAACCACAAAAAGAAAAATTCCAAGCCTCATGTATGTTGAACAGTTTGGAAAACATCAACATACAACATGGAATATTTAAAAAATGAGCGATGCTATAAAAATAAAATTCACACAAACCGTGTATTTCAAAGAGCTCTCCATTTTTCCTGCAGTAAGCTCTAGTTTATCTCTTATAGTTTCCCAGTTATACAAAATTCAATAAAAATGAAGAGGATTTACAGACGTTTGACAAGAAATTATATATATATATATATATATATATATATATATATATACGTTTTATTTTTCATGCCAATATTACAAATATTTGATATTTTAATCATAATAATTGTAGCTATTTTTGCAGAAATAAAAAACCAATGAAACAATTTTTATGCAAAGGGTGCTTTCTGCTTGGGAGTGTTATAAAACCTTCGTTACATCTTTGAAAAATGGACATAAATATAAAATTTATCTATTAATTAATTTTAAATCGGAAGACATTGTGAAAGGATTAAGTGCAATATATAGAAATGGTTGCAAATATACAATTTAACTAAAATAGGTTCATTACCTCAGAAAATCAATACAAACTAGTTTCGAGGAATCACTTTCTCATCGTCAGCTGATTGCAACTGGTTGGCTTTCCTCTAATGGTTATGGATGTCTCGTTGTCCCTCTAGTGGTGGTTCTACAAGTTTCGTAATCAAATTTTTGTCCATAGGAATGTCGAAATTCATTAACCTTGGACGAAATATCCAAAGAAATATTTTCTCCCAAATGTTTTAATTCCGTAGGTTTTTGTGCCTGCTTGATAAGTGATACTGTGTCCTCAATTTCATGTCCCTGTATCCAAAAATGTGCTGCAACTGCTGGTTTTTCTTCTTCCCTGGATTTGATGTTTCGAAAATGTTCCTTAAGCCTCGTTTCTATGTTACGCTTAGTTTGACCAATATAGATTTGTTCACAATCCTTGCAATCTATTCTGTAAATCCCGGATTTTTTATGAGCTGGTATTTTTTCTTTTTGATTTGAATTCATGAGGAATTGTATGCTGAATTTATTTTCGGGGATGAGTGCCACATTGATATCATTGAAAATTTTCTTGAATTTGTTATGTGCCCATGGGTGAAATGTGACCTTTTTGTATGTCGACTTTTGTTTGTGTGGTTTGAGAGTTGTATTTTCTTTTATCATTGTTTGTTGCCTGAATCTTTTGATTAACCTATCCACCATATCTGTTTTGTAGCCATTTTTTCTAGCTGTTTTTCAGATTTCTTGGTATTCTAAGTTATATTCCTTTTCATTGAGGGGGATGTTCACTAATCTATGGGTCAAACTGTTAAAAACTGTAACTTTGTGTGATGGAGGGTTGTAACTATTGTTTTTATATAGTTATCCGTATAGGTGGTTTTTCTGTATATTCCAAAAGTTAATCTATTGTTCTTCTTCATGATTTTTAGGTCCAAGTAGGGTAGCTGGTTATCCAATTCAGTTTCCATGGTAAATTTAATATTACTGTCTTGCAAATTCAATAATTTGAGAGCATCTTGTACATGTTTCTTGTTAACTATTGTGAATACGTCGTCGACATACCTGGCCCAAGTTTTAAATAACCAAGGAAAGGCTTTTACTACTCTTGTCTCAAGAGCACTCATGAATAATATATTACATAATTCTATATATTACATTCATTCGACCTTTCGTTTTTGAGTTATGCCTTATACAAAAAGACTTACAGTAGTCAGATAGACAGGCGCGCGCACACATCAACATGAACCTTTGTTCTCAAATTACTTTTGATTATGTTGGGGTTACCCTGGACTTCATAACATATACTTGCGGTGAAATCCCGAAATGGGAATTTTCGGGTGGAATACGATACGATCTGCCTACTATAGGCAAGTGATGAAAGAAGAAGTAGTAATGGTAGTTTCTCTATTTACTACCTTCCCTCTTTTTTCTAAACCTAAGATCAACGAAATTAAGATCATAAATTTGTTTACCATCAAGTACACCTATAATTTGAAGTTCTTGAACCAACAAATCGCTCATTTGCTTGCTGTTAAAATTAAATTGAGTTTTATTTATGGACGCTCTTTAGCTACTATGGTCTTAAGCGTCTCATTCTATATTGGGCGTGAAAGACCGGTAATTTTGCTCAGAGGCCTCTTTATCAGACTTGAGGTTCTTTTACGTGCCGTAAATCTACGACACGGGACCACCATGCCCGAAAAAATCCATCGCCCTACGCCGGGTTTGAACCCGCGACCTTGGGAACTAGAGGCTAGCACGGTACCATAGTCCACGGAGGACGACACGGTTAAAGTGGGTTTTGATCGGGGGTGGGTTAAAGAGCGTCCATAAATAAAACATAATTTTCTTCAACTTTCACTGTAAATTCAGGGGTTATACCAAAACCTTTTATCTCTAAATGAAGGGGAAAAAATTGAATATCACGCACGAACAAGTTGAAAAATCAGTGCAATATTAACGGAATCATAAAACTTATCAAATTATAAATCTTCAAAATCCCCAGAACATTTCATCTGTAATATCGCTTTTTCTTTCTGCATATTAAAAATAAGAATTTTCTCTCCGTTACTTTGTTTGCTGATAAGTTTTAAAGTGGAGTCACTGTAGATATTCTAAGCAAGAGATTTTCGAAATGGAATAGTAAATTTGCCGCCAAAAATTATTATTCAGTTCATTTTCTTAAATAATATATGCGTGTGTGTGAAGAAAATTATACATCAGGCACTTAAATGGCAATTTCCACAATTTCCAGCTTTTTTGCCTTTTGAAAACTACGAGTTCCTACCATCCCTTGGTCTAGTTTATGTGACAGATTCAGCTGCATCTATTAGAACATAACTGCAGTCTGTTTTATTTCTGAGCGCGTCATACACAGTCTAATTACCTTTGGTTACCGGATACGCACAATTATCCCTTGAGGATATATGTAAGCCAGCTCCACTGCGCTGAGGAGCTGGCTTATTATATTGTTTATAATGTGGCTGCGTCACCTCTTTCCTGTATTTTCTTAATCTAATTGCCTAGTGGAGTAGAAGAGAAGGCATTCTGCCAAAGAAAACAAGAAGCGAATGACTAAATAAGTAAAAGACACGCTGTTAATAACATTAGTGTATACAATCGGCTTTTTAGATAAATATACCTGCCTAGGCCGAGTCCTAGGTTGAGTGCATCGTTTTTCATTGAAGGAATGGAAGAGAAATAGGTGTAAAATTACCATTCTCCTTCATGCGATAGTTCAGGTCTTTCCTGATATCGGTAACTCTACTTGCATAACTTTCTGAGTTTACTGCAGTTATACATAATGTAAATTTTAGACAGCATGGCCTAAAGTAGAACTTCTAACACAGTGCACACGAGCTAAAAGCTTTTATTGCACTAGGGCGATAATCTTCATTGTGACCAACTTTGATTTCAAGTCCAATTCCATGAAAATTGCCCTTTGTATTTGCACATGTTTAATAACTCGACTTGGTGTGATTAGGTTTTAATTTTCATTATGTCTTTTTACATGATTAATGTCTTATGGTGCGCGCATTATCTGTCCACAATAAAAAGCGTTATACTTCAATTTATCGCAATACATTGTAGAGTTAACCTGTACGTTATATTGGCAGTCTTCCGCTTTTTACTTTCTCTACTACGTATAGTAAGTAGGGGAAGTATTGTATTCCACCCAAAAATTCGATACCGAGATTTCACCGGAAATACATGTTTTGAGATCCCCTGAATCCAAAAAAAGCATTTTTGGAAACATGTCCGTGTGTGTGTGTCTGTCTGTGTGTCTGCGAACAGCATAACTCAGAAACGAACAGTCGGATAAACACCAAACTTGTTATTTAGGTTCAGTATCTTCCAGAGATGCGACACGAAGGTTTTCAAGAAAATCCCCCCACCCCAGACTACCCTTTACATGGAACATTTTTCGAAAATTTTAATTTTCTCAAAAATGGCTCTAACGATTTTGATTAAAATATCATATGTTTAAGATATTTTCATGACAAATAAAATATATATCTTGAATTTTCTGGGAATGTCTCCAAAAGTATTCATTGTGAACGACTTTTGCATAACTGGTAAACCATAAGAGATAGACAAAATTTTACTACACAAAAGATGTAGATCGCGTTAAAATACACAATTTATGTCATATACATTTTTTGTTGTTGAGTGAACCATTTTCGAGATATTACTTGTTATTCCCTTAAATTTTTCAATACTTATTTTCTCAAATGGGAATTCGTTATTCATTTTTTTGTCTTGGATATGCAAAGAGTATTGATCTGTGGCAAAGGGAATGGTGCTGCACCTAGCAACCAGCTATTAAGAGATATGTATGTGCTTAAAGGCTACTGTATTTCTATATTGCCCTTGTAAATATATATTCCCCTTACATCTACAAGAAAATTAGCAATAAGATAGAGTCTGCAAATGTTTATCTCGATTAATATGAAGTAGATGGAGAATAAGCATTTGTAAAAATAGTTTGTACAAGAGTAGAGAAAGTCATGTGAGTGTAACACATCAGATTTTTTTAATCTAAAACGTTATTACTTTATCTAGTGTAACCTACATAAAGATTAAATTCCGACAATTATGCATTCAGAAGAAATTGAAATGGAAGAGCAAGGTGAAATCTCAGAAGCAGCAGAAAGAATAACACTAGAAGTACTTACCCCAAAAATTCAAAACGCAATATGATATCGCATTTAATGACTTCATTGGCTGGTGTAAGGTAAAACACGTTTATTAACGTCATTTCTCCTGTTTCAAGAACCGCCTTCTAAACGTGAACTCTTGTTGGTTTCAGGAATCATTATAATATTATTGATATATTACAAATTCCAGCGTTGTCTAAAATGGTATATGCCACACCTGTTAAAAGTGGTTTTATTTTGCTTTTAGGATTGCGAAACTCGGCCTTCGTTTAGCAAACATTCCTACTCGCAAAATAAAACCCTACTTTTACCCCTCGTATCATAATCTACTATTTTGGGCTTGAAGTTTACTGTTATTTAACTGTGTAGGTCATGTTGGACAGTAAATGAATGAAATGGTTGAAATGATAAGGGGGGGGGAATCAGAAAAAGACCTTATCCAAGTAAATCACCCTAATCGAGCTCAGCACCTCTTGAGTATGAGGCAGACACGCTACATGTGGGGCAGAGACGTTTATCTCCCACCACAGAAGTGGACATATACGTAATGTTTGTTAACAAATACTTAATGTGTAAAGATAATATGTAAAATATTGACTATAATTGTTTTAAAATGACACGTTGACAAGACAATTTGTGATGAAGTAAGCAATGGCCATTCTGTGCTATGGTCTAAAGATACCAGAAACAACCCTGATCTTTTGGCTACAATAGTTGCAACGTATTGTAACGCAGCTATGTCTCGAGCTATTAATTGGATGGCGCTGACCGGCCGGCGTTTGAAGAGATAACGGCGAGATAAGGGGTAGTGCTCCCCTACCGTAAACACTAAAGGCGGTAACTAGAAAATCAGAATCGTCCGGAAGTTTCCCTTCTCCCCACCTCCCGAATATCCTAGAACACTCACTAGGCAGTCAGAGCGTTTCTAATTGACATTAAGAGCGGCTCTACGAGTGCGTTCGTGATGAGGTTGTAGTGGTGGTATTTATTAAGTATTTAGTATTACATTAATTGCATAACACAGTCGCATGGGTCATAAGACCGTACATGCTCTCTAGATAAATACCTGGTCTGTATACGTGACTTGCAGTATCAACCAGAAAACAACTATTTTTTTTTTACAATCACCGCACTATATACATACATACATATAAAATTGAAAAAAAAACACACTGAGTCACACACACACACACACACACACACACACACACACACACACACAGTCGCGCACAAGTACTCAAGCACCACATATGTTTAAAGAAAAATTACATAAACACCTTATCTCTTAGTACACGTACTTCCATTAAGTATGTGCCCAAGCTTGGCCAGTTTTGGCTGTTTAGAATCATGTCCCAGCATGCTGTCCTCCGTCTGTTGGAAGCCAAAAATACTTCCGGTAATAGTTTTTTCCTAATACCCTCCGTCTGCACGCATGCTGCCAAAATATGCGTCCAGTCTTCTTGTTCCCCGCATAATGGGCAAATCCTCCTGCCATCGTCATCAACAATCTTGCGAGCTTTCCACCCTCCCAACCTAAGCCATGCTATTCCAGTCCTCTGTTTTATACTCAATTCCAAAATATATGTTTCCTTACCCCACCTAGTTTTTATTTCATTTTGTAGCTCCAATGTTGATCTTTGTCTACATTCAGATTCGATTTTCTGCCTGTTTATATCGCATAGTCGTCTTTTGACCTTTCTTACAGCACTGTGTGTATTTTCATTACCCCTTTGCCAGATATCATTTAAGCCAATTTTTGATAATTCGCGTTGCAACCCCGCTGCCCACCATTTTGGATGCCCTATGTTGTTTATTTGATGACGATAACATATTGCTCTCAGAGTTGTTTGATCGCCTTTAATTATTCGCAGCCAGTACCTAACTACGTTTAGTTTAGCAAATACAGCATCTTCCCAGCATCCTACCTCCCGAAGAACTCCGTAGTTTGAAGTACCCTTCCCCAACCCTAGAATGCGCTTCCAGAAATTGCATTGTATTTTATTTACATTATCCACCCTCTCCCATCCCCACACTTCACTGCCGTATAGTAATGAGGACCTAACCATTGCTTCATACATGGTCTGTAATGTTTTTACTGGCATATCTGGTACCCGTGTCAATATCCTTAATACTTCAGAAAGTTGTCCAATCCCTTTGTGTTTTATAAACTCCATGTTCTTGTTCCATTTTCCGCCCATATCAAACCTTACTCCTAAGTAATCGAAGTGTTTAACATTTTGAATTTCTTCCTCCCCATAGGTCCACTTTTCATGTTGGCCGTACACATATGTGACATACAGCGAGTGCTGCTACTGCGAGAGATTAGGGACGTATTGTGTTCGACTCCCCAGCTATGGAACCATCTGAAGAAGAGGCTGCTTCGCTCGTATTTCATTACGCTGTTACGTCGCGAAGAAAAGTGAAGTGACAGGGAAAATTAATTACATCACATTAGTGAAATGACAGTGAAGTTACTTAAGTAACAGTGGAAACTGGACAAAGTAACAGTACTGTAATTGCAACGGGATGTCTCGTAGACGACTTTGTTGGCGATATTTTGAGGCTGTATTGTGGCAGCCCCCAGGTTGTTCCGGCAGTTTTGAAGCTTGATTCTATGCCTCATGTCCCACGACACTGAAGTCCGGTTTGAAGGTCTCTTTATGGCTGTGGTATTCTGCCTCGGTTAGATGTTTTGGTATGGGATTCTGGGTTATAGCATAAACATGAGCTCAAGCTCCTTTGGAAAGCAAATCGTTGATCTACAAGGCGTGTGACGGACCAAGAATGTAGGCATAGTTTCACCTCACTCATTTATATTCACAACTGTCACCTTGAACACTGAAATTGTAACCCAGAAAACTGTCGTCTCAGCCTTTATAATGTTGCTCGAATATATTTTGCGTTCGGACTTCGGTACTTGGTCACGCTCTATTTCGCGTTCTTGACGAAGATGCCGGGATAATTTCGAATTCGTACTCCTGATAAGTTACAAAAATATATTCTTCGCGACGATAAAATTCTGAAAGACGTCAACGCACTTTAATCACTGTGTCATCATGTTAATCGGCACTTTATAAACTTTCCCGGTAAATTTTCACCTCGTGCAAAACATTTCACTTAGACGATGATTCTTTGAGAATGCCCAGAATCCTCGGTTTGATTTTGTTATTATAGTAATTGTCTCTTGAAACTTTCTACTCCGTATTGGCGACACTTTTGCGCTCTTGATAGCTCCATCTGACACATTTATTGGCTTAGCCTTACATCACATGACTTAATTATTATATGGTGACGGTGCTTCTCCGAAAAATATACTGTGGTTAGCCCTCTCCTCCTTCGACGCGGTCACGGTAAATTACGGAACAATATACAAAAGATTTTTACCCTACTGCAATTAACATTTGATTTGCACCTCGCAAGTGTCGTAAATCCTCAATTATCCTCGCTGGGTGATACTGTCCTGAAAATAATCTTGGCTACTACGGGCAGTTTCCTAGCTTTGCAATATAAATATACACACTTTGAGGCAGTATTTTATATCACAACACTGTGAATGCCAGAGTGATTCTAGTGTAAATTAACATTATTGTATGGCAATGATTTTAGATGTTTGTTAGCCATAAGCTTTGTTAGGAAATAAGTTTACACGGTAATAGAAGTGGGTAACAATGAACCGATGGGTGAGTTGTTTATCACAAACAAATGACGTCAGGGTAGCGTGCCTTTCTTTATAAATGGAGGTAACATCTTCCCTAGAGCATATGTGTTAGTAATTGTGATTGGCTGACAAAACAGACGCTAATGTTGGCGCAATTTGGTAACCAATAGTAGTTCTGTTATAATGTTTAGGCATTTCGAGGTGAAGGAGTATAAATTCTTGAGCCATAAGCATGTTTCACGCAGTCTTGAGGAATCTCTCGTGAGGTGCAAGTCATACAGTTTGGAAGAATCTCTCGTCGCAGTGTTAGTTACAAAATGTGAAGTACGCGGCAACTAACACGACAGTAATTACATTTAGAAATACCACAGTTTCAGTCAGGCGTGTATAAAGATTAAAGATGTGAACTATTAATTAAGTGTAACGGCAACGGATATCAGTGTTATCTTTTAGTAACAACTCCTTTCCGTTTACACGCCCTGCTCAGAGATATTTGCTCGACTGAGTAATAATAGCTAGCCGGAGGACAAAGAACCCAAATCTTAAAATAATAAAACAATAATAGGCGCTCAGCAAATAAGATAACACGAGCCGATTACTGCGACAACTTACATCTAATTTGTATGACATTGATTACAGTCTTAACCGAAAATTTTTTTTTAAAAAAGTTTACAATTACTAAGATAAACCATGTGATATATAAATATTTACACATATTCGTCATCTGACACGTAATTTTATTATAAATATTATAACCTACGGGACGATATTATAGTCTCATAATGTACAGGATGAACCATTTGAGACGTCAGAAGAGTAAAGCGTTATACATGAGAAATTAATGCAAACATCTCTGACCACTTTGCTGAAATATAAGCAAAAAGGATGGAAGTTAATAATGAGTGATATTTCAGACTTTATCTAAGTGGCATGGCAGCACTATCATGCATAGGAGACAAAATGGTCCCACAGCAGCTCAAACAGTGCCTCGTATGGTATGCAACATTTTTTAATGTAACATGGACCCATGCAGGTTCTTAGGCATCAGTACAACTGTTGGTATCCCCCATCACATCGAGACGTTAATTGGTACATGTTCTTGACCATTGTTCTCAAACTGCCTCGCATAGACAGTAGGATCCATGATAGAAACAGGGAGGAAGATATTCGGCAAGCCACGACTCAAGAGTCCATGAAGTCACTCCACCACGTATCAGCAGAGTAGAATACACCATACACAATGTGTCATAGGATCGCTGTTAGTATCTTAAGGCGTTTCCTTACCATAATCAGAGAAAGCAAGCTTTGACACTGCGTAATTACGAAGTTTGTTTCAAGTTTGTCATGATGTGTGAAAGGCAAGGAGCTGACGATCAATGGTTAGATCAATGAATGTTCATGGACAAAGCCACATTTCATGTGAGTGGCGAGTTATCAAATATAACTGCATTATTTGGGAAACCAAGAAAACACGTGTCTCATGAACTCAAACGAGCCAGCCCTAAACTGAATGTGTGGTGTGGAGTGAACAATGAGAAAACCTATGACGCGTTCTTTTTTTTGTGGAAAAGACTGTTCTTGCTGTCAATTACATATGATCGAATAGTTTGTGGTCCCCCAATTACAAGAAGATTATTGACACAACCAAGGTGGACCCATCCCATGACCTGCTAATAGCCCAAACGTAAACTCCAGCCCGTTTTGTGTGGACAATTTTCAAGTCAATGGCGTGTACACAAAGACTACAGAATCAAGCTGACCTGCGATGGATGATTATAGCTGCCTTTCAACAATCATTCCAGAAATGCTGCGCACTAACTGATGCAACACATTCTGCACGGTATGATTTGTGCTGCATCCGGATGACAGTCGTATTGAATGAGACAGAAAACTTACAACTCTCCCACATATGACTGCAATATTAACGGGAAATAAGTTTTAATATCCTTTTGTATACAATGTTTTACTTTTCTGACATTTGAAACGGATCACTCTGTAGATTACCAGTCCACGAATTTCCCCATTGGTTGGATTTCCTTTAAAACTTATTATTCCATTTATTAATAAATATGCTCCCTCCAGCTTGAGGTTACTACATACAGTGTAAGCCAAAATACAATAAAGAATATTGGTTGATATACAATATGCACAAATCTGTCACAAAGCCAATTGAAACTATAAAGCATACCTATATCTACTAAAGCATGTATATATAGGTAAAAGTGAGAGTCGATATATAACTTATGCTAAAAGTATTTAAATTGCATACAGTAATATTATTATTATTATTATTAATAATAATAATAATGGTGTACCTATATAGAAAAATAATAACCTACATTATCAGATGTTAGGTTAAGCTCCACATTAAATTTTCGTAATACAGTGACCCTTTTAAAACACAAAGGTCTACTTTATTAACAAATTCACTTATTTAACTGGAATGTGTACTTTAAATTATTTAGGGTATTAGTAACAGATGAGGATTTCAGATTGCTTCTAAGGCTAACAAACAGTTCCAAAAAATCATGCAGTATCACACTCTCTTGTACTATTTAGGTATATGTACCACAAAATAAATTAAGCATTATTAATGTACTCAAGATTACATTTCAGTTTCTTTGTTGCTCGCTGTTTGTTTTATATTTTCAGAATATAAACACATTGCCTAAAAGGAAGAAGAAAAAAGAGGGATAGGTCTATTGTGCCTACTACGCCTCCGGGAGTAAAGGATGAGGTTAGGGAGTACAAAGAGTGGCCGGATCCGATTGAGGAAGGCATGGCACAGAGGAATCCCTAACCTTTCCATGCTGAACTTCTCGGCTGCCCCTTCATTACCCTTCCCTCATGCACAGGTTCGAACAGATGCTTCTCTGCCAGGAGAAAAGTAGTTCTTTCCTCAAAACATATCGACCGCATATGTCGCACAACACCGTTCACTGTGCGTGGCCCTGCAACACTTAAAGGATAGGCAGGGAAATTTGTGATCGGCAATAATCTACCCCACCATTTGCCCTGCTGACTTGTGAAACGATGAAAAAGCCCAAGGTTAGGATGGTTCGGGCCATCGGGAATCGAACCCGTGATTCTGAGCCTGAGCATTTCCGCTTGGTTTGTGATCAAACAACTCATCTTGAGCAAATCTGAGCTGGAAGTATCAAAATGTTTTTAGGATTAAGTTTTACTTGTATATAAGTCTTAACATTTTGTGACTTTAAATAGGAGTCATTAGACGTGCTGAGAAAAACTATTTTTTCTGCAGAAAGTGCTTCACATAAAGCCAAATACTCAAGAATTAATTGTATACGTAGAATCCTTAAGATATTTTTGTTCAAATACAACAGTATATTCCAACTTTTTTATTTTCCTAATATGGAATTCAAAGAGAGCATCTTTGTTACAGGACTCACAGAAACCAAGAGGCGAGTGATAAATGTTTGAAAAAGACGACAATTCGTCATAAATTCTCAAGCACCAGAAGGCACCCTGTAACCTCAAACTTAACAAGAAGTAAACAAACCTATGATACAACTTTCATAGACGAGCTTGATTTCGAATCCGGACACCAGCGAGAGTGTTAGTCCTAGATAAGCTCATGTTGTCTATCAGGGTTATCCTGACAAGGCAGACACGGATATAGTTCTTGTGTCATGTTGGCGACCTTCCTGAACAAGCGCGGGAATTAATTCAGATACAGCTACAACACTTGCATACTGATGTCCAGCGCTGCAATTAATCGTAACTAAACAGACGCTGTGATGTAGAACACAACGTTCAAACACAAAAACAACCAAATAAGCATGATGGAAAAATTTTCATGCAGGGAATTCCCACAGCATGATGGCTCATTTGATAACAGTGGGAGGAACAAAAAAGGAAGTCTCTAATTACGGGTAGACCTGTGTAATTAAATAACAGGCATATAACAGTATGTTTCGTTATTTTGATCATTCTAATGTCCGATGTACGTTTATTCTCTCTAAGGGGCAAGTATTTGTTGGATACTACATACCAGAATGTCAAGATCAGAAGTCACGCTATTGTTATAACGAGACAAACGTTTATGTGTTTTGTTTGGAGAATTATAACTGGCGGTTCAGTGCTGCTTCAACTGCAATTCACAAAGAAGTGTTTCGGTTCGAACAGAAACTTTCGATTAAAATGTGTACATAGGCTTAGATCACAATGGTGATGAAGACCGTAAAAGCATTCACTTGTGTAAATTTTGTTTTGATTGGTGTTCACCATACAAGGTTTTAAAAATCTACTCCAGAATTCTCTATAATATGCTTGAGACTCCACGGAGTAGAACAAACAAGTAGAACAATCTCCTGAATGACGAAGAATAAAATGTTACCTGAATCAAATCTTTGAAGTGCGTGACTTGTACGGCATTCGCATAGCCAGCTGACAGCAAGGAACACTGAAGCATAGGGAGATATACTGGAGCAGACAAGTGGTTATGAATAACAGAATCTTTTTTCATTATGAACATTTGAATTCTCAATTTAAGTACTAGATTATCAGCGGAACTTATTGTGTAATCTTTTATCTTCCTAGTACATATTTTGCATTTTCTAAAACAGGCATCCAGAGGCTGGCTGTTTAATTGTTTTAGGTGGAATGATAATAGATTCTACATATGTCCCTGCCTTGAAATGATTCACTAAACAAGACTGCGTCCGTATAGTTGCCCCACTTAAGCTAGGACGAACTTGAATCGCCCTCCCAATCTGTCATTGGTCAAATTGCTTATGCTTATTATTGCATCAGCTCACTGCGAGTGCCAGCTGTATGCTGGACCAGTCTGAGGCAAAGTTTACTCGTAATGGCTTCAACAATCGCTGACTTGTGGCAGGGTACACTGTTGAGCTTTTCGATGCCGGTTACAGCCTTTCAATGACAGTGGAAAGGCGCACACAAAAAGATCTTACCATGGGTAATTCGTGTGTGGGGCGTATAACGCAACTACTTAAAAATGGATTCACACCTGAGGCTCAGTGTGCAAAAAAACTAGCAAGAAAAAGGTCGCAACCAACACGACCTAAAACATTAATAGACGAGGCGAGTGCAACAGTGACTCAACAAAACCCACCAACCCAAAGAAGCATTTCCAGCCGCATTGGAATATCCAAATCGACCGTCTATCGGACAATACACAGCAATTTGGGTCTGGAATGGCGCCATAAAGCACGTGGACACGCTTTGAAAGAGCGGCATATCAGAGAACGCTTCACCAACGCAAGAGAACTCTATGAACACCACCTGGCAGGTGGCAGTGGCAATGGGTGTTTTCTTTAGATGAAGCATGGATTTATCTAGGTGACACAAAAAAAACCGAGCCATTTATTACCATCAAGTGGGCCAAAAGGGGCGCTCCAACTTTATTCGGGAGAACAAGGAAAAGTTTTCCAAGGGATTCATGGCGGTTGCAGCTTATTGCTCTCTGGAGAAACTCGGCATTCACAGAGTTGCGTACAATGTAAAACTTAATGCAGCCTACTATCAAAGGAATGTTAAGGATCCAATTTTTGATGAAGAGATTCCTCGGTTGTATGAAGAGGATGCCCCAAATGTTTGTATCCTCATGGATAAAGCATCAATCACACCTCTTGGTCTTCTCAGTATTACTACCACTGGAAAGCTATGGAAACGGGTGTCAATGTGATACCATTTAAAAGGATGCCTGTGAAGTCACCAGATGCCTCGCTAATGGATTTTTGCGAATTTGGTCTGCTGTAACAGCACCTTGCTTCTCGGCGTCCCACCACAATTGAAGGATTCTGGAAAGTCTGCCAGGAGCCGTGGATTAACATCCCCCTTCCTGTTCTCAGACGCAGCCCTCTTCAATGGAAAATGCGCTGCAGAGCCATAGTTAAAGCCCGTGAAAATCACATTGAATACAATAGGTGATGGCGAAAGGGAATCTCACCATGAAAAAACATAAGCAAAATCGTCCGAGCTTAAGTGGGGCCCTGCCTTGAAATGATTCACTAATCAAGACTGCGTCCGTATGCGCTATTCGTGAATCGTACAACAGTAGATATACATACACCTACAATTTTGGTGACTGCTAAGATTTTCAGGCAGAACGTTAGACCAAAATGTTCTTAAATGGTCTTCAGATATTTTACCACTCGAACTAGTTTCTATGAATAGGTACATTTGGGAGGCTTTCTTCACTCTGCTTCCTTATTTCTAGGCCAAAAACGTTTTTAGAGGACTGATGAATATTTTTACTTTCTCTACTACGTATAGTAAGTAGGGGAAGTATTGTATTCCACCCAAAATTTCGATACCGAGATTTCACCGGAAATACATGTTTTGAGACTCACTGAATCCAAAAAAAGCATTTTTGGAAACATGTCCGTGTGTGTGTCTGTCTGTGTGTCTGTGTGTCTGTGTGTCTGTGTGTCTGTGTGTCTGTGTGTCTGTGTGTCTGTCTGTGTGTCTGTGAACAGCATAACTCAAAAACGAAGAGTCGGATAAACACCAAACTTGGTATTTAGATTCAGTATCTTTCAGAGATGCGACACGAAGGTTTTCAAGAAAATTCCCCCACCCCAGACTACCCTTTACATGGAACATTTTTCGAAAATTTTAATTTTCTCAAAAACGGCTCTAACGATTTTGATTAAAATATCATATGTTTAAGATATTGTCATGACAAATAAAATGTATATCTCGAATTTTCTGGAAATGTCTCCAAAAGTATTCCTCGTTATGAACGACTTTTTCATAACTGGTAAACCATAAGAGATAGACAAAATTTTACTACACGAAAAATGTAGATCGCGTTAAAATACACAATTTATGTCATATACATTTCTTTTGTTGAGTGAACCGTTTGCGAGATATTGCTTGTTATTCCCTTAAATTTTCCAATACTTATACTTTTTCTCAAATTCGTTATTCATTTTTTTTATGTCCTGGGCATGCAAAGAGAATGGAATTCGCCACATAGCAACCAGCGTTAAAATATTTGACTATCGCTTAAAACCTACCATATTCCCCTTGCATCTACAAGAAAATTACCAATAAGATTGACATCTTGATATCTCGATTAACATGAAGCATATGGAGAATAAGCGTTTGTAAAAATAGTTTGTACAAGAGTAGAGAAAGTCATGTGAGTGTAACACATCAGATTTGTTTAGATAGATGTCCACTCACTGAAGGTCCTATATCTGTTGTATATTGTATGTGGATTGACCAAATACACCCGGTTGATATTTATCATTGAATCCACTTGGGGTGCAAATCCAGATACACTGTGACTGTATATCCGTAAGGTCCTCCATCACCTCAACTGTTACAGGGCTCAGAAGACAAACAATTACATAAAGGAATTTTTGAGACGTATGCAAATTTTGGGTATCGAATTCCTGTTAGAGCAGAAAGCCCTCTCTTGTCAGTATTATAGTTTCAATTAATTGTGCATATCCAATCACAAAGTAATTAAGTTAGTGATTTGAAACTTATTCGCCATTCCTTCTTAATTATGGGTGCAGTCACTATGCCATAACTAGTAATGATGTGATATGGAAGATACTAAGAACTAACGCTGATCGGAATTGTTTTCTGTGGATTTAAATATCCATAATGCTGCAAATAATATTCATCGGACAATAAAAATGAAATGCATTCAAATATTTATACTTTAAACTTGAGGTAATCATACCTATTACCAAATAATCTAAGATTTTCACAACAGTAAGCTACGGCATGACGTGATTACACGTTGAACTTAAATTCTACTACTTATGGTACGTATTGGGAGTACTATGTTCCACTTAAAATTTCAATATCTAGACTTCACCTAAAACAAACGTTTTCATGTCCACTGAAATCTAAGTGGCATTTCTGGAAAACATCCGCGTGTGCGTGTAAATATGGCACTATTTAACACACCAGGTTTTTCATGGAAAACTGTTATTTCTTTCATTTTCTCAAACATAGCTCAAACGATTTTGATCAAAATATCATATGTATTTTGTATGATTAATAAAATGTTTGGTGTTTTGAACTTTCCATGAATATCTGCAAAGTTCTCTTCATACCATTTAATTGTGTACAATTTGAAAAACATATAATGCAGGTAAAGACAAAAGGAAAAATGTGGAGCTTATTAAAGTACACAGTTTGTGCCAAATAGATACTTGTTTTCATAGCTTTAGCCGTTTTTGAAATATCTTTGTTGCCTATTTAGTTTTACACCTTCCCAAGTACCTTCCTCATGTGACAGATGCTTTTAAGTTTGCGATTCTTATTACGTTATCTAGCACCTGTTTATGGGTGGAAGTATTAAATTCCACCCAAAAATTTATTATCGCGCGCTGAGTGTGTGTGTGTGTGTGTTTGTAAGCTCAACATATGGTGTTAATATTGTAATTAATTTACCCAACAATCACATTCAATTAATAATTTATAATTGCTACATTTTAATCATATTTCTGGCATTCAGATGAGGCTGTCTTCACTATGAGTATGTTATTATGCAAAATGTATTGTAAGTATTTTGTCTTGTTATACACAAATAGACAAAACCTTGCACAGAAATTACACATTACTTGCAATGCTCCGCCAACAGAACGATTTTGAAGCCAATTATTATCAACGAGTTAAACAAGACCTGTTAACAAATGTACATACCTACTTGTAATTTAGTTAAAACTCTAAATAGATGATAGGGTAAGCCAATAGGGCACAATTGACATTTGTTGTGTTACTTGGAGACCATCAGAATCTGTAAACGCGGTATTGTATCGAACAGAAAGGAATAGCGAACAAGAAGTAAATGTGCATACGATCCTATACAGGAAAGATTTACACGTAATGCAAAGAGAACGTGATTTCTCATAAAGGTTTTGTCATCCTCCGTTGTGTATTGGTTACCATACTAGCCTCTAGTTCCCGAAGTCGCGGGTTCAAACCCCGCGGAGGGCAATGAATGTTTTCGGGCGTAAAAATCCTTAGCATGGCTTCCTTCGGAAGGGGGGTAAAGCCGGTGGTCCCGTGACGTAGATTTACGGTACGTAAAAGAACCTCAGGCCTGATAAAGAGACCTCTGAGCTAAGTTACCGGTCTTTCACGCCCAATATAGAATGGGGCACTAAGGACCACAGCAGTTAAAGAGCGTCCATAAATAAAAAGACAATTTCAATGCATAACAATTTTGATAGGTATTGATACGACGCCAAAAGATTTGAAGTCATGACGTAAACGCGAGGTTCAGCAAGTGAGAGAATCAGATGTAACATTCCTTTAAAGTTAAAGCAATTTGCGCTAAAAAGTAAAACGGCTTAACATTTAACACAAAACTTTTGTCATGAGACTCGAAAGTGCAGAAGAGATCTGCTTGCCCAATATCACCGGATATCTTAATGTATACAACATTTACAATAAATTTATTTCAAATTAACAACCACTCATATTTATTTCAAACTCATCGCTTGCATTTAAGTCTAGGTCGGTTCAGACAGTGAATGCATGACCGCGGTGGTTAAACCAATTTATTCTTCTGGGTGTATAACGGGAAGCTTTAAACATTTCGTGTGAAATCACATTTCACAGGGTTCTACTCAGTAATTAATACTTGTATTGAAAGGTGTCACTTTCGTTATTGGCTTCATTAATCAACAATTTATTCGCACAGTGGAGTGCAATTTAAGCGCTGCCTGTTTTACGTGTCAGATTTCACGCGGTGTACCTCAAGGTAGAGAATTGAAAATCTCACTCTTCCTGCATAGCTTTCAAGTGTTCCCATCGGAAAAACAATTGTAGTGTTCAAAGAACACGTTTGAGTTGTTACTGAATTTAATTAATGTTTGTTTCCAGAAATATGGAAGTGAGACAGGAACTGTTGGCGATGCTGAGATGACAATGAAGTGGGATTGTTGCCACGTTTTTCAAGGTATGCTGTCCAAGTAAAATTAGTACGCCTATTACTTAATTGTGCATGGTGGAATTCATGAATCTATAATGTCGAAACACATCATTTTTAAGGGTGGCCGAAGACTAGGCTCCTAATATTAATCATTCTGGGATATTATCCATATTTTATCAGTAATTTAAGTTGACAAGGTACTCTGAAATGGTCAAAAATCACATGTTTTGGTTTAGGCACCAATAAAAATCTCTATTATTTCCAGTTTAAGAAAATATATACTTTTTGGCGGATAAGAGGTTTTTAAGACATTTAATTATCATTTAAATGCTAGTCTGCATTCCTTTAAAGCTGACATGCAGCACCCCTTTTTAGAACATGTTTGTATCTTTCAACAACGAACGACTATATCATGTCCAGCGAGCAGTTCAGCAATTAACAAAAGAGGCCTTGACCAAGAGAAGGCAATCAGAAAAGCTGAAGCAAACCAGGAATGAAGCTGATATTTATGACCCTGGAATGTACTGAAGTGTGTCAGAATTTTAATGCTCAAACTTTAAATTCACTTTTCTCAAAATAACATTTTGGATACTTATGTACCTTTTCCTCAGAAAGTATGAGAGGTTGAGAACTGAAATGTTCAGTACATGTATACAACACATAGTTAAAATTTCTGAACCACAATCATAATTTTATAATGTATATTAGTGATATTAAGAAAGCAACAACACTGCAAATTTTCCACATTTTTACTTTTTTGACTTTGCATAACTAAATAACTGAGGTTCAGAAGATAGCTGATTATACTAAGAATAAGCATGCAAAAGTGTGATTCTGAGAAAAAGTTACACGAATTCACATGTTTTAAGAACAAATTTTATTATTTTCTGCTGGATGAAATAATTTTACGGACTTAACCACATAGACTATCAATGCAAAGAAATTTTTAAAATAATTTTCATGATTTGTAGAATAATTAATAAACATTTCAGGGAAAACTATTGAGAGCTTTAAGAGCAGTGGTAATTTAACACACTTAAGGCGTAATTTCGATGTGTTCAGCTACCTTGTCCCCTTAAAATAGCTTAGTCCAACAGAATGCAGTTTCCGGGCTTATAGGTCGTGGTCCAATCGATGGTCCAGTCCACGGCCTGTAAGCCCGGAAACTACATTCAACTACATTAACGCCGGTTGTGAAAGCTTATATTAGCCTAGTCCAAGCCACGGATAAACATCTAAAACACAAAAAGCTTTAGCAATTAGAGAAAACTCAGCTAAGCTTTAAGAAGTAAAAAGCTTTAAATGACAATGAGGTACTTACCTTTTCTAAAGTTCATTCTACTCTAATTCTTATATTTTTCATTATTTTATGTATAAAATTTGGTGTCTACATGTTTAATACATTTTTTAAGACAGTGCGGGAAAATTATTACAAATTGATTAATTTATACCCTTTACAACTGAATAATCCAGAGCAAAACACCACTAATTTATTATTTTTTTATATTAGGTGATAAATGTTTATGTAATTAGTTATAAGAGTTAGTTACATTTTATTTAAATCTGCCACAAACAGAAAGTTTAGTACATAAATGTAGACCTTATCTCTGATATTGTGCTAAACGCCCATTGTTTTAATTTCTCAAAACGTTGTTTGAAATTACTTAATCCATTATGTAATGACGTGTTCAGTAGAATTCTGTAGCTACACTCATCTTCTGTCTAAAAATGTCCCTTTGAGCGAGTGTTTCATGATCTCTGTATGCTTCATTAAGTAAATACCAATATTTCTGATGACACAGTGGACCGTGCACGATTGGCTGGAAATTATTTCTTTGTATTTATTTTTGTTGTACTGAAACTACTGGTAACCAACATCAGTTGTTAAATACTTTGTTCAAAATTACATTCCTGAAACTTAAAACGTTAAGTCTTATCTTTCATCTTGGCACAAACAGTAGCAATGCCTTCCTTCAGTGGTAATCCCGCTACTGGACGACCTTCCCAAAACTCTCCATTGAATTCATCGAACCTGTTGCAGATAGAGATGGAAGATATCATTTCCATAGTAGACAACCGACATTTTTGCGTTTGGACTATCATGTATCGCATATCTTGGTTTACTAAGAGTCTTCTAAAGCCATCTACAAATGTGCACTGGCTTAAATTCTATGAGAATGTTTTACTTTCAATGGAAACACGTTCAAACAAACTGGTTCTAGCACAATCCATTTTGTTTCCTGATAAAAATCTGTTGAAACTTCTCATATCTTCCACCTTGAATGCATTAACTTCGGAACAAGATATTTCGTCAGGCTGAGAAAGTTGATTACCAATAATATAATATCCTGTCTTCCATAGAAGAAATAAATAAATATTCTTGTAACTAGAGGGCAAAGCAAGTACCGTCCGGTTGGTATATCATAACATTTAATTACGAATGTGAGTTACTTATTTTTCCACTGATTTGTATTAATATAACGCGAAGAGAAATCTATTTCATATTCCCATACTTTCTCTGTCAATAATCGGTTTAAAAGCTGAAGGGCTCCCAACACAAAGTACGAGATAACGTACTACAGCATAGGACAAAGCTTCAAAACCATGATAATATAGATGCTCATCTGTATGAAAAAATCTTATGTAATACATTCACATGGCCTTCTCCACCCTCCATTGCTTATTGATAGTATACAAAATATTCTTACCAAAGTTTATTTTCCTATCTACATCATTTTAATCCAGATAAAACTTTTCGGAAATAGCTTCATTACACATTCTGTTATAGATACAAAGGAAACAGCGAGTCAAATGTTTAAGAACTGGACACTGTACACTGGCCTTAAAATTCCATACTGTTTCCATGCAACAACTGAATATTAAAAGGACTTTAAGAGAATGACCAAGAAAGAAACAATTCGGACATTTAATAACGGATATCTCAGAAACGGCTTATGCCACAAAAAGCCTACTTTAAATAAATTGTGTGTTTTAAAGAGATCTATATTTTCTTGTTTAATACGTTTTCGTCTATCGCTTATCGTTTACCAGTTATACAAGATTATACAAAATTCCTTGCGAATGAAGTGGACTTCACAGGCTATTCCCAGAAAACTCAAGATATACTTTTTGTTTGTCATGTAAATATCTTTCATATATAGTATTTTAATGAAAATCGTTAGAGCCACTTTTTAGAAAATAAAACATTTCAAAAAATGCTCCACCTAAAGGGTAGTTTGCGGTGGAGGATTCTCTTGAAAATCTTGGTGTCGCGTCTTTGAAGATATTAAGTTAAATACCAAGTTTGGTATTTATCCAACTTTTGGTTTTTGAGTTATGCTGTTCACAGACGCACACACAGACATGTTTCCAAAAATCTGATGTGATACATTCACATGACTTCCTCTACCTTCTATCGATTATTACTTAGTATACAAACTTTTTTTACTAAAGCTTATTTTTATATCTACTATGTTTTAATTCAAATAAACCTTTGCAGAACCTTTCCTTATAGATACAAAGAGAACAGCGACAGTTTAACGTTTAAGAACTGGACGCTATATGCTAGCCTTTGGCAAGAAACAACTGAGTGTTCAAAGGAATTTATGACCAAGAAACGAGCAATTCGAACCATTGATAACGGATATCTCAGAAATGGCTTATGCCACAAAAATGTATTTGAAATGCATTGTATTTTAGAGAGATCTACATTTTTTGCGTAGTAGTTTTCGTCTATCACTTAACAAAATTCCTTTCGAATGAAGAGAACTTCAAAAGTTTCCCAGAAAATTCAAGATATGCATTTTATTTATCATGTAAGTATCGTTAATATATAGTATTTTAATCAAAATCGTTTGAGCAATTTTTTAGAAAATCGAAATTATTGAAAAATGTTTCTATAAAGGGTAGTGGAGTGGGGGTATTTTCTTTAAAATCTTCGTGTCGCATCCTTGAAAGATATTGAACTTAAATACCAAGTTTGGTACTTATCCAACTTTTTTTTTTGAGTTTTGCTGTTCACAGGCTTACGTGCACACGGATCTTTTTCTAAAATGCTCTTTTTGGATTCAGAGGGCCTCAAAACATGTAAAATCTTGGCATCGAATTTTTTGGGTGTAACGCAATACCTTTTCTACCTATTAACTACGTAGTAGAGAAAGTAAAAATGCTTTATTTGTATTCACGTGTCTCAAAACATGTATTTCCGGCAATATTTCGGTATGGAGTTTTTGGGTGGAATGCAATACCTTCTCTACCTACTAGGTACGTGGTAGAGAAAGTAAAAATCATATGCATTACATTCACACGAACTTCCCCATTTATTATCGTTTATTTTTATATCTCTTCTGCAAAGTATTCTTACTATAGCTTATTTTTCTATCTACTTGAAGATAAACGAGATAAACGTTCTCATAAATCGTTTCATTACACATTTCATTCTAGGTAAAAGAGGGATACAAGAGGCTAAAGGGATAGTAAGATCTTTATAAAGCTGGCTTTGAAATTCAATACACTTTGCATGACATTACTTAGCACTTTAACAAATATCTGTTAAATGATTGAAAAATACCAACAGAAACGAATATACCTGAATGGCTAACGCCACAAAAAATTAATTTGACAGAAACTGTGTGTTCAAATGAGATTTATATGTTTTGTTGAGTTGACAATATTACAACAAATAAACTGTTTTAATTATTTAGGCTGCAACGTCTCATACTTAAAACATGATTACATAATAAAAATTAATAAATTCAACCAAATATGCCACCATCAAACGAAATTTAAGAAATACCAAGAAAGAGACAAAAATAAAATTTTACAAAGTGATGACTGTTCCAGTGTTAACGAATGTTGGACAATGACCAAACAAATGGAAAGAAAGATAGAAGCAGCAGAGATGCGATTTTTAAGACGTGTAGCAGGATATACATTAAAATATAGAAGGAGAAGTGAAGACATACGTAAAGAATTAAGAATTTTCAAATTACTAGAAAGAATTAAAGAAAATAAAAACAACTGGAAACAACATATGGAGAGGATGGATGATAACCGTTATACGAAGCTAGTTTTAAGATATATACAAAAAGGCCAAAGAAACATCGGCAGACCTAAAAGAAGATGGACGGGACAGTTTAAATGATGAGACCGGAACAAACCAAAGGACTTAAACCATGAAAGATGATGATGTTTTGTTGAGTAAGTTTCTCTATACCTCTCTCTTTCTTTCGTTCTCTCTTTCTCTTTCTTTCTTATGGTTTACTAGCTATACAAAGGCCATTAAGAATGAAAAGGACTTCAGACTATTTGCAGAAAATTAAGATACACAATTTATTTATGCTGCAAAATTCTTAAATTTGTAGTATTTTAATCAAAACCATCAATGACGGTTTTAATAAAATAAAACAATAGCGATACATTTTCCATATAAAGGTAATTTGGGGTAGGGAATTTGCTTGAACACCTTCATGTAACATCCTTGGAAGATGCTGAATTTAAACACCAGGTTGGGTACTTACTGAGTTTTTCTTTTCGAGTTATGCTGTTCTCTCTCGCTCTCTCTTTCTCACACATACATACACACACACACACACACACACACACACACACACACACACACCCCTGCATGTGCGCAAGGGCCCTGTTCTAAAATGCCCTGTTAAATTAGGGGGACCTGAAAACAAGTATTTCTGTTGAAATCTCGATGTGGAATAGTTGGCTAGAATATCATATCTATTTTAACCAGGTGCTAAAGAAAGTAACAGTTATCTATGGAAAATAGCTCAACATTAGAAAGTTGTATTTAAAAGGGGAACTTAAGCCTATCCCTATCACGTATACTGCCTCAACTATTACAGAAATAATATAGGCATGCACTGTATACTAAAGAGTCATCAAATTATTATGTAGATATTGTTGTTTACTGTAGGTCTTAAAAATCTACAGTTTTTTCATTATCAGTATTTTATAAGAAAAAATATGTTTATATATACTAGGGAGTTGAAATTTTTATATAAAAGACTTGTCAGAATACTTTCAGGTTTCTAATATGGCAATATCGGTAGTTTAGTTCTCGTAGCCATGGAAACTTGATCAAGAACAACCTGTCCTTGCCGTTCCTCATAGTCACGCACAATAAGAGAGCAAGCTAGTGTCACCTTATCGGATGACGGGAAGCAGACTGGAAAATGTTGCTTGCTTTCACGCGCATTGAGCTCTCCGAAATGTACATATTCATTGCCGATAGCCTCCAATTAAGGTCAGCAAATCATAACTCCAATTATAAATCTTCAAATTTATGGTATCTCAGAAATAATTACAATGTATTTGTATTCAGGAGTTCATTAGTCATACGAATTTTCTGTTAGTTTTACTTTCTCTACCATACATGGTAGGTAGAGAAGGTATTGCATTCCACAGAAAAATCGATATCGAGATTTCACTGGAAATATATGTTTTGAGGCCTTCTGAATCCAAAAAACATTTTTAGAAAGAGGTCTGTGTGTGTGGTGTATATGTGAACAGCGTTACTTAAAAACAAAGAGTCTGATAAATACCAAACCTTGCATTTAAGTTCAGTATTTTCCAAAGAGGCGACACGAAGATTTTAAAGAAAATCCACCACCCTTAACCGTCCTTAACCATGATAAATTGTTCTAATTTTTTTATTTTCTCATAAATGGCTCTAAAGGTTTTTATTAAATTACCACAATTAAATATATTTACATGACAAATAAAATCTATATCTTGAATTTTCTGGGAATAGCTTAGAAGTATTCTTCGTTTGGAAGGAATTTTGTATAATCTTGTATAAAGCTAAACGCGATTGCATGGAAAGAAAATGGAATTTTAAGGCCAGCATATAGTGTTGAATTCTTAAACATTTGACTACCACTATTCGTTTTGTATCTATAACAAGATGTGTAAAGTAACTATTTCTGCAAAATTTTATCTCGATTAAAATAAAGCAGATAGAAAAATAAACTTTCATAAGAATAGTTGGTATACCCACCAATAAATGCTAGAGTGTACAGAAAGTCATGTAAGTGTAACACATGAGGTTTTTTATTGCAAATTAAAAATCTAGCCTGTTTCACTTTCAGTTTTTTTTTATTTTCCTTAAACTATTATACCTGCATTTCTCACTGGCCCATCCATAGTAGGCAGAGCAGTATTGCAGTCCACTCAAAAATTCAGTATCGAGATTTCACCGGATATACACCTTTTTTGAGACCCCTAAATAAAACCATTTTTAGAAAAGGATCCTTAGGTGTGTCAGACTATCCGTGAGTATCATAACTCAAAAATACACCAAACTTAGCAACTAAGTTCGCATCTTTCAAAGATGTAACATGAAGAGTTTCATGAAAATATCCCCCAGTTTGCCCTTTACAAGGAAAATGTTTACTTATTTTTGAATGATTCTAACGAATTTGATTAAAATACAGTGTTTGCAAGTCTTTTGAATTACTAATGAAATATATTCCTAGAATTTTCTGCAAAAGCCTGTGAATTTTTCGTTCTGAACGATTATATACCAGGTGGAAGGTTAGTCATTTCATTAAATTAAACCAGTTGCAGATCTCATTATTTGGAAGATATTTTTGTCTTTCATTTTTTCTATGACCTTTCTGCGGAGATATTTTAGGTTTTTTCGAGAACATAAAGCACACACGCTGGCAACGTCGCAGCGGCATCCGACCAGCAGCTGGGAGCTTGGGTGGTACTCTCCCTTTCAAAACCACATCTTCCTCCGCGTTAGCCTCTAGTTCCCGAGGTGGTGGGTTCAAATCCCAAGGAAGTAAAGAAAATAAAGCATGTGGTACGTAAAAGAACCTCAAGCCTGATAAAGAGGCCTCTGAGCAAAATTTCCGACCTTTTACAACCAATGTAGAGTGGAACTCTTAAGGACCATAGAAGTTAAAGATCGTCCATAAATAAAACTCAATTTAATTTAATTTTAAATTCTAGTGGAGCTGACATAAACATGGTGTGCTTTGACCGCGAAACGCTTATTGGACAATGAAGGCATTACTTTCACTCTGTTAGTGGAGGCCAATAGCTATCAAGCTGTACTTGTCATTTCGTCAAAGTATTAAACCAGCCTTTCGTCGTGTGTGTGTTTTTTTTATTAAGGGGCGTTTGGAAAACAAAAACTCTAGTATTCCCACCTCCCAGCTCAGGTATGTTGTTTTGTTTACGACCGAGAGCCGGTTCTCTCACTGACCTACTTTGACCTAGCAACGTTGCCTATGTCCTATGTCTCTAATCACATTACGTCTGCAAAACGGTGTTCGGAAAATTATTATTTCGAAACCCTGTATAATGTCACATATTTACTACCGAAACTACGTCAGAAATAGGTTACTCTACCAACTTACGAGTAACAAACTATTATCTTCACTGACCTAATAGTGGTCGAAGCTATGAAGCCCAGGACTTAAAGTACTTATAGCATTGTAAGTCACCATTGGGGTGTCATCTCAATACGATTTGAGATCTCCTCGTGGTTTACGAAAAAAATGCGAATCAATTGGGGAATTTAATGTCTTACCGGCATGCTGACATGGTATCTCAGTGGTTAGAGGAACTGAACGGAAACCAAGAGATCTGTGGTTCAAATCCCGGCGATGGCATGGAATTTTTCAGTCGTCTGATTCTACCTTTCCAACCTTGTCCAACACACGTATTGTGTGGAAGAACAATTAATGCTTTTATCCTCATACATTCTCGTGGAATGAACCATCTAATTTGGTAAAACAATCTTTTTTTTCGAAAATGACTGATTACAGAACAAAATGCTGTTATACTTTTTTGTTTGTAATACCTCTATGAATTAAATATTAGAAGGACTGTAATAAGTTCCCTTCCACACTGTATACTGTTATATTACTGCAAACCAAAAGAGATAGACAGAATCTCCCCTAACAGAAAGTTTAGATATAGTTACAAAATACGCAGTTTATAACAAATAAATATTTTTGTGGTACCAACCATTGAATTTTATAATACTTTTATACTTTTTGAACCATTAAGGCACAATTAATTTGTCTCTCAAGCAACAAAGTATGGAATTTCATAGCTAGCATTTAGCAACTTTGTTCTTGTATCTCATATCTCATCTTTTAAATTATAATATAAATATTAATTCCCCCTGCTTCATATTGTGATGGTTTGAAAATAAGTATGTTAGCATACGGTTAAAGAAGCTAACTGTAGTAGGCTTTGACTTTTAAAGAATTGAACACACTCCATACACGTAGAATGAAACCGATACTGTAACTAATGCAAGCATCGTAATTACATGTAATACTTAAATATAGCATAGTTATATCGTATTATCAAGATAGTAAAGAGCTAATAAATATACGTAGGAAACAGCATGTTTTCAAACATGTCACATTGCACCAAAGTAATCTTCAGTTTGAGAAACCCTGAATATACAAGAAGGAATATTTTAAAAATGTTTAATGCTACTAAAATGTCATGAGACGCAAATTGTATGTTTTGAGTTATACATGTTTTTTTGTAGTAAGTATTTGTCTATTTTCCCAGTAATACGAATGTATTTGGAGGACCTACCAGGAAATTTAACAGAAAATTGAAGCTATACATTTTATTCCTCATGTTAATGTATCAAACTTATGATCTTGTAGTCAAAATCGCAAAACCCAATTTTGAGGAAATAAAGAATAATGATCATTTTTATATTTAAAGAATTGTTTGAGGTGGGAGATTATCATTGCAGTCTTTGCCTTTCATCCTTGAAACGTGCCGGATTAAATACGAGTTTGGTATTAATCAAATTTTTATAAAGTTGCTGTTCCCTAATACACATATACAGATGCGCTTGCACGCGCGAACCATTTTTAAAAATGCTTTTATTGGACTCCGGGAATGAAGAAGCATGCATTCCCGTGAAGTCCGGTAAAGAATATTTAGGTCGAAGCAGTACTTTCTCTTCCTCAGGTAAGCAACAGAGAAGGCGTTTTATTGTTATTCATGAATATAAACACATTTTTTTGTCGTATCGGCGGCTTGGACTGTAGAAATAATCGTTAACATGATTACGGTGGATTTTGCATTAGGTTTACACTTCTTTTACACAGAGAGCCAAAAAACTGCGGACCGGCTGCGCAGTGTTTTTCCTGTCCGCGTCCTTGGCGCTCGTTGCCGTCTGTTGCTATTACAGAAAGGCGCGGATGAAACCATACAACATTTTTAAAACTGCTTTTAAAGGCTTTACTTACTAACTTTATGAAAGGAGATGCTGAAACTGGCCACCATCGTTATCCATACATTTTTGGCACCTCTTTAGGAAACTATCCATCACTCGCCGTAGTTCACGTTGTGAAATGCTGGCAATTTCCTGGCAAATATTTTGTTTTATTCTTCCAGGGTGTGTGGGTTTGTCTTGTACACCTTGTTTTAAATTACCCCAGAGATAGAAATCGCAGGGGATTAGCTCGGGGGAGTTACAGGGCCAATTTTTTCGAGTCAATAGTTGACGCCCGTGCATACGTGAATATAATTTTGCCCCCTATTTTTAGAGAATTAACAGACAGGGAGTGTGATTTTGCCTTTTTCAACAAGACTCTGCAACAGCTCATACGGCCAATATTTCGATGAGAACAATTGAAAGTGTGTTTGAGGACAGAATTATTAGTAGAGATTTGTGGCCGCCTCGGTCCCCCGACCTAACCCCCTGCGATTTCTACCTCTGGGGTAACTTAAAACATAAAGTGTACAAGACAAACCCACACACCCTGGAAGAATTAAAACAAAGTATTCGCCAGGAAATTGCCAGCATTTCACAACGTGAGCTACGGCGAGTGATGGATATTTTCCTAAGGAGGTAATAAAAATGTATGAACGACAGTGGCCAGTTTCAGCATCTCCTTTCATAAAGTTGGTAAGTAAAGCTTTAAAAATAGTTTTAAAAATGTATGCTTTCACCCGCGTCTTTCTATGATAGCGGCAGACGGCAACGAGCGCCGAGGACGCGGACAGGAAAAACACCGCGCAGCCGGTTCGTAGTTTTTTTGCTCTCCCTGTATTTACACATTACAAACTCTGCGGAGGGTAGGGGGATGATTCTATTGTTTGTCAGTCTTTTGAGACAGTGGAAGGGGGACAAAAGGAGTTCGCGCGGCCGGTGCGATAGCTAGCACAAAGAACTGCCACGCGAAGCGGAGCCGACTTGGGCGCGTGCAACCGAACTTTACTTTTCCCTCTTCACTTCCTCAAAAGACTGAACAATGTCAGAATGTTGACCACTCGACCTCAAAGAAAGCCCGTAAAAGTATATGAGGTGTAATCTTGTAAGTATATGGTTTTATATGCGTTCTGTAGTAGCGTTAGCTCGCAATCCACGTTGAATGTTGCATAACTAAAATTAGTTTTATTACATTGGTATACCCCCCATACCTCATACATTGGTATACCCCTCATAGAAATAAAACCAGAACAGGAACTATTTGAAATGATTCATGATTGACATCATCAATATTTAAGCATCTTAAATATTTCCTTCCTTAGGATTCTCCTTATACTATCTAGAGTGTAGTCAGATAAAGCGTTAGAACAAAAAACACAAAGGAAGCGTTTATTTACGAAAGAAGTCCTGGATGGCGTTGTCGACTTGTGTACAAGGGCCCATTTGTGGTGTTGATAGGATCTGCATTTCGACCACCACCAAAATCCAACGCTGTGCTTTGTTCCTTCACCAAGGTCGACTCCGACCTCGTCTACATAAAAACAGTACGAGTACAATAAAAATACAAGTGGCTAGTTTTATACCACGTGTTTCACTGAGCGCAGGGTGTGTGAGCAAGGTCATGAGATGATGAAACTTCGCCTTAGAGATGTGCTGGTGTATCACGTGAACAGTTAGGTATTGCAACAGTACCTACATCATGTATTTGCATTACTTCATCGTGATTCATTTTTGAGGTGTTCTCTGAAACAAGCATTTGAATGTGTCTAGAAGTCTAACATTGTTCGTGTATGTTCACAATCTTTCTGTAGTTATCAACAGACAAATTTATCACAAGTAAAACAACGAGTGAGTTAGAGATTGTCATAGTTGCTCGAACTCACGAGACTATTTACTCAATGAAACGTGTACTAAACAATATTAATTAAATTAAAATAACATAGGTATTTATATAACTTTATTTAATTGAGTTTTTAGACAGCATCGCACTAGTATGATAATCTTCATTGTGACAAACCTTGGATTCCAGTCCAATCACAGGGTAATTACTCTTTGTATTTAATTCGGCTTGGTTTGATTAGGTTTTACTTTTCGTTATGTCTTTTTACAGGATTAATTTCTCATTGCGCTCGCATTATCTGTTCACAATACAAATCGTCATACTTGATTTATTGTAATTCGTTGTAGAGTTAACTTATACGTTATATTGACAGCTTTCTGCTTTCTTTGATTTAAAATGTTGAGAGCCAGCTGAGATTACAGAAGCAACAGAAACTTACCCCAGAAAGCCAGAAAGTAATATGATATAACATTTAATCAGTTCATTGATCGGTGTAAGGCAAAACATGTGAAAATAATTTCACTGAAAATGACTTCTAGCGAATCAAAAAAACACTTTATGACATCATTCTCTTGTTTCAAGAACCGCGTTCTAAACGTGATCTCTGTTAGTTTCAGGAACCAATATAATATTATTGATATTTTACAAATTTAAGTGCTATCTAAAAAATAGTATATGTTGCGAGTGTTAAAGGTAAGGCTTTATTTTACTCGTAGGCCTTTGTTTCGCAAACATTCCTACTCGCAAAACAAACCTTGCTTTTACCCATTGTATCATAATCTACTATTATTGCATACCAATATCATAACATATCACGGCCTTCTGCGTTCTTTAAGAGGGGTCTCTTCGTTTCTTTAGCTTAAAAATCGGAAACAATTGCGAATCAGGTGCGAAAATCTCATTTCGACAAGATTTCAATAGTAGTCTACCGTTATTGGTTCAAATTGACTCGAGCTGTGAAATCGGATTGGCCAACATTGATTGTCTGGCTCATGAGTAAATAGTCACAAAAGCTAATTGTTATTACAGATGCTCATGAAATCTTACAGCTTCACATTTCTCCTCTAAAATAAACTGAAAATATCTTAAGAATGCTTCGGTTTGTTGCTCTTTTTAACGGGCCATTGTAGTCTTAGGAAACCCTGCACACAATGCAAATCTGCAAGGAAAGCCCAAATGGCAAGCTTTGTAATGAACAGAGCGGCTGAAAAGTCCGAGTTCCTCTATTTAAACCTGTTTTCAATATAAATTCCATTATACCTATATGATGGATCCAAAACATCTGTGTGTATTCCTTTGTGATTACCGCATACACGGATGCGCCCCACGTTCATTCCTTTACTGTAGCTTTTTGTGGCTTCGTAGTCTTGAAGGCATTGCTCACAATATTCTATAATTCGTGTTCTGTAATGTTGTGGACATCCTGCTTTGATACTCCAGAGTGAAATGTTGGCGTGGCGAGAACTGGGTTTCATGGTGGCCATTGCGAAGGTGAAGAAAGGTTCTCGGATTACAAAACGAGCTATTGCGATATCTTCTTGAAGCCTGATGCGGAATTCAGAGCTACATAACCTCACAGGCTTACTTATGAGCATGCAAATATTTGTATGTTAATTGTAATCTTAAAATGTGTTCATATTTGTTGTTATTGTTGTAATGTTTGATATTATCGTTGGAATATGTAGGTGAAAGGTCCCTAATTTGAACCACCTCTTAAATTAAACCGCTCCGATATTTTCCAAACTGTTCGACAGATGTCACCATAATCCTAGCAGAAGCGTGGCGTGTACAGCTATGAATGCTTGGAGTTGTTGACTTTGCATTCTGAGCTGTGGTTTCAGTTGTATGAAGTGTTGTGTGTTTTTGGTGCTTCAGAAGTAATATTTGACTCATCTAGCTAAGCTTATAGGACCAATTAGATAAATTTGATATCATCTATATATTACATGTTATAAAGTGTTTATTTAGCAACAATATTCATGCATACGTTTTTTCAAGCAGTGTCTCTCCTTGTCACATAGATGCTAAAGCTTCCAAAATGGCGTGGCTCGTAAGTTGAATCACTGTTTGAACCGTATAATTGAACTGGTCCAATTTAGGAAACCTATTGAACTTCTAGGATTGCTAAACTGCGAATGGTATATCGTGTGAATAAATATCCACATAATATGCTGAGTTAAAAAAAGTCATGTTAAAAACAGTGGATGACATGAATATGTGAATTGTCTGAAATGATGGACATGATCAAGTGTGTGTGTTGTAGGATAAGGCCTCACCAAAAGTGTGCAAAAGTTAGTGACAAAAAGAAAGTGTTTTAATTTGAAGACTGTGTATAATTGGACTCTTCTGTATGAGAGTAAAAATTAGTAAAAACTTTATATTTGCAAATAATACCTATTCCAAAGAAACAAGTTATTGTCATTATATAAAAATTCAAAATGTTCAAGGAAATTGCTATTCTTATTACAATTTTGGACTCTTACTTTTGTTGCTGATAGCACATTTGTTTTGAATGTACAATAAAATATGCGTATTTTGTATTAATAAAAATACTTTTAAACTTAAAAGTATGTGGCTCATTTTAAGACACGGGTGGTTCAATTTAAGGACCACGTTCCTAATTTGAACCGATTTACACCATCTCACTTTTTTAATGTTATTTACTTGATAATTGTATTAATTTTAAATTGTGTTGAGGATATTTGTAGCGCAAGAATGTGTCACTTTAACGCTTGTGTTTATGAAAATTTTGGTTTGAAAATATAATTATTATTTACTAATTAGGCTCAAGTGGTTCAATATAGGTACCTTTCCCCTATGTTGTGGAACTAACTTCATAATAGGCAACATAACATAAAATTGTAATGGGGAGGATTAAATTAATTCCTGTATATTTGGAACATGAACGAAAAAGAATATAGGAAAGGAAAATACTAAATTAAATAATAAAAACATAGGAGTTATATAAGGCCATGGAAGTGATCATTGTTGACCCTAAGAAAGCAAATATGTGAGTGGAAGGTGAGGCAGTATTTTTAACACTTGAATGGTTTCAGTCAAATTATATAATATGTAAATTAAATAACAGCCCGCCTTGAAGCAATATGTGTATGTAATAATTTGTAAAATGTATGTAACAGTCATTGCATATGCTTATATTATTGTAAACATGTTCAGTAATGTTATGTGAATGCATTACGTAATTTAATAATGTAGCAGCTGTGAGAATAATAAGTTAAACGTTGCTATCAATGAGGTAACCTTGAGGCAATAATGAATTTTAAAGTTTAAATGCTAATAGTCATTATTGGAGCAACAATAATGTAAATTTTGAGACAGTTTTAAAATAGCCAATCACCAAGCAGAAAAAGCTTTAGTTAAATGAAGGTATTCTATTGCAGTAGGAATAGCCAATCAGAGACTTGAAATACAGAAATTTACAAGTTTAGACGGTTGAAATCAATTCAGTTGCCTGTAGACAGTGCTCATAACTGGATGCGTTGCTTGTGCATCCTCAAGAAATATAATATGTATTCGTGTGAGACGAAAAATAAGTTTACGTGTTAATACGTGTAATTAATTAATAAAAAGAATCTCACAACTCTCTATATCAGTAAAGTGTTATTTAAATCGTATCAAGTATTAATAAAAGAAGTGAAGTAAAATTATAATCTGTGTAAGCCTGCATTCTTAGTCGTATCATAAACCTGCCAAGACATCCGTGTCTCTAACAAATACTGACGCAGCCGAGGCAAACATAAATATAATATTTAAAGAAACAGTCAAATTACAAAGTTAATATTTTTAAACTTGGGGCAAAGGCCATCTGAAAGTACATTTGGGGCGAAGGCTACCGGAAACCGGGTACCATACGTGCGGTTGCAAACAAACTTCAGTTTGGTTCCCCAACAGTTGAAATATAATACAACTTCTTCAATACAACTCCTACTTTAAATTGGCTTCCATACGTATTGTAAATAACAATTCAACATCATCCAAGGGACAACAAAGTGTGTTTGGAAAATTTAGGCAAACAGAGCAATTACTATTACTGGCTAGAGGGTGATAAGCAGTTAAAAAGACGCTAAGCTTGTAAAGTGAAGTTTGCATTTGATTGGATGTGTGAGGGAATGAGTTTTAAACCAGCAAGTAAATAAATTCTGCAAGTTTCTACTGCAAAAGCTGGAACTTATTATTTCAACTATATCTTAGCAGTAGCAGACTCCCAGAGATCTACCTGTTAACACGACCCTGAGATACAAGAAAAGAGTCTCTACAACGCTCACTCCAAAAGCATAATATAATAATAATAATAATAATAATAATAATAATAATAATAATAACAACAATAAAAACAACCCTCCCCAAGGCTGTACCCATCTAACGTTTTGTCTCCATATTTCTAGTCATTATAGCTTCTTTCATTATGGATTAGCGTTAGATTGATGTATGTTATTGCACATTTCTCATTGACGACAGAAGTATAAAGCTTTTTGCCCACCCCTTAAAAGAGAAAAACTCCCCCACATTGTCTTATAATGTAGACGTCTTACTGGTAGAAGACACAAATCACCCGGATTATTTTTTAACGGGACTCTTCGCTTTTGTAAACGGAATAAATTGTGATCAGATTCAAACCGAGCCGATATAAACATTCATGTTTCGAGGATAAATACGAACATTTTAAAATTCTATAACGATGCTGCAATATTTTGTCATGAGTGGAAGTAAAATCGTCTCCTGTGCATGCCAATTATCGCGGCCTTTGAAGAGACATTCCTAAGAATATTCTATACAAATGTCAACAAAGCTGAATGGGCAGTACTTCAGATATTCACATTTACATTTTTATATTCTCATTCTTGCAAAGTTTGAAATATTCCAAAACCTATAACAGATATGTTTTACAAAGTGATTATTTGATATACTTGGAACTGATTTTGGATTGCTTTTTAAAATCAGGCGCTAGCGTCTGTGGATAGATTGCTTCAAGAGATAGTGGGTTAAATTATATAAACCCACCAAGCTGATGGTAATTTTTTTTCGTAGTTTTCCTCAGACGTCAGGTAAATACCGGAATGGATAACCAGTAGAATAATCAGTATTAGTGGATAGAACTTTGCATCAATACTATGATGAAAAGTTCTACCCCCACAGCAATAGAAGTAGAAATAAAAACAGATTGTACAGGAAGACGACTACGCAACAAACCCCATCTGTCCAATATCAAAATATGTGTACCTACACCAGTCAGCAGTTATACAATCGCAAACTCCAAAAATAAGTATACCTATGCTTGATAGATGCCCACTGAGGTGAACCAACCAACCTATAGTAACCGTGGCGATATGATCAAGAAGTTAAAGCAGCGTAGCGTTAAACATTAAAAAATAACAAAAGCATTAATAATATTCCACATTATAATTTAACATTTTATCGAACCTTGGAAACTATGCCCAGTATTTTGAAAATAAAATAAAACGCTTCATAATAGTATACTATGATACAAAGGGTAAAAGTAGGGTTTTAATTTGCGAGTAGGAATATTTGCGAAACGAAGGCCGTAGATCTTCTTTTCGCAATCCTACGAGCGAAATAAAACCACGTTTAACATGTGTGGCATATACTATTTTTACTTTCTCTACTACGTATAGTTAAGTAGGGGAAGTATTGCATTCCACCCAAAAATTCGATACCGAGATTTCACCGGAAATACATGTTTTGAGACCTCCTGAATCCAAAAAAAGCATTTTTGGAAACATGTCCGTGTGTGTGTCTGTGTGTGTGTGTGTCTGTGTGTGTGTCTGTGTGTGTGTGTGTGTGTGTGTGTGTGTGTGTCTGTGTGTCTGTGAACAGCATAACTCAAAAACGAACAGTCGGATAAGCACCAAACTTGGTATTTAGGTTCAGTATCTTCCAGAGATGCGACACGAAGGTTTTCAAGAAAATCCCCCCACCCCAGACTACCCTTTACATGGAAGATTTTTCGAAAATTTTAATTTTCTCAAAAATGGCTCTAACGATTTTGATGAAAATATCATATGTTTAAGATAATGTTATGAGAAATGAAATGTATATCTCGAATTTTCTGGGAATGTCTCCAAAAGTATTCTTCATTGTGAACGGCTTTTGCATAACTGGTAAACCATAAGAGATAGACAAAATGTTACTACATAAAAAATGTAGATCGCGTTAAAATACACAACTTATGTCATATGCATTTCTTTTGTTGAGTGAACCGTTTTCGAGATATTGCTTGTTATTTCCTTAAATTTTCCAATACTTATACTTTTTCTCAAATTCGTTATTCATTTTTTTTATGTCCTGGACATGCAAAGAGAATGGAATACTCCACATAGCAACCAGCGTTAAAATATTTGACTATCGCTTAAAAGCTACCATATTCCCCTTGCATCTACAAGAAAATTAGCAATAAGATTGACATCTCGATATCTCGATTAACATGAAGCATATGGAGAATAAGCGTTTGTAAAATTAGATTGTAGAAGAGTAGAGAAAGTCATGTGAGTGTAACACATCAGATTTTTTAGACAGCGCTCAAATTTTTAAAATATCAATAATATTACATTGATTCCTGAAACTAATAGACATTAAGTTTAGAAAGCTGTTCTTGAAACAAGAGAAAGGACGTTAAAAAGAGCGAGATGTTTTGATGTTTTGTTAATTCTCTAGCAATCTTTATTAGTGAAATTATTTTCAACATGTTTTGCCTTACATCAACCAACGAAGCATTAAATGCTGTGTGATATTCCTTTAGGGATTTTTTGGGTTAGTACTTCTAATGTTATTCTTTCTACTGCTTCTGTAATTTCACCTGGCTCTTCCATTTCAGTTTCTTCTGAATTCATAATTGACTATTTAATTTTTATGTAGGTTACACTAGATAAAAGAATAACGTTGTAGATCAAAGAAAGAACAAGGATACCAATATAAGGTTTAGGTTAACTCCACAACGAAATGCGATAAATTGAAGTATGGTGATTTTTATGTGAACAGATAATCAAACCAAGTCGAGCTATTACATGTGCAAATACAAAGGGTAATTGACATGTGATTGGACTTGAAACCAAAATTTATCACAATGAAGATTATCGCACTAGTCATTTTCATAAGCATTTGGAATATTCGTTGCACAATCTTCTTATAGGCGGATAAAAAGTATGATGTATTGGACACTGCATACGGAAAACACATTTGGGAAGAGGGAAACATAGTTTAAGAAAACATTTAAGTCGCCTTGCAGGATTTTTAAAATGGCTGCCAAAACATTTAAAAACACATGCCGTACATATGTGTTTGATTTACATTACAGAAAGTTCATTTCTGTAAAAATTGAAAAATCCACAGTTACAACAATTTATTACTTTCTCTACTACGTATAGTAAGTAGGGGAAGTATTGTATTCCACCCAAAAATGCGATACCGAGATTTCACCGGAAATATGTTTTCTGGCCCCCTGAATCCAAAAAAAGCATTTTTGGAAACTTGTCTGTGTGTGTGTCTGTGAACAGCATAACTCAGAAACGAACAGTCGGATAAACACCAAACTTGGTATTTAGGTTCAGTATCTTCCAGAGATGCGACACGAAGGTTTTCAATTAAATCCCCCTAACCCAGATTACCCTCTAAATGGAACATTTTTCGAAAATTTTAATTTTCTCAAAAATGGCTCTAACGAATTTGATTAAAATATAATATGTTTAAGATATTTTCATGACAAATGAAATGTATATCTCAAGTTTTCTGGGAATGTCTCCAAAAGTATTCTTCATTGTGAACGACTTTTGCATAACTGGTAAACCATAAGAGAGAGACAAAATTTTACTGCACAAAAAATGTAGATCGCGTTAAAATACACGACTTATGCCATATACATTTTTTTGTTGAGTGAACCATTTTCGAGATATTGCTTGTTATTCCCTTAAATTTTCCAATACTTATACTTTTTCTCAAATTCGTTATTCATTTTTCTTATGTCCTGGACATGCAAAGAGAATGGAATGCGCCGCATAGCAACCAGCGGTTAAAAGATTGGACTATCGCTTAAAACCTACCATAATTTCCTTGCATCTACAAGAAAATTAGTAATAAGATTAACATCTCGATTAACATGCAGCATATGGAGAATAAGCTTTTGTAAAAGTAGTTTGTACAAGAGTAGAGAAAGTCATGTAAGTGTAACACATCAGTTTTTTTGCACTACATTACTAGTAATTTCCAGTACTTACAAATATGTTGCCATGGATCTAAGATGAAATCCCTACACGTAATCTCCTTGCTGTGAAAACAAAAGAAATATAAATACTGAAAAATTGGAAGTAACATTAGTGCCGTAAGTAAAATCATCACAATTCCAGTAAACATTTATTTTCAAATACATATTTATCGTAACGTTACAATTTGTACAATTATTAAATGCAATTCCTCCATATCCACTCGAGTTCTTCAAATCCATACTGATTACTTTATTTCATTTATTTATTTTTTGCCTAGAAGAGGAAGCTTTCTTCCAACCACTCAGAATTCAATATATACAATTCATATATCTGTTTCGATCTCTTCCGTAATAACTCGGCACAACCAGTCCGCTGAATCTCCTCGATTTATGCATCATTAAACACGTTAGAAGTAAATTCCAAATCAAGTTGCTTACATTATAATCTTCACAAATTCAAAACAGATGGATAACAGTACTTATTTACAAACATGTTTCCATAATGATAAGTATTCGCGGTTAACCTTTAATCACGGCCGACTGGAGAACAACGCTTTAAGTTTTTATTCCGCGTTTTAATACTTGCAACATTCTAATTAAAATATCAGTTATTAAAATCCAATTTACATAAATAAGTATCTTGCAAAAATAATATGCAACATTAGGAAGTGTACCACAAAAGCTCGGAAATTGAAGGCTCGACTAAATGTACATGTTCACTTAAAGTCAGCGCCAGATCTCTGTATTACCTACACGACTGATTGATTAAAAATCAGTTCCAAGTTTTATATCTGTTTATTGTGTATCCTAGTAGAATTAGTACGTACCTTGACTCGCTATGTGTTGAATTTATATTTAACTTGGCATACACTTTGTATTGCAAATGAAAACCAGCTGAGACACACCAACCTTGTTCTGGTTGAAAAGCAATCACATTACACAAAAATGGTGGGCGGGATGGTTGTTTTAGCGCCATTCGTTATTTGGGATCTAGATGTTGTCTCATTTTAACGAACTACTAGTTGTTTTAAAGGTGCTAAAGTCAGTCGGAATGACAATAAAGTTGTAGATGTTGGTAAATGTTGCTTTAACTTGTTTCTCATACGATTGAGAGTTGAAAAACAAGCATAAATGTGCGTTTCTCTCATAAAAGCTGTGTTGATTCCGGGGAAGGAAATGGAGTTACACCTTTCTATATTATCAAGCAATTCCCTATAGTCAACAATAAACATTATTTTCTGAATTTAGTTGATTATTTTTAAAAGGTACAAGTTGAAGTTAATCACTTTTCAGGGGAAGAGAAAATTTTACAATATTACTTCTTATGAAAATAATAATTAAAATTTTTATGTGGCATTGTTTAATATTCCTTGTTGAGACTATGTCTACAATAGGTGGTGTTATTTAGTATCAAAACACAAGTTAGTATATCATCAACAACTATACGGTTCAGGTCATATGGCCTGTTCCTCTCCACATAATGTTAACTAACCTGGTTACGCCATCGTCTTCTTGGTCGGCCTACACTTCGTCTTGCTTGAGGGTTATACACTGCCGTTTGTGAAAATTGCAACGCCAAGAACGAAACGCATGGATTCAATGAATTTAATACCACAGGTTAGGTACATGACAAGTAACAAATGATAAACATTTCAAATCCATACATGACCTTTGAGCCCTATTATTCAGTGTTTGGTGTGGCCTCCATGCGCTGCAATTAGAGCTGCTATACGCCGTGGCGTTGAATCAAAAAGGTTCTGAATAAGTTCCTGAGGGATTTCCCTCCACGCAGTTTGTATTCGAGCCCACAAATCCATGACACTGGTTACTGGAGGACTGTGAGCACCAGGTGCCGACCAACCATATCCCAGACATGTTCGATGGCCGACATGTCAGGCGAACTTGCAGGCCAGGGAAGCAATGGTACCCGTCGCTCTTCGAAGAGGGCAATGCACATTCCTTGCAATATGTGGCCGGGCATTGTCCTGTTGAAATGTGGCCTATGGAGATGCCCGAAGCAGAAGGAGTACCTCAGGCTCTGCAACCACCGTTAGGTACCGGCTGCTGTTCAAGGTGCCCTCAATTCGTAGGAGGCGAGATCGGTTGTTGTAACCAATGGCGCCCCAAACCATCACAGCTGGTGTTTGTCCGCTATGCCGCTCAAGAATGCAGCCTTCCAGGTTACGCTCACCACGATACCACCGGACAAGTATGCGGCCATCACTGTAGGACACGTTGAAGCGGGACTCGTCCGAAAAGACTACATTTTGCCACTCAGCACCACAGTGACGGTGTTCACGTGCCCATTGCAGTCGGAGGAGCTTATGGTTTCTGGACAATGAAAGCCGATGTAATGGCATGCATGCAACCAGTCGAACCTGCAACAGACGGCGACGAACCGTTGATGCAGACAAGTTCACGCCTGTTGCAGTGCCCCAGCGTCGAACCAACACTGTGGATGAAGCTGCACGGTCCATTATGGCCATGCGGACAAGATGACGGTCATCCTTTGCTGTGGTCATGTTCCGTGGTTCAGTATCCGCTCTTCGCTGCGTACGACCTTCATCTATCCACTGCTTCCACACACGCATCACTGTCGTGGCAACATGCCCTGTACGAGCCGAAATGTCCCGGTACGACAAACCCGCTTCCCGAAGACAGATCATTCTGCCCCGTTCGAACTCACTCACATGCCAATATGGCTCCCTTCGTCGACGAGGCATACTAGCACTCACTTTATTGTTTCCACCTTGTTTGACAGCTCTGCACAGACTACACTGGGCATAACACTGACTTTGTCGGACGGACACGAGAGCGGTCTGCTCGGCCTACGTGTACCTCATCTCTCTGCAAACCTAATCACTTATTGCTTGCACACTCTTCTACACTTCCACCAAGTTTGGAGTTATTCGGGAAATTTTTTTTTTGCTGTTGCAATTTTCACAAACGGCAGTATAGTTACACAATATCTGGGAAAGCGGGTTGTCTCCATTCTAAGTACATGTTCGTGCCATCCTTGTATACATGTTTGTATTACTTCTAGATACAAAGTGCTTTCTGCTCCTGCCCGATATTCACATTCCGTCTATAGTTCAGTAAATTACATCCTGCAACCGGTCTTAGAAAGTTGGTGCTGTTAATTAAAATCTTTGGAGACGTTTATGAGAAAATAAAAAGTAACGAACCATTATCGAAGTAAAGGGTTGTTTGGGCTAAAGGGAATTTCAAGCAAAACTTCGCCTTGCATCCTTAAAAAATGCTGCATTTAAATACCAAATATGCGATTTAACCGACTTTTCTATGTTGCGTTAAGCTGTAAACGACAGACACAAACACACGTTTCAGGTGGTCTAAGAAAGTATTTCAGGTGAAATCTCGATACTGCATTTTTGGGTGGTATACAATAAATACTGCCTTTATCTTCATAAGTATGCGGCAGAGAGAGTAAAATTGGAATTCCAATTCCTGTTTAAAAAAAAAAACTACATTTCTGCGGTTAAGTGGGTTAAGTGGTGATCATGTTGACTTCTCATCTCAGAGGTCTTGGTTTCGAACTAAGAACCATTCTTGATTAGAATTGCTCACTATCCTCCACTATCTTCCACTAGAGCCTGGAAGCATGAATGCAGATGTGAATTGGTGTTTAAAATATACTGAGCTTAGAAAAAAAGAGCGGCATTTAAAAACCCAAATTCAGTTAATCAGCGAGACTAATAAACTGACTAAAGCCAAAGTCGCCGATACGACCAGAATAGTTAAATACAGCTATACAAAGAAAATATGTTTTGAAAGGACATATTTAAATGTATATTATAGTTTTTTACTTACTTTAGCCCCGAAAATACATAAAATAAGCATTCACAGATAAAAAAGGAACCTCTGTCAGTGATTCCTATAGTATTTTCTTGTATTCTGACTGGTGACGTAACTTTTTACCTAATGTTTACTTTCTCTTCTACTTATTTGTAGCAAGTAGACGAGGTATTGATACCACTCAAATATTCAACACCCATATTTTACCGAAAATGCACGTTTTGAGGCTTCCTGAACGCAAAATGGCATTTTTAGAAATAGGTCCGCGCGCGCGCTCGTGTGTGTGTGTGTGTGAACGGCATAACTGAAAAACGAAATTTGGTTAAGTATCAAACTTGGTATTTGAATTTAACATCTTCCAAGGATGCGACACGAAGATTTTTAAGATCCCAATACAACCAACAATGCTCGTTGTTTTTTATTTTCTCAAAAATGGCTCTAATGATTTTGATTAAAATACAATATGTTTAAGATATAAACATGACAAATAAAATGCAATTTTTTAATTTTCTGGGAGTAGCCTATGAAGTCATTCTAAATTATTTTTAATCGATAAACCATAAAAAGTAGACAAAATCTTACTACAGGAAAATGTAGATATCTTTAAATCACAATTTAATGTCAAAGCTTTTTGTGACATTAACTATTTCCGAGATATTCTTTGTCATTGATATCAATTTTCAAAAACATTATTTTTAAAGTCCCCACTTTATTAACTTTTTCTCGTAGTCATGCAAAGAGCATAAAACCTCAAAGGCATTACATAGCGATTCGCTTTTTAAAATCTGACTACCGATTTAGCCCGCTGTATTCTTTTTACTTTCTCTACTACGTATAGTAAGTAGGGGAAGTATTGCATTCCACCCAAAAATTCGACACCGAGATTTCACCGGAAATACATGTTTTGAGACCTCCTGAATCCAAAAAAAGCATTTTTGGAAACATGTCCGTGTGTGTGTCTGTGTCTGTGTATGTGTGTGTGTGTGTCTGTGAACAGCATAACTCAAAAACGAACAGTCGGATAAGCACCAAACTTGGTATTTAGGTTCAGTATCTTCCAGAGATGCGACACGAAGGTTTTCAGGAAAATCCCCCCACCCCAGACTACCCTTTACATGGAACATTTTTCGAAAATTTTAATTTTCTCAAAAATGGCTCTAACGATTTTGATGAAAATATCATATGTTTAGGATAACGTCATGAGAAATTAAATGTATATCTCGAATTTTCTGGGAATGTCTCCAAAAGTATTCTTCATTGTGAACGACTTTTCCATAACTGGTAAACCATAAGAGATAGACAAAATTTTACTACACAAAAAATGTAGACCGCGTTAAAATACACAACTTATGTCATATACATTTATTTTGTTGAGTGAACCGTTTTCGAGATATTGCTTGTTATTTCCTTAAATTTTCCAATACTTATACTTTTTCTCAAATTCGTGATTCATTTTTTTTATGTCCTGGACATGCAAAGAGAATGGAATGCGCCACATAGCAACCAGCGTTAAAATATTTGACTATCGCTTAAAAGCTACCATATTTCCCTTGCATCTACAAGAAAATTACCAATAAGATTACATCTCGATATCTCGATTAACATAAAGCATATGGAGAATAGGCGTTTGTAAAATTAGATTGTACAAGAGTAGAGAAAGTCATGTGAGTGTAACACATCAGATTTTTATAAATTCAACGAAATGTGTAATGAATTTTATTTCAATTAACAATGAGTATATAGAATAATAAGCTTTTGTAGAATAGTTTGTAGAAGTGTGAATACAGAAAGTCATCCGATTTTTGAAAATAGCACTTGTGGTCATTTCAGTGTGCAATGATCCTTGAGAGAAAGATACTCTCAGAAGTGGAAAATGTCTGTCGCGTTGTTAAATATCGTAGAAGCGCTTCTGTTTACCTAGGGTGCACATTAGATTATATAAATAGTGTTTTTGAAAACAGAGTAAAACATCTTTTTTTATGTGTGTTCATTACTACACGTACTTAGTAGGTCACCTCTTCAGCCCATTCTTCGCACATAAATGGTTTAGAAAATAGTAAATGTCATTGACAGTCTAAAATGTATTAACCGCCAAAGGACGGATAGAGTCTTAGGCAATATTCAATAACTTCAAACTCATGTAGAAAATTACGGCCAGAGAAACTAAATTTTGTGGGCTGCAGGTTTTATTGCTTAAAAACAATTCCTCCAGATGTGTGTTCGTTGGTGTTACTGTGTAGGCGAAAGATTGATGCCGCAAGTTTTATCCGGTAATTGTCTGACATATATTCAAACAGTCCACCATTAAAATTCTTTTAGAAACGTGTCAGCTCTGATTTTACCTTCTGATAAGGGCACTTGAAGTGAAGTGAAGCCTCAGTGTTAAAAATTCAGGACTTTTTCAGTGTTCTCACGAATTTTGTGTAGCCTCTGTGAAAACAGAGAAATTGGTTTTAGCACACTTATATTTTATTCAGAAGTAGATGTACTTGAGTTGGGCTTAACCAACAAGGAAGCCTCGAGAGTGGATGTATTTAATGTTAAACAGGTAGTTGTGGAAACATCGTATAATGTTTTCAAGTGTAAGCGGAGGGCGTCGTGGGTACGCCTGTTTTTCCGTTTTGCGCTTTTAAGTCTTATAATTTATTACAGGATTACATAGAATGCTAGACCATATGAATACATGGTATATTCTTAACTTTTTGGAGTAAATACTATGTTTGGTAAGAATAAAACTTATCGAGTATTTACTTAACTTTGAGTACAAACTCAAGTAAAGCAGATAGAAGATATTCAAGCGTCCTCTTACAAGGAGTATGTTTTCATATTTGATACCAATAAAAGCGTATATTATACATGTTTATTCTCTTTTGATGTTGAGCATGGTTTGATTCTCGGCCGGGGGACGGGAATTTTTCTTTAATTAGGATTAATCCCCAGCCTCCATAGAGTCTGGAAGTGTGGATGTGAGAGTCAAAGTACGTGTGAAAGTAAGTAAAAAAACACGAAACCTATAGTAAGTTCAAAGAATAAAAACACCCTCAAATGTTCCAGTCAAAGCCCCCGATATGACTATAGCAGTTAAGGAGGAGTATAGAAATGAGAAAAACAAACAAACAAAAAAAGAAGATGCATACTCACCTCTGAGTATGTATTCATTTATTTTAACGTAAACGTAAATCTGTGAAGAGTGGCAAAATACATGAGCGAGTACGTATAGTGCTCGTGAAAAGATATACAAATATTGCATGGTAACTCAAAGAGTTTCAAAGCACTCTATTGCTTCACAAAACGTAGTATCGTTGAAAGTTTGCTTTATTAAGTAAACTTGATATATAAAATGTTAACGACAAAATCCAATTGATTATGGCTTTATACGATGTAACATGCTACAAATAGTGTAAACACCCTGCGATTCTAGAGTCATTCGAATTTTAATGTCCACTCAGCACCTTATGAGTTATGTCTTTCCAATCCATGATTATTATTTTTTAATCATCTGATTTATTGATGCCATATTTTTGTATATCACCTTCATTTTATTTATTTATTTATTTTTTCTAATTTAAATTACAACTATGCCTTTGTATGCGTTTACTTCAATTATGTTTTCATTTCTTGAAGGACTTCATATTTGCCATATATATTATTGCTGAAACTTCTTAAGCAACACATAATACTTCCTGAGAATGTTTGTAAAGATTATTGATGGAAAAAACTCATACCACAAACCAGGATGAACAATCCACCCCACATACTCAGAGGTGAGTATGCATCTTCTTTTTTTGTTTGTTTGTTTTTCTCATTTCTATACTCCTCCTTAACTGCTATAGTCATATCGGGGGCTTTGACTGGAACATTTGAGGGTGTTTTTATTCTTTGAACTTACTATAGGTTTCGTGTTTTTTTACTTACTTTCACACGTACTTTGACTCTCACATCCACACTTCCAGACTCTATGGAGGCTGGGGAGTAATCCTAATTAAACATTCGAACAATACAATACGATCAAGTAACACGAAATAAACTCATATTTTATCCATACTCTGCATAGCAAATATTAAAGCATGCGCTGTATTTCTCGTATTTCGCTTTTTATTTATTGATTTTTTTCTGCATGAAGGAGGGCATGGATTTTAATTGTGTTATTTTGAAATAGCGATTCGTTGAAGTAAAACTGTCGGTTGTTGTTGTGAAGATTTTATTCAATTTTCCAACGTACTGCCTACACACGGCCAAAGTGAAGGAGCATTTATCAAACTCTTGTCGGGTTTTATGCTTCACCATTTCTTTTAGAGCTTACACAATCTGTCTGAAGAGTCATTATAGTATAGTTATTTATGCACAAAGAGTATTATATTTTTTCTAGTGGTAGGACTTTTATTGTGAACAGTTTGTCTGCACTTGTAAAATGCAGTAGTTGCATGGACCTCATGGCGGAACATGCTTTTCCTATCTCTGGAATCTTACAATAAGAGTATAATACTAAATGTATACTTTTGGTATCTATATACTAACATAATGGAGAGAAAAAATTACAGAAAAATAATAAGCATGAATTAAAATGACAAATATAAAATCAAATACATACAGTGCTCTGACCCTTAAGAATTCGCTCTTATGTATCCTCCCCTTTCTTCCGTTCTTTCAGAGCAATTAACCTCCTTTGTCGTATCTTAGATAAAAAAAAAGACTCAATTCGTGACACCCAGCATCCAACATTACACCCAAGGAGCCCTCCATTCCCCTACTAAATTACATTAAATTGAGTTTTATTTATGGACGCTCTTTAACTACTATGGTTCCTAGCATCCCATTCTATATTGGGCGTGAAAGATCGAAAATTTTGTTCTGAGGCCTTTTTAACAGACCTTTTCTTTTACGTGACATAAATCTACGACACGGGACCACCAGCTTTACTTCCCTTTCGAAATAAGCCATGCTAAGAATTTTTACCCCGAAAAAAATCCATCGCCCTCCGTCGGATTTGAAACTGCGACTCGGGAACTAGAGGCTAGCATGGTACCCCTATACAACGGAGGACGATTGGACTCCAGAAACTGTGTTGGTATATATTCTTTCTCTGCACTAAACCAGAATATGACTCCATGTTTCCCTTTCACCGCAGAGTGCACATACTGTTCTCACTCTGGTGTCATCAATTGACTTGTTACCTTTCCAGGCACCCATTCTTAGCCAAGCTAAACCACTTGTTCTCCTGTATAATAATCTAAATAGTCTCTCTTCCCCAGTCCTGCGTTATTTGACACTGCAAGTTAAGTGAAATTATAGCCGCACATTGTGATTCCAAATTTTGTCTGTGAGTATGAATATCACTCAGTCTCTCTGAATTACATATCTTCCACTCGCTATGTCCCATATCAATGATTATGCCCTGAGGACGACGGGGTTACAAACTTGAGTCCCTAAACCCTCGGGTTTGCAAGCTGACCGAGGACATAATCGTTAACAGTTATCCCTGTGATACATGCAATAATTTATGGTGCTCTGATTTATTGTTGAGTAAATAAATAGTTTAGAGAAAACTGTAAAGTTTCATCTTTCCAAGGAAACAGTATCAAGGTAATCTATTTATAAACAAAGTACACTTTTTTCAAACAAAATTGAGGAATCCGTGAAATTCCTGCTGAAATTGTAATGTATGCCAAAGAAGTTGCAGTGAATTGTGAGTATTTGTATAATAAGGAAAGCTATCATCTCTCTGTTTAAATGAACTGGAATCAGGATTTACAGTAGGTAACCTTACCATCAGGGGTTTGTTTAATCATTGCAGGTATTGTCATATACAATAATTTAATTGTAGTTAATTTGTATCTAAAGATCAATGAAAATGTTTATACGGGGGAGATTAATGTTTGAGACAAATTAAATATATAATTACTGTATCACAATGTTTTGTATGAAACTGCATATGTTGAATGCATTAAAGTAATTAACTTTTTGTTGTGTTATCATAGTAAATCCTTTACGCCTGCGGAGGCATAAAAACTCGTAACGGCCCGGGAGAATATTAGCAATTTTGTAACATATCTCGTATCTACGTAATAACTGTTCATTAACAAACTAGCGTGCCATAAAATATTTTGTTGGTTTGATTTCTACACTCACCACAGAAATAGCAGTTTATAAAATTGTTTCGGAGATGAGAAAGGGGAGAGAGAGAGAGAGAGAGAGAGAAGAGGGAGAGAGAGAAACGGGATGGCACAAGTGAAGCTGTTGTTTTCATTAGTGTTAATGATGCATAAATAATCTAGTTTTATGTTTTCATAAATCGATTTTTTAGAATTGAAAAATTCCAATACGATATAAATTTAGAAAACAGCCATTTACAAAGAGCTAAAATTACACGTACGCCTATAAAAGAATTAATTATCCAAAACAAAACATCCAACCAGTGCAGTTAATTGTTGTGGTTTCGTTGCCAAAAACGTCACTGCTACTTGTTGAAGGTCCAGCAGCAAACCCGGACACAATGGCGCCAGTCTAGACATTGTTCCCTGAGATGAATACCTAAACATGTCAGAAATATGTAAATATGCAAATTAAACGTTGATGGCGTAGTTTTCTTATTAGCCATTAGAAGCGCTTGATTACGAGAAGCGTGCCAAGCTTTTAATAGATGCATATTTCAATTAGCAAACAGATGGTGACCTTTAATAACCTCTCACTCGTTCTCTCTCTTACTGGATATTTATGGAGGGCAAGAAACTTCCGGTTTGGCTTACTATCCAGCTTACAACACAGGAAACAAATTGTAACAGGTTTAAGGGGAAAGAATACTTTATACCTTCTTAAAACATCTGTAGCATTCTCAGTAGATCAGCTTTTACTAAATTATAGATTCTATTGATTCCTTAATCTTATTATTTGTTAGGGGTGGCTTATGACTATCATAATCCCAAACAACCACGCTCTACTACCAGTGCAGCCTTCCTCTTCCAACTACCTTCTTATTAGGAAACAGGAGCCCATTGCTTTATGTGGAAGCCCCCTTTTTTATACATGCAAAATGAATTCCATACTCGTGTATCCTTTTCACTTAAAATACTCAAAGTCTAGGAGTTGGACTCGGACCTTTGGGATATATGAACCATTTGACTATAGTAGTTATGTGTAATAATTTGAATTTATAAATTACCAATAAAGTAGTTTCTTTTCGGTGCATTTATACGTCGTCCTCCGTGGTCTAAGGGTACCATGCTAGCCGCTAGTTCCCGAGGTCATGGGTTCAAACTCGGCGGAAGGCGATGAATTTTTTTCAGGCGTAAAAATCCATAGCATTGCTTCCTTCGGAAGACAAGTTCAGCGGGTGGTATCGTGTAGTAGATTTATGGCACATAAAAGAACCTCAAGCCTGATAAAGAGGCCTCTGAGCAAAACTTCCGGTCTTTCATGCCCATAATAGAATGGGACGGTAACAACCATAGTAATTAAAAACGTCCATAAATAAAAAAATTAATTTCTCTACATCACTTTTGCTGTAATATATACACTTGAAGTCTGCATTCTCATGAAAACTATCGACCGTGACTCACCGAGTCACCTTCGGTTGCCATGTACGGCAGCCGAGACAGGTTTAGCCGAGCGCGTGAAGCCGAATAGTGACAGCCGATCGGCTACGGCAAAGTCTCGCTCGCTCGCAAGCAACCGTAATGCTGCTGCTCTCTAGTGCGTCCCAGATGTAATACAACTACCAGCGAGTCGTAGTTCAGCAGAACGGGCACTAATACAATACTACGAGGGGCGTCCAATAAGTAATTTTTCCTATTTTATAAAAAAAAAACATTACACACAATTGTTCATGTTGAAGTAATTTTATTTATATTGTAAAATCCTTGTTACTTTTCTACATAGTCAACATGTTTTTCCAAGCATTTTTGGGGACGTGACACAAGTTTTTCCAAGCCACTGTTGTACCAGATCGGGTCCTGTGCTCGCAACCAGCTGTTCACTGGCTTGACTTCATCATTGGTGTTAAAAGTGCTTACCTTTGAGTTGGAGAAACATGTGAAAATCACTGGGGCAAGCTCCGGTGAATACGGAGGATACGAGAAAACTTCCAAGTTGAATCTTGACCCAGGCGAAGCTCAAAAGATTCAACTGGGAAGTTTTCTCGCATCCTCCGTATTCACCAGATCTTTTCCCAAGTGATTTTCACACGATCCCCTGACTCAAAGGTTACCATGGAGGTAAGCAGTTTAACACCGTGACGAAGATCAATCAGAAGTGAACATCTGGTTATGAGCACAGGACTCGACTTTTGGTGTCACTTGTGTCAGAAGTCTGTACGCGAGATTTCCACACTCCTAAACTTCCTTAGGTCCACTGTTTCTGGTGTGATAGTGAAGTGGAAACGTGAAGGGACATGTACAGCACAAAAGCGTACAGGCTGACCTCGTCTGTTGACTGACAGAGACCGCCGACATTTGAAGAGGGTCGTAAAGAGTAATAGGCAGACATCTATCCAGACCATCACACAGGAATTCCAAACTGCATCAGGATCCACTCCAAGAACTATGACAGTTAGGCGTGAGGTGAGACGCCTCGCTTGGTGTAAGGAGCGTCAACATTACACGATTGAACAGTGGCAAAACGTTGTGTGGAGTGACCAATCACGGTACACAATGTGGCGATCCGATGGCAGGGTGTGGTTATGGCGAATGCCCGGTGAACGTCATCTGCCAGCGTGTGTAGTGCCAACAGTGAAATTCGGAGGTGGTGGTGTTATGGTGTGGTGGAGTTTTTCCTGGAGGGGGCACGATCACAGCGCAGGCCTACATTGATATTTTAAGCACCTTTTTGCTTCCCACTGTTGAAGAGCAATTCGGGGATGGCGATAGCATCTATCAACACGATCGAGCACCTGTTCATACTGCACGGGCTGTGGCGGAGTGGTTACACAACAAACATCCCTGTAATGGACTGGCCTGCACAGAGTCCTGACTTGAATCCTATAGAACATCTTTGGGATGTTTTGGAACGCCAACTTCGTGCCAGGCCTCACCGACCTACATCGATACCTCTCCTCAGCTCCGCACTGCGTGAAGAATGGGCTGCCATTCCCCAAGAAGCCTTTCAGCACCTAATTGAAAGGATGCTTGCGAGAGTGAACGCTGTCATCAAGGATAAGGGTGGGCCAACATCATATTGATTTCCAGCATTACCGATGGAGGGCGCCACGAACTTGTACGTCATTTTCAGCCAGGTGTCCGGATACTTTTGATCACGTAGTGTATATGTAGCAGCTATATAGTTTGAAGAATCTTACATTGCTTACATTTTTCGCAACAGGATGGACTTACATGTCTGATGTAGGTGACATTAAATTAGCTTTGTCGCACTTGTTAAGACTGTAATGAATGTGCTTTCTATGTCAAATAATGAAGAGTAGAAAGGTTCGCTATATTATACTTTCATATTTGAATAAACTTAATGGAAAAGTTTAGAGTGTAAGTAATACCTTCAGATTTTGCCTTAATTTTTCTCTTGAAATAATTTCGAGCTACTGAATCACAAAATGTTGAAAGAAATTCAAGATCCATAGCTTTCAGATTGGCTTATTTTTCGAAGCCCTAATTTGCTACACAAGTAAGTCTGCTTTCTAAAATTTGTCCCAGGCCACTATTTAGAAGGGCAGCATATTAAGGTATGAAATACATAAATTTACAACGTTCTCACTTCTTATATTTACAGGCATACAATGTCATTCCTTTCCTCTTTTAACAGTTCAAGCCCATTTATTCTTCACTTTCTCTAGATATTTACCTATGCATTTACAATTCTTATCTAAGATTGGTTTCATATCTATATTTCTATTCATTTCAGCCCAAAATGTTTCTTTCCTCCACATCTCTGTTTCCTTACATTCAAATATGTTATGTATATGTTTAGTATCTTCTATACCCCCACATAGAGAGCATTCACCCTGCGAAAACCATTCCGCTGACCTAATTTCCAAATAGATTGGCTTATTGTTGGATGTTGTAATAACATAGTGAACGCCGACATTTACAGCATTGATAACATGACTTTAATAAACAAAATAAGCACATTTTTCCTTAATGTATGTACATTAGTGCACAAGAATATAGTGATAAAATTAAATTTCTATTTTAGTTCACTTTAACCCTTGCGCTTGACAACTATCAAAGACACAGTAAAATGAATTATGAATTTATTGTTGGAACTAATATCAATTATGTCAAATCTAGTACTAGCAATGGATACCTTTGGCACTGTCACATGCAACAATAAACCCCTCTCTTGCTATACCGCCCTGGACCATTGGTTCATCTAAAATAAATTTAGTACTGAGCATCATCTCCAAAGAACACACGCAGTCCTCAATTTATCGCCAACTATTTAATGAATTACACGACAGATATGGAAAATATACAGCATTCTACACACATGAATCAAAGTGTAATGATAGAAATGATTGTGCTGCTGTTTATCCAGGCCACACTATGTTGTTCAGAATTCCTGATTTTTATACCATCTTCTCAAGTGAACTGTTTGCAATTAAACAAGCCGTGATTTATGTTTTGAATACTCGATGCTCAAAGTTATTTGTTACGTACTCAGATTATAAAATTTCACTACTTGCAATAAATAATCTGTCATAAACCCATATAATTACACAAGAAATTCAATCACTGCTTCATAGAGCCAATAAGCAAGGAAAGCAAGTGCCTTTAGTATGGATTCCATCCCACACTGGAATACAAGGCAACGAATTGGGCGATCAGGCGGCAAAAGAAGCCACTATACATCCACTAAGTGACCCAACTATAACTACACCAGCCCTGGTGTTATCTCAACTATTAAAAAGAAGCTCTACCAACAATGGAAGACAGAATGGCTTGACTCCACTAGAAGCAAACTACGTGATATAGCATCGAGTTTTTCTCCACATCTTCCCAGTAATTCTCTTTCCACACAAGATCAGGTTTTAATATTCCGACTGAGAATGGGCCATACCAAGCTCACGCACAGTTATCTTCTTTCAAAGGACCAACCATCCATCCATCTGCCACCAGTGTTACATACCGTTAACAACGAAACACATAATCGTGGAATGTCCACAATACGATCAATGTCGTCCTCCGTGGTACCGTGCTGGCCTCTAGTTCCCAAGGTCGCGGGTTCAAAAGCGGCGGAGGGCGATGGATTAAAGTACTTACAACATTGTAAGTCGCCATTGGGGTATGTCATCTCAATGCAATTTGAGATCTCCTTGTGATTTACCGGTAAAAATGCGAATCAGTTGGAGAATTGAATGTCGTACCGGCAAGTTGCCATGATAGCTCAGTGGTTAGAGCAACCGTAGGTAGACCGGGGGATCCGTGGTTCAAATCCCGGCTATAGCATTGAATTTTTCAAAAGTATATAATATTCAATCAGTTTGATTAATTATAGTGTCACAATTTTATACTAGTTCATTGTAATGGTTTAAAACTGTCAGTATGTTAAATAACCTCATTGTTAAATATTTATTTTACAACTTGTAAAGTCGCGATATGTCTAATATGTTAAAACGACTATAAACTTTCAAATAAATAAAAAATGCAACAATGCATTAGGTTGAAGTACTATAAACTCGCGGTCGAGAAAACTTGAGCTCTTAGAATGCAATACTTCCTGCTATAAGTAGGTACAAATGAATAATAACACAGGAAATAATAGAAAACAGCAAAAATAAAACAATAACTGCAAGCTGAAATCAAGAGCTTAAAGCGGAGAATCAACGAACGAGTGACCATCGGGTAATGTAGCATCGGTTACACCGGCAACAGAGCCATGGTTTATAACAATTGCTTTCGCACGCTCAAAGCACATCCCAAATCTTAAAATAGCTGGCCCCGTAGCTCAATCAGTAGAGCAACTGCCTACTTGCGAGGGGTCCCGGGTTCGATTTCCGGCTGGGGCGTGGGAATTTTTCTCTAGCCAAAATTAATCCCTATCCTTCCCAGAGTCTGGAAGTATGAATGAGAGTGTAGATGTGTGTATGATCTTGATTAAAGAACCAAAAGTGTAAGAAACCCAACGACAAGAGTTAAACGAGTTAACACAATTACTAATAGGCAATAAGTTCCAAAGGAAAGGCAGCCGATAAGACCAATGTAATTAAAGGCGGGGTAAAATTGGAACTAAAGAAATTCAAAATGGCCACTATAGATCCGACTTCCGTAATGAATGTAACGCATGTTTGAAATTAGTGAATTAAATTATAGTTTAATAGTAATTACATTTCCCTGTGTGTTTTTTTTTCAGATTTAAGTTACCACTGCTAAAATTTGATTACTCATTCTGATTCCCCCCCCAATGCGAAAAGAAGTCTCTTCCTATGCCCCTTATAGTGCACTTGCTGAAATATAATGTTTAGGCATATTTTTGTCCAGAAGAGTTTTGCATTCCACCTGAAACATCTTACTCCCATCAGCAGACATAATAGTTACAGAAAATCAATGTTGCATTGTGGTGCTTAAAGGATCGATTTTTACTTTCTCTACTACGTATAGTAAGTAGGGGAAGTATTGTATTCCACCCAAAAATTCGATACCGAGATTTCACCGGAAATACATGTTTTGAGACCCCCTGAATCCAAAAAAAGCATTTTTGGAAACATGTCTGTGTGTGTGTCTGTCTGTCTGTCTGTGTGTGTGTCTCTCTGTGAACAGCATAACTCAGAAACGAACAGTCGGATAAACACCAAACTTGGTATTCAGGTTCAGTATCTTTCAAGGATGTGACACGAAGGTTTTCAAGAAAATCTCCCACCCCAGATTACCCTTTACATGGAACAGTTTTTCGAACATTTTATTTTTCTCAATAATGGCTCTAACGATTTTGATTAAAATATCATATGCTTAAGATATTTTCATGACAAATGAAATGTATACCTTGAATTTTCTGGGAATGTCTCCAAAAGTATTCTTCATTGTGAATGACTTTTGCATAACTGATAACCCATGAGAGATAGACAAAATTTTACTACACGAAAAATGTAGATCGCGTTAAAATACACAATTTCTGTCATATACATTTTTTGTTGTTGAGTGAACCATTTTCGATATATTACTTGTTATTCCCTTAAATTTTTCAATACTTATTTTCTCAAATGGGAATTCGTTATTCATTTTTTTGTCTTGGATATGCAAAGAGTATTAATCTGTGGGAAAGGGAATGGTGCTGCACCTAGCAACCAGCTATTAAGAGATATGTATGTGCTTAAAGGCTACTGTATTTCCAAATTGCCCCTGTAAATATATATTCCCCTTACATCTACAAGAAAATTAGCAATAAGGTAGACTCTGCAAATGTTTATCTCGATTAACATGAAGTAGATGGAGAATAAGCGTTTGTATAAATAGTTTGTACAAGAGTAGAGAAAGTCATGTGAGTGTAACACATCAGATTTTTCATATCTGTTAACTTGTGCTTAGATGACATTAAGATAATTACTGTCGCCAGTCCCTGAATTGCGTAACTAAAATGAGGGAGATATAAACTAAGAACTTTAGTTATCGTAATATCAGATAGTAGGAACTGCAACATGACAAATGTACAAATATAAAATACACAGGACGTGCCCCAGAAGCTGCCGCAGTTAACTTCACATAAATTAGTTGTATTGTCCGAGTATATTTATTATATGCCGGGAGCCTGTCCGTAATAAAATATACAGCTGCACAATAGTAACTGCCCAACGCATTCGTGACTTGAAAAGAATGTAATGCTCGGAGTTTATGGTGAGGAACCCTTCGGTTACTGGAGTGCAACAGGTATTGGAGCGAAGGCGCGTAGGAGAGCAGAAAATTTGTAGCTAGCATGTAGCTCATTGCAGGTGTGTAAATCGTTGCGGTGCAGTTTTGGCATTCCTACTGTGTATCAGGGGTGGGAAGAAGTTGAGTGAAAATAATCGAAACATTGAACGATTGTTGTTTTAGTAATTTTAACTTTCTGGTCCCTATAAAAACAATCCGATGTGTTACACTCACATGACTTTCTCTACTCTTGTACAAACTATTTTTACAAACTCTTATTCTCCATCTATTTCATATTAATCGAGATAAACATTTGCAGAAACGATCTTTTGACATGCAAAGAGAATTACATTTCACACATAGCGACCAGTTCTAAAAATATTTGACTATCGCTTAAGGTGTACTATGTTCCCCTGGTTTTGTATTTGCAAGGGCAATATAGAAATGCAGTAGCCTTTAAGCATCGACATATATCTTAATAGCTGGTTGCTAGGTGCATCACCATTTTCTTTGCCACAGATTAATACTCTTTGCATATCCAAGACAAAAAAAATGAATAACGAATTCCCATTTGAGAAAATAAGTATTGACAAATTTAAGGGAATAACAAGCAATATCTCGAAATGGTTCACTCAACAAAAAAATTGTATATGACATAAATTGTGTATTTTAACGCGATCTACATGTTTTGTGTAGTAAAATTTTGCCCATCGCTTATGGTTTACCAGTTATGCAAAAGCCGTTCACAATGAAGACTACTTTTGGAGAAATTCGCAGAAAATTCAAGATATACAATTTATTTGTCACGAAAATATCTTAAACATACGATATTTTAATCCAAATCGTTAGAACCATTTTTGAGAAAATTAAAATTTTAGAAAAATGTTCCATGTAAAGGGTAGTCTGGGGTGGGGGGATTTTCTTGAAAACCTTCGTGTCGCATCTCTGGAAGATACTGAACCTAAATACCAAGTTTGGTGTTTATCCGACTGTTCGTTTCTGAGTTATGCTGTTCACAGATACACACACACAGGCACACACACGGACATGTTTCCAAAAATGCTTTTTTTTTAATTCAGGGGGTCTCAAAGCATGTATTTCCGGTAAAATATCGGTATCGAATTTTTGGGTGGAATACAATACTTCCCCTACTTACTATACGTAGTATAGAAAGTAAAAAAGCATATTTAGAAGAAGATCTGTGTGTGTATGTGTATGTGAACCGTATAACCGAAAAACGAAAAGTTGGTTAAACATCAAACTTGGTATTTAAGTTCAGCAACGTTCAGGAGGCGACACGAAGGTTTTCAATAAAATTCTCACACCCCAAAACTATCCCTTACATTAATTTTTCGTTAGGCATATTTTTCTCAAAAATGGCTCTAACGATTTTGATTAAAAAGTCACATGTTTAAAATAAAACCTATATCTCGAATTTTCTAGGAATAGCCTCTAAAGTCATGTTTATTCTGGATGACTTTTGTATACTTGGCAAACCGTAAGAGGTAGACAAAATCGTACAACACAAAAAATGTAGATATCATTAAAGCACACAACTTAAATAAAACTGTTTGTGGCGTTAACCATTTCTTAGAATCCTTTGTTATTGGTTTGAAATTTCAAATATGTATAGTTTGCTCAAGCGGAAAGCCGCTATTTATTTTTTCTCGTAGTCATGCAAACAGTATCTCAAAACCATCACATAACCATTTTAAAAAGCTACTATCGCTTAGACATCTTCTTATGTATATAATGAAATTTGTAAATGTATAATAAAAATTTATCTTGATTATGCAGAAGCAGATAGAAGAGTAAGGTTTTGAAAGAATAGTTTGTAGAGGTTATATAAGAATAAACGAATAGTGGGTAGAGAAATTCATATGAATGTAACACATATTTTTACGTGTAATCAAACTTTTTACCAATTACAATTTTTTCTTGTAATTTACGTCTTGAAGAAAAGCAATAATAGTCACATTCTTGCAGTCCTTAACGTTTTAATAGTCGATATGTACAGAATCGAATTTGCAAGGTTTGAACCCCAGCACTCACACGTCAAAAAAACGACCACCGTACCATAATTAGGTATACATATGTACCATAATAATACTTTTAGACAGTTGTTTCATAAGAATGACTTTTCAGTTCTCATTTTAGTATCATATGCCATCGATATTCGCGTGCCTCGAAAAAAGCGGTCAGTGAAAAAAGCGGCCATTCTTCTAAAGCAGGTACATGAAGAGGAATGTGGGTTGGCGTTTGGAAAAGGAAGCCGGTTCTGTCGTTCATCCTCAGCATTTATTCGCCAAGGATAATTTCCTCACGGCTCCTAGCTTCCTTCTGGTTTCCAAGGAATTTACTTCTCTGATACGTAATACTTTTCGTTGACAGTTGGCTTGACATTTCTGTAACAAAGTCGTATCCGTTGTTGTGTACTTCTCCAATTTCTTCCCAGCATAGTTGATATACTTAAAAATTCTCCTTCTCCTCGCCTGTTATGTGAGCTTCTTCACCTGTAAATAGGTTTCGTTGGGTGCTACACCCTGATGCTCCGGTACTCTCAAAACATCATTGAACTTGCTAATCTTCTGCCAGATTTTTGGACCTTTTCTTTCACATAGAACCATGTTATAACACCACCTAAGGTTTCTCTGTACTTTCGGTGTAGTTATCATTGTGAAGCGCATATGGCTTCCCTTCCATTACAATTACTCGATCACTCTCGATGAAAGTCGTCCTCTGTGCTGTAGTGGTTACCTTGCTAGCCTCTAGTTGCCGAGGTCGCGGGCGATGGATTTTTTTCGGGCGTAAAAATCCTTAACATGGCTTCCTTCGGAAGGAAAGTAAAGCTGGTGGTCCCGTGTCATAGTTTTACGGCACATAGAAGAACCTCAAGCTTGATAAAGAGGCCTCTGAGCAAAATTAGCGGTCTTTCACGCCCAATATAGGAAGACGAAGGAAGCTATACGTTAATAAGCTTCGTTTAGGAAGACGAAGCTTGTTAATTAATAAAGGTTTATTAAATTTAATACCAAGAATAACATTAGAATGTGACGCTAAGGACCATAGCAGTTATAGAGCGTCCATAAATAAAACTCAATTTAATTTTAACTCTCGATGAAACACAAGTGATCAAAACAATAATGCTATTTGGTTTCATACACGTACTACCTGTAATGCAGTGTACGATACCTGACCGGTTTTATAACATTCTTAGGTTTTCCTGAAATCCAAAACAGCATTACTCAGCCTGTCGGGTACCAAACACTCCTCTGACCGCTTATTTCGCTAAATTCCTTTAGAGCGTTTCACTGACAGCTTTTTTTCATATATTGGATTTTCATATCCATGAATTAACGTGCTTAAAAGTAAAATTCCTTCCCTAAAAGTAGTTACTTTTGTGCATTCTAATTAGAAATACTGAAAACGTAAATTTCAACTTTTTATTTATTTATTATTACATGTTTTCCCTAAGTTGGAAATTACATTTGAAGATTTGATACCAGGGCAGTCCCAGTAGTAATTGACCTGATGTATAGATAGTGGTTGTGTTTCAAACAAATGACTTGTAGAAAGTACCAACCTTATAAAGCTTAAGTCTGAAGTTTGATGGTGCTACGTCGTTTAGTAATTGTTTGGCAGCCATCAATAGTGAACGCTCTCAACAAATTTATAAACAGGAATAAAACTGGTCATCGTTATGTGATACAATACATTCATTTGAAAGGTCTTAGTCCAACTAATATTAAAGCTGAGCTATATTCCACTCTGGGGGAGTCTGCTCCTTCGTTTGCAACAGTAAAATATTGGGTGGCAGAGTTTAAGCGAGGCTGTACGTGCTGCCAAGACGAACGTCGACCAAATGAGGTTACCACGCCAGAAATTGTGAAGAAAATCCATAAAATGGTACTGGATGACCGTCGACTGAAAGTGCACGAGCTAGCAGACATCGTATGCATTTCAAAAAGTGCTGTGCATCGCATATTAACTGAAAATTTAGACATGAGAAAGCTATGCGCAAGATGGGTGCCGCGTTTACTCACAATGGAACAAAAGCAGCATCGTGAAGATGTTTCAATCGAGTGTTTGGCTGCAATAGGGCCGAATTTTTGTGTTGATTCATAACCATGGATAAAACATGGGTCCATCACTTCACTACTGAGGAGAAGGGTTAGTCAAAACAGTGGATTGAAAGGGGAAAATCGGCTCCAAAGAAGGCGAAGACAGTTCTATCTGCAGGCAACGTCATGGCGTCAGTTTTTGGGATGCGCGTGGGATAATTTTCATTGATGATCTTCAAAAAGGAAAAGCAATCAATGGCGAGTAATGTGCAAACTTATTGCAGCATTTGAATGATGAAATCAAGCAAAAACGGCCGCATTTAGTGGAAAAGAAGCTTTTGTTTAATTAAGACAATGCACCAGTTCACACATCCATTATCACCATGGCCAAAATCAATGAATTTAAGTTCGAATTGCTTCCTCATGCACCCTATTCGCCAGATTTAACCCCCAATTTCCAAAATTGAAGAAATCGCTTGGTGCCAACAACGAAGAGCTGGAGTTTGCAGTTGATAACTATTTTGTAGAACTCGGTGGTTCTCAGTATAAACAGGGTATCGAAGCTATTGAACATCGCTGGGAAACGTGTATTGAGGTGAAAGGAGACTGTGTAGAGAAATAAGGATGTTTTTTCCAAAACATTTTGTGTTTTCTTTGTTAGGTCGGGTACTTCTGGGACAGCCCTCGATATATTATTTTCTTCTCGCAGGACACAGTTATTTTTCTATAAGAATATGGAATTTTACTCTTGTCCTCACCAGATTTACCTTGATGGTTTTATTTTCCTTTCCTCTAGAGATCTGTTTGCAGTTATTTTCTTGACAAGAACAACTCCACTTAAACAACTGCCTAACAATCACCTTTGCCTACCTCATGTTTAAAGCCCGTGACATCTGTCCCTTTGCATACAAATCTATTACTCTCTCGTTTTTAACACCAAAAGGTCATGGGATCAAAATAAAAGAACGAGAGAACGAATCAACAATTTACAATCTTTAAAATACACGATATAAATTTTCGAACGATGTCTAAAAATCTGGAATGAAACACTTGCGAACTTAACATTTCAGCACTCGGCATGTTGTCATCGAGTCAAGGCGGGGTGAACAATCTTCATTTCTCGTAGTTAAAACGCTATCTTTTGCCCCTTATTACATAAATAGCTATCCAACATGGCACTTAAAATACCACAATTTGCTTATAGGAATAAATAATCTATATTAATACTATAATATTAAATGTTCCCACTGAAAGTCACTGTTCTTCCGAACACAGAATATTCAATACTTCCAAACGTAAAATTGATAGTTTAGGGGGTTTTCATATTCATATCACTTACTTTTCAATCCCCTTCCGTTGAATATGGATATCGAAAGATATTCATGATTTTGATAAAGGTACATTTGGATTTTAGAATCTGAAAAGAAAAGTTATATGTATCGGAAACTTCCACTATCCTTATTTTCAATTCATATTTTCAACCTCTAAAATACACATCGTTATGTAATACAATACTTTCATTTGAAAGGTCTTAGTCCAACTAATATTAAAGCTGAGCTAGATTCTACTCTGGGGGAGTCTACTCCTTCGTTTACAACAGTAAAATATTAGGTGGCAGAGTTTAAGCGAGGCGGTACGGGCTGCCAAGGCGAACGTCATAGTGGTCGACCAAATGAGGGTACCACGCCAAAAATTGCGAAGAAAATCCATAAAATGGTACTGGATAACCGTCGACTGAAAGTGCACGAGGTAGCAGACATCCTATGCATTTCAAAAAGTGCTGTACATCGCATATTAACTGAAAATTTAGACAAGAGAAAGCTACGCGCAAGATGGGTGCCGCGTTTACTCACAATGGAACAAAAGCAGAATCGTAAAGATGTTTCAATCGAGTGTTTGGCCTATCTAGATAAAACTTTGTACACTCACATTATAGGATTCAACAATAATTATAGGCTACCTTCAATTTTTACACTCATTTCATAAACATGCCCCGGTCTTAATTATGTACTACCATTATACGCTCGATACATATAATAATAATAATAATAATAATAATAATAATAATAATAATAATAATACTATACCTACCTTGAGTAGGCATTTTAGTAGATGGGTTGAGAGAATAGTCGTGGAAATACTTGCTAACAATATTTCCTAGTGCTGTTTAGAGCCAAAGATTCTACTCGTTACCAAACAGAGTGTTGTTACCCAATATTACTTATGCTGCACTTATATATGTGTACTCTCCGCATTTAAAAATCATTCATTCATTTTATGTTTTAATAAATTGCTTCAGTTTCCCACAAAAAAAACGCTTGCTACTTCTTTTCAAAGAACCGTTAACACACAGAGCATATTTTCACATGACGTTTAGAATTTTAAATTACCTTTAGCAAACGGTTAATATTTTAAAAAGTTATTGTTTTTACTGAATACTCCGGAGCAAGCATAGCATACAGCATATGCTTTAGCACTTGATCCATAATTCTGTCAAGAAGTTCATATTATGTATAGATATTCATTATGGTGAATATATCACAAAATATGATAGGTTTATATTTGATTACTGGTTTACTACAGCTAGAAGTACAATATAAATCTTGTGTCTGACCTCCCCGTGCGTATCTTGTGAAGTGCCAAAGCTTCTAGACTAGTTCACCGTCTCGATACTTGGAGGACAAATGTTCCCTCCATACTTTAATCAACCTGTCTAAGATCAAACCTGTAAATAGTAGTAGAGGCTGGTTTGCGGATCTCAGTAGCGAGGTAGATTAGATACTTATGTCTAATACTAACTGCATTTTGATGTAGTCGTCCTCCGTGGACTAGTGGTACCGTGCTAGCCTCTAGTTCTCGAGGTCAAACCCGATGGATTTTTTCGGGCGTAAAAATCCTTAGCATGGCTTTCTTCGGAAGGGAAGTAAAGCCGGTGGTCCCATGTCGTAGATTTACGGCACGTAAAAGAACCTCAAGCCTGATAAAGAGGTCTCTGGGCAAAATTACTGGTCTCTCACGCCCAATATAGAATGGGACGCTAAGAACCAAAGTAGTTAAAGAGCGTCCATAAATAAAACTTTTCCTTACGTCTCTCTTGTTTCTTAGTTATTTTCATACAGAAAGTGTGTAGAGACATGGGAAAAATAAGCATAGGTCCAGTTTATCAGTACTGAGTATTCTTATAACGTGTTCCAAAAGTAACCCTCTGATCGTAAGAATCCACAGTATTATAATAGTGAAACGTATTAGTGTATGATGCGAAGCCTTGGAACCGTCGTTTCTTCAGTCCTTATAACTGCCAAATGCCGGAGAGATATCCTAAACTTAGGCCTGGAACGTTTCCTTCCCAAATGTCCATCATTTCATTTACTGTATCTTTTTATGAGTAATGCTCAACGCCCGTTGTTACTACAAACGGCACACCGTCACCCGGAGGCAGCATTATGCAAGTGGAGGACTCTAAGGACGAGAGAATAGCTACTGATAGGATGACAAGGAGTAGGAAGAAATTGAACCAATTTAGATTTGAAAGAAAGGAATCTGAATAGGGAAAGTATCTGGGGGTTATATATTGAAACATTGAAGATTTGTGGGAAAAGTTAAAGAATGGGGAAATTGCGGGAATTTTAAACGTAGCGGAAGTGATAGGAGACTTGGCTGATACAAATGTGGATCTGAGTGGTTTGACTTCTATGGAAAATGTAGTAGTAAAAGGAAAGATAAAGATACGTAGGGCAGGAGGTGTAGGGCTGTTAGTTAGAAAGAATTTACAAATTAAAGTGAAAGTGTGTAACGAAGTAGGTGATAAAGCAGTTCTGTGATGTGTTCTAAATGGTGTGCGAGAAAACGAAAGTGTTTATGTTGTCGTAGTATATAACCCACCAAGTTCCTCGGAATTTTATGACCCATATTTATTTAATAAGCTAAGACAGAACATAGAAGTTTTACTAAATAGGCACTTATACAAAGGATTTATCATAATGATTGATTTTAATGCAAGAGTTGGGGAAAACCAAATTCAGTTATTAAATTTGGAAAGTGCGTGGGGAAGTAAAGTAAGTAAATTGATCATAAGTTAAATATCGAAGTTTAAGCTGTAAGTAGGACCCAAAGCTCGGCAACCACAGGGTTTGAGTCTTTTGGATTCTAGGGGCACGGCAACTCGTTGTAGAGGCAAGAAGGTTAAATGTATAATTAAATTGTAAAGCTTGTTTATGGTTTATGTTGATATTATTATTATTCTGTTTGTACCAAAAAAGTTTGCATGTAGTATCACAAAAATTACTTACTTACTTACTTACTTACTTACTTACTTACTTACTTACTTACTTACTTACTTACTTGCTTGCTTGCTTGCTTGCTTGCTTGCTTGCTTGCTTGCTTGCTTGCTTGCTTGCTTGCTTGCTTGCTTGCTTGCTTGCTTGCTTGCTTGCTTGCTTGCTTGCTTGCTTGCTTGCTTGCTTGCTTGCTTGCTTGCTTGCTTGCTTGCTTGCTTGCTTGCTTGCTTGCTTGCTTGCTTGCTTGCTTGCTTGCTTGCTTGCTTGCTTGCTTGCTTGCTTGCTTGCTTGCTTGCTTGCTTGCTTGCTTGCTTGCTTGCTTGCTTGCTTGCTTGCTTGCTTGCTTGCTTGCTTGCTTGCTTGCTTGCTTGCTTGCTTGCTTGCTTGCTTGCTTGCTTGCTTGCTTGCTTGCTTGCTTGCTTGCTTGCTTGCTTGCTTGCTTGCTTGCTTGCTTGCTTGCTTGCTTGCTTGCTTGCTTGCTTGCTTGCTTGCTTGCTTGCTTGCTTGCTTGCTTGCTTGCTTGCTTGCTTGCTTGCTTGCTTGCTTGCTTGCTTGCTTGCTTGCTTGCTTGCTTGCTTGCTTGCTTGCTTGCTTGCTTGCTTGCTTGCTTGCTTGCTTGCTTGCTTGCTTGCTTGCTTGCTTGCTTGCTTGCTTGCTTGCTTGCTTGCTTGCTTGCTTGCTTGCTTGCTTGCTTGCTTGCTTGCTTGCTTGCTTGCTTGCTTGCTTGCTTGCTTGCTTGCTTGCTTGCTTGCTTGCTTGCTTGCTTGCTTGCTTGCTTGCTTGCTTGCTTGCTTGCTTGCTTGCTTGCTTGCTTGCTTGCTTGCTTGCTTGCTTGCTTGCTTGCTTGCTTGCTTGCTTGCTTGCTTGCTTGCTTGCTTGCTTGCTTGCTTGCTTGCTTGCTTGCTTGCTTGCTTGCTTGCTTGCTTGCTTGCTTGCTTGCTTGCTTGCTTGCTTGCTTGCTTGCTTGCTTGCTTGCTTGCTTGCTTGCTTGCTTGCTTGCTTGCTTGCTTGCTTGCTTGCTTGCTTGCTTGCTTGCTTGCTTGCTTGCTTGCTTGCTTGCTTGCTTGCTTGCTTGCTTGCTTGCTTGCTTGCTTGCTTGCTTGCTTGCTTGCTTGCTTGCTTGCTTGCTTGCTTGCTTGCTTGCTTGCTTGCTTGCTTGCTTGCTTGCTTGCTTGCTTGCTTGCTTGCTTGCTTGCTTGCTTGCTTGCTTGCTTGCTTGCTTGCTTGCTTGCTTGCTTGCTTGCTTGCTTGCTTGCTTGCTTGCTTGCTTGCTTGCTTGCTTGCTTGCTTGCTTGCTTGCTTGCTTGCTTGCTTGCTTGCTTGCTTGCTTGCTTGCTTGCTTGCTTGCTTGCTTGCTTGCTTGCTTGCTTGCTTGCTTGCTTGCTTGCTTGCTTGCTTGCTTGCTTGCTTGCTTGCTTGCTTGCTTGCTTGCTTGCTTGCTTGCTTGCTTGCTTGCTTGCTTGCTTGCTTGCTTGCTTGCTTGCTTGCTTGCTTGCTTGCTTGCTTGCTTGCTTGCTTGCTTGCTTGCTTGCTTGCTTGCTTGCTTGCTTGCTTGCTTGCTTGCTTGCTTGCTTGCTTGCTTGCTTGCTTGCTTGCTTGCTTGCTTGCTTGCTTGCTTGCTTGCTTGCTTGCTTGCTTGCTTGCTTGCTTGCTTGCTTGCTTGCTTGCTTGCTTGCTTGCTTGCTTGCTTGCTTGCTTGCTTGCTTGCTTGCTTGCTTGCTTGCTTGCTTGCTTGCTTGCTTGCTTGCTTGCTTGCTTGCTTGCTTGCTTGCTTGCTTGCTTGCTTGCTTGCTTGCTTGCTTGCTTGCTTGCTTGCTTGCTTGCTTGCTTGCTTGCTTGCTTGCTTGCTTGCTTGCTTGCTTGCTTGCTTGCTTGCTTGCTTGCTTGCTTGCTTGCTTGCTTGCTTGCTTGCTTGCTTGCTTGCTTGCTTGCTTGCTTGCTTGCTTGCTTGCTTGCTTGCTTGCTTGCTTGCTTGCTTGCTTGCTTGCTTGCTTGCTTGCTTGCTTGCTTGCTTGCTTGCTTGCTTGCTTGCTTGCTTGCTTGCTTGCTTGCTTGCTTGCTTGCTTGCTTGCTTGCTTGCTTGCTTGCTTGCTTGCTTGCTTGCTTGCTTGCTTGCTTGCTTGCTTGCTTGCTTGCTTGCTTGCTTGCTTGCTTGCTTGCTTGCTTGCTTGCTTGCTTGCTTGCTTGCTTGCTTGCTTGCTTGCTTGCTTGCTTGCTTGCTTGCTTGCTTGCTTGCTTGCTTGCTTGCTTGCTTGCTTGCTTGCTTGCTTGCTTGCTTGCTTGCTTGCTTGCTTGCTTGCTTGCTTGCTTGCTTGCTTGCTTGCTTGCTTGCTTGCTTGCTTGCTTGCTTGCTTGCTTGCTTGCTTGCTTGCTTGCTTGCTTGCTTGCTTGCTTGCTTGCTTGCTTGCTTGCTTGCTTGCTTGCTTGCTTGCTTGCTTGCTTGCTTGCTTGCTTGCTTGCTTGCTTGCTTGCTTGCTTGCTTGCTTGCTTGCTTGCTTGCTTGCTTGCTTGCTTGCTTGCTTGCTTGCTTGCTTGCTTGCTTGCTTGCTTGCTTGCTTGCTTGCTTGCTTGCTTGCTTGCTTGCTTGCTTGCTTGCTTGCTTGCTTGCTTGCTTGCTTGCTTGCTTGCTTGCTTGCTTGCTTGCTTGCTTGCTTGCTTGCTTGCTTGCTTGCTTGCTTGCTTGCTTGCTTGCTTGCTTGCTTGCTTGCTTGCTTGCTTGCTTGCTTGCTTGCTTGCTTGCTTGCTTGCTTGCTTGCTTGCTTGCTTGCTTGCTTGCTTGCTTGCTTGCTTGCTTGCTTGCTTGCTTGCTTGCTTGCTTGCTTGCTTGCTTGCTTGCTTGCTTGCTTGCTTGCTTGCTTGCTTGCTTGCTTGCTTGCTTGCTTGCTTGCTTGCTTGCTTGCTTGCTTGCTTGCTTGCTTGCTTGCTTGCTTGCTTGCTTGCTTGCTTGCTTGCTTGCTTGCTTGCTTGCTTGCTTGCTTGCTTGCTTGCTTGCTTGCTTGCTTGCTTGCTTGCTTGCTTGCTTGCTTGCTTGCTTGCTTGCTTGCTTGCTTGCTTGCTTGCTTGCTTGCTTGCTTGCTTGCTTGCTTGCTTGCTTGCTTGCTTGCTTGCTTGCTTGCTTGCTTGCTTGCTTGCTTGCTTGCTTGCTTGCTTGCTTGCTTGCTTGCTTGCTTGCTTGCTTGCTTGCTTGCTTGCTTGCTTGCTTGCTTGCTTGCTTGCTTGCTTGCTTGCTTGCTTGCTTGCTTGCTTGCTTGCTTGCTTGCTTGCTTGCTTGCTTGCTTGCTTGCTTGCTTGCTTGCTTGCTTGCTTGCTTGCTTGCTTGCTTGCTTGCTTGCTTGCTTGCTTGCTTGCTTGCTTGCTTGCTTGCTTGCTTGCTTGCTTGCTTGCTTGCTTGCTTGCTTGCTTGCTTGCTTGCTTGCTTGCTTGCTTGCTTGCTTGCTTGCTTGCTTGCTTGCTTGCTTGCTTGCTTGCTTGCTTGCTTGCTTGCTTGCTTGCTTGCTTGCTTGCTTGCTTGCTTGCTTGCTTGCTTGCTTGCTTGCTTGCTTGCTTGCTTGCTTGCTTGCTTGCTTGCTTGCTTGCTTGCTTGCTTGCTTGCTTGCTTGCTTGCTTGCTTGCTTGCTTGCTTGCTTGCTTGCTTGCTTGCTTGCTTGCTTGCTTGCTTGCTTGCTTGCTTGCTTGCTTGCTTGCTTGCTTGCTTGCTTGCTTGCTTGCTTGCTTGCTTGCTTGCTTGCTTGCTTGCTTGCTTGCTTGCTTGCTTGCTTGCTTGCTTGCTTGCTTGCTTGCTTGCTTGCTTGCTTGCTTGCTTGCTTGCTTGCTTGCTTGCTTGCTTGCTTGCTTGCTTGCTTGCTTGCTTGCTTGCTTGCTTGCTTGCTTGCTTGCTTGCTTGCTTGCTTGCTTGCTTGCTTGCTTGCTTGCTTGCTTGCTTGCTTGCTTGCTTGCTTGCTTGCTTGCTTGCTTGCTTGCTTGCTTGCTTGCTTGCTTGCTTGCTTGCTTGCTTGCTTGCTTGCTTGCTTGCTTGCTTGCTTGCTTGCTTGCTTGCTTGCTTGCTTGCTTGCTTGCTTGCTTGCTTGCTTGCTTGCTTGCTTGCTTGCTTGCTTGCTTGCTTGCTTGCTTGCTTGCTTGCTTGCTTGCTTGCTTGCTTGCTTGCTTGCTTGCTTGCTTGCTTGCTTGCTTGCTTGCTTGCTTGCTTGCTTGCTTGCTTGCTTGCTTGCTTGCTTGCTTGCTTGCTTGCTTGCTTGCTTGCTTGCTTGCTTGCTTGCTTGCTTGCTTGCTTGCTTGCTTGCTTGCTTGCTTGCTTGCTTGCTTGCTTGCTTGCTTGCTTGCTTGCTTGCTTGCTTGCTTGCTTGCTTGCTTGCTTGCTTGCTTGCTTGCTTGCTTGCTTGCTTGCTTGCTTGCTTGCTTGCTTGCTTGCTTGCTTGCTTGCTTGCTTGCTTGCTTGCTTGCTTGCTTGCTTGCTTGCTTGCTTGCTTGCTTGCTTGCTTGCTTGCTTGCTTGCTTGCTTGCTTGCTTGCTTGCTTGCTTGCTTGCTTGCTTGCTTGCTTGCTTGCTTGCTTGCTTGCTTGCTTGCTTGCTTGCTTGCTTGCTTGCTTGCTTGCTTGCTTGCTTGCTTGCTTGCTTGCTTGCTTGCTTGCTTGCTTGCTTGCTTGCTTGCTTGCTTGCTTGCTTGCTTGCTTGCTTGCTTGCTTGCTTGCTTGCTTGCTTGCTTGCTTGCTTGCTTGCTTGCTTGCTTGCTTGCTTGCTTGCTTGCTTGCTTGCTTGCTTGCTTGCTTGCTTGCTTGCTTGCTTGCTTGCTTGCTTGCTTGCTTGCTTGCTTGCTTGCTTGCTTGCTTGCTTGCTTGCTTGCTTGCTTGCTTGCTTGCTTGCTTGCTTGCTTGCTTGCTTGCTTGCTTGCTTGCTTGCTTGCTTGCTTGCTTGCTTGCTTGCTTGCTTGCTTGCTTGCTTGCTTGCTTGCTTGCTTGCTTGCTTGCTTGCTTGCTTGCTTGCTTGCTTGCTTGCTTGCTTGCTTGCTTGCTTGCTTGCTTGCTTGCTTGCTTGCTTGCTTGCTTGCTTGCTTGCTTGCTTGCTTGCTTGCTTGCTTGCTTGCTTGCTTGCTTGCTTGCTTGCTTGCTTGCTTGCTTGCTTGCTTGCTTGCTTGCTTGCTTGCTTGCTTGCTTGCTTGCTTGCTTGCTTGCTTGCTTGCTTGCTTGCTTGCTTGCTTGCTTGCTTGCTTGCTTGCTTGCTTGCTTGCTTGCTTGCTTGCTTGCTTGCTTGCTTGCTTGCTTGCTTGCTTGCTTGCTTGCTTGCTTGCTTGCTTGCTTGCTTGCTTGCTTGCTTGCTTGCTTGCTTGCTTGCTTGCTTGCTTGCTTGCTTGCTTGCTTGCTTGCTTGCTTGCTTGCTTGCTTGCTTGCTTGCTTGCTTGCTTGCTTGCTTGCTTGCTTGCTTGCTTGCTTGCTTGCTTGCTTGCTTGCTTGCTTGCTTGCTTGCTTGCTTGCTTGCTTGCTTGCTTGCTTGCTTGCTTGCTTGCTTGCTTGCTTGCTTGCTTGCTTGCTTGCTTGCTTGCTTGCTTGCTTGCTTGCTTGCTTGCTTGCTTGCTTGCTTGCTTGCTTGCTTGCTTGCTTGCTTGCTTGCTTGCTTGCTTGCTTGCTTGCTTGCTTGCTTGCTTGCTTGCTTGCTTGCTTGCTTGCTTGCTTGCTTGCTTGCTTGCTTGCTTGCTTGCTTGCTTGCTTGCTTGCTTGCTTGCTTGCTTGCTTGCTTGCTTGCTTGCTTGCTTGCTTGCTTGCTTGCTTGCTTGCTTGCTTGCTTGCTTGCTTGCTTGCTTGCTTGCTTGCTTGCTTGCTTGCTTGCTTGCTTGCTTGCTTGCTTGCTTGCTTGCTTGCTTGCTTGCTTGCTTGCTTGCTTGCTTGCTTGCTTGCTTGCTTGCTTGCTTGCTTGCTTGCTTGCTTGCTTGCTTGCTTGCTTGCTTGCTTGCTTGCTTGCTTGCTTGCTTGCTTGCTTGCTTGCTTGCTTGCTTGCTTGCTTGCTTGCTTGCTTGCTTGCTTGCTTGCTTGCTTGCTTGCTTGCTTGCTTGCTTGCTTGCTTGCTTGCTTGCTTGCTTGCTTGCTTGCTTGCTTGCTTGCTTGCTTGCTTGCTTGCTTGCTTGCTTGCTTGCTTGCTTGCTTGCTTGCTTGCTTGCTTGCTTGCTTGCTTGCTTGCTTGCTTGCTTGCTTGCTTGCTTGCTTGCTTGCTTGCTTGCTTGCTTGCTTGCTTGCTTGCTTGCTTGCTTGCTTGCTTGCTTGCTTGCTTGCTTGCTTGCTTGCTTGCTTGCTTGCTTGCTTGCTTGCTTGCTTGCTTGCTTGCTTGCTTGCTTGCTTGCTTGCTTGCTTGCTTGCTTGCTTGCTTGCTTGCTTGCTTGCTTGCTTGCTTGCTTGCTTGCTTGCTTGCTTGCTTGCTTGCTTGCTTGCTTGCTTGCTTGCTTGCTTGCTTGCTTGCTTGCTTGCTTGCTTGCTTGCTTGCTTGCTTGCTTGCTTGCTTGCTTGCTTGCTTGCTTGCTTGCTTGCTTGCTTGCTTGCTTGCTTGCTTGCTTGCTTGCTTGCTTGCTTGCTTGCTTGCTTGCTTGCTTGCTTGCTTGCTTGCTTGCTTGCTTGCTTGCTTGCTTGCTTGCTTGCTTGCTTGCTTGCTTGCTTGCTTGCTTGCTTGCTTGCTTGCTTGCTTGCTTGCTTGCTTGCTTGCTTGCTTGCTTGCTTGCTTGCTTGCTTGCTTGCTTGCTTGCTTGCTTGCTTGCTTGCTTGCTTGCTTGCTTGCTTGCTTGCTTGCTTGCTTGCTTGCTTGCTTGCTTGCTTGCTTGCTTGCTTGCTTGCTTGCTTGCTTGCTTGCTTGCTTGCTTGCTTGCTTGCTTGCTTGCTTGCTTGCTTGCTTGCTTGCTTGCTTGCTTGCTTGCTTGCTTGCTTGCTTGCTTGCTTGCTTGCTTGCTTGCTTGCTTGCTTGCTTGCTTGCTTGCTTGCTTGCTTGCTTGCTTGCTTGCTTGCTTGCTTGCTTGCTTGCTTGCTTGCTTGCTTGCTTGCTTGCTTGCTTGCTTGCTTGCTTGCTTGCTTGCTTGCTTGCTTGCTTGCTTGCTTGCTTGCTTGCTTGCTTGCTTGCTTGCTTGCTTGCTTGCTTGCTTGCTTGCTTGCTTGCTTGCTTGCTTGCTTGCTTGCTTGCTTGCTTGCTTG